>CM048918.1:874014-2074014 GCA_026686955.1 Epinephelus cyanopodus | reverse complement strand
TGCTGTTCTATTTCACAAGATGTGTAACAGCGCCCTCTATCGTATAACAGTGAAAACACCAATTGACAGAATAGCTCATCAATGGCAAGGAAGCGTTGTGTCATAAATGACGAAAAATCTCATCAATGGTGGGTAAAGAGTTAATGCGTTATGTTTCACTCAGTAGGATCCTGATGTCATAAATCAACAGTTATAAAATTGTATAAACTACAGTGGTGGAAAAAAGTTTTCGGACACCCCATGCATTTGTGAAATATTGCATTAAGAATCACTCTTAGGTCTTCAAGTGCAATTTCTTTTAGTACAGTCACAGCCAAAATACTAAATAAATCCTAAAAAAGCCATCAAAAGCTTAAATTGATTGGTTCCATATAAAAATACATAAGAAATTTTGAGTATTGGGTCATTTTGGTACCAGTGATGAAGGTCGTTCTTTTTATTAAAAGACACATTTTTTGTTGCCAAGCTTCGTGTCTACATAAAGCCAGCACATTTGAAAGTTCTTCAGACACAAAAATGGCTAAAACAAGGAGCCTAACGCAGGAAACATGCCTGAAGATAAAGATTCTCAGCCAGGAAGGGTACAGCTGCCGCCAGATAGCCATGTGCAGATGCAGTCCTTCAGCAGTTGGATACACTCTGCAGAAATACAGACGAACCAACAGCTTGGAAGACAAACAAAGATATGGGCATCCAAGGGTTTCTTCAGCAAGAAATGGCCGCATCCTGATCCGCATGTGCAGGCAAAACCGCCAAATGACATCACAGGAGCTTCAGCAGCAGTGGTCAAACCAAACTGGTGTCCAGTGTTCCACCCGCACTGTACGTGGCCGACTTTTAGATCATGGCTTAAGGTCCTACAAGGCTATCAAGAAGCCCCTGATCAATGAGAGACAGAGGTTAGCCCGGCGTCGTTGGGCCCAGGCACACAAGAACTGGACAGCCAGGAATTGGAAGATGATTTTGTGGTCAGATGAGTCCAGTTTCCAGCTTTATCTTCATCCTACTAATGTGAGGGTACGCAGAAGGCCAGGCGAAGCATTATCTCCAGCATGTACAGTACCTACTGTCAAGCATGGTGGAGGCAGTATCATGGTTTGGGGATGCATGAGTGCTGCTGGTGTTGGTCATCTCACTGTCTGTGATGGCACATTGAACTCTACCAAGTATTGTACCATTCTCGAAACCCACGTGCTCCCTTCTGCGCGTGCACTGTTCCGTCGAGGTAAAAACTGGATGTTTCAACAAGATAATGCCCCGTGCCACACATCCAAGGCCAGTAGAACTTGGCTGCAGGAGCACAGTATCCAGGTCTTGGAGTGGCCAGCTCAATCCCCGGACATGAGCCCCATTGAAAATCTGTGGTGGATTATCAAAAGGTCTGTTTCAAAGTATAAACCAAAGAATTTAGAAGAATTAAAAGCAGTAATTCAAGAAAAATGGGACAAGATTACCCCTCAACAATGTGAAAGGCTCGTGGGGAACATGCCAACCAGGATTAGAGCTCTACTACGTGCCAATGGCAGGACTACTAAATATTAATTTGATGATGTGATGGTTTAATTATTTTTTGTTCAGTTTTGAACACATTCTCTGTTATTTGTTGACTTTGATACCGACAATGTTGAGAACTGACATATTGAAACTGTCAAGAATTTAGTTTTGTTAGTTTTTCTTGTAAACATTAAACAAAAAAATATAATTTGTATTTGTTTGTATCTGTCTAATGCAGCCACACCTTTTGAAACACAAAAAAGATTTTTCCACAAATATTTCATGATAATATTTGAGATTGTGTAAAATTTTAAGGGTGTCCGAAAACTTTTTTCCACCACTGTATGTCATTGAGACAGACAAGCAGAGCATTAGCTAGGAAACATCACATTTATTCACTTTACATGGAGCTAAAATTGATACTGAATTATGTTAAATGTTGCCAAATAAGTTAGTGTCTGTAAAGACCTACAAATCATCTTTTACGAGGAGTAGATGTACTGTAAGCTGAATTGGCTCTGTTAAATTGCCAACATGTTAACACAGCAAGGCAAGTAAATCTCTGATGCGCATGGTTTAAAAGGCAAATGACCAATGCTTTAAGATGGCTGTAAGAGATGACAGAGGTATGATCACATCATCCAGTTTTAAGGGGGAACAGGTGGTGTGTTTTATGTTTTATTTTGCTCTAGGAAAGAGTATTAGTGTACTGTTACCACTGGAAAACAGCAGTTCCAGTTCAGTGAGAGGATGCTCCAGAGGTTGTGTCCATAATTCCCACAGTGTATCACAGGTGATAGAAATAAGGTTGGTTATGCAGTGCATGGTTTGTATTTTTGTAATACTTAAAAGCTGAACAGCAAAGTGAAGCTGGAGTGAACGACACAGTCATTTCTATCAGCACTGGAGTATGTGTGTTGTAGAGAAAGTCTGATCACATCTGCGACATGAGTCAGATACTGAGGAAGTCAGATGAATTTACTGTTAAGTACATACTCCCCTTCTATATCAAGTCGTTTTTTACCACACTTGCCAGTGAGGCTCAGCTGCTTGTCATGTATGTATTAATGTAAGTGTGTGTGAATGACTGCGTTAGATGTGATGTGATGCATTAGGCGTTTTCTGATGCTTAAGTGTAAAGAATCCCATTAAAGTGAGCGGGATGGTAGGTCGATAACTTACCTGACCTAGAGCAATGCTGTAGGTGTGTGTGTGTGTTTGTGTGTGTGTGTGTGTGTGTGTGTGTGTGTGTGTGTGTGTGTGTGTGTGTGTGTGTGTGTGTGTGCGTATGCGTGTGCGTGTGTGTAAGTGCTTTAACACCTCTCGGAGGTGGATTAGTGCACGACTGCATGGAGACACTGTCAGAGATGGTTAGTGTCAGAGAGGGAGAGTGTTGGAAAGAAGGAAAGAGTAAGGGATGGGAAGAAGAGAAGCAGGGAGGGTAAAACAAGAGAAAGATGTGTCACTCTTGATGACAATGTGTTTGTCCTTAGTGATTTCAGGTGGAGGCAGAGATGGAGATGAAGAATAAACACAGGGTGATGGAACTCAGTTCAGTTTTAAAATACTTCAGTTATGGCTGATTAAAGCTGATTATGAGCAGAGTTCTGCTGAGAATCACAGGTTGCCACCTCCATCAACTAAAAGAATGAATGAGGTGTAGTTTTGTCAGGAGAGTGAGGGTGCACACCCACACAGTCCTGAGATGTGTTTTAAACATGATCTAGATGCCCTCTTATGTAAGCCCTCTTATGTCATGCCCTCTTGTGTCAGCCTGGACAGTCCTGCTTGATGTAAATGATCAGTGCAATGTTGAAAATTTAAAGCCTAATGGCTGTAGGACTGGATAAAACACTTATTATTAGGGCCTGAGCAATGACGAAGTTGCTCAGAGCATATAGTGAAGTGACTGGCATTACTTCTCATTGTTGGGAATAAACAGACTGCTAGGGAACATTTTATGTTGTTGTTCCCTCAGGAGTTGTGGTGATTTATGAGTGTGGAGTTAACATGTTCTCCCCGTGTTCTGGTGATTATTTTGAGGCGTACTCTTGTCCCATCCCACCATCAATATACCGTATTTCCTCAATTTAAAACCGGGCCCCTATTAGCAGCCGACCTCTTTTAGTAGCCGACCTCTTTTAGTAACGGGGTCTAAAAAAAAACCTCTTTTATAAACCGGAGGTGTTTATTTGACGTTTTGGAATTATAGAGCGCTAGACCCGGATTACACACACATACACAGACACATAAACCCTCAACCAGGCACATGCGCAGTTGCGCACTCTCAGCTGATTGTAAACACATAAGATCGCAACAAGACCCAAATTCAGTGTTAATTTAAAGCTAGAAGTTTTTAAATATTCCGAACAAATGTCGGGGGAATACGCCACAGGGCATATGACGCCTGGTTGGCAGAGGAGGGCAACAAGACCTTCATTAAAGGAGGGAACATGAGAGCAGCTGACAAACGCACCATCGTGAACTGGGTCCAAGCAGCCTGGGCAACGGTGGATGTGGGCGCCGAGGGATGGTTCCCCCAGGGCGTAAATCCAGCCAGGACCACCTCTGATAATTATGAATGTAGCCTAGTTTTAAAATTAATTTGTGGCATGTTGTCTTGAAAGGTGTGTGGCATCACGGTGGCTGCAGATGGGACAGAGGATGAGATGATTCACTGTTTTAAGGCAGGACAACTAGTACACTGTGCTGTAGTAAACAGTATATAGTGGTGATTTACAAAAACACCAAAAACTATTTTTACTGTTAAAGTAAACTTTGTTACTGTAAATAATACAGTACTTTATTTGTAATACTATATAGAAAATATACATTTTTACCGTAAAGAAAAGTTTACATAAATATCTCTGCTGTTTAAAAAACAAAAAACAAAAAAAAAGAACAGTCCTTGTATTTTTTTTTAATTAAAAGCCTCCTTCAAATAGTAGCCTGCCCCTATTTGTAGCCTGGTCCCAAACTAAGTTTGTGTTAATAGTAATTTGTTAATATTTGAGGAAATACGGTACGTATGTAACATACAGTCACTGGCCACTTTGTGTACACCTGTGTAATCTAATGCAATCCAATAGAACGACAATACCATGATTTTTTCCCTGAAGCTTATACATTTTCGGTTATTGTTGACATTGTCTAGAAAGTGGTGATTCTACTTTGTTTATTATTGAGGTCATAGTGAATGGTGGTTGTGTGCTGGGGTGGCCTCCTAATTTTGTCTAATTGAGGGGGACAAAATATTAGGAACACTTTTAAATATATTGCAGTCCAGTATACCAACACCACCCACTACGACAGGGCCGCCCCTCCCTAAACGCAGAATACGTGCTGTGCGTAGGGTCTCATCTTCCATGGGGGGGCCACACTTTGCGTGAGGGGACGCATATGCGCAATGGATGCGCACATGCGCTACCATGAGGCGCGCGTAGAATCAGCTCGAGGAAGGAGAGAAGAGACCTGACCGCCCATGCGTCGCTGCAATGATTGACAGCACTCGACATCTGAACAATCAGAGGTGTGCGCCGGCAGGCACTTGCAGAGCTGCAGCAGGTGAAGAGTTGTCGACATGTCGTCCAAAAGAGCCTTAGGAGTATGCGCGGGGACGGAGCCTCGGGGGTATGTGCGGGGCCGGGAGGTCAGACGCTCCCAGAGAGGGGAGAGGGAGAAACATAGCTAAATAAGATGGAAATAGAAAAAAAAATGTCTCTGTATTTTATTTCTGTTTTCAATGTTTAATTAAGGTGGGAGAGGCGGAGGGTTGAGGGAGATCGGACGCCTCCAGAGAGGGGAGAGGGAGAAATATAACAAAATAAGATTAAATAGGAAAAAGCTGTCTCCCTCTTTTATTTTATTTTCAGTGTTTAATCAAGGGTGGGGGATTGAGGTTGTGGAAGTTAGTTTCTTTTGATGAGTAATTGATGGCTATTTGTGACTCAGATTTGTTTATTTATTTATTTCAGTTTGAACCGAACCGTTTGACCGAGAACAGTCACCTTATTGTGGTGGAGGAGTTTGAGTGCCCTAATGACCCTAGGAGCTATGCTGTCGGGGGCATTTTGCCCCTGGTAGGGTTTCCCTTGGCATATTGGTTCTGGGCGAAGGGTCAGACAAAGTACGGTTCAAAAGACCCTTCATGATGGAGAAGAACAAGGATCTGTGTACCCGGCCTGGAGGGTTACCGGGGCCCCGCCCTGGAGCCAGGCCTGGGGTTGGGGCCCGTGGGTGAGCGCCCGGTGGCCGGGCTTTCGCCCGTGGGGCCTGGCCGGGCCCAGCCCAAACCAGCTACATGGGCTCGTCCCCCTGCAGGCCCACCACCAGCAGAGGGATCCAGAAGGGTTTGGCGCTTTGTGGATTGGGCAGCAGACCAAGGCGGGGGCCTTGGCGGTCCGATCCTCGGCTACAGAAGTTGGCTCTTGGGACATGGAATGTCACCTCTCTGGCGGGGAAGGAGCTGGAGCTTGTGGAAGAGGTTGAGCGCTACCGGCTACATATAGTCGGCCTAACCTTGACACATAGTTCCGGCTCTGGAACCCAAGTCCTTGAGAGGGGTTGGACTCTCTCCTTTGCTGGAGTTGCACCGGGTGAGAGGCGGAGGGCCGCAGTGGGCTTTCTGATAGCCCCCAGACTCTCTGCCTGTACGTTGGGGTTTACCCCAGTAGACGAAAGGGTTGCTTCTGTGCGCCTTCGGGTCGGGGAACGGGTCCTGACTGTTGTCTGCGCTTATGTGCCAAACAGCAGTTCAGAGTATCCACCCTTTTTGGAGTCCCTGGGACAGGTGCTGGATAGTGCCCCAACCGGGGACTCCATTGTTCTGCTGGGGGACTTCAACACTCACGTGGGCAATGACAGCAGGACCTGGAGGGGCGTGATTGGGAGGAACGGCCTGCCCGATCTGAACCCGAGTGGTGTTCAGTTATTGGACTTCTGTGCAGGTCGCAGTTTGGCCATAACTAACACCATGTTCAAGCATAAGGATGTCCATCGGTGCACATGGCACCAGGACAGCCTAGGTCGCAGGTCAATGATTGACTTTGTAGTCGTATCATCTGACCTGCGGCCATATGTTTTGGACACTCGGGTGAAGAGAGGAGCAGAGCTGTCAACTGATCACCACCTGGTGGTGAGTTGGATCAGATTGCGGGGGAAGACGCCGCGCAGACCTGGCAGACCCAAATGAACAGTGAGGGTCTGCTGGGAATGCCTGTCGGAAGAACCTGTCCAGAAGATCTTCAATTCCCACCTCCGGGAGAGCTTCGACCGCGTCCCGAGGACAGAGGGGGACATTGAGTCCGAATGGGCCTATTCCGCTCTGCCATTGTCGAGGCGGTGGCTGCAAGCTGTGGCCGCAAGGCTTCTGGGGCCAGTCGCAGCGGTAATCCGTCAGGCTGAAGAAGGAGGCCTACAGGGCATGGGTACCGGCAGGCCAAGCGGAGCACAGCGGCAGCGGTCGTGGAGGCAAAAACTCGGGTGTGGGAGGAGTTCAGTGAGGCCATGGAGGAAGACTATTGATCAGCTCCAAAGAGGTTCTGGCAAACCGTCCGGCGCCTCGGGGGGGGAGGCGGCAACTTGCTCACACTGTTTACAGTGGGGGCAGGGAGCTGCTGACGTCAACTGAGGACGTTGTCGGGCGGTGGAAGGAATACTTTGAGGAGCTCCTCAATCCCACCAGCACGTATTCCAGTGAGGAAGCAGAGATGGGGGTATCCGGGGTGAGTCGTCCAATTTCTGAGGCAGAAGTTGCCGAGGTAGTGAAACAACTCCGAGGCAGCGGAGCCCCGGGGGTGGATGAGATTCGTCCTGGATATCTCAAGGCTCTGGATGTTGTAGGGCTGTCCTGGCTGACACGCCTCTGCAACATTGCGTGGACATCGGAGGCAGTGCCTCTGAAGTGGCAGACCGGGTGGTGGTCCCCATTTGGAAGAAGGGGGACCAGAGGGTGTGTTCCAACTACAGGGGAATCACACTCCTCAGCCTACCTGGTAAGGTCTACTCCAGGGTGCTGGAGAAGAGGGTCCAGTCGATAGTTGAACCTCGGATTTAGGAGGAGCAATGTGGTTTTCGTCCCGGATGTGGAACCGTGGACCAGCTCTTTACCTTCACCAGGGTGCTGGAGGGGGCATGGGAGTTTGCCCAACCAGTCCACGTGTTTTGTGGATTTGGAGAAGGCTTACGACCGTGTCCCCAGGGGCATCCTGTGGGGGGTACTCCGGGAGTATGGGGTTGGTGGCCCCTTGCTAAGGGCCATCCGGTCCCTGTAACTCCTCCACCTTCCTCAGGTGGAGGAGTTTAAGTATTTCAGGATCTTGTTCACAAGTGAGGGTAGGATGGAGCGGGAGATTGACAGGTGGATTGGGGCAGCGTCAGCAGTGATGCAGGCGCTTAACCGGTCTGTTGTGGTGAAGAGGGAGCTTAGCCAAAAAACGAAGCTCTCGATTTACCGGTCGATCTACGTTCCAATCCTTACCTATGGTCATGAGCTCTGGGTAGTGACCGAAAGAATGAGATTGCGAGTGCAAGCGGCCGAAATGAGTTTCCTCCGCAGGGTGGCTGGGCTCAGCCTTAGAGATAGGGTGAGGAGCTTGGACATCCAGGAGGGACTCGGAGTAGAGCCACTGCTCCTCCACATCGAGAGGAGCCAGTTGAGGTGGTTGGGGCATCTGGTAAGGATGCCATCCCGACGCCTCCCTTGGGAGGTGTTTCGGGTGTGTCCAACCGGGAGGAGACCTCAGGGCCGCCCCAGGACACGCTGGAGGGATTACATCGCCCGGCTGGCCTGGGAACGCCTCGTGGTTCCTGCGGAAGAGCTGACGGAAGTGGCTAGGGAGAGGACTGTCTGGGCTTTTTTGCTGAGGCTGCTGCCCCTGCGACCCGGACCCGGATAAGCGGAGGAGGAGGACGACAACGACGACGACGACGAAGTTATTTTTATTTCATATTTATTTATTTATTTCAGGTTGAATTTTTTTATTTTATTTGACTTATGCAGCCAAACTACTGTATCTACAGTTTATTTGTTATTGCCAATAAAGGTTGTCAAGTTAAATGGCAAGTTGTTGTATGGTCATTTTGTACCTATGATACTTTTGGGATGGAGGCCTCCAAATAAAATTTTGCTTAGGGCCCCAATTTGGTCAGGGGCAGCTCTGCACTACGACCTCAATAATAAAGTAGAATAATCACCTTTCTGACAAAAGCTGAAAATTTAAAAGCTTTGTAAACATAGAATGTGTAGCAGAGCTGTTGTATTGGACTGTATTAGATTGCACAGGTGTACCTAATAAAGTGGCCAGTAAGCCCCAACATTTACACCACTATTCCATGCCTGCTCTGGATTTCCCCGCAGCCCCTGGTTGCTCGGCAGCCTCAGCCCCTGAGACCATGCTGATCAAAAGTTATTAAAAGCTTTTCTCTATGTCAAGGGGTGTGGCCACTATGGCGCCGTCCTCGCCACCAAATATGTTTGGCTTTTTGATACACAGGTCAAGAATGGCAAGCTCTTACATCTGATAGGGGCGTCGCCCATGGGGGGGACAAAATGCCTCTATAGTGCCCCCTTGAAATTTTCAAAAACCCCTCCCCATAGGGGTTTTCTTGGAGTAGGAAGATGAAACGTCACACAACGTCATTACTCTGAGTTTTCACATAACCGCTTCAGTGATGCGTGCTGATGGCCCCCCACAATGGCGTGGGAGAGCGAGGGCCCGATCACAGATGCTTGCAGCTTTAATTAGGGCCCGAGCACCTAGTGGTGCGAGGGCCCTATTGAAATGCAAGAATTTTTTATAATTAGGGGGCCAAGCGCGCGGGGCTTGGGGAACACGTATGCAAGCAGATGCGTTTCCCAGGACCAGCGGTGCTGGGAACCCTATTTTTTTTGTTCGGATTTTTATTATTATTATTATTATTATTATTATTATTATTATTATTATTTTCCATTTTTATATTTCTCCCCTTAAGTGGTGCTGTTCTAGCAGGTTAATCAGACCCACCTCAAACTTGCTGGTCTAAGTCCTTAGACCTTGATGATACTTAAAAATGAAGCTTTTGAGTTTTCATCAAACGCTGTCACCGTGGCGCTGCCTTGTTCGCCATCAAACACGATGTTGTTTTGAAGGGACAAGGGATGCTTGAAAACTCACCAAACGTGGCAGACACATCACAGCTCACAAGTCCTGTTGTCTGATGTGATTTTTGTGCTTTGATGCACCAAGATGGCTCAACAGCGCCCCCCGCAATATTTCAATTAAGCAGAAACTTGGTAGGCACCTGTAACACTTTATTATGTACAAAAAAGCCTCTTGGAACCATGCTCCAAACCCAACAGGAAGTTGGCCATTTTGAATTTACTTTTGTGCATTTTTGCCCATTTCCCAGGGCTTGTAAATTAACAAACTTGTCCTACAGATTTAATCAGATTGGCTCCAAACTTGGTGTATGTAAGTGTGACTATGTTGTGACCAAAAGTTATCACAGCATTTACCCAATGTTGAATGGCGCGCCCACTTCTGAGCTTTGAGTCTTGAGGTCTCGCCATGAAAAATGAAATTGCTGTAGCTCTGGCATAAATGGTCCAATCTCCACCAAACTTCACATGATTCATATTAGTCCCACCCTGAACACATTTTCATTAGCATATTGCCTGACAATCATAGCGCCACCTAGTGGCGAAAGGAAATACTTCTTATCAGACACTTATCTTTGGATTAACCTGAAATTTCAATGCTGTGGTCTATATTTGATGTACACAAACATGACATATCATTAGTGTCTATGCCCGCTGCAGAGGGTTTAATTTTGATGTCTCGCCATGAAACAGGAGATTGCTATAACATTGGTGTAAATGGTCTGATCTCCATCAAACCTCAGATGAATCATATTAGTCCTGCCCTGAAAACATTTATATGACCATATTTCCTGAAACTCATAGTGCCACCTAGTGGTGACAGGAAGTAGGTCTCATCAAACACTTATCTTTTGATTTATCTGAAAGTTTAATGTTGTAGTGTATATTTGATGTATAAAAACATGTTGTATAATTAATGCGCTCTCCAGCTCCCTCTAGTGGAAAGAGGAAGTGATACAAAATGTGAAATATGTGTATCAAGGATATGCCAAGTCACTCCTGTATGCAATGTTTAACTTGGACAGAAATGAACTGAACGTGTCAGCAGGCGTCATGCCAGCCCCCTCGAGTTGCGTGAAGGTGCAAGGGCCCGTTCATCGCTGCTTGCAGCTTTAATTAGGGGGCCAAGCCCGTGGGGCTTGGGGAATGCGTATGCAAGCATACGTGTTTCCCAGGACCAGCGGTGCTGGGAACCCTATTGTTTTTGTTCAGATTTTTATTATTCTCTATTTTTATTCTTCTCCGCTAAAAGTGGTGCTGCAGGCTAAACCATGCAAGGGAGGGTGGTGCAATTTGGAGGGTTGATCCAGACCCCTGCACGTACCTCAGACGCAAAAAATGGCATATGTCTGCCAGCAGGGGGTGCTATAAACAAGGTCAAGACGTTTTGGGCTATAACTCCCACACCGTATGATGCACCTTCAAAAACCTCTTATCCATCGATTCCCGCTAAATCATGCTAAATCACGTGGGCTAGGCCACGCCCATTTCCGTCTGTAATTTTTTTGCACAAAATTGCGAAAACTCGCAAACCTACTTTTTCGAAATCCTCCTTGGAATTTCGTCCGATCAGCATGAAACTTGGCACATACAGTCTTCAGCTTGACCTGATGTAAAGTTATCAAAAGAATTTTGTTCGGTCAAAATATGGGCAAATTATTAACGAATAACTTTTTCTAGCTAGCTATAAAAACGTGAACTGTTGCATATCTCGGTCAAAATACATGCTAACAACACCAAATCTAAGATCCTTGCTTGGCATGTGACTGTGAGGGTATGAGCCAAATTTGGCTAATGTCGGCCATTAGGGGGCGCTGCAAATATGGGAAATTTATATCTCTTAAGTGGCTACACCGATTTTTACGAAATTTTGTGGGTATGATGCTGGGTCATTCCTGAGGCCATATTTTGAAGTTAATCACGACTGGTCAAAGTGGGCATGGCTTATTACAAGATAAACAACAAACATTTATTTCAGCTCAAGTATTATGTTGAGGGCTGTGAAATTTACAGGGTCTATATAGAATAGCACACAAACCACCCATACCAAAAATTGTGTGTGTACTCCACTAGGTGGCGCTATAATGGATGCAAATGCGTTTTGGCCTATAACTTTCACATTTTAAATCACATCTTCATAAACTTTATATCCACGTGTTCCATGAATACCGTCACATCTTCTGACATCAGTTGCCTGATCAAAAGTTATCAAAATAATTTTGCGACTCCAAAAAATGCGGTACTTATAAATGAACAATTTTTTCTGCTAGCTAAAAAACACATACCGTTGCATATTTTTGTCAAAGTAAAAGCTATCAACGTCAAACTCGAATCAATTGTTTCAGAGGTCAACCAGAGGCTCTGTGCCAAATTTGGCGCAAATTGGCCAATAGGGGGCGCTATAAACAAAGAAACATCAAGTGACATGAAAGTTGATCAGATTCGCACAAAATTTTGTGAGCATGATGTGGAGTCACTCCTGAAGCCAGCCGTAAAGCTTAGTGATATTTGGTGGGCCAACTTCCAAGGGCTCCGTGACACCCGGGGGCCGAGTCGCGCAGGGAGGCTTGGTTCCCGTTTATTACTGCTATTATCATTATTATTATTATTTTCTGTTTTATTATATTATTTTTCTCCCGGTAAAAGTGGTGCTGCAGGCTGAGTGCAATTTGGGGGGTTGATCCAGACCCTTACGCGTACCTCAGACACAAAAATTGACATATGTCCGCCAGCAGGGGGCGCTATAACCAAGGTCAACACGTTTGGGGCTATAACTCCCACACCATATGCCGCACATTCAAAAACCTCATATCCACACATTCCCGGAGAAGGGATGAATCACCTGGGCTGGGCCACGTCCATTTTGGCCTATAATTTTTTTTTGCTAAATCGCCAAAACTGGAAGACCTAGTTTTTGCAACTCCTCCTTGGGGTTTTGTCCCATCAGTGTGAAACTTGGCAGGTACAGTCTTCAGCTGGACCTGATCTAAAGTTATTAAAAGAATTTTGTTCGGTCAAAATATGCGCAAATTATTAACGAATAACTTTTTCTTGCTAGCTATTTAAACGGGAACTGTTGCATAGCTCTGTCAAAATAAATGCTAACAACACCAAATCTTAGATCTTTGGTTGGCATGTGACTGTGAGATTAGGATCAAAATTTTACTAATGTTGGCCAATAGGGGGAGCTGTAAATATGGGAAATTTATATCTCTTAAATGGCAACACCCATTCTTACGAGATTTGGTGGGTATGATGCTGGGTCACTGCTGAGGCCATATCTTGAAGTTAGTCATGACTGGTCAAAGTGGGTGTGGCTTATTACAAGATAAATGTTTTTTTGTTTTTTTTTTATACTGAGGGCTGTCAAATTCACAGGGTATATATGGAATAGCACACAGACCACCCTTACCAAAAATTATGTGTCTATTCCACTAGGTGGCGCTATAACGGAGGCAAACGCATTTTGGCCTGTAACTTCCACATTTTAAATCACATCTTCATAAACTTTATATCCACGTGTTCCCTAAATACCGTTGCATCTTCTGACATAGTCCACGCCCACTTCCACTGCATATTTCTCTTTGTAAGTCACTACACATCAAAAACCTACTTTTTCGAACTCCTCCCAGCATTTAAGCTCAATCTGTATGAAACTTTGCACATACAATCTCCAGATGAGCCTGATCAAAAGTTATCAAAAGAATTTTGCTACTCCAAAAAATACGGTAGTTATAAATAAATTTTTCTGCTAGCTAAAGAACACATATCATCACATATTTTTGTCAAAGTAAAAGCTATCAACATCAAACTCAAGTCACTTCTTTCAGAGGTCAACCAGAGGCTCTGTGCCAAATTTGGCACAAATTGGCCAATAGGGGGCGCTATAAACAGAAAAATATCAAGTGACATGAAAGTTGATCGGATTCGCACAGAATTTGGTGAGCATGATGTGGAGTCACTCCTGAGGCCAGCCATAAAGCTTAGTGATGTTTGGTCGGGCTGACTTCCAAGGGCTCCGCGACACCCGGGGGCCGAGTCACGTAGGGAGGCTTGGTCCCCGTTCATAACTGCTTGCAGTTCCAGTTATTATTATTATTATTACGAACCTTTAATCTCCAATTTGGTCCCTTTCCCAAATAGAAAAACTCACCAAAATTGGCACATGCGTTCGGTCTGGCGAAAAATTTGATATTTTGGTTGTGTTGTATGTGGACGGGGCCAAATGGCGACATAGCGCCCCCTAGAAAATTTCGTGCCTTGAGCCCTGTCTGTGAGTTTCACCTACACACATGAAAATTGGTGGGCTCATAGAAGGTGCCAAGACGCACAAAAAATCCTCTTGGACCCATGCCGTAAACCCAACAGGAAGTTGGCCATTTCGATTTGAATTTTTGACATGTTTGAACGAACTCCTCCTAGCGATTTCGCCCGATCGACTTCACAATTGGTACAAAACACCCTGAGAACATGCTGATCAAAAGTCATTAAAAGCTTATCTCTATGTCAAGGGGCATGGTCGCTAGGGCATGACACATTTTGGTGGCTTTGCATTTCCTCGCCATCGAATTTCGAACGGATATCACGCCCACATACTTGATCTCAGCAGCTTCAAACTTGCTGGACATGATGATGGCTCCTCTCTGAACGACCAGATATATTAATATCCCACCTTACTCATAGCGCCCCCCGGTGGTAACAGGAAGTGACCAGTTTTTACTTTAACACGTACTGATGAAACAAACTTGACCGCATCAAATTCATTCCACTTCTAATGCATGCAGAACAAGTTGGTGAAGCTACCTTATGAACGCTGTGAAGCTACGTCTAATGGTGTCCATGTGGCGGCGTGGCGACTATCGATCTCTCGCCACTAAATACGTTTGGCTTTTTGATGGTTTGAGTGATCTCATATCCTCATGAAAATTGATACACAGGTCATGAATAGCGAGCTCTTGCATCTGATAGGGGCATCGCCGATGGGGGGGGACAGAATGCCTCTATAGCGCCCTCTAGAAATTTTCAAAAACACCTCCTTATAGGAGTTTTTTTGGAGTTGGAACATGAAAATTGGTACACATGTGTATGTTGTCCAGACACACTTAAAAGTCTCTGGCACCAATGGTCTACTCCAAACAGGAAGTCGGCCATTTTGATTTTGACTTGTCATTTTGGCATGATTTCCACGTTGTATTTTAACGAAGTAGTCCTAGGGATTTCATCCAATCGACTTCAAATTTTTCACAGATCATCCAGAGACCATACAGATCATAACTTGTACTCTGCATGTCTGTAGGTCAAAGGGCGTGGCTGCTATGGCGCTTACATTTTTTATCCATCGCCATACATGTTCCATTAGCTTTCTCTCCCACATAATTCATCCAAACTGCTTCAAAATTTCTGTACATGATAAGAGCCCGGTCCTCAACGCCTCCATATGCTCGTAGGCAATCTTGCTCATGGCGCCCCCTTGTGGAAACGGGAAATGCCATCTTTTACACTGACAAACACCAACCTCAAGCTCCTGACCTGACCAACTACATTTTGTGGCCACATGTCGATCAAGTTGATGTATCTCCACAGTGACACGTGTCCTGTCATGTTGCAGGAGCGACTTTTCATTCCTCACCACAGAACATCAACTTGGTAGAAATCCTTCATGCATTGTCCGATTTGCTCGAAATTTCACGTGTGATGAGGGTCCGCCCCTGAATGCACCTGGCCACATCTTGTTACGCCCTGTAGTGTCACCTGGTGGATGAATGAAACATTGTGTTTTTTCACTCCTGCCAGGATTTTTCTCCCTTCTCGCTTCGTGCCACAGCCCCCACATGCTTCAGGCCCCCACGGATGCATGGGGGAGCGAGGGCCCGATCACAGCTGCTTGCAGCTTTAATTGTTATTGTTATTTTCCACCACAGCTCAAATTAATGTGATTATTATGATCTGGAATGATTGGATTTGAATTTGACTCAAACAACACATTAGGAACACAGCCTCATGGGTACATATTTCAGCTATAAATGACAGCTAAAATGCTTCCATACCCGAGCTTTTAAACTGTATCCATTTGCAGTTGCACACACTAATCTTTTGTGGAATGTTTATGCAGGCATGGTGTCCAGTGATTACAAACTTTACTATTTCACCAGAAATAGTATGAAATCACTATGGGCTGTTGAACAGTAAATGGTCTGTAACCTTTTCAATTTTAAAGTTCACTGCATGTATTGATTTGAAAGCACCTTCAGTCTTCTGCCTGTATGGGAATAGCAAAATGAGGGGGGAGATGGAGTGCACTGCTGTTTTGTTCACCAGCTGTCTCCAGCAGTGGAGAGCAGCCTCTTTGCTGCATTTCAATTCTGGAAAAAGCCAAGATGCCAGGACAGGAATTTCAGAATTTGGCCTTGTGCCCTTGAAGGGAATATAACTTCAAGATTACTCTAGTTAACGACAACTACGCTTGTTACTGTAAGTAAGTGCAATAAAACCTCTGCCAGCCAAGCCAATACTTCATCAATACATGTGATCAGCATGTAGAAAGCAATATTTCAACCCGCTCTGTCGTTGAAATATGATTCTCTCATTCACCGCTATTATGATTTACGATCGCAGTCAACACAAGCACATCACACTCGCAAGGCTAGCAGCAAAGTGTGAAAGACAAACTAAAATGAAAGCTGTCTGTATAGGCCAGACGTTACGCTAGACTTTTTTGTCGCCTGTCATTTTGACCGACAGGCTCATAAAAATCCGGTCAAAATCTATTTTTACCAGTCATTTTGATTTTCATTTAAGATATTCAAAGATATTTAGTTTTCATTCATTCGTTTTTAAAAAATCCAACAAGCAAGTTATAAAGTGTGCATTAATAAGGACATGAACGAAAAGATGAACAGACATCCACACACCCGTGCCATTCTGGATACACTGGACGTGGAACCGAAGCCCAGCGCCCAGCCGTGGAGGCAGTTTTCAATCAGCGCCCATCTTAACCTATCTGACTGTCCACACAAGCCGCTGAGCAGAGCGCATGCGGAGGCAGCGCTTCAGTTCGGCGTCTGGTCTATTTTTCAGTGTTTATCCAACACGCTCAATGAACATGAACATGAACATGCAATGACAAATTGTAATTAACTTATTACGTTATAAAAAAACCCGATTAAAATATGAACTTACCCATGTTTAAAATGACCTGTTGAAATAAAAAACGAGTACTGACGGGAACAGACGAGTGGAGTTGATGTTTAACCGGCGCGGAGAGCGCAGGAGAAATGCGCTGCCTGTGCGGACAGTCAAGACTTCTGCGGCACTACGCGTCCGGTGTGTCCAGGGCTCAACAACGCTACATGAAGCAGATGAATGACTTTTTACTCTGCAGTGTGAAAACGGCAGCCACTGACTGTGCACTCCGCCGCCATGTGGGCAGAGGCGGTAACAGCAACCGGTCAAAATGACGGACGGCCTTCAGATTTTCCGGTCATTGTTGTAAAAAAAAAACGGTCAATGACCGAGAATATCCGGTTAACGCGACCCCTGGTATAGGCTAACACTTTATCTGAAGATTTACCTGAGGCAGCTGACCTGCAGACAGTGAGTCTCCTCAGAGAGCAAGAAGAATGACTGATACTGATGTTTGTCTTCATGCTGAGATAATGTGACTTTCTTCACTCAGTATAGTGATGTCAGGAGGAATATTGATATTCCAGTGAGATATTATTGGGTTTTAAATAGTGACTTTGTTGACATGACTGTTGCTGCCATGGACTGTATAAAATGATATCCTGTGTAACTGACCTATAAGGAAAACGTCAGGAGGTGAGGTGTGTGCGTGTGTGTGTGTGTGTGGAGGAGAGGGTAGAGGGAGATGCTGGTAGGGCGACAGTGTGTGTTATTAGATACTGTTAATGTCACTTATTATCCTTCTGTGCATTTATAGCTCTTTTTTAGTCTGTTTCTGCATCATGTTGAGGAGGGCCATGCCTCTATATATATACTGTTTGCTTATAAATACATAAACCTGGTTGTTCTATATTTAAAACACATTGAGTTTATTAGTACTATTAAATAAATCACATTATTACTTATTATACTAATTATTATTATTTGAGCTTGTTTTATTTATTCATTTCACTGATAGTTATACATCCTTAGTCCTTAAATTAAGTTCATTATGGACGTGGACTTAAAATCATCATTTTATTTTATGGCCTTGCTGCCCTGGCTTTTGGCCTTTGTGCCCTCAAAAAATTGACAACACGAAAGGCCAAGTGGCCTTGCCCCTAAAATGATGAAATTCCAGGCCTGCAAGACACTGAGCAAATCAGGTGCCGGGTTTCTGAGGTGAAACAGTCTGAGCATAGAATTATTTCCTGCTTCACAAAGTTGGTTAATGGTGCAGTGTGTGTTGGTCAGCCAGTCTGGTTTGTTAACGTTACTGCTGATCGCTGTTCCACTCCATTAACTCTCATCTCTGGGTGATGGCAGAAGACAGTATTCACAATATACCTCAGGTTTGCCTTGCAAATAAAATTATTTAGACATTAAATTAAAACAAGCTTACAACTGCTACCTTTTGTGAAGCTGAATTGCAAGTTAACTCTAGCGTGTCTGTGCTGTAGACCATTGGGGTGCTGCACTGCTCTTGTGGTTGTGCTCTGCCTTTTTTGTTCCCTCAACATCAGGTTGATAATAAAAATTTTAATAATCAAATATTGACATTTGTGAATCAGTGCTCAATTGTCCATGTCCACATCACAGTGCATATGAGAATCAATTATTTTCTCCCAACCCTAGTTGGACCTGCCACATTTGGTCATATATCATGATGTAGCTATCTTGGAGCAAACAGGAGCTGAAGCTGTGCCATATGCAGCTGCTGGATGGAGTCATGATCTGCGTGGAGGCTAATAACAAGGAAAACAAACATGCAATTGTCATGTACATTACATTACATTACATCATGTAATGTGTGTTTTTGATTTGGTGGAAGTTTTTTTTCAGTCAAAGATAAAACAACATAGATATGATGGGTTATAGAGAAACTTGACATGCCATTTACATTGACTTCATTAGAAGTGGCACGAAATGCAAAATTCTAATGCTGTCAATGATGCGATGACATTTCCTTCTTTTATAGTTTCCTTGTCAGCTACTGCATGAACAAACATTCCAACTGAAAACAAATTTGGACCAATTGAAAATGTTTGTTGCCAAGTTTAAAATCATCTATAATCGCTACACCATTTAAAGTCATTGGGAAACAAAATGACAGGATTTCACACAGCTCCTCTCACTTTCTTTCTCTCTCACACAAACACACGCGCACACACACACACACACACACACACACACACAAAGTCCAGTGGGTAGACGGTAGGGTAAACGCGTGGCAGATGCCTGACACATTGGTGTCCGTTCAGTCACTATAAAGAGCAGCTGCTCAGTCTTCACTGCCCTCTGGCACTGTGTACACACACACACACACACACACACACACACACACACACACACACACTTGCTGTATAACACTGATGCTCCAGGGCATTCCATTTCTCACAGATTATAAATGCACTAATAGAAATACACACACAGTCACAGACAGAGAGAGAGAGAGAAAGAGAGAGAGTAAGAGAGAGAGAGAGAGAGAGAGAGAGAGAGAGAGAGAGAGAGAGAACAGCAGCACAAAAACCTGATCAGCACTCACCCATATCAATCCATGTCATTCCCTGATCTCTCTCAGTCACGCACATATTCAACATAAATCCCTACATGTGGCTAAACTATTCTCATTCAGTAGTCCCCAAAGCAGACACTCACGCACATATGCAAGCTAACACAGTTCCTGAAGTCTTAAAAGTAAGCAAATGATAAATCTCAGAGACATCATCAAGGAGATACACAGAGGGTAGACAGAAAATGAATTAAAAGTTGAAGGGGACTACTACTACTACTGATGATGATTATGATTAATTACTTACCAGAAAATGATTTTCACTTATCTATTAAACAACTATGTGATCCATCCTCTAGTTCCACCCTCTTTATAATTGTAATGACATTGTAATGTTTGGGCTTTGGACTGTTGGTCAGACAAAACAAGTGATTTCACTGCTTAAACCAACTGTCCCTGCAGGTGCACATGCATGCTGTAGAGCCAAACCTTCAAATGTCTCCAATGCTAATGAATTTGCCTGGCTAAATGATGTACAGGTCATAGTCATGCGTGTGGAGCCATATTTTACCTGAGAGGTACTATACAGTACAAATGTGTGCACAGTCTTGTAAGAGCTACAGGAGGCTTCATTGAAGAGCTGGAACCAGCACAATATACATGATACAGTCAGACTGTGTGAAATGAACTCCTGGTTGAAACAAAAGGGGAAAATAAGATGTTAAAGGGTTAAAGGCAGGTTCTTGAATTTGTGATGACCATTGTTTCACTAGTTTCCTTAGTGATTTATCAACAAATTAATGGATAATGAACAGTGCTTAATTTGAGCCGGAATGTACTGGAACGCATACCAGGATCTTTTCAGAAAAGGCCCTGGTGCGTTCCGGAACTAATTTGCACGGGTCTAGAACTTTTCACATCTAAAAACTACATACAGTATTGGCTGATGTCACTACAGTTGCAGTGTGGAGTACCGTGCTACTACGGTGCCTCAGGTACCACTACTGTGGGATAAGTTCAAAGTCCAATCACAAGAGGGTCCATGCGCCATCCAATAACGGCGCACGCTGGTTAATAACAGCGTGCACTGGCCACCTGGCACTCAATATGCTGCTGTAGTGGTTTGTTTTCCAGACATGTGAAGCCTCGTCTTATATTCGGGGTCTAAGGAGTTACCCATGTAAACCAATAGGTGGCGCCATATGAGCGCTTTTCTCTCTGTCAGTGTTTAGAGCAGCGTGACCCTCGCGTGGTCCTGTAAACAAGTCGGCTGGAGTGGGTGTGTACTGAATGACAGAAAGATGCGGCCAGGGCACAGAGATCCACTTGAAAAAAGTGCTTCCAAAGTCGGGCAGGTGAATAAAAATGAAAGGAGAAGTTATGGTGGTTGTAAACGAGGCTGAGAGAATGAACAAAGTTAGGGCAGGAAAAAGATACGATGTGACTGAGTGCAACGTATGACGATGGCGGTCCCAGAAAGATGAGCTAAAAAATGCTCACAGCCAGAGTGGTCCACAAACGGGTCACTTCAACGAGATTGACAGGAGGGTGTGTGATTATGTGAATGAGAAACGTAATGAAGGAATGTCCATCACAAAGGCTGTGATGCAGCAAAAAGCACTTGAAGTAGCCACAGAACTCAACATACCCCGCACCGAGTTCAAAGCTAGTCTGGGCTGGTGCCGCAGAATGATGCGACGTAATGGCCTGTCCCTCAGACGCAGGACAAGCCTAGCCCAGCGTTTGCCTGCAGACTTCAGAGAGAAGCTGGTGGCTTACCAGCGTTATGTCATAAACCTGAGAAAGAAGCATGAATATCCCCTGGATCAGATGGGCAACGCAGACCAGACACCTGTTTTTTTTCGACATGCCCACATCTGTCACCGTTCATAAGAGAGGAGACAAATCAGTGATGGTGAAGTCTACAGGAAACGAGAAGAGCCGCGTTAACGTCATGTTAACCTGCCTCGCTGATGGGACCAAACTCCCCCCCTGTGACTTTGAAATGAAAAACTCTCCCCAAAGATCCTATACCGGCTGGCATAATTGTGCATGTACAAGAGAAAGGATGAATGGAGTCCAAGCTTGTGGTGGACTGGCTTAAAGTTGTGTGGGCCAGATGTCCCGGGGGACTTAGACGGAGGCGAAACATGCTGGTGCTGGATGCTTTCCGTGGACACGTGACAGAGGAAGTCAAGAAACAAGTGAGGGAGATGAATGGTGACTTGGTGATCATCCCGGGTGGAATGACAGGTCAGTTGCAGGTCAGTGTGGTTCGAGTCATTTTATTGGGAGATTGAAAAGATACAGTATGAATTTATGAAGCATGTTTTGGGGGCTGTCTAGCCTACATTTTGTGTAAAAAACCTTGTTACAGGTTTTGGATGTGGTCGTAAACAAGCCATTCAAGAACAATCTGCGGAAGAACTACACGGCATGGCTCCTGGCTGGTAACCATGTCCTGACACCTTCTGGATAAAAATCAGAAACCTCCTGTCCGTCTTCTCTGCGAATGGATCCTGCAAGCATGGGCAGACGTGTCCTCTGAGAGCATCATCAACGGGTTCAAGAAATGTTGCATCTCAAATGTGATGGATGGAACCAAGGATGATTTGATGTGGAAGGAGCCGACGGCAGCGGCAGAGGGTGACAACGAGAGTGGGAGTGAGGAGGAGGAACCCAGTGATGCAGAGGATGCAGCTGAATGAATGTGGAGGAAAAAAACTGTTCGTGGTGTTCTTTGGATGTTAATGCTCTTACGTTTTGCAGACTGTTCTGACACTGTTTGTCAAGCAAATGTGCACCGTTTATTGCACAAGTTAGGCCAGTAGGTATATGCCCGTTTTATTGCACTGCTTCATGGCATAGAACCATTAAGTGCATTCTGCACGCTGCCTATTTGCAGGACAATGGGAATTTTTTTGTTTTTTTGTACAAGGAAAACAGTAAAATGATTTTTTATGCAAACAAGATTTTGTCCAAAGAAAAAGTATTTTTTCAAATAAGGGTCTTGAAAAAGAGGCGTCGTCTTATATTCAGGGTCGTCTTATATTCGGGTCAATATGGTATGTTTTGGCGAATAAAATAAATACGTCACAAGCCTTTGGCAGGCTGCTGAAATATGCCGACTTTGCTATATAACTTTCAACATAACTGCCAAACAGTAAGACAGACACAGCTACAGCTACAGCAGATCTACTGATTGCATTTCGAATTTCAAATTTGTCCCTCGCTGTCCACCGTCATTCAACCCACTTTTGGGAGTGGGGGAACATTGCTCTCTCAGAGGCCCAAAGTGTTCCCCTACTTCTAATTTTACAAATTAAGCACTGATAATGAAAATAACAACAGTAACGCTTTAGATTACAGCCCGCAATTTACACTGCAACCAACCGATAGTTAGTGCTTAGTTAGTACAATGCGTAATTTGTAAAATTAAGCACTATTGTACTAACAGTGTACTAGTGTAGTACGTACCAATACATATATGTAGGTACAGGGAAACAAGATGTTAAGTTATGGAATAAGGGGCGAAGAATTTGTGAATTTACAGAGTATTTATATTATAGTTTTTTTTTCTTAACTATTGGGTACCTATTCTATTATAACAGAGTATCTGCAACCTACTGATCAATAATATGGAAGTTTGGGGGGAATTAGAGAGAACTTATACAATAGGTATTTTTAATTACAGGGTACAGTATGACAATAAAACTAAAAAAATCAGAGGGAAGATGGAGTGATGACTTCTGCAGCAAGTAATAAATCAGATTAGATTTTCAAAATGACCTAATTACAAACAAATAGTCAATCTACATTGTTCCTTTATATTTTCAGCAGGGAGCCTATACAACTACAGGGTACACCTGTGCGTTTACTGCGGAACAAAGGTCCTGGTAACAGTATGTTGTCATGGATACTGTTAGCGTCTGAAGACCGTCTCAGCTGTCGCTCACCTCACCAGCATTCCATTACTTGACTTCATGACCCTGCTTGCTGTCAGCAGACAGAATTCACCCACCCTAGAGGTGACTCATTTTTGTTTTGGGAAATAAGTAATAAGAAGTATGTTAAGTAAAGGCACTAAGTTAAGGATGTAATATTTTGTTTTTTATATGATATACAATGTACGGTGAGCAGAGTCATGGAGTCAAGTAATGTAATGCTGGTGAGGTGAGCAACAGACGCCAACAGTATCCATGACAACATACTGTTACCAGGACCTTTGTTCCGAATTTTCCCTCCGATTTTTCAGTTTTATTGTCATACTGTACTCTGTAATAATAAAATAAGTACCCTGTAATTAAAAATACCTATTGTATAAGTTCTCTCTAATTCCCCCAAAACTTCCAAATTACTGATCAGTAGGTCGCACATACCCTGTTATAATAGAATAGATACCCAGTAGTTAAAAATACCTATTGTAGAAGTTCTCCCTAAATTCCCCCAAACTTCCATATAATTTATCAGTATATATAATGTTAAAGCTGCAAGAATTGGTCGGGACCTCGGGCTCTCGCTGTCAGCCTCCAGCTCACATAGACAGTGTGAATTAGCCTATTCGTAATGTCGATAAAGCAAGCAATGACAATAGAACGCAAGGTCATTTTTGGTAATGAACCCATGACTTGGGAGTAGAACTTTGATGGCTTCTGAAAACCAAACTACTGACGGCATCAATCAATCACTCAATCAGTCAATCAATTTTATGTAAAAAGCCCAATATCACAAATCACAATTTGCCTCACAGGGCTTTACAGCGTACAACATCCCTCTGTCCTTAGGACCCTTGCAGCAGATAAGGAAAAACTCCCTTTAACAGGGGGAAAAAATGTTAGAAACCTCAGGAAGAGCAACTGAGGAGGGATCCCTCTTCCAGGACGACAGACGTGCAATAGATGACGTACAGAACACATCAACATAATACATTAACAGTAATCCATATGACACAATGAGACAGAAGGGGAGACAGAGACAGAGAGAGATGCAGGACAGATGATAATGTTAATAGCTTACAACAACATTAATGAAAGTAATAATATTATAATTCTGGCTACTGTGGTACAATATGTTGAAAGTATATATTAATATCTGATAGTATACACATGTGACAATAATCATATGTGTATAATAACAGTAGAAGTATGACTAATGATCACAGCAGCAGCAGGAGGCATTTGGCAGGACCACAGCAGCAGCACAAGCATACATGTCACACTATGCAGGCACCGCTGTGATAGAAGTTAACCTGCCAGACAGTGGAGCACAAAGGCTCCGGAGTACAGGCCGTACAGGCAGTTAGTCAGTACGGCCAAGTTAGTGACATGCAGTAACAGGACAGAGAGAGAGAGAGAGAGAGGTCAGGAGGTCAGGGGTGTCACATGATTTGTAGGTCTTGATAAGACGAACAAGTCAGTTTTGGTTTGGTCTTTCTATGACATTCGTATGGGTTGCAGTAGGCATTTTAGTGTGTCTAGGTGGCGCGAAAATCATCAGGAGGTTTTGTAAGACATCACCTGTAAGAGGCCATAAAATCCAATCTCTTTGAGTAATGACAAAGTTATACAGAAGATCTGATTAGCAGGAGTTGATCTGTCAGGTGTGCTAGTTTGAAGCTGATAAGATAAACAGTCTAAGAGAAATGATTTTTGAAGAAAGAGCGGTTTTGAGGCTAAATCTGAATCTAAATCAAATAGCTCACTTCCTGTTGGAGTTAGGTCAGGGGTGTCAGTGCGTGATTCAGAGGTGTGGACTCGAGTCATGTGACTTCGAATCGAGTCCGACTCGAGTCGCGGATTAGAGGACTTCAGACTCGACTCGACAAAATGTACAAAGACTTGCAACTCGACTTGGACTTGAACATCAATGACTTGTGACTTCACTTGGACTTGAGCCTCTTGACTAGAGAAGACTTGCATCTTCTCATAAAAACTGAAAAAATAAAAATAAAAAATAAAAATCACACGGCCGCGCAGATCTCAGTTCATCAGCTTCTGCAAAAAAAGCGCCAGCACCACATGCATGCTGAGAGTACGCGCGCTGCCGGCTGGCAGTTTTGACTGGGCCCAGGACAAAGACATCTAAAAAGCCCCCCAGCCAATATATACAATAATGAGGACTTAAGGGCCGTCCACACCAAGAAAGATAACTGTAACGTTAACTATAACGATAACAATGGCAGCATCCACACCAATGAACGATATCGTCGTGTTGCAAGGTTACGCCAAACACACACTGCTCGGTGCGGTCGGCAGGGGAGCATAGTGATGGATAGACTCGACTCAACAAAATGTACAAAGACTTGCAACTCGACTTGGACTTGAACATCAATGACTTGTGACTTCACTTGGACTTGAGCCTCTTGACTTGAGAAGACTTGCATCTTCTCATAAAAACTGAAAAAATAAAAATAAAAAATAAAAATCACACGGCCGCGCAGATCTCAGTTCATCTGCTTCTGCAAAAAAAGCGCCAGCACCACATGCATGCTGAGAGCACGCCCCCCAGCCAATACATACAATAATGAGGACTTAAGGGCCATCCACACCAAGAAAGATGACTGTAACGTTAACTATAACGATAACAATGGCAGCATCCACACCAATGAACGATATCGTCGTGTTGCAAGGTTACACCAAACACACACTGCTCGGTGCGGTCGGCAGGGGAGCAGAGTGATGGATAGACTCGACTCGACAAAATGTACAAAGACTTGCAACTCGACTTGGACTTGAACATCAATGACTTGTGATATTGATGACCTGTTATTGCTGTATGTTGCGAGACAGAAAAAGAAAACCAATTTGCCGCTTGCTCCACTTGTCTGTCTGTCTGTAAGCTCCATGTGTCATGAGACGAACATGAATGAAGATGTGCAGTTTATTGTGTTTCACTGGCGACGAGCTGTCATTACGCGCGACAATTACGCACGGCTGCGCGCTCTTTATAACTCACTGTGTGAACCTATGTTGCATAATAAAGATTTGCCCCCCTCAGTAACTTCATCCTGGCTCCTGAATTTTATGAATGGAGGGGAAAAGAGGAGACGCATTCCCCTGCAAAATGTATTTTATTGCAGTTATTTACCCGGTATTTGCAAACCAAATCACTGAAGTTAAGGTTCTGTCACAAAACTATATTGTTACGGATCTTTGCACATGTTTAAGTGGGTGTATGGAAATCCTGGAGCTTTCTTAGCGGGTATACATGACGTGATGAATGTCTCGACCTGTCATTTCGGATGGATTTTGATTGGCTGTCAGCGTTTCTATCGTTCATCAAATCGCTCTGAAAGTGATCCAAACGATATCGTCCACCACTATCGTTGTCGTTATAGTTGCAGTGTGGACGCTGCCAAACACTTGAGTTTAGAACGATTTTTAAAACTCTCCACCCCAGCCCTCTCTCTCTCTCTCTATCTATCTATCTATCTATCTATCTATCTATCTATCTCCACCCCTCCCCTCTCTGTCTCTCTCTCACTTACACACACACGCACACACGCACGCACACACACACACACACACACACACACACACACACACACACACACACACACACACAGACCAGTCTATATGGAGGCATTCCAGTTACGTATATAGTTTTTCAGAAGTGAAAATTTTGAGGAGTGAAGATTTTATTTGACGTTTTCAGCGCTATCTAGTTCTGTCTCGTTCTCCCATTCTCTCTCTTGCACTCTCTCCACCCATCCATCCTAAAGAGGAAAAGACATGCACAGAAAATGAGAGGAGTCTGGAAAAGCCTGGTTTGTTAAAAAAAAGGTAGAGATGAAAAGATTAAGTTATCTGGTTGAAAAATGTAGGCTAAAAGGACCCATGTCTATTTGAACATTCTATTTGAATTTCTTGAATCTATTTGAATTTTATTTATATTTATTACTGTATTTGGTTAGTTTTTGTATAAAAAGAGGTTTGAATAAATGCAGATCTTACAGACATGCATGATTTGTTTAAATTTTATTTCTCTGGTAGGAGGACTCGAGATGACTCGAAACTAAAATGGTAGGACTTTGACTCGACTTGAGACTTGTTGGCCTATGACTTCGGACTTGACTTGGACTTGCCTCGTCTTTGACTCGACTTAACTTGGGACTCGAGGGCAAAGACTTGAGACTTACTTGTGACTTGCATAACAATGACTTGTTCCCACCTCTGGCGTGATTTGTAGGTCTTGATGAGATGAACAAGCCAGTTTTGGTTTGATCTTTCTATGTCATTCCTACAAGCCGCAGCGGCCATTTTAGTTTGCCTAGGTGGCTAGGTGGCACCAGAGAGGCCATTTTGGCACTTTTGTGGTTAATGCTTTCATTTTCTAAAATTTTTCGCCAGTCCTGACATGACATGTCAATAGTTTTGGAGCATGTTTAGGGGGTCAAATTCCAGCTCAAACAGACAGCGGAAGAAAGGAAGAATAATAATAACAATAATAATAATAATCATAATCATAATAATAAACGCAGCAAAAACAAGAAGGACTTCATCCTTCAACCGAGGTCCCTAAAAATAACAATAAACGCAGCAAAAACAAGAAGGACTTCATCCTTCGGCTGAGGTCCCTAACAATAATAACAATAGTAATAATAATAATAATAAACACAGCAAGAACAAGAGGGACTTCATCCTTCGGCCAAGGTCCTTAATAAATTCTCTGTAAATTCACAAATTGTTCACCCCTTATTCCATAACTGAACATCTTGTTCCCCTGTACTTACATATATGTATTGGTACGTACTACACTGGTACACCGTTAGTACAACAGATTACACCGTAACTACCCGTAACTGCCCGCAATTTACACTACTCGGTGTAAATTGCGGGCTGTAATCTAAAGCGTTGCCAAAAGAACTTTCAGTTACATCCCTAAATAACACTAACGTGACCCAAAAACCCTCATTAACACAATGTGACACTGAATGATGATGACACAAAAAGTCTGTGTGAACAAGAACACAAAGAAAAGCCGAACTAAGCTATCCACATCCTTCATTGAATTTAGAATCTAGATTATGTTTGTATAACTATTAAAAGTATAATAAAAACTGTAAAACTACAATTGCATCAATAACAATAAGTGTTGTAGAAAAAAAGATTGTGTTTAGCCTGTTACTGGCCTCCATCAAAGGCTTGTGATATGTTTTTATCTGCACAGGTTTCCCACCTTAGCCCTGACAATTTAAGTGCCGTCGTCCTCCAGTTCACAATAAAAGCTTAAAGCTTTTGGACCATTAGGTAATATGGAAACTTTGCATTCAAAGCAAGGCTTCCAGAATCACATTGGTGTTGTTTGCATGTTTTAACCCCCTTCTTTCAATCATAAAAACTTATATTACTGTAAAATTTGTTAGCGTCAAATTCATACATCTATACTGATCTCTGTCTGGAATACACATCTCAACCACCAGGAGATATTCTAGGAATTCCAGGACCAGCAGGTAAACCATATTCAAGTTAGTCACTCGTGTTACTTGTCCTTATTTTGCTTCCATTTCTTTCAGATTTTCCAGCAGATCATTTTGTTCTAAAACAAAAAAGAAAGAGCAGCGATCATGATCATAGATCTGCTGTTCTGTCCTGTCATCAACCAATGGGCAACTGAACACACCCTGAGGTGATGGACAGGATGGGAGGGGGCAGAGTGGCAGCAAGGTGACAAAGGTGCCTATTGATGAAAATAACATCAGGAGAGATGGAATGTGGTGGTGGGGGTGGGGTGGGGGTGGGGGTATTCTTCTTTAAGGAAAGATCGGATGGCCAGGCATCTTTCTGGCCTGGGTGATCACTGTTGTCAGCGTGGCCACTATAGCACAAAAATACAAGGGCCCTTTATGAGTCTGGGAGGTAATTGTGGGGTATAGGTTACTGGGGTATGTGTGTATTATAAAAAGAAAGAGAGGCAGAGTACCACAGCACAGGTGCCTTGTGTTTTAAATGGCTGCTCAAGTGTAAAAGGGGATAAGAGAAGAGTGAGGAAAAGATGGTAGGCTGAGTGAGTGAGTGAGTGAGTGAGTGAGGGCGTGCGTGCGTGGGTGCGTGCGTGCGTGCGTGCGTGCGTGCGTGTCTGTGTATTGGGGGTACAAACCCTCTATCCTTGTCTTTTTAGTCACCATTCATAGCCCTCTCTTTCATTCTCATCCAGTCTCGGTGAGAACAATAAGGCAGGGGAAAGCCCCTTCTCCCCTCAGGGTGGTGCTGATGGTGGTAAAGAGGTGGTCGGTCCCTGGGACAAGGGGGCACTGTGTTGGAGATGCTAACAGGTGCATGCATGCAGACACACATTCACACAAAAGGATTGCTGAATCATTCTAGTGTGGGTGCATGTTTTAGTTAATTAACTACCAATCATGTATACTTTAACATACTGCTGACTTTCGACCAGTGCATGCTGTAGTCTTTTGGATTTCTTTTTTGTTTTCTTTCTGTTTTCTTTAACTTCATGGCAGCAGCAAGTTGCAGCAGAGGTGAGAGTAAGTCACACATGTGCGAGTTTCGAGCAAGAACCAAGGTACTGTGTTGAGGATGAAGCAAGTCGAGTCTATGTTATAAGTCAAGTATGAGAAGTGAAAGCATTGCTCGGGTCAAGTAAGTTACAAGTTAAGTTACTGTCAAAAACTCATGAAGATAAAATAACATTAGCTGTACCCTGTGGTGGAAGTGAACTAAATACATTTACTCAGGTACTGTAAATGCAATTATTTTCTTCTCATGCCACTTTTACTCCGCTACAATTATCTGACAGCTTTAGTTACTTGTTAAACATTTAATACATATGAAGATTTTTGCACATAAAACTATTTTGATAAACATTTATCATTTTAAAATCCCAGCTTTACAAATGTGAGGAATTTCTGCTGCTTATGCTTTTGATAATTTTTTTTATTATTTTTAATGTCTTTTTCATAATATTGCGGCTTGGACTGTTGGTTGGACAAAACAAACATTGTGATGGTTTCACTTTGGGGTCGAGGTCACTGTGATGCTATTTTTCACTTGTTTCAGAATTTTTACACTCCAAACAATTAATCAATTAATGGAGAAAATAATCAACCGAATAATCCATAATAAAAATAATCATTAGTTAATCGTTCAAAATAAGCTCCACAGTAAAATCAGGCTTCTACATTAATGCATGAATTATAAAAATGTAATAATACTGTGTATAGTACTACACTAAAAAACTACAAACATCGGGACATTTTTCTCAGAATAAGTACTTTTACTTTTAATATTTTAAGTACATTTTCCTGATTTTACGCAAATAGTGTAACTCTAGTGACACTTTAAGTGCAGAAGTATTTTAACAGTGTTGTATTAGTTATTTTACTAGAGTAAAGGATTTAAAGAAAATTATGCTTTGGGGGTTTTTCCCTCTTCTTTAGTGGTATATATAGCATTTTTATACATCTATAATGTCTGCTTAGTAAACAGCCCAAAGTCCAGGCTAAAGGAAGCTCTCCCTCCCCACAGAGACGCAGCTCCTCAGCTGCCTGAAATTCCTCATTTGCATTCCTGCCTTCACTTTCGTAACTTGGTTGCATCACAATGTAACATATTATCTATGCACACAGTACCTGCCTCCGGGCAGCTATGCCACACCCCCAAACAAACCTACTCAGTGCAGAGCTGGAGCAGAGGCTGCAGAGTTTAAACTGTTAAGGAGCTGTTGAGGTGATGCTGCTTTTTTTTAAAAAAAAAAAAAAAATACCCTTGTTTGGACTGCCAAAGGAAGAAGAGATGAAGAATAAGTGGTTCTAATTTATTTTTAATACTATTCCTCAACAACATATTTCGCAAGGACTGCTTCACAAACTGGCAACATTTACAGCTGGATTTTCACAGCAGTTACTCCTCAAAGACAGGGCAGTTCCCACTTTGTTGGCAAAATCTGGAGATTCAGATTCAAGGAAGCTACTACCGAGTGTTGAAGTGCTTTCCCAAAAGCTTAATGATATATATTTCTGCCTATTATTATCACATGCCTTTGACTTTTTTATGACGCTATAGCAGGAAAAAATATATACATATTTTAAACATATAATACATATTTTCTTTCATTTGGACTTTCAGCTGTCATCAACACTTGTAAGGTTTCAAACCAAGTAAAGAGACCTGCACTTGTATAGCGACTTTCTAGTCATCTGACCACTCAAAGCGCTTTTTTACACTATGAGTCACAAAAATGTGTTCTTTCCGTTTTGTTTTACCCTCAGCAAAGGCTGTAAAAACAGCTACATACAGTAATCTGTAAATAATTTTATATTTATTACCAACATAATAACATCAGACATGAAAAAGGTATGGCAGGAGTTCCAGTTACGCCATGATGGAGCAGGTAGTGTGGCACCAAAGCTCCCCATAGTCAAGCTTTAAGAAAACCCGGAAAACTCGAATAATTAGAACATGGAAGACAGAACTGCTGAAATGAGCAGAGAAAACATGCCAAAGGGACTGAAGAAAATGGCTGCCATGAAAAAATACAGGCCAGTCTGGCAGCGATGCCGAAATCTGCTCGGGATAAGAAAACATCAGCAAGGAAATAAGTGGTTTGAAATCTGAGATGAAACAGGATTTCTATTCATTTGGTAATGCTTTGAGGAACGACATGAAAGCAGATTTAGATAACTTCAACAAAGAAATCAATCAAAGACTTACTTTACTCACCACAGAGCAGCAGCTACAAAAGCAGGAGAGTACATGAGGTGGAGGCGCGGGTAGAGAGGTTGGAAAACTGGGCACAGGAGGCTAACAAAGCCCTTTTACTTTCTCTGAAACAACAAAAAGTCCTACAGGAAAAGCTCACAGATCAAAAATCTAGATCAAGGTGGAATAACATCCACATTTATGGAGTTTCGGAGGGGATGGAGGGTGAGTCTGTCATTAAGTTTGTGTGAAACTCTGTCCTGTCAGAGGACTGCAACCTGCAAATACAAAGAGCGCGCCAGTCACTCACACGGAAGGCTGCTGATGGTGCCCTGCCAATACCTATTACTGTGAATTTTCTTTTCTTTTCTTTCTACCAGGGAGAGAATCTGAAGAGAAGTGTGGAAGAAGGAAATTCATCTGGGAAACAAAATTTTGTTATTTGACCACAACCTGAGATAGTCCAAAAGAGGAAGGAATACAACCTGGCTAAATGAGCTCTAAAAGAGAGAGGCCTGCGATTTCAGACCCTGTTTACCAGGATGCAGATCCACTGGGACAAGGGAACCCGAACTTATAACAATGCAAGGGAGGTGAGGGACGATTTGGAGAGTTGGAGATTCATGGAAGTGATGCCTACACCCGCGATGGCTGACACATCGCGAGAGGCACAGCTCACCGCTACGATGGAGTGGCAGCGCAAGGAGGGGACCCAGAGGGTCAGCAGTACAAGCTAAGGAGAGGCTAAAAGGATTTCAAAAATCCCCTGTTTGACTGATGACGAAGGGAAACAGTGATACCAAACCAGTGGGAATGTTACAACTACAGTTATACTGTGCTGGGAATATGGAATAAAAGGTGTTTCATAAGTCTTGTAAACGTGTGGAAAAGTTTCATAACTGTGTGAAAAAGTTTTGTATGCTTGCATTCAAATCCGTGAATTTGTAAAAAATTATGAATTATACAATTATGAAAATATTTTGCAGTTGTGAATCAAATTTTTACAGTTACAATTTTTTTTTTTTTACAGTTACGGATCAAATTTTCACAGGCACAAAAAAGTTTCACAGGTACAAAACAGTAAACACAGAACTGAAGCTGTGTGTGTCCCACAGTTATGGATCAACCTTCAGGTACAAATCAAATCTGCAAGTACAAGTAGTTTCAACTTTCATTTGACACGTTCCTGTGAATAGCCAATGGGGATGCTGAGATTAACATATCATTTGACTATCCAATCAGGAATATAGCTTTACCATCCAATCACCATTGAAGGGCGGGCCTTCAATGGCTGCTGGGCTGTAACCTGACTTGACCATGGATGTAAGCTCACAGTAAGTATGCTGCGTATATATATATATATGTATATATATATATATATATATATATATATATATATATATATATATATATGTATATATATATATATATATATATATATATATATATATATGAATATTTTAATTTTTTTATATACTTTATTAATCCACGAGGGGAAATTACATTTTTTTTCACTCCGGGGGAGACGAGTGAGGCCAATGCGGAAGTGCCAAAAACTGCAGTTCACTGACTGTCCACTTGAGGCGGCTCTGGAAGTGAGTCAATTCCCATAGCTTGTCAGCAGCATGTATCGGTGTCTGCGGTCACCACCTATGCTGTCAGCTTATTATTATATTATTAAGCCTTTATTTAATACATGTAAAATCACGTTGATTTATTGATTTTCTGAGAAAGCCCTGTACTCCTGCTCCTTGTGTGAATAAAAGAGAGACAGTCGTGCAGCAGTATAAATACTTGGGCGCTGTTCTGGATGACAGGCTAAAATTTGATGCAAACACAGATGCCCACTGTAAAAAGGTGAACCAACGTCTGTTCTTTTTAAGGAAGCTGTGTAGCTTTAATGTGGACAAGACAATAATGAAAATGTTTTACTCTGCTTTTATTGAATCTGTCCTCTCCTTTATTGTAATCTGTTGGTTTAGTCACCTTAATCTTCAGAACAAAAAGAAACTGGAAAAATGGTCAGGCTGTGTCGCAAGATTGCTGGTGTTAACCTTAGAAATCTAGAACAGACATATGAGGAAAGACTAATTTCAAAGGCTCGGTCCATTGCTTTGGACCCTTTTCACCCTTTGCACACTGAGTTTCAGCAGCTCCCCTCAGGGCGAAGGTTTAGTATTCCTAAATGTCATACCAATAGGTATAGACTTTCCTTTGTCCCGTATGCAATAGTGGCTCTTAATAAGCACTGATCAGGTCATTTGTTTGTTTTTTCTTGAAGGCATTGTGACCTTGGCTGAAGGATATATTATATATATATATATATATATATATATATGTATATATATCTATATATATATATATCTATATCTATATAGATATATATGAATATATTTTTTTTTTAAATGTATATTATGTATTTATATACAGCAGGAGCACTGTCACCACAGACCTTTGTTTTTTTACAGTACATGGGAAACACTTCAACTCTTAACATTATGACAGACACCATGTTGCTGTTAACATTATATAATACTTAATCATGACAGTGTATTTCATTTCAGTGTGGATGTTTTGGACAAGACATTTTGGTTCCATAGCTGACATATCACAGGTACATTTTATTTAATACATGATTGAGGTTGAAAATTATGTACATATTGTAATGTACTGTAATATGAAGTCCCTCTATTGCCAAAAATGACGTTGCGTTCTCTTGACATTGCTTGTTTTGTCGACATTTTGACTCTTACGAATAATTCACACTGTCTACGTGAGCTGGAGGCTGACAGTGAGAGCCCGAGGTCCCGTTCATCGCTGCTTGCAGCTTTAATTGGTATTGTTGTTGTTGATTACTGGCTGCAAATCAAATTTCCCCACGGGGACATTAAAGTTTTACCTTACCTTACCTTACCTAACCTTGCCTTACCTTGATTTGGCAATAGGAGCAAAGAACACTGACAACGTATGAAACGTGTTACAAGCTTACTGTAGCTTGCAGGTCAAGCGACAGAAAGGTTTGAGCCGTTGTGTTAAAGAGCAGTCTCATTCATTTGAGGCTCTTGTGTTTGAGCTGCAGGCTAACAGTAAGCTAGTGGAGCGACAGTGATGCTGCTGTCGGTGAGCTGTGTAGACAGTGACAGCACCTGTACACATGTTATTACAATAAACTGAGCAGCCCTCGGAGGAAAAGGTGAGTGATTGTATGTAACTCGCACTAGTTTGACCATGCGATCATTTGTTTGTTCACCCCATAACAACCAGATTACCTGCACGGTAATTTTGCATTACCTAAACACAGCAAGCCCGTACATTGTGCTGTAGTGCTAAGGGAGAGACCGTGTAAACAGAAACATGTAATGATATACTACTATGTCTGTGTATTTTGCAGCTTGGCACAGTACCAGTAAAAGAAGAGATAAAAAAATATTCACACTGAGTTTTCATTCAAGTGTGCAACACTTGAATGAAAAACTTTAAGGTGATGTAATAAACATTTACTGGAATGTTTAATTTTTTTCATGATTTATTGTCTCACTATACAGAGCCTTTAACAAAAACGTATGAACTAACAAACCCTGTTTTTTCTCCTTGTCTTTAAGTCCTTACTGACCCAGATGTCGACAGGGAGGGGGCAGTGATGACCCATGATAGTAAGGAAGTGGATAGTGGTGTTCTGTTTCCTGAATTTGAGTCACACTTATATAGGAAGAGACGATGGCCCCATATCACCTTCCGATTCACAGGCCACAATCTGCAATCTGATAATATAAACTGCTTTCTACACTGTACAGTACTGTAGTACCACTCATAGTACCATTATTGCTCAAATGTAAAGCCTATAATATACTATGTACTATGAAGAGGACTTTGACTTATTTCTTTAAAGAAAAACAGCAGAATACTCCTTTAACCTGAGGCCTTCCACACACACACACACACACACACACACACATACACACACACACACACACACACACACACATATCAAACAGTGGAAATGCAAAAATGCATCAAAAAAAAGTCTTGCATTACCTCTGGAGTCACTGCCTGTAGTTTTTCGACTAACAGAAGTGCAGGGGCCTCGGGGATCGCTCACCCCCTTCACTTCCGGCGATGCCCCCAGTGTTACACTCCTACCTGCAACGCGAACCAAACGGCAGTAAAAACATTGCCGCTAATGCCCTTTTTTTCCTGTCGTGAGGAGTGAAAGGTGTGCTGGTAGATGCACAACGCTTGTAAGTTTTGCTGTTGTCCATGTTTGTCTCGTTGACGAGACGGCGTTTTGGGTGGAGCGGTCGCCATGGACACGGAGCTTGCTGTTTCTGTAGGTACACATTTCCTGGGGACACCTGCACATCTCGGTTCCGCCCCCTCCATTGTGATTGGCTAAAGCGCAGCATCGTTCAACCTCAGTAATTTTAGTTCATGGGCCACATACTGCCCAATTTGATCAGATGTTGGCCAGTCTGGTTCATCCACTGAATATGTAAGAAAATAACTATGTAAGAAAATAACTCCCAACTGTCACCTGCTCACTATACATTATCTCGCTTAGAACATGGCTTACTACTAAAACATTCAAATGTTACAACTGGCATCAATATTATTAAATTCCTGGTAGTGTATTGACAGAGGAGAGGTGTTCACCAGACAAACTGTGGCTGTTTTCTGGAGCGGAGGAGAGGATTTTACTCCACTTCTCCCGGTCGGAGATGCTGGGTACCCAGTAGTTGCGAAGGCTGCCCTGGACTAACGTTAACTGATTTTGATGCTCCTCAGTCTAATGCCATTGCTATGACGTCTCTGGCATCAGAGCAGCAAAGCAGTGGGGATACCTCAAGAAATAAACACCACAGAATTTTGTCGATTGACCAATCAGACTCAATTTCCCCCTTCTTTTAGTGTAAAGAAGTAAATTAGCCTACATTCTTAAAGTATTAGCTATTTATAAACCATCCATTTACAATATATAAAAAAGCCTGACAAGTATACTACCCAGCATAAAAGGCCCACCCTCTTAGCTCTGTGGTTTGATGGTAAAGCTATATTCCTGATTGGATAGTCAAATGATATGTTAATCTCAGCGACACGATTGGCCATTCACAGGAATGTATAAAATGCAAGTCCAAACTACTTGTACTTGCAGATTTGATTAGTACTTGAAGGTTGATCCATCACTGTGGGACTTAGGTTTTGACACACACACACAGCTTCAGTTCTGTGTTTACTGTTTTGTACCTGTGAAAATTTGATGCGTACCTGTGAAATTTTTTTGTACCTGTGAAAATTTGATGTGTAACTGTAACACTTTTTGTTCCTGTGAAAATGTGATCCGTAACTGTAAAAAACATGTGTAACTGTAAAATTTGATTCCCAACTGCAAAATATTTTCATAATTGTGCAAAACTGTCATAACTGTCATAATTTTATTTGTTCACAAAATGTCATGCACAGCTATGGATCTCTTTACAGATTCAAAAATAAAATGCATTTGTTAAATTTTTTTTTTTTTTTTTACAAATTCACGGATTTGAATGCAAGCATACAAAACTTTTTCACACAGTTATGAAACTTTTCCACACGTTTACAAGACTTATGAAACACCTTTTATTCCATACGGGAACGACTGATGCTCTACGTCTCGACCTTATGTTCTCAGGTAAAGTGACTGGCGGGGAATGTGAATGTAACCCTAACCCTAACCCTAACTTTCCTTTTCAAATTCAAATGTTGGACTCTTTAAGAATGACTGTAATCCTTATTATAGGCTCAAAAGTAATTTCTAAGTCAGGGCCCTCTTCATATAAAGAGGATTTCCCCTAAATCTACCAGCGGGATCAAAACACTGGAGGGACTGAAGATTCCTCCCCCCTTTTTCTGGAACTCAATTGTTATGTTTATTTTTTTTGTGTTTCACGCCAATGTTCAGGCAAAGCTGTCAGGGCCACTACTGTACCTCTGTCTTTTTTTCCCTTTTTTGTCCACATAGATTACATTGTGTGAAGATAGCGTCCTAAAACATTAATGGACTAAATAATCCAGTTCAAAGAGGAAAAGCAGATGCCAAATTGAGGGGGAAAAAATTATGCGATATATTTACAGGAAACACATTTATCTCAACAAAACCATGATAATTTAAAGAAGTTTTGGATATAAATACTCTTTCTTTAGTGCTTTTGAAAAAGGCCCCAAAAGAGGTGTAGCCCTACTGATATCCAACCCTCCTCCTTTCGAAGCCCTAAAAAGTAATGAGTGACAAAGAGGGGAAATATGTAATAGTTAGACTCACCAGTCAGTCTTTAAACGCTTTGCTTAAGTAAAGACTGATGACTTTCTCCCTGATTTTGTGTTGAGATGGGCGGATACAATTTCAGTGTTTAAAAAAACTCCCTACGTTGCAGAATCAATAGTAAATCCGCAGGGCGGGCCTTTGGTGGCTTGCTGAACTCTTGTGCTTGTAAACATAGTCCGACTAGAAACGCGTGTAGCGGAACAAAATGGCTCAAGTCGCTGTAAGTCCTTCATTTCCAAAAACTGAGCACACGTTTGATAAAACGGAGTTAAATCTCTCGGCATCCATTTTCAAGCTCTCTGTGTTTTTGTTTCCTAGCGGACGATAAAAGGAATTTCCGGGAGGGCGTGTCCCTTTCGAAAATGCAAGAGGCATTGCTTTGTTGCCGGCCGTTTTCGCTGGTGTGTGAAACACACTTTAGAAAGGAGTGTCCCCAGACTATCAGAAGGCAGAGATTTCTGATTGTCTGGTGGCGAGACTATGTAATAGTTAAAGGGAAGATAGAAAATAATGTGATTACTTTAGTTAATTTGTATGTACCACCTAGCACTGATGAATCATTCTTGAAGCTGCTGTTTGACATTATAGCTCTGGAGAGTGAGGGAATACTGTGTGTGTGTCAGTTGAGAAATGCAGCATTGAAGTAACTGACTTGTCAGATCATAGTGTGATTTATCTTAGCAGATATCTGAATGGAACACAAAAAAGTACACTGTGGAAACTGAACTGAAAGAGAAAGTTAAAAAAATAAATTGAAAATTGTGTAAAAGAGAACAAAGATAGCCTGGTAGATCCTACTATATTATGGAACACAGTAAAACCGGTTATGAATGGAAGAATAATATCAAGGGCAGCCTACCCAAAAAAGACAAAGACAACGATGAAAAGCTGATTACCAAGTTGAGAAATTTGGAGAATAAGCACAAAAACAATAAAGATTAATCAATATTACAACAAATATTACTACCCAGACAGCAGATAGATGAAGTTCTCAATAATGACAGAAAAAAAAAGAGAAAAAAATAAGGTTCTAAATAAACCTGCTATGAATCAGGCCTTAACGTAGCAAAACATTTGGCAAGGCATCTTAAAGTACAGCAAGCTTCTAATACAATACATAAGATTAGAGACCCCAAGACAAAGGAATTATGGTATCAACTGTGTCAATAATTATTACTATGATATCAGAAAAGGTTTTAAAAATATATATATTATGAAAGTTGATATTCACAGCCCCCAGCAAAAGAAGACCATGAAATTAATTAATTTCTCAATATGCTAGATTTACCATGTATAGGGGAAGCACAAAATGAAAAATGAATTACGAAAATCACCAAGAAGAAATTAGATGATGTGATTGGTAGACTAAAATCCAACAAGTCACCAGGTAGCGATGGATTCCTGAGTGAATGGTTAAGGCTTTCAGACATGAATCCACTCTCCTACTCCTGAACTCTTTTAATGTGACCCTTAACATGGGAAGGCTTCTCCTGTCATGGAAAGACGCTGTGATTTCAGTTTTACTGAAAGGAGGGGAAAAATAAAGAATATTGTGATTCCTATAAACCTATTTCAATTCTTATTAATTATAAGACATTCACCTCAATAATCTCTAAAAGGTTAGAAAATTTCATATGAGATATTACTGATGAAGATCAGTCAGGGTTTATCAAAGAACAGCAGACTCAAGATAGTATTAGGCGTACTTTACATATCATAGACCAGATCCAGAAACAGGAAGTGAACGCAATGTTAGTCAGCCTCAATGCAGAACTTCTGACTGTGTAATTTGGAACTTTTTGCACCAGGTACTGGACAGACTGGGGTTTCAGAAACAGGCAAAACAATGTATTTGAACACTTTACCTAGAACTTACAGCCAGGATTTAAATTAATGGTAACCTAACTGACAGATTTACTTTGCAGTGAGGGGCTTGTCAAGGGTGCTGTCTAAGTCCCATCCTGTTTGGAATCTATGTTGAATCTCTGGTACAAACGATCAGACAGAGCAGCAGTTTAACAGGTATTAACATAAGAGGACAGGAACGCATCATTGGTTTATTTGCAGATGATGTTATCGTGTTTCTTCAAGATCCAGACAGAACCTTTCCTAATTTAATGACAACCTTAGAAGAATTTGGCCAATACTCAGGTTATAAACTAGATGTGACAAAGACTCAAATATTTTCCTCATACTATTCCCCTAAGTAAAATACAAAATTAATTGGAAAGCAAAAACAATTAAATATCTGAAAAAGTATAAATATTTGGGTGTTTGGATTGACTCAAGACTTACATTTAAACCACATATTGAAAATGCTTTAAAGAAAGTTAATTTTGGTGTAGGTGTTTTGTTTTGCTCTAGGCATTGTTTTACATTTAATGTCAGGAAAAAACTTATATTGCAACTTATTCTGCCTATAATTGATTATGCCGATATTGTTTACCAGACTGCATCGAAAACTGGTCTCCAGCCCCTCAATGTGGCATATCACAAATTATGTAGATTTATATTAGGTTGTTCTTTTTTTACTCACCATTGTATATTATATGACACACTTGGGTGGCTTTCTTGAGATAACAGACGGCAATATCACTGGTTTCAGTTCATTTTCAGATGTATTCACTTTAATTTCCCTCATTAATGCCAAATGCAAAGACATATAAAAAACTATATGGAAACTGTTCAAATGCATGCAAACTTAGGAGGGAACAAACTACATCAAAACAGCAATTAATGAAGTTATTAAGCAAACACTGAGTATCTGGCAAAAGTTATAAATGAGTGCAACATGAAGGTAGATGTCATAATATTAACTTGGCCTGCCTTGGACCCTAGTTTCATGCCAGGAATCACTGACATCAGATTCAGACAATGGTGGGAAAAGGGCATTACAGCAATATACACTGACTCAGAGGAATTCATTTAAATGTTTTAGAGAACTACAGAAGGAATTTGAATTAGAAAATAAAGATTTCTACATACATTTACAAATGAGAGATTACTACAAAAGAGACCAGAAATATCTGAGGAGGAAAATGCAGTTATAAGTATCCTAATTGATGCTTATAAACAGGGCAGTAAAAAATGTAATTTCCAGACTACATCAGGGCCTACAAAAGCAGAGAGGGAACAGTACTGAGTGTATTAAAGTTAAATGGGAAAAACAATTAGAGACAGAAATATCACAGGAGGATTGTCACACCCCACATTAAGAGCAAACGATCCCCATCACAACAGTAGTATTGGAGACGGTGTGGACACATGAATGCCAATCACTCACATTTTTTTGTGTCAAAAAATTCAAATATTTTGGAGGAAAATATGCTCAGTTATAGAAAAGATGTTAGGATATGAAATACCTATTGATGTTAAGATCCTGAATTTCAGTTCAATAATGGAAGATATAATAAATAAGCAATATTCCCCAGAAAATGAGAGAAGCGGACTGTCGTTATTTTAGAAGACATGGATGCAGTTACAACGTGAACAACCAGACAATAAAAGGACATTTAGCATGTGGACTTTTGATAACTTAATTGGTGTGCCCCCACAGAATGTTATTTTTGGTGTTTGTGTTTTGTCTAAACATTTTTTTTTAATTAAATAAAGAGTTTACAACAAGCAATTTGGATTCAGTTAAGCACTTCATTTTAGGAAATCAATATTTAAACGCAATATTTAACAGACTGTAGATAACCTGATGAAGCTCTTCTTTGTGGAGGTGTTTGTGAACCCAGGGCTATTTGCTGAGGAGATGCAGAAAATCCCCATCCCAAAGGACCTGGCACCCCGGTATGAGGGAGCCTCAAAGGAGGAAGTGGTTGCCCGACACATCTCTCGCTTCAGCTAAGTGGCAGTCGGAGGCCAACCCACTGACCAGCCGAATCAGCAAACTCCTGGCATATCCAGAGTAAAACACAGGATGGAATGGACACCTAAATGGGAAGGATTGGACACTATTAGTGTTGCAGATACAGCACTGGTGTGTGTATATATAGGTATGTATCTAACTCTTGTAGTTTTTTGTCATTTTCATGTTTTACATTTGCATACATTTTACATTTAAAAAATAAAGTTCTATTGGAAAAATACTTATTTGTCATTTCTTTATTAGTGGGTACTTTGGTTATAACAAAACCTTAATGTTCAGAATTTAGTTTAAACAGTTGTATCTCATAACATGTCATAAAAACTCACCCTTCTTCAGTTCTACACCTCAATGGTCCAAAGTCATACCTGTAAATATCGTGGATGTTCTGCAGGGTGTATGGATTCAATCAGTGAGGCTCTAGGCCTGGATATTGTATCAAACATGTAGGATGAACTAGAACCTGTTTCTTTTCCCCAAAACCTAATAAGTAAAAAAGAAACAAGGCATACTGTTTTATAAGTAAGCAAATAAAGACTCAGGAGACAACATCTCTGCATAGAACAAATATTGATCCAGAAGGCAACAAGTGTTTTACCATGAAACTTTGATTTCACATAACATGATGTTATCAAAGGAAAAACTGTGATACATTGGTACCTTGTACATGTTGTAGATTGCAAACATAAGGTGAAGATGATTATAAAATGCAGCTACATTTTAGTAGAATGGCTAAAGTAAACATGACAACTAAGACATTTTAATATACTAGTAATTTTTTTATATATTTGTTTATGTATGCTACAGAAATCTCAATCTGCTATTGTAAAATTGGTGAATTTGTGAGTTGAAGCTTGTGTGGTTTTAACAGGGAATGTGTTTGTCGCCAGATTCATAATAACTTTGATATTATTACCCAATACAAGCTACGTTAGTCTGATCTTAGATAAGCCTGCTTGGATATGCATATAACAGGTGAGTGCTACTGTTGGTGTTTCCACATTGTGTAATTGATTATATTGTTAGAAACCTTTTGTACTTCTTTGCAGCAGACGTTTACAGCTTCAGTCAGTCAACAGATACACAGTTGTTATTGTGATGTAACATAAAATAAATAACAGTTACCATGTTACAGCTGAAATATTAGATGTCTACAAAATAAAAACTTACCACTGTGAAGCGTCCTGCTCCAGTCTTTGTTGTGAAGGTGGTTCAGAGTTTATTGTTTCTTCACTTAAAATTGATGCGGGAGAACTGACGGTCCTGTTAGCTTAGCCACAGTATGTTTTTAGCAGCTCATGCAGCCTCTGGTGGTGAAATTCAGTTAAGGGGTGTGAGACTTCTGATAAACGCTCTATGTGTTGCACCAATCACAACAGACTGAGCGAGCTGACCAATCACAGCAGGCTGGGCTGCTAGGGAGGCGGGACATTTGCCCAAGCAGAGTGTTTCAGACAGAGGTGCTGGAGAAATGGGCAGTATAAGTAAAATAAGGTGTTTTTTGAACATTAAAGCACCTAAATCTATTTCACTGGACCCCGATATTACAAATATGACCTTGAAAATGAGCATAATAGGACTTCTTTAAATACTTCCTCTCCTGTTTGCAAGCCTTGTCTGAATGGTCAAAGGGAAAGACCCTATACTCACGTAACACCTGAACTAGAAGCAGGAAAGGAACTTTAATATCAACAGCAATACCTAAGACAAGGGTGAGAAGCTTCATGTCCACATCATCAAGGGCCTGACCTGGGCACTGCCTACTGACTCAGTGGTGTGAAAGACAAAGCAGAAACTGAATTATTACGGTTATGCCCTCAAATTTCTACTTATGCACCATCAAGAGTATCCTGAGGAGGAACATCACTGCCTGGAAGGGAAACATCACCAAACAGGACCAGAAGGCCCTGCAAAGAGTAGGTTGCTCAGCTGAATGTACTATAGGCACTGCTCTACCCTGACTAAAGGATGATCATATATTACTTTTTACTGTAAATTCATCTTGTATGATTATACTGTATGTAACAAATACAACTGATTGATTGATTGGTTGGTTGGTTGGTTGGTTGGTTGACTGATCTTTCTACACAAATGAGGTCATCAGAAGTGTCATCATAATTTGAATTGAGACAAGTAAGGTAATTTAATTCTGGATTGATTTATCGATTTTTTTTGCAATTAATTGAATAGTTACATTTTGTCAATAAAATGTCAAAAAATAGTGAAAAATACTCCTTCACTTTACAATGACATGAAACAGGGAAAATAAACTGGAACCAACTTCAAAGTTTGGCACTGTTTAGTGAGTAACTTAAAGGTTTAGTGTGTACAGTTTAATGGGATTTAGTGGCATTTAGTCGTGAGGATTGCAGAATGCAACCAGCTGACACTTCTCCTGGTCAGAATTCCTTCAGTGTTTATTGTTAAGTAGGTTTTCACCAGGAGCTGAATTATACACAGACGTTTCTCCCTCTCCAAATCAAGAAGACCAGCTGATCAAACCAGTAAAAATACTGGTAAGAAAGTAGTTTCACATCACATATCATTATTTTTCCAAAGTTGCCCGTCACGGAGGGGCTGTGAACTATGGTGGCCAAGGCGAAAACACAAAAGTCCCAATCTAGAGCCAGTGTCTGGTTGTCCATCCTGGGCTACTGTAGAAACATGGTGGTGCAACATGGTGATCTCCGTAAACAAGGACCTGCTCCCTTTGTGGATATAGATGGCCCATTCTATGGTAATGACAACATAACAATACTTATTTTAGGTGATTATACACTAAAGAAAACATACTTATTATACTGAGCAAAAATTTAAATGCAACACTTTTATTTTTGCTTCCATTTTTCATACTGTGATGAAATCCTGAGACCCACTGTCATGTCGTTCATCTGATGATAATGCACGACCTCATGTTGCAAAGATCTGTACACAGTTACTGAGAGCCGAAAACATCCCAGTTCTTGCATGGCCTGCAGACTCACCAGACATGTCATCCACTCCCATATTAACTAAAAGATGGCTGCAGCGTGGGTGAACATGTTTCAAGCTCAAGTCTAATTGTCGCTGTTACAGTAGCTTTTTAAGTTCTCATTTATCTTGATCCACTTGCCTTTCACCTGATCTGGCTCCAGCCATGCATCTATTATCTATATCACTCTACATAATCACGAGATTTGTTTTGTTTTATTTTTTGGACAAGATTTTTTTCAGCATCCTCCCCACAATGGATGAACTGCACATCTTGCTCCAAACTTTGTGGGAAGCAATTCAACAGAGCAAGACTGACATGCTGACACATTTTGATGCAAAAATGGATCCCATTCAAAGCAGTCTGAGAAGCATTCAGAACTCCTTAACTACTTTGGGAGAACAAGTTAATTTGTTGGAACAGCATGTTGGGGCTAACGAGGACAATGTGCATGATTTGGCTGCTTGTGTTCATAAGCTAAAGAAAGACAACCTTATGGACAAAGTCAATGACCTGGAGAACCAAAGCTGACGCTCTACTCTCCGCTTTGTTGGAATTCAAGAGTCCCTTGAGGGTAATGATATCATCGGCTTTATGTCCCAGCTGATGCCACTGCTTCTTGGACAAGACAACTTCCCAACTCCGCCAATCATTGAGAGGGCCCATCACTCGCTGACTGCCTAGCTAAGTGACAGAGCCAGTCCCAGATCCATCATGATCAAGCTGCTAAACTTCCAGGATAAGGTCGAAATTCTTCGTCTTGCCAGGGAGGAAAAGAATCTTGAGTATAATGGAACTCACATCTTTATTTACCCAGACTTAGGTGCCAACCTGACGACGAGGTGCCGGAGCTTTGACACTGTCAAACGCAGGCTTCTTGAACTCAATTTGAAGTATTTTCTCTGTTATCCTTGCACATTCTGTGTTATTGTTGATGGCAAACAGCAGCGTTTCAGTTGCCACAAGGACGCTGTCATCCCTGTTATGTAATCTTAGACTTCTCCATGATGATTACCTGCTCAGGTGAGATTATGACTGAGGATACGGCTAAGCATAGCATGCTAACGTTAGCCGGCAGTTCCACAGTCTAACAAACTTAATCTTTCTTTATTTGTTCTCTTTCCGCTATCCCTCAAAAGTTACGTCTGCACACGTGTGATGTTAATGTTTGAGTTGCTTTTGAAACTAACTTTTTTGTTTTATAGTTGTTGGATGCAACAGGTACAGAGCATTTTTGGTATTGCTCTTCCTCAGTTTTTGTTTATTTACATTCTGCAGGCGCAGATCTGATTGGTCATTTTTTTCTTCTTTGTTTGCTTGTTTTATCAGGTCTCTATCATCTAAAGCAGTGTTAGTAAACACATTAATATCAGATAATCATATTGATTTACTCAGCCTCACTGAAACCTGGCTGTGTCAAGATGAATATGTCAGTCTAAATAAATCCACTCCTTCCAGTCATAATAATACCCACATTCCTCGAGGCAGCGGCCAAGGAGGGGGAGATGCTCTATTGAGCTTTGTATTCCTTTAGCCCTTAGCAGTAATGATTTCATGAGCTTTTTTAATGACAAAATTCTAACTATTAGAAGCAAAACTCATGACCTCCAACAAACAGAACCAATCTGCCCTCAAACACAGCTGTAAAACCTAATATATATCTAGATAGCTTCTCCCCGATTTCTCTTCAACAGTTGACCGCAATGATTTCTTCATCGAAATCCTCAACGTGTCTCTTAGACCCCATCCCAACTAGGCCACTTAAGGAAGTCTTACCTTTAGTTAATACTCATATATTAGACATGGTCAGTATATCTTTGTTAACAGGCTATGTACCACAGTCCTTTAAGGTAGCTGTAATTAAACCTCTTCTAAAAAAAAAACACCCTGGATCCTGAGGTGTTAGCCAACTACAGACCAATATCTAATCATCCCTTTCTTTCAAAGATCCTTGAGAAAGTAGTCACAGACCAGCTGTGTGATTTTCTCCATGATAATAATTTATTTGAAGAATTTCAGTTAGGATTTAGAGTGCATCATAGCACTGAGTCATCACTAGTTAAAATTACAAATGATCTCCCGATTGCTTCAGACAAAAGACTCATCTCTGTACTTGTTTTATTAGATCTTAGTGTGCCATTTGACACAACTGACCAGCAAATTCTGCTGCAGAAAGTGGAACATTTAATTGGCATAAAAGGCTCTGCACTAAGCTGGTTTAAATCGTATTTATCTGATTGTTTTCAGTTCATTCATGTTCATGATGAATCATTTCTAAATACTAAAGTTTGTTTTGGAGTTCCACAAGGTTCTGTGCTCCGACCAGTCCTATTCACTGTATATATGCTTCCCTTAGGAAACATCAGGAGAAATCACTCTGTAAATTTCCATTGTTATGCAGATGATACACAATTGTATTTATCGATAAAGCCAGAAGAAACTGATCAATTAACTAAAGTTAAAAAATGCCTTAAAGACATAAAAACCTGGATGAGCACCAATTTCCTGAAGTTAAATTCAGACAAAACTGAAGTTATTGTTCTTGGCCCCAAACAACTCAGAGACTCATTATCTGATGATATAGTTTCCCTGGATGGCATTGCTCTGGCCTCTAGCACTACCGTAAGAAACCTTGTACTCGTGTCCTGGGGCGACCCCGAGGTCTCCTCCCAGTTGGACATGCCCGGAATACCTCCCAAGGGAGGCATCCGGAAGGCATCCTTACCAGATGCCCCAACCACCTCAACTGGCTCCTCTCGATGTGGAGGAGCAGCGGCTCTACTCCGAGTCCCTCCTGGATGTCTGAGCTCCTCACCCTATCTCTAAGGCTGAGCCCAGCCACCCTACGGAGGAAACTTATTTCGGCCGCTTGTACTCGCGATCTCATTCTTTTCGCTCTTGACCATAGGTGAGGGTTGGAACGTAGATCGACCGGTAAATCGAGAGCTTCGCTTTCTGGCTAAGCCCCTTTTTCACCACAACGGACCGGTTAAGCACCTGCATCACTGCTGACGCCAAACCAATCCGCCTGTCAATCTCCCACTCCATCCTACCCTCACTCGTGAACAAGATCCCGAGATACTTAAACTCCTCCACATGAGGCAGGACCCAACCTGGAGTGGGCAATCCACCCTTTTCTTGGAGGCGCAGATTCTCATCCCAGCCGCTTCACACTCTGCTGTGAACCGTCCCAGTAACAGCCGGAGGTCACTGTTCGATGGGGCCAGGATAACCACGTCATCTGCAAAATGCAGGGACGAGATCCTCCCGTCACCGAACCTGATACAATCCACCACTCAGCTGCACCTACAAATTCTGTCCATAAAAGGTCTGTCAAATGTAATTGTGATGTCCACATCAAATACACAATAAATAAAATTTAAAATAAACTAGGGGCTGATACAAGGCAAGCCTGAGCCAGCCCTAACTATAAGCTTTATCAAAAAGGAAAGTCTGAAGTCTAGAAATTCTGTCCATGAAAGTTATGAACGGAACAGATGACAAAGGGCAGCCCTGGCGGAGTCCAACTCTCACCGGGAACAGGTCCGACTTACTGCCAGCCACGCGAACCAGACTCACGCTCCTTCAGTACAGGGACTGGATGGTCCCTAGCAAGGGGTGACCAACCCCATAGTACCGGAGCACCCCCCACAGGATGCCCCTGGGGACACGGTCATAAGCCTTCTCCAAATCCACAAAACAAAACGAAAATCACATTGCTCCTCCACATTGCTCCTCCTCAATCTGAGGTTCAACTATCGACCGGAGCCTCTTCTCCAGCACCCTGGAGTAGACCTTACCGGGTAGGCTGAGGAGTGTGATCCCCCTGTAGTTGGAACACACCCTCTGGTCCCCTTTCTTGATGATGGGGACCACCACCCCGGTCTGCCACTCCAGAGGCACTGCCCCCGATGTCCACGGAATGTTGCAGAGGCATGTCAACCAAGACAGCCCTACAACAGCCCTACAACATCCAGAGCCTTGAGGGCTGGAGGTAGTGAAGCAACTTCACTGCCATGGAGTTGCTTCACTACCTCGATGACTTCTGCCCCAGAAATTGGACAACCTACCCCCGAGACCCCCGGCTCTGTTTCCTCACTGGAATACATGTTGGTGGGATTGAGGAGCTCCTCAGAGTATTCCTTCCACCGCCCGACAATGTCCCCAGTTGACGTCAGCAGCTCCCCACCTCCACTGTAAACAATGTGAGCAAGTTACCGCCGTCCCCCCCCGAGGCACCAGACAGTTTGCCAGAACCTCTTTAGAGCCGATCGATAGTCTTTCTCTATGGCCTCACCAAACTCCTCCCACACCCGAGTTTTTGCCTCTGCGACTGCCGCTGCTGCCTGCCGGTACCCATCACCTGCCTCTGGAGACCCACAGACCAACCATGCCCCGTAGGCCTCCTTCTTCAGCCTGATGGCTCGCCGCAATTGGCCCCAGCGACCTTGTGGCCACAGTTCACAACAGCTGCCTCGACAATGGCAGAGCGGAACAAGACCCATTCGGACTCAATGTCCCCCTCTGCTCTCGGGACGCGGTCGAAGCTCTCCCGGAGGTGGGAGTTGAAGATCATCTTGACAGGTTCTTCCACCACGCGCTCCCAGCAGATCCTCACTGCTCGTTTGAGCCTGCCAGGTCTGCGTGGCGTCCTCCCCTGCCATCTGATCCAACTCACCACCAAGTGGTGATCAGTTCACAGCTCTGCTCCTCTCTTCACCCGAGTGTCCACAACATACGGCCGCAGGTCAAATGATACGACTACAAAGTCGATCATTGACCTGCGCCCTAGGATGTCCTCGTGCCATGTGCACCGATGGGCATCCTTATGTTTGAACATGGTGTCCGTAATGGCCAAACTGCAACCCGTACAGAAGTGCAATAACTGAACACCGCTCGGGTTCAGATCGGGCAGGCTGTTCCTCCCAATCACGCCCCTCCAGGTTCTACTGTCATTCGGATATTCAAATATTCGTTTCTATGGGTAGGTATTCGTTATGGAAATTTGGTATTCAATTCGTTATTTTATTTACTTTTTTTTTTTTTTTACATATTTTTTGGGTGCTAAATGTAGTCTTTTTGTTGTTGGTAAATGTCGGTTATCAATAAAAATCAAAAATTTTAAATTGCATTGTTAAAAATGTGAAAATATAGTATCGCCTACCAACGGAGCTTGTGCATCCATCTGAGGCTGTGGATCAATGCCAAGTTTTATCACTTATTTATCACTATTCCCTCTAACTTGTAGCTGTTTATTCGTTATCTTTTGAATTTAATATGAATTATGGAACCGTTTTCATCTACGTTTGTTTCCTCCATTTTCTGCGTGACACAAGTGTGTTTTGAAAACGAGCAAAGATCCGGTCGCCGCTGTGCAAAACTCAAGGAGTCTTTGAAAGGAGCCGAGCCTGGCGTAAAACTGTAGAGAGCAGGCAGCACGGCCGATCTACACTGCACCGATCCCTTCCGGATCCCTCTGCGGGTGGTGGGCCTGCAGGGGGAGGAGCCCATGTAGTCAGTTCGGGCTGGGCCCGGCTGGGCCCCATGGGCGAAGGCCCGGCCACCAGGCGCTCGCCCACGGGCCCCAACCTCAGGTCTGGCTCCAGGGTGGAGCCCCGGTAACCCTCCGGGCCAGGTACACGAGTCCTTGTTGATATCCATCATGAAGGGTCCTTTGAAGAAACCTCGGAGTAATATTTGACCAAGATTTGTCTTTTAATTCTCATTTAAAACAAGCCTCACATATTGTGTTTTTTCATCTACGTAACATTGCAAAAATTAGGCCTATCCTGACCCGAAAATATACAGAAAAGTTGGTCCATGCTTTTGTTACCTCTAGGCTGGATTACTGTAACTCTCTATTATCAGGTAGCTCTAATAGGTCTTTAAAAACTCTCCAGCTAATTCAGAATGCAGCGGTACATGTACTAACAGGAACAAAGAAACGAAATTATATTTCTCCTGTTTTAGCTTCTCTGCACTGGCTCCCTGTAAAATCCAGAATTGAATTTAAAATCCTACTGTTAACTTACAAAACTTTAAATGGTCAGGCTCCGTCATATCTTAGAGAGCTCATAGTGCCCTATTATTTCACCAGAACACTGCGCTCTGAGAATGCAGGGTTACTTGTGGTCCCTAAAGTCTCCAAAAGTAGATCAGGAGCCAGAGCCTTCAGCTATCAGGCTCCTCTCCTGTGGAATCATCTTCCTGTTGCGGCCCCGGAGGCTGACACCATCTCCACATTTAAGACTAGACTTCAGACTTTCCTTTTTGATAAAGCTTATAGTTAGGGCTGGCTCAGGCTTACCTTGTACCAGCCCCTAGTTTATTTTAATTTTTATTTATTGTGTAATTGATGTGGACATCACAATTACATTCGACAGACCTTATATGGACAGAATTTGTAGGTGCAGCTGAGTGGTGGAGGGTGTCAGGTTCGGTGACGGGAGGATCTCGTCCCTGCACTTTGCAGATGATGTGGTTCTCCTAGCCCCATCGAACAGTGACCTCCGGCTGTTACTGGGACGGTTTGCAGCCGAGTGTGAAGCCGCTGGGATGAGAATCTGCACCTCCAAGAAAAGGGTGGATTGCCCACTCCAGGTCGGGGGGGAGGTCCTACCTCATGTGGAAGAGTTTAAGTATCTCGGGATCTTGTTCACGAGTGAGGGTAGTATGGAGCAGGAGATTGACAGGCGGATTGGGTCGGCGTCAGCAGTGATGCAGGCGCTTAACCAGTCTGTTGTGGTGAAAAAGGAGCTTAGCCAGAAAGCGAAGCTCTCGATTCTCCAGTCGATCTACGTTCCAACCCTCACCTATGGTCATGAGCTCTGGGTAGTGACCGAAAGAATGAGATCGCGAGTACAAGCGGCTGAAATGAGTTTCCTCCGCAGGGTGGCTGGGCTCAGCCTTAGAGATAGGGTGAGGAGCTCGGACATCTGGGAGGGACTCGGAGTAGAGCCGCTGCTCCTCCACATCGAGAGGAGCCAGTTGAGGTGGCTTGGGCATCTAGTGAAGATGCCTTCGGGACACCTCCCTTGGGAGTGTTTCGGCACGTCCATTCGGGAGGAGACCTCAGGGCCGCCCAAGGACACGCTGTAGGGATTACATTGCCTGGCTGGCCTGGGAACGCCTTGGGGTTCCCCCGGAAGAGCTGACAGAAGTAGCTGGGGAGAGGACTGTCTGGGCTTCTTTGCTGAGGCTACTGTCCCTGCGCCCCGGACCCAGATAAGCGGAGGACGACAAGTACGAGTACGAGACCAGATGCATTGTTTGAGCGACATGTGCTAATTCGCAACACTTGTCCATAGGAGGCTTTTGAAATGATAAAAGTAATAAAAGTGAAAAGAAAGAGAAAAAATATGCAGTGTACAATAACATTACAACAGTAAAGAGAAGCAATTTTTCAGATTAAATACATACATAAGCTACAAAGCAAAGGCAACATGATCAAGCAATCAACCAGTTAAAACTATTCATGTGAGCACTGTTGTTTTGATTTTAGCCATTGTTTGAGTCCTTTGTTAGAAGCATTACTGTTGGTCTCTAATTTTAGATTAGTGGGTAGAGAGTTCCAAAGTTTTGCCCCCTTTACAGAAAGAGCAGATTAACAGAATGAAGTCTTGTATCTTGGGACAAGACAATCACCACTGGTGGAGGCTCGTGTGGTCACTCTGTGAGAGCTCTGACACCTGATGGCCAGTTCAGAAAACAGTACTGACCCATGATTATTTAGACATTTAAAAAACAATTTATGAGTATAAAAATTCATAAAATTTTCAAAGGTGAGAAAGTTGTCTTTTCTTTAAATGCGGCAGTGATGCCATCTCATTGGTTTCCGGTCCATGAGTTTATTGCCTGCTTGTATACTGAGATAATAAGTTTTAATGTAGTGAAGAAGCTTGTGACCATCATGTGATGCAATATGACAAATGAGAAAAAAATCACTGCATGCATGTACAGTTTTGCAGCTTGTTGTGACAGGTTCCTTCTAATAAAACATAAGCAGTTTGGGGAGAGAATTAGGCTGCGTTCAGACTGCAGACGAATCTGATTCAAATCTGATTCCTTCTCAAATCCGATTTTTGACTGCTGACTGTCCACACTGTTTTAAGCAAGTGTCCAAATCGGATTTGGCTCTGTTTAGACTGGGCCACATTATGACCAATCTGACAGGTTGCTGTGGCAACGACGTCGGAGTGGAGGCTTCATCTAACGTGTATTGTGTGAAGTCATATAAGGAGCTGTTCAGACTCAGACGCATCTGTCCAAATGCAATTTGAAACTACCTCCCAAAGGTGGTTTCGATCTGGTTTGCAAAAATCAGATTTCATGTCATTTATGACTGTTCAGACTTCATAAGAGCCATCTGGTTCCAATCTAGATTGGCTAAAAATCGGATTTTGGCTGGCAGTCCGAACAAGGCCTAACATTCAATCCTAGGCACTCCAAATTCACATTCAATTCAAGCTCTAAACTCTTAAAATGTTCCCCAATATAGATTAAAACACCCCCTCCCCTTCCCTTGGGCCTATCTCTCCTGTAGCATGTATATCCTGGTGTGTTAATTAGGTCAGTGGGAATGTTACTAGTCAACTAACTCTCAGATATACACAGAAAATCCAAGTTAGAATCACTAAGTAAGTTCTGTATCTTATCTATTTTTGGTAGTATGCTTCTGATATTTATATGTCCTCCCAAAATTCCGTTGGGTTTTGTTTCAGAGTTCCAAATGATTTGGGCATGATTCATTGTTTGAAAAAGTTTTAACTGCCTTAATTTTAATATTGTACGATTGTCTAAAGGTCTTTTGGCCCTAATGGGACTCTTTGTTGACATTCGTCAGCTGTTACAGACGGTTCATCGTGAGGATAATAATCCATAGCCGGTATATTGTGTGGGTAAAGCCAGCGATCCCGGGTTGTTCCAACATTACTGCAGCTGAAGCAGCTACGAGTGCTGGATGACATGACTCCGTATTCCCTTTCGAGGCCGGAGGATGTGACTGTAGCCGCTGCCGGAGCCCAACAATCAGAGAGCACCTGTGGATACCTGGTCGCCAGACGCGCCGTTTCCAACGATGGATGCTGGACTTGACCGTCCATCCGTCCACGTTTCACCAAGAGAGCCCCGCCAACAGAAATCCCCTCCGGCCAACCGACTCTCAAGGGCAACACTCGCTCTGTCTCCACCGGGACAGACACCATCCGGCACCAGAGTCAGGATTAGTTGCGTGGAAGGTGTGGTTGCAACAGGTTGGATGGATGTAATCACTGCAGATGATATTTTGCACTGTTGGGTTAACCTCTGAGTGGAGGGGCCCAGGATTTCGAAGAACATCTCCCGATAGTAGTAGCAGTAGTAGTAGCATTTTGGCTGATGACAGGTTGATTGTCCGCCTAGTTGTAATTTTGGGTGCTGGCTTGAAGACCTGAGCTAGGCCATCCTTAGAGAATCCGTGTGAAGACTGCAACATAACCAAATCCGAAGAGGTTCAGTTGTGTTTTTTCTGTTAAATTGCCCAGTGGATCAGCAGTAATGTGAGAATGATGCACTTTTGCAGCCAGAGTCTCAGGTGCATTTCAGATGAAAAAAGCAGGCATCAGTAATAAAAAAATGCAGACGAGGAAGTACAGGCCGGTATTGCTTTGTTCATGTTTGCCTTTGTATTTACTGCACCATTTGAAGGTACAAAGCAGTGGCTTGTTCAAAACCCAGAAAAGTGTCTTAAAAAGTAGGTAGAAGAGATTAGAAACAGCGATGTTGGAAGATTTCTGCTCATGAGTGGAGCCTGCCAAATCACTCACAGCTGCTGCTGCCATTATGTCAGTTAGGTTGACTTAGGCCTAGTCTGCCGGGGGACCTTCTATAATACACCGAGCACCTTCTCTCCTCGCTCTCTCTCTCTCTCCTTTGCTAACACTCATGTCCTGTTAATGCATCTCGCAAACAAGGCTATACTGCATGTCACTAACTCGACTTCTTCTCCGGAGCCTTTGTGCTCCACTGTCTTGCAGGTTAACTTATATCACAGTGGTACCTGGATAGTGTGACATGTGGTTGTGCTGCTGCTGTGGTTCTGCCGCATGCCTCCTCCTGCTGCTGTTATCATTAGTCATACTTCTGCTGTTATTATACACATATGATTATTGTCACATATGTATACTATCAGATATTAATATATACTTTCAACATACTGTACCACAATAGCTGTAATTATTATTATAATATTATTACTTTAATTAATGTTTATTTTGTCATACAGATTATTGTTAATTTATCATGTTGATCTGTTCTGTACGACATCTATTGCACGTCTGTCCTTCCTGGAAGAGGGGTCCCTCTTCAGTTGCTCTTCCTGAGGTTTCTACCATTTTTCCCCCCGTTAAAGGTTTTTTTGGGGGGAGTTTTTCCTTATCCGCTGCGAGGGTCTAAGGACAGAGGGATGTCGTATGCTGTAAAGCCCTCTGAGGCAAATTGTGATTTGTGATATTGGGCTTTATAAATAAAATTTATTGATTGATTGATTGATTGATTGATTGATTGTTAGAGCCTGCTGATGTATTACTACTGCCTCGAGCAGTTGAAGCAAAGTGCTGCTTGTGAAGTAGCTCGTTCTTTGTTGAGTTATGTTTTCTTCTCTTTTGTTATATTAAAGCAGACTCAGCCTTGAGCTTAAAGGGCCAGTGTGTAAAATGGGTTGAAAACCGTTGAAAACGGTGACATCAGTGGTCAAATTCTAGATTGCAGGGCTCACTCACTCACCCCTCCTGTTGGGTAAATGACGGTGGCCTCGTAGGGACAAAAAGCCTTGCGCAGACACGAGTTTTTCAGGAGTAGGTATCTAGCAACGAGGTGAATGTATATTTAGAAATCTAAACCATGTTACAATATTGTAATGAATCCCTCACGAGCAGGAGACCAGAGTAGCGTTCGGGAAAAAGGCCTGTTTATTTGAGCACTCCAAAAACTCCGGTAGCACTCCAGTGGGTAAAAGACTCTGTCCCAAACTCTGACTCTTCTAGCATAACACACACACTTAATACAAACATACTCGTTTACAGTACCTAGTGGGTACCCCCTCCCCTCTCTGCTCCACCAATCTCCAGCCCGCACACTGACTGACAGCGTAGCCTGTAACAGAGCTCAGCTGTTTATTTAGCCTAGCAACATCTCCGGACTGTAGTAGCTGCAATGGACGACTTTGAACGAGATTTTGAAGAGTTTCTTGTAGCGGACACAGATCCAGAGCCATACCTGTTTGAGACGGAGCATATGCATGAGGAAATCCATGTGTTGGATGCTGAGTGGGCTGCTGCACAGAATGGGATTCGGTGCTACCATTATTGGGGAGATATATATCATCAGGAGGAAAAGCGCCGCAGAGAGTGCATCACAAGGAGTGACGTTGCGTCTTCTTTTCCTCGCAGATGAGTTCATTCTCTCCTGTTGCGTGGTAAGTGTGGTCCATTCGCAAACCTTATAACTAAAAAAACTTTTCACTACTCTGTATCGACAAACTACTAACACTCTCTGCTGTTTCTTCCTCCTTCTTCCTTCCTTCTGTTGTATTCGTTGGTTTATTTATACACGCGAAACGCGTTCTCTGGCTGGCTGGATTGTCCGCTCGGTCTGCTGTACATACATGGTGGCACAAGATGGCGACCTCTCTCAAGCAAGGCCCTTGCTATATATATATATATATATATATATATATACAGTACAGGCCAAAAGTTTGGACACACCTTCTCATTCAATGCGTTTTCTTTATTTTCATGACTATTTACATTGTAGATTCTCACTGAAGGCATCAAAACTATGAATGAACACATGTGGAGTTATGTACTTAACAAAAAAAGGTGAAATAACTGAAAACATGTTTTATATTCTAGTTTCTTCAAAACAGCCACCCTTTACTCTAATTACTGATTTGCACACTCTTGGCATTCTCTCGATGAGCTTCAAGAGGTAGTCACCTGAAATGGTTTTCACTTCACAGGTGTGCCTTATCAGGGTTAATTAGTGGAATTCTTTGCTTTATCAATGGGGTTGGGACCATCAGTTGTGTTGTGCAGAAGTCAGGTTAATATACAGCTGACAGCCCTATTGGACAACTGTTAAAATTCATATTATGGCAAGAACCAATCAGCTAGAAAAACGAGTTGCCATCATTACTTTAAGAAATGAAGGTCAGTCAGTCTGGAAAATTGCAAAAACTTTAAATGTGTCCCCAAGTGGAGTCGCAAAAACCATCAAGCGCTACAACGAAACTGGCACACATGAGGACCGACCCAGGAAAGGAAGACCAAGAGTCACCTCTGCTTCTGAGGATAAGTTCATCCGAGTCACCAGCCTCAGAAATCGCAAGTTAACAGCAGCTCAGATCAGAGACCAGATGAATGCCACATAGAGTTCTAGCAGCAGACCCATCTCTAGAACAACTGTTAAGAGGAGACTGCGCAAATCAGGCCTTCATGGTCAAATAGCTGCTAGGAAGCCATTGCTAAGGAGAGGCAACAAGCAAAGGAGATTTGTTTGGGCCAAGAAACACAAGGAATGGACATTAGACCAGTGGAAATCTGTGCTTTGGTCTGATGAGTCCAAATTTGAGATCTTTGGTTCCAACCGCCGTGTCTTTGTGAGACGCAGAAAAGGTGAACGGATAGATTCCACATGCCTGGTTCCCACTGTGAAGCATGGAGGAGTAGGTGTGATGGTGTGGGGGTGTTTTGCTGGTGACACAGTTGGGGATTTATTCAAAATTGAAGGCACACTGAACCAGCATGGCTACCACAGCATCCTGCAGCGACATGCCATCCCATCCGGTTTGCGTTTAGTTGGACGATCATTTATTTTTCAACAGGACAATGACCCCAAACACACCTCCAGGCTGTGTAAGGGCTATTTGACCAAGAAGGAGAGTGATGGAGTGCTGCGGCAGATGACCTGGCCTCCACAGTCACCGGACCTGAACCCAATCGAAATGGTTTGGGGTGAGCTGGACCGCAGAGTGAAGGCAAAGGGGCCAACAAGTGCTAAACACCTCCGGGAACTCCTTCAAGACTGCTGGAAAACCATTTCAGGTGACTACCTCTTGAAGCTCATCGAGAGAATGCCAAGAGTGTGCAAATCAGTAATTAGAGCAAAGGGTGGCTATTTTGAAGAAACTAGAATATAAAACATGTTTTCAGTTATTTCACCTTTTTTTGTTAAGTACATAACTCCACATGTGTTCATTCATAGTTTTGATGCCTTCAGTGAGAATCTACAATGTAAATAGTCATGAAAATAAAGAAAACGCATTGAATGTGTGTCCAAACTTTTGGCCTGTACTGTATATATATACACATATATATATACATATACATATATATATATATATATATATATATATATATATATATATATATATATATATAGATAGATAGATAGATAGATATAAAAGCATAATTATAAGTTTATGAAAAACAAACACATTTTATTTTATAGTGATTATACACTTATATAAACATATTAATGGGTAGAATATTCAGATTCAGATTCAGATTTGATAATAAACCATGCTAAATATTACACACTGGCCCTTTAAATTTGTTTAAGCACGCCTTGTCTTCTTACTTTGAGATGGTATGCTCCTGTTATAATTGATGTTGTATACTGTATATACTGTGTATGCTGATATTTATACCTCATATAATCTCGTGATCCACTCACATTCTAGTGCTTATATGACTTGCCACATTGTGGTTGCATTAATTTATTGATGTATGGTATGTTATTTGTTTTTGTTTGTCCTTGTGGTGTTGTGTTTTTTTTTCTCATTTGTTTGTTGTTGTTTTTTTGTTTAGCTTGTCTGTTGTCTGTGTTACAGGCTGAGCCTGATGTGTGAGGCTTGTGTTTGTATGTGTGTAGCTGATGTAGGAGGTATGAGATGTTATTGCACCGGGTGTGGTGCGTGACGTCAGACAGATGCACCCAGGAAGAAAGCAAGACATCAATCAATCAATCAATTTTATTCATAAAGCCCAATATCACAAATCACAATTTGCCTCACAGGGCTTTACAGCATACGACATCCCTCTGTCCTTTGGACCCTCACAGCGGATAAGGAAAAACTCCCGTACAGAACAGACATGTGCCATGTTGTTTACATCCAGCAGCCACAGTGAGGAAGCCGACAGATCTGTATGCTGTTTTTGAGTTATTTTTCCTCTATGTAAAGTCGGACACTGATGAGAGAGGCTGTGCATCATTCCTGCAGTACTGGAAATAAAGTGCTGTTCCTCAACGCAGACGAAGTCCCGGTGTTTATGTGTTGTTGCCACAACGAGCTAACACAAGCTAAAGGAGCTAGTGGTCTTCGGAGGTCCCTGTACTACGGTTCAGGGGTCTGCCAGCTTGGTATTAGTAACATCTGTCTGTAAGCCACTATTTTGATTTTTTGATATTTTTGATTGTCCTTGTATTTTGCCACTCCTAAGTTTTGATATATGTTGGGGCCCCCTCCAAAACAAGATGATACATCTCAAGGGATTTATCCTAATAAAATAAATTATGATATATGTCTAGGATGCTGTGGGTTAGCATGTATGACAGCATGTTCCAATTCCTACTAATATCCAGCAGCTTCACACGGCCATTGAATGGGAGTGGGCCAACATTTCTCAGGCCACAATCAACAACCTGATCAACTCTATGTGAAGGAGATGTGTCTCACTGCATGAGGCAAATGGTGTCACATCAGATACTGACTGATTCTTTGGCGTATCTGTGACCAAAAGGTGCATTTTTATAGCGCTAGAAATGTAAAATCCTGGTCCGCTCATGGACCTAAAAAAAGTTGTTCATGCTTTTATTTATTCGCGACTTGATTACTGCAATGCACTTTACTCAGGTATTAGTCAGAGCTCCATCCATCGTCTTCAGTTGGTCCAAAATGCTGCTGCCCGGCTCATTACTGGGACAAAGAGGCAAGAGCACATCACCCCTAAGCTTGCTTCCCTACACTGGCTCCCTGTTAATTCTGGAATTGATTTTAAAATTTTATTGCTCACTTTTAAGGCCTTAAATGGTCTAGCTCCAACATATATTGCAGGCTTATTGATACGGTATGTGCTCTCTCGTCCATTGAGATCCGCGGAGGGAGGTCTGCTGGTTACTCCTCGGTCCTGGGGTCGCAGTTTGTGACAAAGGGAGATCATGCTTTTGCTGTTAGAGCCCCCATACTCTGGAATGCTCTGCCTATTGAACTAAGGCACACTAAGTCCCTTGCCTTTTTTCAATCTTGTCTTAAAACCTTTCTCTATGTAAAAGCATTTGTGAATGTTTGACTGCTTTTATTTTATACTGTTTTAATTTGTTTTTTGTATTTATTAATTTTAACTGTTTTCTGCTTCTTGTTTGTCAGTCTTTTATTCACTTGCCATGTCTGTTTTTACCTTATTTGGTTTTATCTCTTCTTGTTAAGCACTTTGTAACATTGTTAACAAAAGTGCTACATAAATATAGATTATTATTATTATTATTATTATTGTTATTATTATTATTATTATTATTATTATTATTATTACAAATGTCATTTTTCAAGACAAAACTACACATTTTAGAGTGACCTTTTATTGTGACCATCCCAAGGCACACCTGTGTAGTAATGATGATGGGTTTGAAGCCTATGACTCTGCACCAGTCAGTTAGAACTGAAGAAGAACCCTCTTGGTTGAGGGTTGAAATGTCTTCAATGACCTCAAGCAAGTCCAGTTGCCTACGATATAGCACTTAGGATTAAAAACACAGACATACACACAAGAACACTAATGCTGCCAGAGAAAAAAATAGTGGGTCAAAGGCAATCATGTCAATCATATACTATGTTGGGATTCACAGAACCACAGATGATTTGTCATCTGTTAAAATCTAACCTGGACATGTGAAGGCTGCATGCTCTTTGTTCTTCAAACAAAGACAGCTATTTGACACTCATTTCTATGGGAGGTCATCTCACACCTCAGTGAGACACAAGTCTCAAAACTTGATTGGACAGTGACATGTGACATGTGACTCTGTGATGTCACAGGCATCTGTAGAAGGTCTGCTCACTTCAAACAGTCTTCTCTCTTACTCTGGAACTGCCAAGCCGCCCACACCTCTTCCTGGCTGGGCCTGGACCATCCCAGATGCTCAGACCCTTGCTCTTGTCCTGAACCATCAAAGGTGGGCATATTGATCACAGACTCTCTAAACCTGAACTAGAGAAGTTAGATTTGTAAGCACAAGGTTTGCAACTAGCTTTCTAGCAACAAGGAGAACCAAGTGAGTTAGCACCCAGTGTCTTGCTCTGTAAAGACCTTGAGCGACCAGCTTCCTCAGAGTTCCACCTTTGGAACAAAGGACACACCAAAGACTGCATCTGGAACCACAGCTCTTTCCAGCCAGACCACCATGACTCTTTCTTTCATACACTCAAGGATCGGTAATGTAACAACTGGGCAAAGCTTTGTCACAGCTTTACGGGCTAAGCAAGACTGTTTAACTTGTTGCATGTGATTTAATGCTGTCATTGAGTTATTGTTGTGATTGTTTGCAGTTAGGTCACTGGTTGGTTGGCTTCGCCAAAGCTAAGTGTTTAGTTTGCTAATACTGTTCACAAACAGATTCTTGCACACAGCTAAACAATCTCTGCACTAATCCAGACCGTTTGCAACACAAATCACATTCAAATAGACTCTTTAACAAATAGGCTTTCAACAGAGCTACACCCAAACAGGCATCTCAAAGCTCCCGCTTCTTTTCCTTTGTCTTTGCCCTGCCCACACGGTCAGACAAACACCTCCCCCGATCTGAAGCCAGTTTTGATTCGGCCATCTTTTGTTCTCTGTTGTCAGCCATTTTGTTTTGTTGGCCAAATGGCTCTTTGATCACCATACCCGCCTTTGTCTCTCTCTCTCTGTCTCTGTCTCTGTCTCTGTCTCTCTCTCTCTGTCTCTCTGTCTCTCTCTCTCACACACACACACACTAACACACACACACACACACACACACACACACACACACACCAAGCTTGTACATAGTTAGTTAGAATCTGTGTGTTTTGGTTTTGCTTTGCTCACTTTGTGAAAAAAATATATATTATATTTTTTTGGAATCATACCTGCTGTCTTTTTAATGTTGCACAAGAGTGAATGAATAGTCAACCTCTGCTGCGTCAAGAACTCCGAAATCCTTCAGGTCTTACTGTTAATTTTGGTAGTTGTCATTAATTTAATTATTAATCAAATCAATCAACTCCAAATTAATAGTTTAGCATATTTTATGAGACTGAAATCTTTAACTGGCTATCATTTTCCCTTTACAGGAATGGTGCCCCACGAGATGATTTAATGTTAATTAAGTAATTATTATTAACCCTTCACAGTCACCAGATCTCAAACCCAACTGAACACCAATGGGAGATTCTGAAGTGCTCTCCACTAACGTCATTAGAACACCAAGTGATAGAAGCAGAGCTACTGAACAGAACTGCTACTGTTCTGGAGGCCTGCTCACCTTATTAAGTTTAGATTTGTTATGTGAAACTGGTAATCACAGCAAACATACACATACATACAGATATATACACATCCTCAAACATAAAGTCAGTGAAGGTAAGTGAGCTGTGATAATGTGGGGTGGATGTGGCTAATGGCTGATAACTGCTGATCCCACCCTGAGTATTTTACAGGATACTGATAGACTGACACGCTATAGTGAAGGCCCAAGGGCAAACATATATTATACAAATACATGTCTGTACACATGCAGGCAACCAGACACACATACACATGTCAAGGTTCAACTGAGTGTGCCAAAACTGTGCTTTGGTTGAAAGTTCTCAGTTTACATTTAAAATGATTCCTAAAACTGTTCTTCACTGTTTTCCTTGAGAATGAAAATGATGCAGAATCCTATATCAGTCATACATGTCAACCAGTATATTGGTCCCAACACACACTCCCACACAGAGCAAAGGTCCAGCAGCTCTCTAAAGTGCCTTTAGTCTGTTGTGATAAGCCAGCTCCATCTCGTCCTGCCTGCTCTGCTCTGCCGCCAGTTAACACACTATCACTGATTCACCGCCACAGATAAATCACACTCGCATGCAGATAGAGACAAACAGCGATACGTGGCGACAAAGACAGGGACATAAGTACACACACACACTGAAGATGACTACAACAAAAACAACAAAATGGCTGATGCTACGGATGGAGGTTTTGTTTTTATTTCCTGTTTTGGAGCAGGGTGGCTTTCTTTGCAGAGTCAAAACACATCTACAGTAGTGTGGATAGGGACTGGGATATTCATCAGTGCATACACGCACAAACACATATCCCACCCCCCACCCCACCACAACCCCTCCCACACACACACACACACACACACACACACACACTCCCCACACACCCATGCATGCACGCACACACGCACAAAGGTAAGACTAAATAGTGTTTCTTTCAGGCTTGCAGTGTTATCTCTCTTTCAGGTCTGTCTCCTTTTCTTTCTCTCTTGATATGACCTCCTGGGCCACAAAATGCCACTGTGTAGTCTAGCTAGAAATGAAGCCGCCTCTACACACACACACAAACACACACACACCAGATAGAGGGTATTGATAACAGGTACGGATTGATCCTGTATACTGCAGTTAGTAGAAGTGAGACAACAGTGTTAGGCTCCTCTGTCCCCTTCATAGAGACAGATATGCTGATTCAAGAATCCATGACAGGAAGCACTGTAAAAAAAATACAGTGTGTGTGTGTGTGTGTGTGTTCCATGCAGATGGCATCCCATCACTTCAGTGAAGGCAGAGATATGCAGAGTGTATGGGCTGAGATAAGATGGGAGCAGACACTGGGGAGACTGACTGACTGTAAGTGACTCACTGGAGGGAAAACGGCAGCTTTATAGCCTCACTGGGCCTGAGGACTCTGAAGGAAACACTTTTATTCTAACAGAAGTGGCTGAAAGACATGAGTCAGCCACAGGCTTTGACAGTATGCCACAACATGTACATGTTACATATAGGGTATCTACATGCCAGTGTAAACTCAAAGTATTTTATGAGCAGTGTGTGTTTATAGTTGTATGAACACAATCTCACTCCGACCTCATCACATATCAACGTTTGGTCATGGACTTTTCACATCGACATGATGTGCAAGGTATCCTGGATGCTGATGTTCAACTTCAGCCTGTTACATGCACAGTCTGATTTCAAAAATATCACTACCTTTTTCACAGGAAATGTTCAGTTTGCATACAGTCTCTTTCAAAATAAACCTACTACGTCAGTGCAACACCAAAAATAGATGTTTTTTTCCTTCAACAACAAATGCATGTGGTTACATTTAGCTGACACACCAGCCTCCTGGGTGAAGGTCGGTGATTGATGAACCCAACCACCGCCCTTTCCACCCACCCTCCTAAGACTTTTCACCCCCTTAACTTACGTCGTTGTCCAGCCGCATTTCCCCCGACGCTATGAGGTGCCATTACATACTGTACTGGCAGTGCCTGGCCACGTAACATGCAGATGCGAAAATATGGCTTTTTTCATCAGTGTCTGATGCGGAAGTCAGTGCCCAGCGCTGGTATTCAACTACTTTGGAATAAGACGGGGTTGGTTGTGTAGAATACTGCAGATTAATGAAAGTACATTTTTCACATGTAAAGCACCTTTCACTTGTTTGTGACAGGTTGACCACCACTTCACCTAAAAAAGTGAAACTAACATGATTTACCCACGTCTGGTTTTCAGAAGTTGCACATTTGAAAGTTGACTTTTTCGAAAGTTTTACATGCAAGTCATATGAAGTGGCATACTGGCACATTTGTTTTTGATCGTGTGTAAAGTTTAATGTCTTGTCTTCTTTTAATTTCACATGTAATATGTAACAAATTCACATTAACACAATTCACAGTATTCCTATTTTTTAGACATTTTAAATGTGATGAAAACACATCACACAAGTACCTATGTTTTTTAGACATTTTGCACATACTATAATATTTCACAAGAGAAAATACAATATATCAGACAAAACTCTAATGACATGACATGTTCATATCATCATGATATAATTCCACTTCAAGTTGACATACAATAATACTGTGTACTCTGCACCTTCAATAAAAAAGTTGCTGTAGACCGTCACACTTATATTGGTAAGTTGTGCCACACAGGCATGTTCCTCAGAGGATGAGACAAAAGTGATGTGAGTGTATGATAAGAGGTGGCGCCACTGCAGTGGCAGGACACAACACTAAACACACACACACACACACACACACACACACACACACACACACACACACGCACACACACACACACTGATAAGCATCACCTCCAACCCTCTGCCTGGTTCCTCTTCTCCAGCCCCTCTCTGCTCTGAACCAGTTAGTGAATACACTGAAAGCACCGAGGACACTAGCGGGAGACAGAGGAAGCACAGATATGATTTTTAACAGACAGAAGGATACAAATAGAGATGGAGGAGAAAGAAAGCGTAGCTCAGAGGATTAGACACAGAGGTGTACTTTTACTTTTATAGACTCCATCCCACTGGTCTACCTTTACATTGGTATTATTAGTGAATCTTAAATGCACATTTAAATAATACATTTACTGATTACACCGAAACACTAAAAAAGTCTATAATTATTATTCAAGGGGCACACTCTAAGCTCATACAATAGCTTTTGAAACAAAAAATAGTGTATTGAAAACAAAATTCTCATCAAAACCCACAATGGAACAAAATAATGACTATTTACTAATACAAAAAAAGACCAAATGTTTTAAATCAATTCTGCGATAAATATGCCATCAATGACACTGCGAAAAAGCTTTCATGATGTAAGTGGATGAATGCTGGTCCGATCTGGTCCATGCTCAGTAAAAAAGAGAAACTGTGGTTAACAAATAATGGTTAAACCATATCTATGTTTATCTGTTTATTACAGTTGTGTGGGTGCAAAGCACCTCTTGGTATGTGCTGACAGGCAGAGAAAGATGGAGCGGAAAACGATCCTATCAGATATGTGAAACTATTTGTGACACACCTTCTTGTGACACAAGCTGTAAATATTTCTTGACACCCGAGTGAAAAAGCCAGGGGTGGCTATCTGTCAGTGTAAGGGCAGATCAGCTGAGTGAAGTCTCAGTCAGATACATCAGATAATTCTACAGACACCACAGTCACTCATCTATCTCTTTTATCAAACAAAAGGCAACAGGATATATTGTCATGCAAGTCCTTTAAAAAAGTCCTTCACCCAGTAAATATTACACCCACACACCCATCGACACACACACACACACACACACACACACACACACACACACACACTTATCTGGCCCATGTAACAGCATTATATACTTATACTATAGACAGTGAAAGACATATTTTAAAGGGGAATCCTGTCTTCCGTGTGTGATTGGATTATCGTGACATCATAACCAGATTAAAGAAGACATGTAGAGACATGTAGAGACATGTAGATGGACATCAAAATCACCAAATCAATCCTGTTCAGTGGCTGATAGACTTTACAGGCCTATTCAAAAACTCACAGTATATTAAATAACAGCATAGAGGCACAGTGCACATAACAATCGGACAGAAAACAACAGGGATGCAGCACAACATTCACAATTCTGCATAGTGGGATGCAGCAAAGCTAGTGAATGGCCAGTGTTTAAGACTGACTATTTATAATCCACTTGAATGTGAATGTGCTGATGTCAGACAACAGCAAAGGAAATCTCTTTGCTATTATACTCACCGTCCTTTGAACTACAGCAGAGTGTCACCTGAGTACATGTAGTAGTAGTTATATGTGCAGTGTCTGAGTACCTAGTTTATAATTGTAGATTTTTGTTTTCCTAAACAGACAGACCTAAACAGACTTTTCTAAGACCTAGTCCACACGGACCTGTGTACTTCTGAAACTGTGTATTATTCTATGCGATTCGGCAGTTGGGCCACAGCAACCACAGTTTTGGGTCCCCAAAACTGCGTTTCTTTGAAACTGGTGCCCAGGGTGAAGTTTCTGGACAGTTACAGTCCTTAAAACCTTAGCTAATGTGTTGTCACAGATTAGATTGTCAAAATTAAAGTAATAACAGCTTAAATCCCTGAGGAACTACGCTAGCATTCGTGATGGTTGCATCCACTCGTATGCAGTTACCTTACGTTACAGTTCCCTCAAACAATATCACTAAGCACAATACAAACTATATAAACAAATTATCTATTAAGGGTACACTACTAAAATCTGAAGGTGCTTACAGGAGGTGACATTTACCCAACTGAAAGAATAAATGAAAACAAACAGTGATTTTGCTCAGGGCCATGCCACCCATAGGGCAGGTTAGGCAAATGCTATAGGCACCAGCATGCCAGAGGGCGCCAGGGAGAGAAGTGTTTTTTGTTTTTTTCCCCCCATTCTATTCTAAAAATTAGACAACAATACACTTCAAAACAACAACAGTAGATATAGCCATACATCTTCAAATAAAAATGAAATAATATTTCTAAGTTCAATTTCTTTCCAATTTTGCCACAGTCCATAACCGCGCCCCCTCCCCCCTGGCCCCGCTACCTGCCGTAATGTGATGTGATGCTGCAGAGTGACAAACTAAGTCGGGTGCCATCGCCATGAAGAGGCTAAAGCCCTCTGGGGAGCAGTACAAAAACAAAGAAAAGAAGAGGAGGAGAAACGTGAACAAGACCGAGTTAATGATGTGATGTGATGAAACACTTCATTTAAAATGGTAGAAACACAACGTAAGTTACAGTTACTGAAGCACTTGCAAGCTAACTTATGATTAGCGGTTAGGCTACTACTGTGTAACATCAATGTTACTGTGACTTCATTAGCCAGTTGTTTTAGGAATACTTTCAGCATTCAGCTAGAGTTAATGTCATTTAATGTTGCTCCCATCTTTGAGAAAGTTGGAAAGAAAGACTCAAAGTTTGGGGGAATGAATAAGCAACATAGTTTAATATAATGGCCTAACTTTTCTTTTAATATTTAATGTTACCACTCACTGTTTACCAGCCAGGCATATATTCATACACTGTATATTTATGTTTTCCAATTTCCAGATTTGTGCAATTTGTGATGTTACGGTTGTATGTTTTTATATTTTGGCTGTTTGCTGTGTTGAAAATGTCATTAGATCAAGGGAGGCTGTAATGACAGGTGCTATTATGGTTATGCCATGATGGTCTCACAATCAACAGCTATTTGATTAATATATTGTAAAAGCTGAAGTATTTGTGCCCCACCACCCCACTATGTCATCCACCTCAGAAATAAGATTATTTAGAGAATGGAGACTGTTAAGAGATTAACATTTTTTTATTTATTTATTGTGAACTGTAAGTTAATATAACTTAAGTAATGTTCATGTTCTTTATTGCAAATGCATTTGGTTAATAATTAATAAAAATCCAGACATTTTTTTAGGACGTTTTTGAAATGTTTCTTCAGTAGTTTTTGAAAACCGAGGTTTGAACCGAACCATGACTCATGGGGGCGCCAGCAAATATCTTGCCTACGGTGCCATATTGGTCAGACACGGCTCTGATTTTGCTGGTTGCAAACCAACCGTTTATATACCCAGGTTTGCTCTCGTGCCTTTATTCAAATCAGTTATGCTTTAAATTGAATGGGGGGTATCTGTATGGTATCTGTAAAGATACAAAATCACATAAAATAAAAACTAATGTCACAATTGAGTTGGCAGATACACATGAATACCCTATATATCACACTTACTTTATTTGTGAGCACGCTATCTGCTCTCTTTGGATGGCATAGCCAGCTGCTCGACCTAACGACCAACAAAGGAGGTTGCTCCTGTTGCTGGTTACCCCAACTACACTACCACAAAAGCAGCGACAGGCTTGCCAACAGAGGTTACATGGCAACTCGCGCAAGACTAGCTGCTGGCTAGTGGTGGTGCTAGTTCTCGAGTCTCACGTGAGTTGCCATGTAAATACAGCACGCCTGCAGGGCAGGCTAACTGACCACATGAGAAATTATGCTATTAAAGTGGAGTAAATCACGTCTTTCAAGTCAATTTTGCATGTTGCGGCTTCAGGGCACTTGGATTATGATGGACGAGCTGTTCTGATGTTTTTGAAATGCATAAGTGGAGTTTTATTACATTTTCAAAATGTGGGTTCCATGCACTTCAAGTGTATCTGTTATTCCAGCTAGCTGTTATCCTCCGATACCCCGAACGAGTTTTGTGGATTAAAAAACTACACTGGACTTCTTGTCGGCATGAGGGTCAGTAAGTACTGTATTTTCATTCTAAAGTGGCCATTTCCTTTAACTCTCCCACTGTAACATAAAGCCTTGCTTGCAATGAAGGAAGGTTCTAATATTTGATGCATAAAATATAAAATAAACACAAGAAATCTGTGCTCTAGATAAAGGAACAGCACTCAGTGAATAACCTCCTAAGGCCTATAATAAGGTAAGCTATTATGGCAAGGCTTAACTATACAGACCTATGAGCGGTGATAACTAACATGTCTTTGGGGTCATCAGGTGGGAACCTCCTTTCACCAGTGTTTGTCTAGTTGGTCCCACGACACCTTCAGGAGGCTAGACAGTTATCTCTGGTGTCCCAGAGACAATCCCCTAATGCCAACTCTGACTGCTCCCGCACCAACCCAACAACCTCATTTGCCTTATATTACACATGGCTTCCTCAGCCCAAACAGCACTGCCACCTTCAACAAACCCAGGCTCTGTTCATGAGAGCTCCAGGTAGTGACAGTGCCGATACTACCTTTCCTAGCACATTCACCATATCCCATTTCACATGCTACATACCATAACTCCAATATAAGCTAAGGTTAAAGGCGATATAGATTAACTCACAGGCTTTCTCAGCGCAAACAGCACTGCCACCTTCAACAAAACCAGGGTCCATTTATGCAAGCATGAGGTAGTGACCGTGCCGATACTACCTTTCCTCGCACATTCACCATACCCTATTTCAAATGCTACATATCGTAACTCCAATATAAGCTAAAGTTAAGGGTGATAGAAAAGATTAACTGAGATAAAAAAGATTAACTCACAGAATCAGCAAACACACTCACCTTGCAGCATGGTCTCAAACAAAAGGGATTCAAATAGGCCACTCCCACACTTACATAACCTTCCTCTTCCTGGATTTTCTCCTGATAGCACTGATTGGTGGATCTCTCCACCTGATCTCAAGGAGTTATGTACCCTGCCTAGTAGGTCCCCCTGCTGGCCCCTAACTGACATTATTCCTCCTCATACAAATCTGACATTTCCTTCACTGTCTTCCTCAAACTTTGTCCCTGCACTCTGAGTTCCCCCAGAAACGAGACAGCTGATCTTGCTATGAATCCTCTACACCCCACTTCCACTGGACAAATCCTAGTTTTCCATCCTCGCTGCTCAGCTTCTGCTCTTAAGTCTGCACACCTAAGCTTTTTTCTTTCATAGGCTTCTTCCACTGAGTCTTCCCAAGGAAATGGCTCAATGAAATAAACTATCCGTTGACTCACTGACCACAACACTATGTCAGGTCTCTGATTGGTACAAACTATTTCCTGGGGAACAACAAGCTTTCCCCCTAAATCTACTTGCATTTCCCAGTCACAAGCACCTTATCACTGTATTTCTTCCCCTCATGGACCAACTGAATTGCTAAACTCCTGTCCTTAAAACCTTTTGAATTTGCCTGTCTTCATTTTCCTTCGATGCCTGCAAATAAACTTTTCAACACCTGGTTATGTCGCCATGTATACTGGCCTTGTGACAAGCTAACTTTACAGCTTGACAAAATAAAAGTGCAGTACCTGAACACAATGGGCATGATGGGTCCTCATTTACCCACAGTTTTAGGTTCTGGGGAGTTGGTAACACATCATATGTAGCCCCTACCAGGAATCTAATACAATTCTCCTCCATATTCCACAGGTCCTTCCAACTTAGCTTCCACTTCTCTACACTTTCCCAAATCAACCACTGTCTCTGCTTAGCCTGGTCCACTACCTTTGCACCCCTTAATATCTTCTTCTGTCTATGTATCCCTCAACCAGCTTTCTTTTATCTTTGGGACCTGCTTTATTCCATACCGGTTTGCCTGAGCCAAGCCCCAGGCCTCCACGGCCAAACTGAATTATCTACAATCTCTGCATGCCTAAGAGCTGCCTCTGCCTCATGAACTGCCGATCTTGGCTTCCATTTCCTCCCCTTGGTTGGATTTGGTACCACATTCCTAACTACCACGTCCTCTCTGTCCTGACCTTGGTACATTTAAATTCCTCTGTTAAACTAGATACTGACAGCTGAAGTATCCCTTTTCCATACAATGCAACACTACTTAGACACCTAGGAGCACTCAACCACTTCCTAATATAGGAGCTAACTGGCCTTTCAATTCTCTCTACAAGGCATATTGGAATTTCATAAATTGACAGTGGTCACATTAACCTAGGATATACCCCAAACTGCAAACACTACAACTTCAATTTTCCTGGAAGTTCTAATTTATCTAGTCTATCCAGTCCTTCAGCCACATCTTTACTAAATTTCACCAACTGTTCCTCATCATTCAACTCCACATTGTACCACCTACCTAAGCTCTTTACTGACTTTTTCCTAATTGTTGGGATTTCCTCATCATCTATGACAAACTTCTTATCACTTAACTTCCCTCTATGTATTGAGATGCTTCTAGAAATACTAGGCTTGATCTTCATACTGGCCCACTTGAGGTTATTTACCTCCTCTAGTAGCCTCTTTGTACATGGCATTGTTGTGATCACCAGTGTCATGTCATCCATGTAAGCCCTAACTGGTGGAAGATGCACCCTATTCTGCCGTCTCTCCCCACCTGCTACCCATCTGGAAGTCCTGATGATTACTTCCATTGCCATAGTAATGGAGAAATTGCACAACCTGCCATAATACCTATTTCTAACCTCTGCCAACCTAATATCCTGAAAATATGCTTTCACTAAGTACAAATGAAATCATGCTCCAATAAATTCACTTTTAGTCACATTCGTAAGCAAAAAAAAACAGGCAATTCTGCTTTCTATTTCATTGCCTCTTGAATCATTATTATAACACTGGGACTTTAAGTTTCACTTGATGTGTTTGAGAGAAGTCAATACAGGGAGAGTAAATGTCAAGTAGTATAAGAATGGCTGAGACTGATACCTGCTACTAGTATCTGGCACCTGGCAAATATCTGAATGCCTTTGTTCTGGTATTGAAAAATGATCACATGATCATAAACATTATTCATCTATTTAACTTCATGTAAAAATTCATAGTGTTGGGTGTGAATGTAAGTATACCATAACATGACTCAAACATGGACCACGACAGCATAACAACAGAGTCTGATGATCTCAACTGATGTGATTTATGAGATACACCAGCTTTACCTAGAGAGAGACTGCAGTAAAATAGGTGGAGCAGAATGAATTCAATCTAAATGAAACAAGAGGGGGAATTATGAAATAGAAGACCCAAAGTTAAAGGGGCTGCACAATTATGACCAAAATGATAATCACGATTTTTTTTATCAGCACTGAAATCATAATTATTCAATATGATTATTGATTGTTTTGACGACTGCTTTCACTTCCATGCTGTGCTACATGCCTGCTAATGTACATATTTTTGCATCAAAATGAGACTGGCTCCTATTCAAAACTTTTTACTCAAAATTAAATCAAAAGAGCACTGTTCGGGGGTGCTAGAGAGCGAATTATGGAGCAAGATGTCTTTGGCAGAGCTCCTGCCCAGCTTTTCCATCTTTTTAAAAAAACAAAACAGCGCTGATCTACAAACAAGTAAATAAATTCTACAAGTGTTCCCTAAGAAGCTGCAGTGCGGTTTTTACACGGTAATGGCAGCTAATCTCAGGAAATACAAGTACAATGGACCATCCAACACCAGGCCCACCGCCTCCTCGGTGCAGAGTTCAAGTGCTGACCAGGAACATGCACCCAACCCTCCTCATATGGACTCAGAAGAAATGGGTACAGAAGATCTGAAGTCTCAGATCCTTTTAAGAGGACATCTCTGCTGTCATAAGAGCTGAATTGAAAAACTCCCTTGCTGAGGATTTCAACTATCTAAAGAACAAGCTCTAGGCAGTCAGAACAGAGTTAGCAAACAACGTGGCGCTAGCTCAATATGAGCTCGACCAAATGAAGGCTGCTACAAAAGACATGGAGGGCAGCATATCGACATGGTCGGATTAAGTGGTAAAGCTGCAAACTACTGTAACCACCTTGACGAAAGAGTTGAAGGAGGTGAAAGACAGATGTGAGGATATGGAGGGGGGGATGCGCAGATGTAATATCCATATACTGGGAGTTGCAGAGGAGCCCAGGTCAAGTTCTACAGAGCTGGTGTCTAAACTACTGTCTGAGGTGCTTCAAATTCAAAAGGACATTCTCGCTGATCGATCACATCAGGACCTCACACCGAAGAACCCCGGCAGCAAGCCACATGTAATTGTGGCTAAATTATATTACTACCAGCACTGTGTGGAAGTGCTCCGCTGGGCTCGAAGTCAAGCTCGGCTCACTTTCAGAGGAAAGCCCATCGCCATCTTCCCGGATTACTCAGCCAGTGTGTCCACAGATGCCAGGAAACTACTATGAGAGCAGAGAGGTGTCCGCTATGGGATATTATTCCCTACCCGGCTTCATATCAATCACAATGGGACAGACAAAGAATTCCTGGACCCAAATGAAGCCATGGCTTACATTATGAAGCACATCATTACAACAACAGAGGATGGGACACAATAAGCAAAACTGTAAAATACCCACTTTTTCCAAATACAGCTCCCATGGGACTGACGATGATTAAACGAAGTAGATAGTATGTGTGTGCTGTAATATCAAACAGTGTTGTTACTCAAATACTAACCCATTGTTGTACTATGTTTACTGAATATTACGTTGGCTCAGGGTGGTCATTGATGGGATATCTCCCTTTCTTCAATTCCTTTTAAAATCAGTCCTAAAAAATTATAGATATCTGGGGACTTGGATTACACGTGATTATAAAGACCTATACAAAGCCAATTATAAACATGAAGCAGGACTTTGACCATTGGGACTTGTTATCCCTATCTCTTGGAGAAAGAACTAACTCAATCAAGATGATTATTTTATGTAAACTCCTCTATATTTTTCAGAGTTTTCCAATATGTCTTACAAAATCCTTTTGCAGCAGTTTAAATAGTCAAATTTCAATCTTCATTTGGAACAAGAAACCATCCAGAATTAAGGGAAGAATACTACAAAGACTGCGTAAAACAGGAGGCATGTCACTGCCAAACTTTCTAAACTACTATTGGTCAGCTAACATGAGAGCAATATTATATTGGTTAAGAAATGACGTTAATGATAGCTGGGTAATAATGGAGAGAGCATCCATGCAGTGTACTCCTCTGTCAATATTATGTGCTAGATTGCCACTATCACAGTGTTTATCCAATGCCACACCAAATCCAGTTGTAAAATATGCTATTTATTTAATTTTTTTTTATAATTTCAGACGGCACTTCAAAGTAGTGGACCCTTCACTTGCCGCACTAGTGGCAAAGAACCTAATGTTCACTCCGTCTACAATAGATGCAGCATTTGATATATGGTCAAACAACGGAATCACCTCACTACGTGACCTCTATATTGACAGTACGTATGCCTCTTTTGACAGCTAGTAAAAGAATTTGACATCCCCGGCTACACTTTTACAGATATTTGCAGCTCAGAAGCTTTGCGGCTTCTCATTTCAAGAGTTTCCCTTCATGCCCCCACACATCTGTGCGTTGACACCAAACCAAATTCGCGTGTCAAGATTACATACAAAGTCAATGCAAAGACGCGATTAGACGCGAATTCGCGCCGGACAGCGCGATGGACGCGGCGCGATAGACGCGAAATTCGCGTCCAACGCCTCATTGCTCGAGTTGAAAATATTGAACTTTTGAGGCGAATTCGCATGACTCTGAGGCGCGAAAGCCAATCAGCGTTGAGATTCTCCCGACGTCATGGTTGACATCCAGTTGTTGACACAACAATAAACTACTACTCACCGGAGACAGATGGACAGGCACTCTGCAGCTGAAGTGGAGCGCCTGTAGTTGGTGTCCTGCCGGGAGATCCTGGTGCCAGCTCTTGCCAACAGGTCCTCAAACTGGGCCCCAGTCAGCCCGAAGTACCGCTGAAAGCGGCTATCATCCAGACGGAGTTCCTGGAGGAGGTGGTGAAACTTGTCGAGTTGGATGTGCTTCTGCAGGATTGGGTGAACCCAAAAACGACGGCGTTTGGCCCTCCGACCCATTGGGACTTCCAGAGCAGGTACAAAGCAGTGATGGTGGTTATCTCAGCCATGGTCGTCAGTGGCTATTCAGAGCTATATGATACTACGTGTCTACTCTACAGAGACCGCAACAAAAAGGAGCAGGCTTGGGTGAAAGACGCCGAGGAGACTGGTCTACTTGGTAAGTTCTGTAAATATGTGTCTTTAATTAGTTTGCAGAATGGTTGTACTATGAACGTTAGCACTAGCTTAACTCCAGTTAGCACAGCCGCCAGCTTCCCCGCTACTCGCGAATGACGCGATAACGCGAATTAACTAAATGGTCAGGCGTCGAAACTCGGGCGTCACGGGTGGCGCGGTGTGAACGCACAGTAAGATTTTGTTTTTGAATGTAATACAGGCAAAAAGCTGTCCATAAATCAAATTTATGAATTACTCAAAGCTCACAATCTTGCAGACTTGGACTTTTTAAAGCAGAAATGGGAGGAGGATGCTAGAAAAGAATATATCGGACGAGGTGTGGCATAAAGCCATTCAAAAAATGTATTCATCTGCTATTTGCCTTAGACACATTGTTGTTCAATTTAAGATTGTACATAGACTCCACTGGTCCAAAGCTCGGTTGGCTAAGATTAGCAGTGATATTGATCCACAGGTGCGACAGGTGTAAACAATCTTCAGCCACTTTATGTCACATGTCCTGGACATGTCCGAAACTCTCTCATTTCTGGGATTTAATATTTAAAACCTTCTCACCAATGTTTGGACAGCTGGTTGCCCTAACTGTGTCCATGGCAATATTTGGAGGAACTCCTCCAGATGTTAACTTAAGTAAAGCCCAAATGGACATTGTTACCTCCACCAAGGAGGTTATGTTTTCGCTGGCATTGGTCTGTTTGTCTGTTTGTTTGTCTGCTACATAACTCAAAAAGTTATGAACGGATTTTGATGAAATTTTCAGGAAAGGTGGATAATGGGACAAGGAAGAGATGATACAATTTTGATAGGTTGAAGCAAAGTGGAAAAAATAATAAATAAAGTCTATTGTCTGACAGCCTCAGCAGCAATTCCAATTTCTAAAGACGGTGAAAACAGCACCATCTGGTGGCCAGACAACATGCCTTGTTCTACTTGCTAAATATTTTTGTAATTGTAAAGTTGAAATTAATGTTCTGTGTTGGAAAAAAAACATATTATATTCTGTGTTGGTACAAAATAAAAACGAAATAAATACACCACAGTGTCTCCATGGTGAAGGCATATATAACTTAATAATGATAGTGATGCAAATAATCTAATTGTTTGCAGGCTGCACTCTGATGCTTTTCTAGTTTTTTTTTTTTGTTTCCCTGGCTCAAGTTTTTTTTTTTTGTTCACTTCTGGCCAGAAGGCTCATCCTGTGTAGATGTAAGGACTCTTCATCTCCAACATGGACATTAGATCAAGGAAGTTATATATTATCTACAATTGGAGAAAATCTGTTGTTTTATTAAAGGATCAACTGCATGCTTTTTTGCCACCTGGCAACCATTTTTAACCTTCGTAGCAAATATGGAAGCTGTAATATTCCCCTTTTGCTGATCTGGCTTCCCCTTTTTGTTTCTGGGTTGGTGGGGTTGACTTTTGTCCTTGTTGGTTTTACGTTTGCTTATTGATACTTTGTGCATCTTACTTAATAATCAATGAAAATACCTTGTTTAAAAAAAAAAAAAAAAAAAACTTCTCACTGTCACCTTGTGCTACATTCCTGCTAATTAAAAAATCCGGGCATCCTCTCAACTGAATTCAGTGCATGTCCTATTGATATGTCTCCGCTACTGTATTCATTTTTTGTGTTGGCACAATAGTGGATGTCTAAGCTGACATCTGGCAAGGATGGGGATTCAGTGAGGTAACAAAAGTGTCATTATTCTTCTTCACCTTCATGCATTCATCTTACTGCAGACTGTTTTCAGGAGGTGAACAAGCTATTTTGCAGTGCAGACACAAGTTTCATGCACTCTTTGCATATGATTTGTTCCCTTCTAAATCTGAAATACTTCCAAACAACAGATGATGATGATGAATGGATGATGATGATGATGAATGGATGATTTTTATTTAGCCCATCTGCAGTTGCAACATTTAGACAAGTTCTTCCACAGGGTGCATGTGTAACTGACAGCTCCCCCCAAAGTGAAAGGTGCTCTTAGGTTAGAGAACACTTTTTTTGATATGCAGCTGAGTTGTCAATTAGCGGAGCACACAATTTAATTCCATATCATTTCATTTTACTGTGGGAAGCCAAAGTCGTGATTGTGAATAAATTTCGATGGCTTGTGCAACCCTATCACAGAGCAGAGGATAAGGTATTCAAATACAGTAGAGTACACCAATAAAGTGTCCTACCTGATCCTGTGTCCATGATGTTAGACTGTCCTCTACGATCAGCCACCAGTCGTGATGAACCGGGCATGCTGACTGGGTCTGAACGAACTGGTTGGATCCTGTGCACATAAAGTTTATGTACATTATTACACACATACAACGGAAGCTTAGGCCCTTAGTTGTCTCTCTGAATGGATCTGGTTCCATGAATCCATTGGGGTGATTTAAGCCACTGTTTCAGTGATTAAGTGTAAAGCTGTCTAAATTAGAGGGATAGTTGTGGTGAACTCTATGATTCTAAGAATAATATTCCTATATACACTCTTGTTTAGATGATTTCTTGGAAATAAGAGTGATGGCATCCTAATTTGTTAAAATATATGCATGTATCTTTTGCAAACCCTCTTTATGGAGTTTTCTGATTATAAATTCATACAACAAAATCAAGACTTTAATACTGGGTTTGTTATTGCCGATAGTGTCAAAGTACCTCAGGCTGTGTAAGTCCAGGTCATCTGTGTCAAAGTCCAACAGGGGCTGTTGGACATCAGTGGGGCCCTGGGACTGAAGGACTGAGGAGGAGGAGGAGATGACTGTGGTCTGGCCTGAGGGGTGAATAGTCTTAAATTGAAACTGGGGGCCCATCCACAGGCGCCGGTGGGGCCCTGTATGGGTCACAATCTCCACCTGAAAATATAAAGATACCAATGCAATCTCGAAGTGAACATTTCTTTCACCTGTCTGTGTGTTCCTGTAGCCTGTTGTCCATATTCTATGATAAATAAAGCCCCCATTGTATATCATAACATCACATGCTCTCATACCTTAAATCTTCATGATTTTAATCAAATCAAACAAAGATTGCTTTGTGAGCACATAAAAAAATTGCAGGTATCATAAAAATTTACAAGAGCAGCAGTGTGGGTACTTAGTATGATTCAGAGACAAACATATTTCTAATATTGCACAGTGAATTTTGCCAATCTCTACAATATAAAACTACAAATCCTTTCATTTTACCAGCTATTTATATGGTAATGTGGTTCTAGTTATTACTTTATTATTAATCAATGTTCCAAATTGATAATTTCATATATTTCATGAGACTAAGTTGATAAGTTTATGTAATTAATAACTTTAAAAAAAATCAATTAATCCTGACAGCCATCTAAATGCTTATTAATCTACAAGTTCCCAACACAATGTTCATCATTTCAGTTTAATTCTATGTTATCATGCTACCATATGCTAATTGACAATAAACACAGAGTACAGCTGAGGCTGATGGAAATACCATTAGTTTTGCAGGTATTTAGTCATAAATTTAAGTAATGTACAAATAGAAGTTTTGACCTGGTGTAGGCGCTAGATAAAAGTTATAGGATCACTTAAGTTATTACATTTTATTCTGAGGGCAACATGAGGTTGTGTATCAAATTTCATGGCATTGTGGGGGCTCTGGAGGAAAAGTCGGGTGATCAGTAAAGTCATACGGATTTATCAGTTGGGAGCAATGAATGTCTGAACAAAACGTCATGACAATCCATCCTATTGTTGTTAAGATATTCCAGTCTGGATCAGATTAGACACCTGACCCACAAAACTACCCACAGACTGACGCTGTCATCAAAAAAACATCTGTATAGCTCCCTAGACATACTCTCCTCTACCAATCCATCGACATTTAGTCAAGAGTCCTGGTAGTTTTCCTGAGGACTTGTCCTCAGTGGATTTAACATGGTTAAGCGTTGAGCCATGTGCCAATACTCATCAAATACAGTACTCATATGAACTCAGTTACGTGACATCCAACTAAAAGCTTGCTGTACTCCTGCACTACTGAAAGTCTGTGGATGCTGTCAGAACTCGTCAAGGTCTTGTGCATGTTGGGAGTGCTGGCAGCATAATGGGAAACATTCCCAGGGGGTTAATAGAAGTGTGACATGCGCAACAACATGGCAGCAATGCTGAGGTGAGGCCTACTGGGAGAATAAGATGGTGCTGGCATGGCAGGCAGTCCATTGGTGCCTGAACTGAGCGGCACTAATGCTGGCTGAAAGTAAGATAGGAGAGATCTACAGAGTAGGTGACTCATAAACATTGGACTATTACAGCCTGCTCCATTCTCCATCTCCTTTTTGCCTTGAATTTAGTGACTAACCATCTCCTGCCTTGGTCTCCCACTTTTCATTGCTCTCACACGCTAACTCTGACTTTTCAACTCAACTCCCTGCAGCACTTAACACACCTCTTGGTGTCTCACTGTTCACTTTTCATTATCTTTACTTCATACATGTTCGTCTCTCACCTCAGCCAAGCTTTCAGCACACTCTCAAAGAGTGAGAGCTTACACTCTCTCTATTCTTCTGTGTGTCTGTGTTTATATACACATATGCATATACTCACTTAGATATAGGTGGTCCATCACAACTGTGCAAACAGGCCAGAGAGGGAGGGAGGAGGATTGCCCCTTAGTGTGTATGTGCTTTGCCAATTCACACCATCAATGTCATGCCCAGCCATGGGGCTAAACAGCTGCTGGTGTGCTTTCTTTGCAATGGGATGGAAGGTCCAGATGTTACAGTCCAGTGCCAACCTTCAGGTCCCTCCCCCTCCCATCTCATACCCTCTCTGGATTGGGCATCAAGCTAACTAATCGGCAAAACATATTTTCTTTCTCTCTCCCTCTCTCTCTCTCAAAAATCCAACTGGTCAATGCCAAGGTAGACATAAGTCTGTATAACTGCAGTGGCCTCAACCCATAAACAGTATGAACAAAATGCATGTAGTTACTGTGATATCACTCAGGTTTTGAGGACTGACATTTTGAATTCAGCATTTCGGCAGTCATCAGTTTGGTTTCTTGGAGCCAGAAGTGACTGTATTTGGATGGGAGGGTGGATAGACTCATAGACTATGGCAATGCCTCACAGACAGCATGGCACTCAGGTGGCCCCACCCTTACATATGAATAAATTTAAGCCTTAATATAACGTAAAAGAGTGAGTGTTATAAAAATTCACCCCCTCCTACAGTTGTCATGAATGTTGAAATTGGCTATAAAAAACAAGACCATTTTTGTAACAGGCTGTAAACATGTTTATCTCTGCTGTAAAGTTGGACATTTTAACACGGGGGTCTATGGGGATTGACTGACTTCCAGAGCCAGCCCGAAGTGGATATCTGAGGAGCTTCAGTTTTTGGCACTTCCACATTGGCATTATTTTTTAGCCCAGGAGGCTGTTGCATGGCTTTACTACATTAAATAGAAATGTGCTTGCATTGGCCATGGTTTTATCAGAGAGGTACAGTGAGTCTTAAGATGTCAGCATGCTTATTAGGTTCATTTTTGTTCTTGTTTTGAAAGGCAATCCTCAAAAGTGGGATGAAAAGACAGCCTCAAATCTGCCTCCTGATTGCACTCCACCACCTCCCTGATGTCTCTCTACTTACTGTGTCATTTGCATTCTTACAAATGGACAGACCAAGACACACTTTTGGATAGTCTTTTCTCACATCCAGTCATGATGTAGCACTTGGTTATAAACACAAAAAGTTAGGTTAAAACCCTCTTATACATCTGATTTGGTGGATTCAGATGTTGTTGACAGTCCAAAAACATTATTACACGATGTATTTAGGCTCTTGCAGTATGTATTAGGACTGTGATATATACAGTAACAAGAATCAAGAATTGACATGTCTTAACATCCTCAGACTCTTAATGTAACACAGTTACAGCCAGGGTTCAAATGAAAAGTGGTGCAATTGATTCTCTTGACCCTTCGCTCAGTCCCACCCCTCGAGTGCGGACTGGCCAATCATTGCGTAACTACAGCCAGCTCGGACCATGACTCTTGTTTGTTCTCCTCCTCTTGTTACCATATATCGTTTTCTTATTGCCTTGTCTTATGTCCCCTCTTTTTGTCATCATAATGAGATACACCAGCTTTACACAGAGAGAGACTGCAGTAAAATAGGTATAGCAGAATGATTTGAATCTAAATGAAACAGGAGGGAGAATGATGAAATAGAAGAACCAAAGTTAAATCACAAGAGTAGGGCTGAGTGACAAAATTATTAGCAGTGTTACAGACCATCAGTTTGCCTGGCTTTCCGGGAAAAATATTTGTTATTTAATATTTTACAAACTAACAATGACCAATCAAAAATCTATAATTAGGGACAAAGTATGATGTAATGTCATCATGCACAGAGCCATAGAACATATTTATGGATGTATTATGACTATGACTATGAATATTTTTACTATCAATCAACTGCTATGAACTAGTCACACCCTTTCCATCACATCAAAATTGACAGATCTTTCTCCAAAAAAAGGGTGCAACTGGAAAACTACCCCATATGCCTGATCCCAGACCTGTGCTTATTTTGATTGGGTCTTTTTTATCCTAAATTTAGTGATAGTTGGACATTTTTCAAAGGAGCTACATCCAAATCATTTTAGGTGCAAGCTAAAGTAAAAATAACCTAAGGAATACATCACTACCACTGCTCTGACAGGACGTTGAGAAAAATCTAGGTTAGTGCAATGGATAGTTTTGCTCCTGGCAAACTATCATGGCAGATATGGACCAGGGCCTGTGCAAGCTAAGTGGGGTGCATTTTAACCAATCAATTATGCATGCAGCAGAATTATTGATAGTGAAAATGTAGTGGGTTACCTGCCAACACCAGAGATGAGTGCATTGAGGGTTAACCAAGCTGAAAGACATATGTACAGTTTTTTTAAAACATTCTTTGACCAAATGCTGTGAACACAGCAAAACTTAGGATGTCAATTGTGATTAGGAGGAAGCCACAAAGTCATCCCATTTAACTCAGCAAGAAGAGTAAATGTGACTGAATCCAAAGAATGAATGTCCAAATGCTGAATGCAAATATGAACAGACAAGATCATGTTTAATTAGAATACAATGAAGAATAAATCCTTGCAGTGACAGATTTGGTTTTTGGCGTACTAATTCTTAATTTTATATCAAATGCATACTTTTTTTCTTGGGATGGGAGGATGGCATGTTCCAACCAAAATCCTATTTTGTTCTCCTAAACTGTGAAAGTTGGAATTTCAGAGCATTGTGCCAAATCAGGGTAAAAATCCAGATGAGATAATTCCTTAAACCTGCACTTAGTGCAGTTTGGCTACTTGGGGCAGTAAAACAAGCCAAAAACAAATGACTGATGTGTTATCACCAAACAATTTGCCATTTACAAATCCAGCAGACACAGAGCAACATAAGCATCTATTTGGACAAATATGAGTCTGATATTCCTTCTTCTATTTCTGTGTTGGCCTCCACCACCTCCTGAGGGAAGTAATCAGCTCTCTGCTAAATGCTCCACTAAGTTCACCAGTTTGGTGTTGGTGTGGTAGCATCCATTGGGTTTAACAGAGCTTTCTTGCTTAAAACAGCTTTCTTCTGTGGCTGGAAACAACCCTAATGAGAGAGGAGTTATGGACTAGAACAACACAACAATAAAGAAGATGCTAAAGAGGCTAAAAAATCTCTGTCCAGCTAAAGGGAAATGCAGAGGAAAATGATAATGATCTGTGAGTTAATTTCTGCAACTACCCCCTTTCTTTCATATACACTTGCTTGATCTTTTTTCACGTAAAACAATTCATTTGAACTGCTTTGATTTGCTTCTTGAGAAATAAAGCTGTGTCCTCCAAAAATCTAAAAGTCCCCCTCCAGACACATTTTTAAGTATGTGAAAATGCCTATCCTTATTAAAGGGGGGAATCGCCAGAGAACCCATCATATTACAGTATACTGTCCCCATACTTAGGTCACAATACAATATTACTGACATTGCAATATGCTGAGTATTGCAAAAAAACATACATACATTACCTTTTTTTACAACTGTAAATTATTTCCCAAAAGGAAAACTAAAAACTAAAACTGTCAACATCAGTTTTATCGTATATGGTAAAAAGTTTTGAGTCTGTTTATCTGACTTTAATCATTTTTATTGCCGCAAAATGTGATGCAAAGCAGACAGGTCTGCAGTGTTTGGTCTGATGTGACATTCATGTTCTGCTCTAGTTTGGAGAAGATGAGACAGCAGTCATCAGTTCTCTGTGAGATAATGTGCTGTTATAGTCGTGGAAAAATTCACTGATCTTGATGTCCAGTCATCACAAGTTAATGCCACCCTTCCTGCTGTACTCAAAGATTCCTCAACTTTATGCTTTGCTTCTGTAGAGCTTGGGTATGGCTGTGTCGGTGAAAAAAGACACCAGTGTATGGTTGTAGATGCTTGCACGTGAAGTAGGTGATGGACTGCATTATTTTCTTAGCTCTAGTAGTTCTGTAGTGTGTACAGTGTCGGCTGATTTTTCAGCAGCGCAAGTTTAGCGTTAGCTTGGCAGTCAGTGTCTAATGAAATCTCTGGATGAGTATGAGGTGAGCCCTCATGTTCGTCCTAGTATTTTATTCTCATATGACACTGCTTTCAAATCACATGTGTCATATCCAGGTCCTCCTTTCCTTTTGTGTTAAAAAATCCAAAATAAGTCCAGACATTTGACTTAAATGCCGATGGTGCCTCCATGTTTGTTTTGATGAGCTTCCTGCCAAATGCCACTGACTGAGACCTCTGCTGACCTCACCAGCAATAAAAACATCAGTATCATCTAGTGGACTGAAAAATCAATTCATTTTATTATTTTAGTACTAAAAATTGTATTAAAATGTGTACTTGCAAAAATTAATAATGAATATAGTAAAGGCTCGATACTAGGCGTCCGTGTATCCATACAATATTGCAAAGCAAAATACTGCAATACTATGCTGTAGCATTTTTTTTCCCCCCACCCCTAATCCTTATACTAATTTTTTGTTTAACATTGTTAAATTTTTCCCACATAATAGTTTTAAGAAAAAACTCTGTAAAAGGACCTGAAGCACATTGACTCTTCAATTCTGAATCCGGCCTCTGCCCCACTCACCATCCTTGCTGTAGGTTTAATTTTTATTTTTTCCTTTCTCCAGCACTAACAAAGACAGAGGGTGACCAGATAAAAAGCAGTCAACATCATGATGGCTACATCAGCTTAGAGGAAACATCGAAAAGATTCAGGTATGCATGATTGAGCCTAGGACAGACCCAGACTCAGATGAGGAGTCTGTTGTGCACCAAAATCAGCAACTACCACACATATTAGAACATTAAGTTTAGCTGGCGTTTTTTTATTTGCTTATGTTGTTTGTTGGTTTGTAGGCTAACTGGCAGTGGCTTACACAGTGCTAATGGTTATGAAACATACAATACCATCTGCTATAATGAGGGTCTGGTGGACAGTGGAACGAAGCACCAAAGGTTTCAGGTTTATTTGCCAGTGTTGTCTCAAAATATAGACCCATATTAGACAGTGATTGGCTTTTCTATTTGAGACATACCTAATGTAGTTCGTCTGGAGTAAAATTAAATCTCTGATTGCAGGGAATATGAAAACGCCTCCCTGGTGACAAATTTTGCACAGATAGAAGAGGCTTTCAAGCTATTGTCAAGCATTGTCAAGAGGTGTGCCAGAGCCAATGGCGAGCACTGTACACGAGATAGACACTGTTGTCAAGGCTGTTTTAATCAACAAGTCCTCTTAGTATCACCTGACTTCGTAGTTTGTATTACTTTGCTCCCTTTCATTCTCAAAATCCTGGCAAAACAGGTAGCCTATGTTGTCATGGCTAAGCATCAGTGTGAATTAGGGGTGTGCCATATCATATTGTTTATGATAGTACTGGTATAATTTTTAATATAATATGAAAAATTCATATCATGATACAATATTTCCACTTGTCTACATATTGACGTCATACTGTTACCCACAGCAAGATCAAGCATGGCTGAAAGAGAAATGATTACAGATTCTGTGGTGGTTCCATAAAGAGGAACAGCTTCAGTAGTGTTGTGGTTTCTTGAGTGTTTCATGAACAGCTCTGAACTTCTCAGACTTTCATAGCGACTTACCACTTAGAGGGAACTCATTCCTCTGACAGCAGCACAGCATCTCTCCCTATCCTCTCTCACCATGCACACACTGGAGTCAGTGTCAAGTGATTTTGTCATGAACCTTTGATATATATATAGATAGATATATACAGATATATAGATATAGATATATTTACATACATAGAGATCCCATACTTTTTTGTATTTTGGAACTGTTTATATGTGTAATCTGTGGTAGGTTTTATTTTGTTGAACTATCAATATTGATATACATTGATATACAGAATCTGAATCTTACTCTGAGTTACTGTTGTTTACAAACTAAAGAAATGAGAGATCATTTTTCTTTAGTTTTTACTGAATATTTGAGGGCAAACTGTTAAGTTGACATGTAAAACTACATCACTTATTTTGTTGCACTTTTATGTTCTCCTGATATTATTTTAGGGCCATATTGCCCACCCCTAGTGTGGACTTCAAATGACATTAGATTCAGGTGGATATGTTGGTCTCTAGTGATTGATTAGGGAAAATCAAATCAGTTACAGTAGGCACAATGTCAGACTGAAGATGAAAACAGAGTGTAACCAGTTAACAGTTCTGTCTGATGTCAGGCAACATTATTCACTCTGAATCTTGTTTACAGCAAAGAGTAGTCTTCTATTTTATGTAAGGCACATATCCAATAACAAAACTAAACAGATTAAAAAAAACAAAAACTAACGTTAATAAAAAAAATGTTTTGCTTTGCTTAACGCACATGTGCTTTTGTGCTAAACCCTCATTACACCACTGTTTGACTATGTGCTGGATGCTAATAAATAATCAATGCTAAAACAAAAGACTTACTGATTCCCACTTAAAATAAATCACTACAAAACTAAAAGTCTCAAGGCCTTTAGTACTGGATTGTAATGGTTGACATTGGGACAGTGCTTTGTGAAGATATACAACATATGGAAACAAACACATTAAAAAAAAAAAAAAAAAGTCAGAGCCACAATCAAACTCTTAACGTTTTCTTAAAGAATCAGTACTCTTTTTCACACAGCCAACTAAGTAAGCTTAACTTAGACCACAGCAACTGCACTGTGGGTGTGATCTGAGCGGCAACCAAGACTGAGTAATGAAGCCACTACAAAAGTGACAAAAACTACAGTTCATTGACTGGCCACTTCATGATGGCTCCAAAACAGAGTTAATCCCCATAGACCCCCATGTTACAATGCCCAAATTTACAGCAGAAATGAACATGTTTGCAGCCTGGTACAAAAAAAAACAGTTTTAGTCTGTTTAGCTAATTTCAACATTCATGACAACTGTACAGAGTTTTTGTTTTTGTTTTGTTTTTTTACAGCTCACACGTTTGCATTTTATTAAGGCTTAAATTTACGCATATTTAAGGGCAGGGCTGCTTAAGTGACAGGCTGTCTTCAAGGCCTCACTACAGTCTGTGAGTAAGCTCCACCCCCCATTCCTCCACAGTTCCAGTCTCTCATCCAAAGATGGTCACTTCTGGCTCCAAAAAATCTGAGATGACGATGGTCAAAATGCTGAATTCGAGGCTTTAAAGCAGCAGTACACAAACCAATGACTCACGTTACGGTAGCTACATCCATTATTTAATACAGTCTATGGCGTGATCTCACTGATTGTCAGGTAATATCAGTCACCTGTCTGCTTGTCACAGACTAACTTAATGTCACTGTAATGTTGGTTAAGGTAGAGGTCTGACCTGAGAGAGCCACTCCTCGTCCTCCTGACCACTGTGGTCTGATGCCAGGCTGTCTGACGACTCATGACGGGTGATTGGGCCTGGGCTTCCTGGGGGCATCGCTGACAGAACACACACATACGTACGCACGCGCGCACACACACACACACACACACACACACACACACGCACACACACGCACACACACACACATCAAATTATACGATGTTCCGTCCAATTATGACATTTGATATTTTGAAGCTGACAATATTTTGTAACGATGTCCAATATCATCATACTTTTCAAGGAGAAAGTATCTCTGATAATCAAAGTACTCAATGTTTCCTACATAATGATTTTCCTCAAAGGTGTAAAGGCATCTAACATTATAAAATATGACAATGATGCAGTTATCAGAGAGGAATATCAAAAAGGCAAAGCTGACTGAGCAGTCAAAGCTAGGCAGTGAATCACATAACTATTTACATAAATCAGCCTGTGAGGGAAAATTATTACTGACTACTAGTTTATTAAAGTGTCTTAGAGTCATTAGGCTATGACTTTGATGGTCTTTGACAGGAAATAAGGTAGCACTTTATAATAACTATACACTATAAAGCATTAGTTAAGCATTAGTAAATGTTATTCATCATGAACTCATTATTTGTAAAGCATTATTCATATGTTAATAATCATTAGTAAACACAGTTATAAATGTTGAAAATACACCTTATTAAGCAGTAGTAAAGCATAACTAGAATTCTGAATTCATCATGAAATTATCATTTGTAAAGCATTATTCATACATTACTAACTATTAGTAAACACAGTTATAAATGTTTGAACTATATACTATTCATGATTACCCTATTTTAACCATTCATCAAAAACACCTGTCCTTGGTTCTGGGGACTCATACTGCACTCCTAATAAGAGAACACAGCCCCCTCACATATTAGGAGGGCAGTATGAGTCACCAGGACCAAGGACTGGTGTTTTTGAAAAATCTATATATCATGGTTAAAATGGAGTTTGAAGTTACAGTGGGTTTGTATAGGAAGGGGGATGTCTGATTAAATAAATAGAATCAAGCAACTTAAAAACTGACAATTTTGAAATTGTATGTAAAGTTTTGACACTGACACATTTTGTATTATTTTGTAAAGACTTGATAAAACATTTAATTTGTATTTGGCACTATTTCACTTTATACAGCCATGTTTACATTTTGTATTGTAAGATTGCAGATTTTATTTATTTTTACGTTCATACAAGTATATAAATATTTTGTTATTTGGATTTACATTTATACGATTGCCGAGTGTTTAGTTTTTTCATGCTGTGTAAGAAGTATTATTTTATTAAACTGCAATGTTCTGTGTCAGCCCTTGTTCAAATAAATAATGTTATTTTCTACATTACTGCTTCTGTCTCATTTATAAATGCTTTATAAGGCATAGATAGTCCTCACTTTAGATGGGCTCATGGAAAATACTTAACTAATGAGTAGTAACTGCCTTAATAAATCATTAATTGAGTATGAATAAGTGTTTCTAAAACATGTATAAGCACACCCACTAACCATGAACAAATGTGCGTATAAATGTACATATAAATGGTTTGTATATGGTCTATCCTTAGACCTTCCAAATGATATTAAGGACCATTAACGACTCATAACTAGCTCGTTTGTAATTGATGTGGCACTTTATTTATAAATGGGAAATCTATCGTTTACAAAGTATGAGCATACAAGAATTAATCACTTAAGGATTAGGTTATTGAGGTACAATAAAACGTTCATAACTGTGTTTACTAATGCTTAGTAATGTATCATCAATGCTATACAAATCATGAATTCATGATGAATTAAGAATTTACTAACGCTTAAGTAATCATGAATAGTATACAGTTCAAACATTTATAACTGTGTTTACTAATAGTTAGTAATGTATGAATAATGCTTTACAAATGATAATTTCATGATGAATTCAGAATTCTAGTTATGATTTACTACTGCTTAATAAGGTGTATTTTCAACATTTATAACTGTGTTTGCTAATGATTATTAACATATGAATAATGCTTTACAAATGATGAGTTCATGATGAATAAAACATTTACTAATGCTTAACTAATGCTTTATCGTGTATAGTTATTATAAAGTGCTACCGGAAATACTAATATATCTAAGCTGAAGTCAGTAGCAGCAGTTATTTTGTGTTCACATATAATATCTCAAATTTGTTGACTAATTGGACCAAATCTAATTTTAATTGCCAGGTAGATATGAATCTTATTTTTTTTTAAGCTCAAAAACCAGCAAGAGAAAAAAAACACATGAGAAGAGTGGTGTGTGTGTGTGTGTGTGTGTGTGTGTGTGTTATAAAGGGGAAAAAAAGAAAGAGTGACAGAGAGACCCGGAGACAGATGGGGCTCTTGCAGGCTTGAATAAGTAGGTGTGGAGAATGAGACCTAATGTGTAGAATCAGTCCTCTCTCTGTCTCCCACCTCAGAGATGGGTTTTGTTTAACACAGGAATGGCTATTAAAGCTGTCAAGTCCACATCTGGAGCACAGGAGGTGCTTCTGTCTTTACACACACACACACACACACACACACACACACACACACACACACACACACACACACACGTGCCAGCTGTTTGACACTTCTGTAACAAATATCACATCAACCTCCACCTAATGCAGACACAATCATTCAATAAAGTATGAGGTCTTCCATCTGCTTCTGAAGATATGTTTGCGGTGTGTATAATATTGTTTTAAAAAAATAAAAAATATGTAAAACGACTGGGAGGGTAGAGTGAGCAGATACTTAGACCCAACAGACAGAGAAAAAAAGCGCCATCTACAGAAACTTAAACTTGATCAATAGACAAACAAGAGAAACACAGAAAACTGCTGGACTAAGTGGAAAAATATACTGCTGTGTACCCAGCTTCAAATGATCTTCATTAACTTGTAGATTATACCATGGAAGAGTGGCAGTGTGACTTGTCAGATCAATTGCTGTTTAAAAACATAAGAGAGTGAAATGGGGAAAATATGAGGGTATAAAAAGGAATACAGAAAAGAAAGGAAGAGACGAGGCTAAGAGATACCATTCCCAAAGTCATGTGTTCAAACTGTTTGTGTTGTCTCACCAACTGTCCACACCCCCACAATATTCAGTTTACATTTATATAAAATAGGACAGAGCAACACATCCTCACACTGGAAAAGCTGGAACCCGACAATGTTTGACATGTTTGTTTAATTACTCAAATGATTACTAGATTTCAAAGCTGTTGTTGATTTTCTGTCAAATGACTGTTTTAGCACTATAACCTGCTAAAATAGGATATTCAATACATTTGTGCACAGAACCGTAACAACATGAACAAAACAATCTCCCTCATCAAGCTAAACCACTGAATACATTGTTGAAAGACATTTAGTCTTTTAAAGGGTTAGTTCATCCATTTACAAAACATTTCTCTTCCATGCTCCAAAGAAAAGAAAACAAAAAACAAAGGGGTATATGGAAATCAGTTTGTGGTCCTCACAGCACTGAAAAATGTAATTCACAGTTCAAAGCAAACTCTCTAAAATACTATTTGTTTACAGAGATAGAAATGCTTCTGTTAAACTATAAATTTTGTAACTGCTTTGTGCACCAAAAAATATCCATTCATCTCCATTGTATCACAGTGGAGCAGAATAATGCCTGTCGTTTTAAAATTAAAATAATTTTTAATTTTTAATAATTAAAAAAAAATAATTAAAATAAGAGAGGATTACAAAGCCTGTGTTGTGTTACTTGTTAAACAAAATCACGACTCCCCTAATTCTTAGCCCTACCCTTTCTCCCTTTCTCCCATTCTCTCTCTCGCTCTCTCTCTCTCTCTCTCTCTCTCTCTCTCTCTCTCTCTCTCTCTCTCTCGGGGCCAATAATTGTTCTCTAATTAATTATTGATGATCTGAAGCAGTTGGTGGACTGGCTGGATCGGGTTTCCGGTGGGGAGAGGGCTTTCAATGACAGCGAGGGCAACAGCCAGGCCCTGGTGTGGGGAGCTAGTGGTCATCCCAATGGGTCAAGCAAAGACACAAAACCTCCCTGTGTGTGTGTGTGTGTGTGTGTGTGTGTGTGTGTGTGTGTGAGGGGTGAAACCTATCAGCGAACACGCACACACTGCATTCACCGCGTATTTGATACGTGTATATTACCTGTGCAACCATCACCGTGTACTTGTTTAGCGTGCATTGCACGTGCATTCAACGTGTACTTGTTACACATGCAATGCGCGTGCAATGCCTGTACACGCCTAGACGTGTGGTTATTAGAAGTGCGTGCGTATACACGTCATGTGAGCGCAGGGGTCAAAAGTGTCAGCTCGTGAAGCAACAGCGTGATATGTTACCGACGTGTGACACGTAGCATCGCTATGCTAACTAGGTAGTAGTGTAGGCCTATATATATATATATTATTTACTTATTTTTTGTCTCATTATTATTTTTCTTCCGCCAGATTTTAGTGCGTAACTTGTGCCACAGCTCTGAGCGCACACAGGGTCTAATAAAACATAGATTCAAGATCCAATATGCACAGTAAGGACACACGTTTCCCTGCAGAATGAAATTCGTTCTTTTCTGTCGCCAATTAATGCCAAACAATATAAATCTGAAGTATAAAATAGATCAAAATATATATGGTGCGCACTGTTCAATCAATCAATCAATCAACTTTATTTGTAGAGCGCTTTTCCTGCATGGACATGCAACACAAAGTGCTTTGCAGAATTAAAAACAATTAAAACAAGAAAGAAAAACAGTTACAAAGAAAGCCCCTCCCTCCCACCCTCCATACTAGACACACACACACACACACACACAATCTCACACACAATAGGGAGACATGGCATGGCACTGAGGATCAAGGAAACGCCACCTTTGGGGTCGTCCACACTGGGAGGAGCAGCAGGCCGTGCCATCGGGGAGACCAGCACCCAGGCCCCCCGACAGACAGGTGGACCCCCACATCGAAGGGAGGAACCACCAGCCGGCCGGGCCGAAGGGACCCAAGGACAGCACCCCCACTAGCAGACCCGACACAGCTCCCAGTGTGGAGGACCCCCCCTGTTGTCCTTGCTGAGTGTAATACTCCGTCGTAATTTACAATATGTGCACATTATAATAAAGATATGGGATATAGTCAAGATGGCACCACCCGAGTGTCAGCTGGTTACAGTAGTTCTGAAACCCCTTGGTGGATGTGCAGTATGTGGTTCTGAGCGAAGCAGTGGCCATTACGAGATCCTGATCCCGTAATTATGAGAAAAGATCTCATAATTACGGGATCAGGATCTCGTAATTACGAGATAAGGTGTCTAATTTTTTTTTATCCAGTGAATGCAATGCGCTTCCGTAGTAAAGCACTTATCAATCACAAAAACCATAGAACGATGCGCTGCTGCCATGTACGAGAGAGGAGGTGGCTTCCGTGTGGCCGGCATTATGAAGGCCGAGCCCCTCGCTCAACCAATCCAGCAGCGGTGACGTCACACTCGTTACCCAGGAGGCGACTGATCGTTCAGCAAATCACCAGGGGTCCGTTTCACAAAGCAGGTTTAGTGAAAACTCAGTCTGTTTCAAAAAGGGAGGTAACTCAAACCAGACTCCACCTTGTGGCAAGAACAGGCAACAACACACTGCACCCCAACTGCTGTGGAAATAGTATGTATAAGTCGGTATAATAAACAATATAACAATTTCATGAGACACAATTTCTTCCCCTTGATATAAAGCTGCAAGTATCCTATTATTATAGGCTAACAAATGATCTGTTGTAGAAGTGTTGAAAATAGTGCCTGAACAAGGAAAGAAAATAGATAGATAGATAGATAGATAGATAGATAGATAGATAGATACTGCATAAATATAGGCTACACTTATAGCATATAATGTTTGTAATGTTTGTTAATGCAGTAACTGACAGGAGGTGCACAGGGACCAAAGCTGTTGCCCTAGCAACAGAGCATCAGTCGCTGTGTTCGAAATCGCACCCTATCACGGATATAGTGCACTATATAGTGTGTTCGCCATTTTGTAGTGTTGTTCGAATTCTCCGCTGTTAATTTCATTCACTATATAGTGGACTATAAAATACCCACAATGCACAGCAAATGTGAGTGAACAAACGATGTACCCTACATTTTACTCCTGTATACCACAATGCAATGCGGTCGTCTTTTGCCAGAGGAGAAGAAGAAGAACAACCGCAAAGAGAAAAGAAACGAATAGCATGCTAGCCGGTAACATTAGCTCACGAGCTAACAATAGCCACTTAGCTCGCACGAGCCAGGTAGCTTGTAGCTCGTGCACTATCGTGGGCTATTACAGCTCACAATGCAGACACACAAGTGTAGCTGACAAAACCAAACGTCCACACCATTGACACTTCAACAATTTATTGACAAAAAGTACAACTACCACACAGTTCGGTCATCCTCAAAGCACCCGGTTTGTTTACATGATGCTCGGCGCGTCCACTTGCGTCACAGAAGTATGCGGCGCAGCTACTGACGCAACGACGTTCACAAAATTTCAGTTAGTGTCCGAAATCTCGTTCAGTCGCTCCCCATGTAGTGCACTATATAGTAAACACGAAATAGGGAATAGTGAGTGGACGGTTTCGAACACAGCTAGTGAAACAGTCTTATATCTATATCTTTCTCTCTCTACATATATATACACATCACACGTCCATAACACGACGCGTTGTTGCTTCACAGCTGACACTTTTGACCCCTGCGCTCACATGACGTGTAAACCATAGACTGTATAAAATAAGGTGTAAACGCACGCACGTCTGATTAGCATAGCAAGCTAGTTAGCATAGCGACGCACACGTAAGTGTAGTGTATGTGTGGCGTTTGTAACGCACTGTGCACGCGTACTGATAAGCCGTGTGAGTGTGTCATGTGAGTGGAGCGAACAACGCCTGCGCGTCATGTAGCAGGTGTGTGTGTAACACTCGTGTCTCCATAGTAACCCTATGTAAAATGTAGGTGTGCGCTCACGCGGTTTGATCAGATCTGACGTGTCCTAAGTAGGCGCAAGTGACGCGTTGTAGTGCGGTTGGGTGAAACGTTTGACCCCTCATAGTGTGTGTGTGTGTGTGTGTGTGTGTGTGTGTGTGAGTGGGTGCGTGCGTGCCTGCGTGCGTGTCAGCAGCCAGACTGAATTCAGCAGTTACAGTCATATCTACCCATCTTAGTGCCTGGCTAGCCAGCCGCTTGGCCCCCTGCTTTTACAATGCTCATTACTGGCTCTTAAAAGACAGGACATCAATGCAATATCACAGCAATTTTTAAAGTGCACATTTATTACACTGCATTCAAGAAAGGAGTCTGAATGTATGGCTACAGGTATAGTAAAAATGACCATCTTTTGCTATCAATGGATTTGAAGAAATATTACAGAATAAACAAGTATCATGATGTCGAACCAAGTTCAGCCTTTTTGCCTGACAATGATACTATGATAATAATAATCATAGTATCATTAATAATAATGATAATATTCAACTACAAGTGGTAACTCTCAGCCTTCTGCAGGCCAAACATACTGTACCATCACTGTCTTATAGAAAAATCCATAAGTACTGTTACTGGTAGTACTTTTTCATACCAATCAAATCATACCATGACCAATCATGGTATCTCTGCATCTAATATATCTGGCTCCTATATCCTGTGTATTAGCTCTTTGTGAGCAGCACTGTAAATCAATAAGCAGAACTGCTGTATGGTGATATCTATATTCTATATCAATTTTGCATCAATGTGATGAAATATCTGTATTTCTCAGGCATTTAATCTGCTGGATTAGCCAAAAACAGACCATCTCATCTGAGAATTGAATACATTATGATGCTGAATTTTTTGTGCAGACTTTTTGGGGAAAGGTGACTATTGAGGTCTACTCCTGACTGTATTTTCTGAATGTGTCTGTATAACAAATCTTAAAAGAAGAAAGAAATCACTTAGAAGGCATACTTCTGACCAGCAATGGCAGAAAAAAAAAAGTTGTCAATCAGTAGAGCCATACCTCATAAACTATTTGGTTTTGATATTTGATATTAAAGATAAGCTTGAGCTGTAATTTATAAAATATATGATTTCTAGTAACTCATAATAAAAGCTACCTTGATCAAGAATAGGATGGTTGTTTTAGGTCTGCCTCTTTAACAAGCACCCTAAAGATTGTTTGCTCACACACGTAAGCAGAAAAACAATCTTCCCTTCACCACAGACGAACAGAGCTGTCTCTGTCACAGTCTTTATTGAGTGTGGAGAGAGTCATGTTTTGCTGTGCTGAAGGCCAGTAGCCAATGGCCTGTTAGCCAAAGCAGTGAAGCAGGGAGTCAGAACAAGAACAAAGGCTGCCTGGGTTTTGATGTAGCCTGGCCTCCTGGGGCCTTAGACCAGGGGCCGGAAAGGCCGATCTGCAGGGCTAGATAAAGGGCTAACAATCTGATAGATCTGGAGACCTGGCTGCACGGTGGACAGAGGATAGCATTCTTGTCTGGGCTGGCCACTCTGTTCACCTTTATCTCTTTCATTTGTATTTTGTAAAGATTCACTTTTTTAGGATTTCATTTTTCCTCTCACTGCTTTGACCTGTTGGACTTGGCTGCCAAACTTGCTAGGCTCCCTCTCAACTGCTCCACCTGTGTCTCTACTCACTTTCTTCTTTTGAGTAGTACTCTGGCAGATAGGTGCTGGCATACTGACAAACTGGGATAGCTTAGTCATTATCTATCATTCAAGGCGTATTTGACTGACAGTTCCTTCATTCAGCCAGCGCTACACTTACCCCATCCTTTCTTTGCCTCTCTTTGATTACTGACCCAGTCATGGCGCCATGGTTTCTCTTTACCAAACGCCTGATGCTCCAAAGCCTTTACTCTGGCCTCTCTCTTGGAGCAATTAGATCTATTGACGAGGCAACTGTGGCTGGCCTGTCATGGGCCTCAAAGTCCCAAGGGAGCAGCCAAGCCAGCCAGTCAGTCAGTCTCCACAATTAGCACATTATATGACAGGTAGGGAGGGGAGGGCCAGGGCCAAAGCATAGCCTCTTTTGCTGCCATCATCGCCAGGCTCAAAGGAGCCAGCCAGATATACAGGTGGTAAATTATTCACCAGTTTGTTCACTTCAGAGCAACTCTGCGGCGAGGGGTGGAGGTGAGGAAAACATACTGTGGACAGCTAAATAAATATCACACAGAAGAAAAAAAAAATCATATGTGGAAAAACTCACTCTGAATAAAATGTCTTAATTTAGTGAATGAGGCTGTGAAAACCTCACATTCATCAAAGTACAGACATTGTTATTATAGGGATTGGAGTAGTCATTCTGTTGGCTCGAGGCTGCTTTTATTAAGCCAGATCATACTACAGCATCTCCTCGAGTATACTGTATAATGTGTGTCTCTTTCTTCCTTATCTCTCCAAGGCAGTGCTGCACGCTGCTGTCGTCTGCAAGGCTGAGTGCTGCCAGGAGCTGCTACAGATGGACAGGTGGAGATAGTGACCATGAAGTGGCGCCACTGCTGCCTTTTATCATCTCGTCCTGGAGGCTCCGGTCTGGCCTGACCCCTGCCCTTCCTCTCCCCTTCCAATTCCTTTCCCTGCATACTGCATTTTTAATCAGCCTGGGTCATCCAATATAGAGCCATGAGACCAGAGACCACGGGCTGTCAATCAAGCATTGCCATCTCCTCCCCTTGTGCCGTCTTTATTTTATTAAACAATTACCTGAAGGGGATATGTATATCGATTTTTTCCCTTAATCCTTTAACTCTTACAGAACTTTCTTGTTTCTTGTCTAACAGTAAAAATCTTCTTTTCTCATTTCCTCTCTTGCCACTTATTCTCCCTTGTGATTGTGTGGCAATTTAAACTAGACCTAGACAGCACAATTTGTTCTGCGAGTAAAAACTTTGTGTCTTTTCAGTTTCATCTGCAGTGGCATGATCTTTATGCTTGGCAAGACCCAACTGGACAAGGGGAGTATGGCTGTGCTGTAATTCATCTTAAGGTCAAATTGACTCTCTCTCCTGGATCACTTCTCTGTTGCGCTGCCAAGCCCTGGAGGAAACAGCAGAGGAGAGGACTGCAACTCAGTCAGTGTTGGTGGTGTCGAAGATGTTGGCCCGAAGGGTAAATGGCAGGAGCACAAGAAGTGGGTAGAGGGCTGAACAATTATGTTTATAGCATTGTGACATCGCATTGGTTCACACTTGGTTGGTTTAAGGGAATAAAAAGACATGGCGGTATTATCTGGCTCTTGTTAATTGGATGTTAATATTAATGCAATGACTCTTTCATTATGCAGCCAGTCCCGCTGCCCATGCTGGCAGAGAGGATGGTGGACGCGCATGCCCGTCACTCTAACGTTCCCTCATCGCTCTGACACTAGAAGAGACCATTATCACTAATTTGAGAAAATATCCTACCAGTTAGACCTGGAGCAGTGCAGAAGTCAACAGAGACGAGCAGAGAGATTAGGGTAAACACAGCTACCACTTGCCGGGGGCAGCCTCAAGCGCTAATTACAGATTTTGTGTGTTTATAATTATAGAGCGAGTTTAAAACGCCAGCCTATTCCAGGGGGTGGATTGATTCCGTGTGTGGCCATCCGTGTGCACTCTGTGCTTTTGCAAATTGGCCTTTCAGAGGGCAACCTAAAGTGCTTATTGCTCTGTACTTGTTACTGAATTAGAGAGAGTTTAGGGTGTCAGCTAATTGGTCTGAGCTCAGCATCTTATAGAATTGTGCTTGCATGTCCTGAGGCTGGCAAGTAGTGTGGTTGGCAAAGGATGGATTCAAGGTGCAGAACCAAACTGAAGAACAGGGATTCCTTCTGACAGGGCTTAGAGGATATAAAATAGTAGAAATGATGGAAGTATCTTTCACCAAAGTCTTTGAGAAAGGAAATGTTATGGCTGCTGACTGGAGAGGTCTCTTCTCAGCATGTGGCACCAATAACAGGCTGATGAGTGGCTTAGAACACAGTCAACATGGAAAATCAGCAGGGAATAGTGACTGCATACAGTACATACAGAAAAAAAACATGGCTCTGTAAGCCTGTGCAACCAAAACATACAGAGACTTTTACTTTTCCTATATATCGATGCATACATATAATAAACAAAACAGTACATGCAGTCCAGGCAAAAACACCAGTGGCATTGATGCAATTGGTATTTAAACTCCCTTTTGTAGTGAATCAATATATTTTTGCAAATAATGCTGATACTACTTAATTTAACATAATGTATTAGGATGAAAGGAGAGAAAAGGGAAACTCCTAAGCACAGCATCTTTGGTATTTACATATAAAGAAGAGAAGAAGAAAAAAAGTTGGGGAAACTCTAAAACAAAAACAATGTTTTGCTTAAATTTCTGAGTTAAGTTACGTTTATCTATCTCGCCCAATTTCACTAATTTCCCTCAGGGGGCTTTACAATCCATACAGCATACAACACCCTCCTGTCCTTTTCAACCCTGCTTCGGATAAGGAGACCCTTTGGTGGATTCCTGATGCTCGAGCACGTAAAACCTCCAAGAAGAGGAGGGGACCTGAACACCCTCCTATTGAAAAGAGAGAGTTTTTATATTTTCACCCTTCAGACTCTGTCCCCTAGTGGTTTGAATCAAGAATATGAACACTTCCTTTGAAACCATTAGGTTTTTCTTGAGTGATGAAGTAACATATTTTTCTTATTTTATATATTCCTATATTGTGCTGCATGGTTTCGTCGGTGTACCTGTCCCAGTCGACCACTTAGTCATGACTGTGAACACTATTATTTTTTGGTGTTCAGGATCTGTGAGTTTAATCATTTGATTATTTTCCATTGATGAGGTCTATTTAAATACATGAGATGATGTTTTGCGGCTAAAAGCATTTTTGATGATTTGCTTAACTGTGATGATTTGCTAATTTTAATGTTATTCTGTTGAAGAGACTATTAGCCCACATTGAGTAATTGAGTATAATCCACTTTATATGATCGCTGCTCATAATATATTATTGGATGTTTTGTTTAATTGGAGTGTTCAATGGAGTTAAGTGTGCAGGCTCTACCTTTTTTTCATTCATGGATTCCTGATGCTCCCATAGTTCCTTGCATGCTTTCACTTACCACACAAGCAGAGAAACGCTCGTCTCTACATTTTGCCAAATGTGCCATTAAAATAGCTGTGTGCGAGGTACAGGCGCACCTGGCTTTTAAAGGAATGGGAGATGACACTGATTGGTTAAATTATGTCACACCCAAAACACACCTAACAATAATTAAAGGACTAAATATAACCCATTTGCACCTTGCACCTCTGTGCCCAGATTATGCGCAGTTTAACTAGAAAAAGAAGAGTTGGATATGCCCTAAATGCATTTGGGCCATACACTTAAGACCATGCACTACAGATCATTTAAACAGGGCCCTTTGCGTTTCTACTCTGACTTAAAGTGACCCCATGTATGAATTGCAGAGTATCGACCAGCAATGTACACTACCATTTGCCACGTTGTTATTTTTGGTATGAGCATCTAAAGCAATCAGCTTTGATTTGCATTGGCCTCTATTGTTTTTCACTAACTTCATATGCATTTATACTTTCCCGAAATGTTATTTTGCATCCTATTTGAACACAACCTCATACTGTGAACATTCTTGTTTGTGTAAACCATTGATTGATTGATTGATTGATTGAATGATTGAATTTTTTATTGGTAAAACCAAAAGGATAAAAACACAATAAAGCCCGAAGGCTTGTTTCCATTGTGGTCCTTTGGACATAGAACATATATGGACAGGAAACAAAGACAGTACAAGAGCCAATATATATGACAGACAATACACAGACATCACAGCATAGAGAGAAGACATATTAAGGAATAGCATATGAAAAATACATGATTTAGCTAAACTCCATACTATCATGGCTGATTTGTAGTTAGGATAGATTATTCATCATCCAGCTTTTTAGTTTCGTTTTATAACTTGCTAAGGAACTGGCTAATTTAATATTTGTAAGTAACCCATTCCACAAGACTGCTGCTGAGTATAGGAAGGTATTTTTCCCCATAAAAGTCCTAAAACACCAAGGCACGAAATCAGTAGAGCTATCCCTAGTGGAATACCCACGAGTGTCCCCAACCCTTACAAAATAGTCCCACAAATATTTTGGAACTGATTTGTTAATTATCCTGTGAACTAGGCACAACTTGAACTGGGTTACTCCCTCCTCTGCTTTGAGCCACTTCAGACTGATGAAGTGAGCAGGAAGGAGGTGGGTTCTGGGATGGAATTTGAGTATTACTCTAATTACTTTGTTTTGAGAGGTCTGAAGTTTATTTTTCTTTTTAAGACACAAAAAGAAAGAGGTGTTTACTGCTTACCAGCCCAAAGATATTGATAGTACTGCACCAGGTCTGAGGCCAACACCAGGGGATGGTTGGAGTTGAAGGGTGGTTGCAGCTCATTCCACTGTGGAGTCCTGTTCCAAAAGACCAATCAGCTATGAGACTGACTTTATTGTAGGGGGGGGGGGGGGGAAGGGAACTTTTTCTAGGATGAAGCTGTTAACACAGTGTTACCTAGCCAGAGTCCAGCAGGCCCTTGGACAGGTGCTCAGCTCCAAAGGTGTGTCATCACTAATTTTTTGAGCAGTGCTAATTGGCCGGGGCTCCAGAACATGCTCCACCAAGTTACCATAGCAACTGATGATGTACAGCGAGTCGACAACCGACTGCCTGGACTGATCTATGAAGAGGATGTAAAATATGGTGGTGATAAAACTACTGATTAAGCTGAAACTAAAAATGATTATTAAAAAGTGCATTCTCAATATTGAGGAGAAACTGTAGGCAGTAAAACATGTGTCAAGATGTATCCATTTGCAAATGCAAAAGGGCCTGTGGCCACAATCTAACCTTTGTCCCTTTTCATGTTGGGGTTGGTGATGAACCAGGAGCGAGACGAGGCAAAAATGGCGGCCACACAAAACTCTCCACCACTGGACTTGCTCGGGGAAATCTGAGGGGGTGGCTTAACTTTGCTTTAGGAAGAAAAAGAGTACAGTGGTGAGACAAAGTAAAAACTATACTGCAGAGTCTGGGGTCTCAAAGGTGCCCCGTGTTCTGTTTGAACACTTTAAAGAGATTAGTTCCAATTTCTTTTAGTGTGGTTGTACGGGGTATTTATTCATGGTCTGTGTACTACATACAGTAGATATCTGTTGGCATGCCCCCAGTTTGGAGAAGCGACAGAAGTACTGACACAGAAGCTACAAAAATGTACTTTTGTGGATTAGGGGCAGGGGCAAAAAAGTCTACGGCAATTTAAGTATACACTATAGTGGGAGTATTTTCACCACTTTACCTTTCCATTTGACAGCCCTCACAGACGGGGAAGCCATTATTGGCCTAAGTTCCCCTTGTCAAAGCCACCAGACTTCAATTTACAAGAACAGTAATTTTGGTTCGCTGAACACAAGAGCTGCTGGTCTACTGCTGCTTTGATCAGTTAGTTTGTTTGTGTCATTGTGTGACTTTCGTGAATCCAAACTAAACTTTTTAAACGCCAAAGTTACTCAATAACACAAACAAAATTCCTAGTGGAGGCATTGGTCGACCAGCAGCTCATGTGTTGAATGATGTTAAATAATTTTTTTTCTCAATGTAGTCTTTGAAGAGAGTGATATAACAACTTGAGTTCCCCATTGTAAATCACTGTCTGACTGTAATATAAAGCGGTGAAAATACTCTCAATATAGCATACACATAAAATGACACTGATTTGTTTAGGTGGTGGAAATGTGTTTTATTGCTGACCCCTCCACATTGCTTAGCTTCTGTGTGAGACTCAAGTCTACTTCTCCAAACTGGGAGTGTGCCGACTGACCTCTACTCTATGTTGCAGAGTGGATAAGTACCTCAAACAAACCCATTTCAAAATATCTGAACTGTCCCTTAACATGTCAAACTGAAATTACTTGTGATTGTTCTGTAACCAAATGAGACCATTGAGAAGGAAACTGCTAATTCCATGCTTATACCAAATTAAAGTTTGGTGCTGTAGAGCAGTTCACTTATTCTCTTGTACAGAAAAAGAAATCCAAGAATTTTTCTTCCAAAAGTGACTTTGTGGCCAAAATTGTGAACATTAAGAACTATGCAGCACCTTATATACCAAAATTTAAATTTGTGTTTGTTCCATGAATGAATGTGGATTTTTAACAGTGTAACTCAAGAAATGTAACATCTTAGAGGAAAGTATATGAAAATTACACACATCATGATATCTAGCAATGATATAACAATAAATAAAACATTATAAGTGCTTTGCATGCAAGGAACTAAGCAAGGGAAATTAAAAACAATACATCCACGTTAGCAGCACAAGATGAGAAAATAAATTTTGTTCTGACACAAACGTTGATGTCTGAAATATTCAGAATAATACACACAAGTCAAAAATTCAAAAACATATGAATTACAAAATGCCCACCTGCTTAATTTCCCCTTGTACACAATTCAACCTCCATTCTAGGTCATCTTCCACTCTACAAATTATAGCTATATATGAGACAGGGTGTTCCCTGTACCACTCGTTCATTTGAATTTCAGTTAAGAACGAAAAAATAATAAAATGGAAAAACGATTTGTTATTTCATTATTTGTTTTTCAATGTCCAACAAAAAACAGATTTCAACTTCTTTTTCAAATATTTCATTTAGTGGGCAGGTCAAAAATAAAACAGTTTAAAAAACGGTCTCAATCCCTTTTTTTTATTTTGATATTTAATCTCTCTCATTTTTTGTGCCTAGCGCATACTTAATTTACTGTCTGATACTGATAGTAGGCTGTTGTTTATTATGGCTGTCTTGGAGCCAAGGATTATGCATTTGTTGCGGCGACATAATCTCCAGCAGCAGTTTGTTCCGGCCACCGACTGCTAACAGCTAAAAGTTAATGTTAACTAGCTCTCCTCCTGGTGATGTCAACACTCATTTGTTGTTCACAATGTAGCATTATCAGGGAAACGATGGGGCACGTGCCCTGACGCCTTTGATAGTGTGTTTACTGTGTCCATTTGCCATCTGTCTCTGTATCCGTTTTGAATAGAAGACCAGAAGCAGCTGTGGTTTATACCGGAAGTCACACTGAATCAGGCAAATGTTGTATTTCCTAGCCTAATATTAATTGGCAATGTAATTGCTTTCGTCCCGGTGGAGATCTCTGTTCATTCAAAGTTTGCTACTGTCCCTGGGATGATGTTAGTCTGAAGCCCTGCTTTTAAGCCTACGCAAAATTGATGTAACACAACAGAAAAACATAAGCCACTGCCATTGGTGAATGTCATTCTATTTGCCGATAGATCAATAGCAATCAACAAGAAGAACATCGGCCAATACTGATGTTCCCCCGATAAATTGGTGCATTCCAAACAAACATTAACATAACAAACATTATAAACATTTTTGCAATAGGTCACAATATGCAATAAAACTGCAGAGCACCTCTTGTGCTATGAAAGTGAAAATACAATATGCAGGATGCTTTTTCCTTGTTCCAGTAATCAGCACATCTGGACCCATAAGTGAATGAAAATGAAATTTTGGACATTGTAAAGGAATTTAAAAATAAAAAGTCTACGGATTATAATGCCATTGATATGTCAATAGTAAAGAACACTATCAAATATACTGTCAAACCCCTTACACATATATGCAATCAAATATTCTTAACAGGCATCTTTCCAGATAAAATGAAGATAGTGAAAGTTATTCCCATTTATAAAAATGGAGACAGACATTTGTTTTCCAACTACAGACCAGTTTCTTTACTTCCTCAATTTTCTAAGATTTTAGAAAAAATATTTGTAAAAAGACTTGATAATTTTGTCGAAAAATACAATGTATTAATTGAGCAAGGATGGATTTCGAGCTAATAGATCAACCCCACTGGCTATAATGGAACTGGTTGAAAAAATGTCCTCATCAATAGACAACAAAGAGTACACTGTGGGGGAATTTATCGGCCTCAAAAAAGCTTTCGATATGATGGTAAATCGTAAAAACGATGGTATTGGAGGTGTAGCATATTCCTGGTTGAAAAGCTATCTGGATAACCAGTACCAGTATGTAAATTAACACTGAAAATTCAGAGCTTCAAAAGGTCACCTGTGGGGTACCCCAAGGGTCAGTCCTGGGACCCAAACTTTTCATTATCTATTTAAATGATATTTGCAGGGCATCAGAGCTGCTACATTTTGTTAATTTGCTAATTTGTTTTGTTCACATAAAGATCTGAATGAGTTTTTGGATATAGTCGAAAGTGAATTGTTTAATTTGAAAAAAAATGGTTTGATGTAAACAAACTGTCATTGAATTTAAATGAGACAAAATTCATAATGTTTGGAAATAAAAAAAAAAAAATAACAATGAGGTTAAACTCAAGATTAACAGCGTAGAAATAGAGAGAGTGTATGAAAACAAATCCCTGGGTGTAATGATAGACCATAAATTAAACTGGAAACCCCACATAAACTACATTAAATCAAAAATATCAAAATCTATTACAATACTCAATTTCTCACTCATTCTAAAAGAGAAAGAATATTTAATTTGTAAGAGAAACAGATAGGAATGAAAGAATGATGACATATTAATTGTTTTGTTTATTTTTATTTTTTCTCTTCTTTTTGTTTTGTACAAGAAATTATTTATAAAAATTCTTGTGAATTTTATTTTTTTATAAATGATTAGAAAAATAAAACTAACCTAAACTAACCTAACCTAACCTAACCTAACCTAACAGAACTCTTTGGTCAAAATGCAATCTTGGCAGCCATCAACTATCTCGGATGACATATGCAGATATCTGCTTATACATATGAGCCAAAATGGGCAGTGCATGGAAGAGGAAGTATCCTCTGGCTACACAGATCAGCCTTAAATACCGGCCATTGCCCTCAGATGTTTAATGTTGTCAGCTCGATAGCTGATGGGTTCTGAGATTCTAGCATGACTTACGCCAATCAGCGTGTTGTGCTTACCTCAGCAAATGTTGCTCACAGCACACAGCTGTTTTGCAGGCAGAACTTGCGCTTTTGAAATTTTGTTCCGACATTATTGGTATTATTCTACATACTGTGTATTCTGTGGAAGTGTACCGAGACATCATTATCTGTATCTGTTCAACAAAATCATCTGTCCCTGTATTTCGATTTGAACAAAAGACCAGAAGCAGTCTCCTGCCCTCAGGTCAGAGATATAGGTCACTGGTCTTCAAGACCAAGAGAGCCATGACAAGCTTTGTGCCCTCATCCATTAGACTGATGAATAGTTAGTTTTGGTATGTATGTATGTATGTACGTATGTGTATGCTTGTAGGTGTGTTGGTGTTTCTTCCTTTTTAACATTTGTACTTATTAATTTGTTCTTAATTGACTCTGTATGTTTTATGTTTTTCCTAACGGAAAAATAAAGTTCTCTGAGTTGAGTTGACTTGAGTTTTATACCACAGGTCACACTGAATTGGGCAAATGATGTATTTCCTAACCTAATATGGCAATGCAATTGCTGTGCCTTCAAAGCATCAATTTGATTTCACACTGGCATATATTTAATTATGACTTATATTTCCACATCCTAATATAGGTATTGTCATCTCACTGCTGCTGTCTCTCTCACCTTTTCAATTTATTTTTAACTAAGCTTAATGAACTGTCTGAACCCTGCCAATATGTAATGCCATTTAAGTCAATATTAAATAAATAAAAAATAAATAAATATGGTTATGAAATAAATCCTGAAATAAATAAATGAGGAGATAATAATACACAGAAACATAAATATCTCAGTGAGTCAATATTGTTCAATAAATAAATAGGTTTTTTTATTTAATTCAAGTACGTTTTTCAACAACATTTATTCATTTTCAGGAGACAGGCACTGAGGTCATCCATCTTATTTTCCAATGGCTGTACAATGGCTAGCAGGATGCTAGCTCTGCTGATGCCCATCTTCTCCATCTTTTTCTCTATGTTTACTGATGTTAATGTTGGAAAACCTTGACCTGGCCAGCTAGCTAAAAGTCAGAGTGAAGAAAGTTACAGACTGGTGAGATGATTTCCTCATCCTGATAAGTGACTTGCAGCCACACCCCACCAACATTCAACAGCAACCACAAAAAGCACTGTCATTGATTGCAAAATAGACATAAGAGTTTAAATGTAGCCCAAATTTAGTAGTTTTGACAGGGAGGCAACTGGAAATGCCACACACTGAGAATGCTGTAGAGAAATGTGAACTGGCTGGTCTGAGCTCAACTAAAGCTGCCTGATGGTGTCACCTGCAACTCAGCTAGTCAAATCCCTGGCGGCAAGTTTTAAAACTTAACACGTTACCTTTTTCTACAGCCAATCAGCTTGTAGTGAAGTCTGCTGGGCAAGTCAAAATGACCGCAGACGGCAGTTTGGCTTGCTGCAACAAGTGCTCCATCCCCACCGAGCCCTGTGTTTTCGTCCTCACGGTGTGCCACTGTCAGACGGTGGGTTGCTACTGCTGCTCGCTGTATGTGCTTATGCCCCTCCCACACACACATTCTCACTGACTGATTGATTGGCACTGGGTATTTATATGATTGTGGTGTATTGATTATGAATCAGTCCTTCTGATGCAGGTTTTATCACCGTTTCATCACTACTATAAATGCTGAGAGCTGGATCATTATTACTGATGACTAGTGAACAATGTCGTGATCAGTAATAGGCTGCATATTTTCAGTTTACAGAGATTTCACAAGATACAGTAGGTATAACTCCATGTTTACTTCTTGTTTTGAGGAACTTGCAAGCTATGTATATACCTTCAATGACAAGCCTGCTCCTCCATATGGTAGGCACCAATAAACCTTTATGTCACACTGGATGCACAAGATCTAGGTGTCGTAAGGTGCTGTATTTAACTCTGGAAAATGAAAGTTGATTGCTAAGTCTCACTCCCAGGTTATAAAATGCTGAGGCTTTGAGTTGGTGGTTTAGTCCAACTACCAACCTAAAGCATCACTACTGTAAAGCATGGGATTGTGACTCAACAATCAAGTATCTTTCTCCAGAGTTATAAACAGCATCTTTAAATAAATACATACTATATTTATCGCTCAGTTGAGCAGGCACCTCACAACAGCAGTGTTTGAGCTGCCTTCCTCAGCTGCATAACTTCGTGTTGGCCACAGGAGAGAATGTATTGGTATTGGATTATTCTAGCCTGGTTCCAGACCATAGGGCCCGCCCACTCAACTGAGTAGGCTTGCATCTCTGGTCTGGCATACTGCAATGAATTTGCGATTTATCTCATCCAAGCGATGGACGGACCAATGAACGCCGGGGTGGGAGCGGGTCTAGCGATTAGCCAATCAGCGCCATGCTAATGGCGACCGCTGCAGCTCCTACAGACCACATTAACAATGCTATCGAGGTATTTCACCACTACTCGCGTTAATGGAGGACCAAATTAAGGAAGCTGCTAAACTGGATTTAACTGCGATGCAGCTGGGCGTGCACAAGGACGGAGACATTTTAAACGGGCAATGCTCGCTTGTTTTCAGCACCCCCGAGGCATGGATGCTAATGACGTCAGATTCTGGGTGAGTCATTGATCTCTACCGATTGGTTAGGGAAAAATCAAATTCCCTCCCCCTTGTAAATTGCCTTCAGTGGAGGCGATGTCAGACTGAAGGTTCTGGGAACTTCAGTCTGACACTCAGGCTAGGATTATTCTGCATGCCAGGTAGCAATGGACACAGAAAGGGTTTTCAGGTGCAATAGGGCTCCCCATATGGCAATGATCAGAGAACAGTAGAGTGGTCTGGTATTATTGTTCAGCTTTTTAACTAACCTGGACAGTAAAGCGTGGTCTCAGCAGATCAGTCATGACATGGGCTAAGGGTTAGAAGGCTCAAAGTGGTGTCATACACTCCCAAAGGGGTACTTAACATTGACCTCTGGAAACCACACTGCTGTAGAGGCGACACACCCATCTCTGTCTACACTCACAAAAAACACAAAGAAACTGATGCAGAACCGGACTTTTTTTCCCATTTTGTTACTCTGTATTGTCAGCCCCCAAAAATATTGCAATTCCACTCACATGAAAGCTTATTTCTGGCACAGAACTTTGTACTTTGTGTTTTATATTTTTGGTTTATGTGGAATAAATTAGAGCAGAAATGGACTGTTAGCATAAGCAGAAGAAGACACTATGGCTGGTTAAAAAATGCCCAATATCACAAATAACAATTTGCCTCAGAAGGCTTTACAGCATATGACATCCCTCTATCCTTTGGACCCTCACAGCAGATAAGGAAAAACTCCCCAAAAACCCCTTAAACCCTTTATATCCCCTTTATGGATATAAAGAAGTGCAATTTGTCCTATGTGGGTAAAAAAAGATTTGGTAGATTGTGTCTTTGTCCCTGCATATTTTTATTAGAAAAGTGAGCTATTTTAATAATTTACATAAGCATTGGTTATGCAATGCTTTTTAGTTCTGTCTACAGAAAAATAACTGTTTAATATTAATTGTGGTCCATACATTAGGGCATGAAAATTAATTTTTGACTTTAGGATATGTGTGTGTATATACAGTCATGGAAAAAATTATTAGACCACCCTTGTTGTCTTCAATTTCTTGTTCATTCTAATATCTGGTACCACTAAACGTATAATACAATGAACACAACAAAAAATGCAGCTGGTCACATAATACTTTATGTCCTATTTGACATTCTTAAGCTTAATTGATTCCCAGGGTATATAAGAGGCCATTTCATGTCACAAGCAGCACTGCACATGCAAAGGCCTAGAGTGGTTTCCTGCTTACATTCAAGCCGTAGCACAACTCAGAAGTTGTCAGCTCTCACATAATGCCTAAAACAAAAGAATTATGTGAAGCCACAAAGGCAGCCATCTTGGCACTGCTGGAAATTGGCATGAGTGAGAGACAGGTAGCGAAAAAACTGAAGATCTCCAAGACAGCCGTTCATTACAACAAAAAAAAACAAGCTGAACATGGCACTACCAAATTGCTACCTGGCCGTGGCAGGAAACGTCTTTCTACCCCACGAGATGACCGTGCACTCATCTGTTCCTGTGTCAGGAATCGTCGTCAGACCTCCAGGGACCTTAAAAATGAGTGGGCACTGTCGAGAAATGTGACTTGTTCGGCAAGGACAGTTCGAAACCGACTTGTTGAAGCTGGTTTGAAGTCACACAGAGCACGCAAGAAGCCCTTCATCAATGAAAGGCAGAGGAAGGCCCGGTTACTCTTTGCTCGAGACCACAAGGATTGGACTGTTGATGATTGGGCTAAGGTTCTCTTCAGTGATGAATCCAATTTTGAATTGATGCCCACTCCAGCCAACTTACTGGTTAGGAGGAAGCCTGGAGAAGCTTACAACCCAGACTGTCTTGCCCCTACAGTAAAACATGGGGGTGGATCAGTCATGATCTGGGGTTGTTTCAGTCTGAGTGGAACAGGGCAAATGCAATTGTGTGAAGGCCGAATGAACCAGGTCATGTACAGGACTACCCTTGAAAACAGTCTTCTTTCATCAGCTGGAAAACTCTTTCCTGCCTCGAATGACTGGATTTATGAGCTGGTGGAGAGCATGCCAAGACGCATGGCTGCAGTCATCAAAAACAATGGTTATGCAATCAAGTATTAACTCTTGTGTGTATCATGTGTTTAAAGCAAACAGAAAAGAAAACATGGAATGCTTAAAAGTAGTGTTTTTGGCGGTACAATGCCATAGCTATTGATGTAAGAATTTAAGTAATTTTGGTTATTATCAAGAAAACCATGGAAAATGAATAGTTCTTAGTTCTTAAATTAAACTCTCATGAGCTATTTTTGTTGTTATCATTATAATTGTCCAAACAAATGTACCTTTAGTTGAGCCAGGCATTAAAATTAACAAGAAATTGAAGAAAACAAGGGTGGTCTAATAATTTTTTCCATGACTGTAATACGGCTATTAATTGCGATTAATTGCTGAATTTCAATAGTTCTCAATCTCAAGAGTTCAGTCCACTGAGTCAGTTTTTTTGTTTTCCTGACTATGCTTCACAGTTCAGTCTTAGTTCAGTTTTTAATCACCAAAAGAAAATACAACTCAGAACTTCGCTCTGAGTTTTACCGCGGATTCCTACAAAACAAATAAGGAAATCAAAATACAAATAGCCACTCTATTCACAGTTAAATGACAGGGAATTATTTATAATATATACATCTGGTACTCACGGTACCTCTGACCAGTCAGTCAGTCAATTAGTCAGCTGGGGTAGCAGCGTCAAACTTAAGTCTTTCAAGACTGCAACTCCTGGAGAAACTCTGACAGGGAAATGCAAATTCACAGCAATGATCCTCCTACTGAAACTGGCTTGCGTTCCATAAGTGGACTACACAACACAGACTTACATGGTGTTCTGCTGCCGAGGGTAAAACTGGCATACTTTTTTCACTGACAAACAGCAGTGGTGGCTTTGACAGACAGTAATATTTTTTTTCTCTGCAGGTGCATATTACTTTTGACTTGTCAACTGAACCTCTTGGGAGTTTTTGAAAGTGAAATGAGCCATTCTAAAAGTGCAGTGGTGTCTTATTTTCCACCACTGCTGCAGCAGAAAGCAGAGAGCCACTGCAGAGGCATGACAAGAATAAGATAAGAATAAGAATAAAAATAAGAATACTTTATTGTCACCGTAACATTGTCAGACAATATCACCGTGACAATCCGTTTAGCAGCTCCTATTTGGCAGTAGTACAAAAAAAATAGTAAAAATAAAAATAATGTGTCAGGACATGCGAAAGGACAAAAATAGTAGCACAAGATAAATGCTCGTACTCGTCGTCCTCCGCTTATCCAGGTCCGGGTCGCGGGGGCAGCAGCCTCAGCAAAGAAGCCCAGACAGTCCTCTCCCTAGCCACTTCCGTCAGCTCTTCCGCGGGAACCCCAGGCGTTCGAAGGCCAGCCGGGTGATGTAGTCCCTCCAGCTTGTCCTGGGGCGGCCCTGAGGTCTCCTCCTGGTTGGACACGCCCGAAACACCTCCCAAGGGAGGCGTCCGGATGGCATCCTTACCAGATGCCCCAACCACCTCAACTGGCTCCTCTCGATGTGGAGGAGCAGCGGCACCGGTAAATCGAGAGCTTTGCTTCACCACAGCGGACCACTTACGCACATGCATCATTGCTGACGCCGCCCCGATCCGCTTGTCAATCTCCTACTCCATCCTACCCTCACTCGTGAACAAGATCCCGAGATACTTAAACTCCTCCACCTGAGGAAGGACCTTCCCCCCCGATCTTCCCCATACTCCTGGAGCACCCCCCACAGGATGCCCCTGGGGACACAGTCGTAAGCCTTCTCCAAATCCACAAAACACGTGGACTGGTTGGGCAAACTCCCATGCCCCCTCCAGCACCCTGGTGAGGGTAAAGAGCTGGTCCACGGTTACACGTCCGGGACGAAAACCACATTGCTCCTCCTCAATCCGAGGTTCGACTACTGACCGGACCCTCTTCTCCAGCACCCTGGAGTAGACCTTACCAGGTAGGCTGAGGAGTGTGATCCCCCTGTAGTTGGAACACACTCTCTGGTCCCCCTCCTTGAAAATGGGGACCACCACCCCGGTCTGCCACTTCAGAGGCACTGCCCTCGATGTCTACGCAATGTTGCAGAGGTGTGTCAGCCAGGACAGCCCTACAACATCTAGAGCCTTGAGATATCCAGGACGAATCTCATCCACCCCCGGGGCTCCGCTGCCTCGGACTTGTTTTACTACCTCAGCAACTTCTGCCCCAGAAATTGGACGACTCGCCCTAGATACCCCCATCTCTGTTTCCTCACTGGAAAACGTGCTGGTGGGATTGAGGAGCTCCTCAAAGTATTCCTTCCACCGCCCGACAATGTCCCCAGTTGACGTCAGCAGCTCCCCGCCCCCACTGTAAACAGTGTGAGCAAATTGCCGCCTTCCCCCCCTGAGGCGCCAGACGGTTTGCCAGAGCGTCTTTGGAGCCTATCAATAGTCTTCCCCCATGGCCTCACCGAACTCCTCCCATGCCCAAGTTTTTGCCTCCGCAACTGCCACCGCTGCGCTCCGCTTGGCCCGCCGGTACCCATCTGCTGCTTCCGGAGACCCACAGGCCAACCATGCCCTGTAGGCCTCCTTCTTCAGCCTGACAGCTCCCCTCACCTCTGGTGTCCACCTGCGGGTTCGGGGATTACTGCCGCGACTGGCCCTAGCAGCCTTGCAGCCATAGCTCACAGCCACCACCTCGACAATGGCAGAGCGGAACAAGGCCTATTCAGACTAAATGTCCCCCTCTGCCCTCGGGACGCGGTCGAAGCTCTCCCGGAGGTGGGAATTGAAGATCATCTGGACAAGTTCTTCCGCCAGGCGTTCCCAGCAGACCCTCACTGTTCATTTGGGCCTGCCAGGTCTGCGCGGCGTCTTCCCCCACCATCTGATTCAACTCACCACCAGGTGGTGATCAGTTGACATTTCTGCTCCTCTCTTCACCCGGGTGTCCTGTCCTCTCTTCCTTGGGCCTGTTCATTTGTCAGTGCAAACAGAGGATAAAGCATTTAACAAACCGGTCAGGTTAACTAACCAATAGCTCTGACGGTGTGTTTTCATTACTGCAGTTTTCACTAAGCATGTCCTCTTAAATCTGCCTTTCGATCCCAACAATCCTGAACTACAGTAAGGCAAAATAAAAGGAAAGTCATGGATTCACTGGACCACAGATAATTTTATAATTTGTTATTTGTGCAGATCTAAACAGGACATGTAAAGGTACTTTGTTCTTCAAACAAAAGACAGCAATTTGGGACTCATCTCCTCAGGATCATTGTCACACCTGAGTGAGAGACCAGTCGTCAAACTGGATTGGACAATACTTTCACAGTGACATGTGACTCTGTGATGTCACCAGGCAAACTGTAGGAGAAGTTCTGCTCTTTTCTCTCTCTGTTCTCTTTCTCCTGAGCTGCTGACCCGTTCAGACTCCTGCCCTTGCCCCTGAACCATTGCAGGGGGCACCTGCTCTACAGACTCTTGCTGCTCTTTCTCTTGAGCCACTGACTGGCGCTTGCTCCTAAGACTCTCTTGTCCTTGCTCACAGCAGGAGCAAAACCTGGAGACCAGAGAAGTTAGTGTGCCAAACACAAGATTTGCAACTAACTTTCAAGCAATAAGGAGAACCAAGTTGAGTTAGCACCCCAATGTCTAACTCTGCAAGGACCCAGAGCAACCGGCTTCCTCGGATCTGCACCTTGAGAACATGGACGCACAGTAGGAGGCACAGTGGTTCACTGGTTTTAATAACCCAGGAAACACAAATCCTATTTCAGAGCAAGCTGATGTTGGTTTTCAAGAGTGAGAGCTTGGGGCTGACTAATATACCACTGAATGACTTACACTGTGTGCTATTAGATATTCTGAGCTCCTTGTAGTCTTTATGTATAGTTTGGACTTAAATAGAAGTTGAAAAATAAATCAAGGGATAAGACGTTCAACCTGAAAGTGTTTTCTTTAAGAGAGAATGACAAAAAGGACTTCGTCAGGAGCAAAGTACTGATTATTATTTGGAGGCATTAGGGTTGCCACCTCACACACCAATATGTATATAACAAAGTACATACATGTATATAATCACATATACCTATAAGTCTGTGGAAGCAAGCTATATTATTGGCTCCTCACTGTGGTCTCACAATTGATGAACTGGATTTGAGGTGAGCCTGCCAACTGGACCAAAGGTGACAGCTCAGTTGTCCTCTCCTCAGGGTGCAGTGACCACTGAATTTAACTCATCTGTGTTTTAAATCATCCTTTTCACCTAGATCTCACTTGAAGTGGCTTAAAATGTTTCTGCCCTTGCACAACAAAGAGGCAGTTCCACTTTTTGGAGTGGACCAGTGGTAGGGGAGTGTGTTTGCAAATGAAAATCATAACCTCATGCCAATAAATTATAAAACATAAATACATTATGAAAAAGAACTGGGGGCGTGGTTACTAAATAAACAGCAAATCTCTACTTTTCTTCTCCCTCCACAACATTTCGTTTGGTATGTCTGCCCTTTAACAGGGAGTGGAATCCATTTTCTTTGCAACTTTAATTCACTGAAGACTCATGTCATTTCCACTTGTAATTTAACAAATGAGGACTCTTGACCAAGCTAATAGCTTTTCCATAATTCAATCTGCGACATCAACCATCAAAGTCCCTTTGCATTACTATGTCCGGGGCTAACGTGAGGCGCCTCCGAGGGGGGATGGAAGTCCAGTTGCAGCTTCCATTTATTTTCAGGGCCCTCACAGTAAACAAATATGATAGAGCTCACTTGAGTTGGCCATCCAGTGACAAAGAGCCGTATGGCTGTTGCTGCACTGATTCTGAGCCATATGGTTAATTAAAAGCATAAAAGGAGCTGGTATTAAGACTGCAACTAGGAAGGAAAAGAAAGACAGAGGGAGAAAGAGAGGGAGGAAAGTCATGTGGAGGACACGTCCTTCAACGTCACATTTATTATTTTACAACAGCCCTTGGAAAAGCGGCAGCCTTGGGCCTGTGTCGAACACACAGCACTAATGACAACCACTGAGGAAACTCAGTGAACATTGGAGAGCGGCCATCACCGTGGAAGCAAGGACTTTTTTTTCACCTGTTCCTATTCCCTTTACTCTATGTGTGCCACACTGATCATGTAGGTTTATCAAATAGTCTTGTGTGTCAGATTGTGCAAGTATTGGTGTAAGCACATAAATTTGGTCAGAAAGTCTCCTACAACAAAGTCAGTTGTTCATGCTTTTCAACATAAATTCAAGAAGACATGACACAATCCTGGGAAACAACTAAAATGAATGAAATCTGGGTAAGCAGATATTGGCAAATGGACTGTCATAGCTCAAATCTCAAAACATACACTATTAGAGAAACAATAAAGGTTTAACTGGCTCAAATTTGAGTGGAAGGCGGGTATTGTGAGGGTCAAGATTCTGGTGCTAATGATGTGTACCTCTGAAAAGCATATGCTATGAAATCACTAAGGGCCTAGAATGAGCTGGTGGTGGATAAAGACAGAAAGAAAAAAGCTTCAATTAAAAAGTATGAGTGACTGCCCACAACAAAAGATGAAACCCAAGACATGGGGAAGGCACCACATGCTATTTATTTTCTAAAGTAAATGGAGTCACCAGGGAGGAGCTGGAGAGCAGGGAGCCAGGAAGGGAAAAGTTCACTTCGCTGAGTCACTCAATAATCTCTCCATAAGTAACTCTGTCATAATGGGGATTCTTTCAAAAGCTTGTAAGCATTTGATTTCTTGAAACAGCGTTTAAAAGAGAATTAGCTTTAGCCCCCTGGAAGAAAAAGTTCCTTGAATGGGAAGATGCTGTGTGCTCTGAAGTTTGATTCTGAGTGAAAGCATTAAAAAATCAAGTCACAAGTCAAGGTAAATAATTGCCTGATTAAAATAAGGTTAAATTGCCAATAAAAAATTTCGCTTTAATAATCAGCCTGACAGTGTTCTTGACAGCTATTTTCTGTTTGGGAGGGGTAGTCATTTTGCCCTAACAAGTTGTCAGCAAGTTTCACCAATGTTCTTTTCAGTTAAAATGGAAGTTGTGTATGTGGCTGCAAAGAGTAGTTATTGTATTTATTGATAATTGAAGCAAAATGCAGATTTAAGGGTTGTTTTTTTTCTTTTTGTTATTCAACTAACAACAATCTTTACAGCTGTCCCGGGCATTTTTGTGTTGGTTTTTATCTAACTTTGGCAAAGGAAGGTGACATACCCATTCTTAGTCCTGCCTCCAAAGCTCTGATTGGGTCAGTTGTTTGTCGGTGCAGTCAGTGAGCTCCACACTAAATTTCTGATCAAAATTGAAGCTGTGGGCAGTGGTTCAGAGGTCTGAAACCAAACTGGCTCATTACATTGTAATGCTTATTCTAAAAATAGCAAGTAATGAGTTGATATTCAGAACATTAGAATATTATATATTTTACTTGGAATTAATTTGAGTTTGCAGCTGCCCACCATGGCTGGGAACAAGGTGCGTGAGAGCCGTGAAAGTGAAGAAAAACAGTAAAGTTGTAGGCAGGAAATCAAAACGAGCCAAAAGATGATCTTTGGGTCTGTGGGCTCATCACTTGGAGTGACCTCTTTTGGACATTATCATTTGACCCATGGTTACTATACAAATATTAATTATGGAAGCCTGAAATTAAATTCTTTAGTTAGAATTAATGAAGCCAAAAATTTACAGTATTTGGCATGCTGAGTTCACCTTTAGTCCTTTGCAAAATACATTTTGTAGGAGAAGGGTCCACATAACCCATATTTCGATACTCACACAAGATACTGTTCACAATATTACCACAATATGACATGGCACAATTACAGCATGCAAACACACTGAACAGAGTAAAAACTGCAACCAAAGCAAGCTGAAAGAAAGTTTAAGCAACATAGGATTAACATAAAGGTGTTATTCTTGGAAAATTATGATGGAAAGTCTAAACTGAGCGAAAGAGACAAGAAGACAGAGATGCCATTTTCTAATGGGTGGCTCCAGCAGGTGGTTTCAAAGAGACCACATGGCAACCAGGCAAGAAGTGCTATGGCTTGCCCCAGAGCCCTGGGCTTTATGATACAGGCCTAAAGCATTCCATTTTTTTATGTTTATAACCTTTCTTATTAAAAGACATGGCATTATTTAAATTGTGAAGCCATAATTGGTAAAACAATACAATATGATAGAATATATAAATATATATACATTGAACTGTCCGACTACAAAAGCTCAACAAACACAGAGAGATTGAAGAGTTTGCAAAAAAAGCAACAACAAAAAAAAAAAAAAGAAAGAAAGAAAGAAAAGAAAAGAGAGGCATAAAAAGATGAGAAAATAACAAATACTCATTTGGGGGATTTTTTTCCCTCTTAAGGAATGACTGCACAGATGTGTTGAAAATATACCAAGAAACAAATGAGAGGTAAAGGAGGCAATGTGCTGTGTATACAGTTGCATGCTGCCGAGGGAGCCATGGAGGGGAGAAGCAAAACTCACCATGGAGTTTTAATGGCAAAACATCCCGCCCCAAAGAGGTAGGGTCTTCATGAGAAGGGGGTGGGGGAGGGTTAAGGGGGTGGGGGATACAGAGATAGACGGAAAAACCATTATTAAACTAGCACACTTGAGCAAACACACTTTTCACATTACATACTTTCTGACGTGTCTGTTTAAATGCACAACACATATGAGGCAGGAAACAGAATGTCTGTGTGCAAAGATGGATTTTAAAACCTACGGGATGGCTTGATGATTCATCTGCTCAAGCTGCTCTGTAAAGTGTGATACCATATACTTGGCAGATGCAGCATGTCCACAGATTCTGTTTTTTTCTTCAGACATCTGTGATGTTTTTTCCTCCCTTAACTTTAAAGAGAGATTGGGTACATGTGCAGAACCATGTAGGTCTGAATCCGACCGTATAAATACGACCCAGAAAAACGATGGGAAACAGTTTGGATTGTTGAGATTGAGAAAGAGTATAAGGAGTTTATCCATTCTGTATCCCATCCATTCTGGGGACACCAATAAAACTAACAGCACTCAAGCATTGTTAAGACAAGAAGTTGTGTTTGCATGCAACTTCTTTTTTCAGTGCAAGTGTGTACTTATGTCGTGCACAGTCGTGCATTGTCTTTTGAAAGTGTGTGAGCATATTTGTGTTCACTGTGATTATATTAATAACTACACTGTGTGTGTGTGTGTGTGTGTGTGTGTGTGTGTGTGCGCGCGCGTGTGTTTGTGTGTGGGTGCGCACATGCATGTGTGTGTGCAGGAGTCATCCAGAGTATAGTGTCTTTTTCAGATTGTATTTCTGTCTGTCTGTCAGTCTGTGCGTGTTTCTAATGTTTACAAGACATTAGGAGTGGGAGTGTGTTCCTGTGTTTATTCTGCATGTCCAGAGATAGTGACAGAGCTTCGTAAACAGTTTACAGTAAATAAGCCTTTTCCCTACAGCAATAAAGGTCTGATGAGACTGAACTCTGTCCCTGCCAGTCAACCTCCCCCAGTCATGAAAAACAGAATCTCGGGCCAACCAAAGCACTCTGCAGCACTTCTTTATTTTATCGCTTTCACTGCATCCGACCGGGCCCTCCCAACGAAAGCACACAGTCTTCAATTAGTCTTGGTACATGAATGTGAAGAAAAAATGTTCCTCTGGGAGACAAGGAGCAACAATTTGCCCAGGAATGTCTTACTCCTGGAGTGCAAGTTGACAAAAGAACATGCTGGTTAGTGTAATGGAGGCTCCTCATAAACTGCCACTTTTAAAGGCGCTGCAGAGGGGGGTGGATAGTCTCTACCATCTACCCACTGCTGAGCCCATCAAACCTGCTGAGCCCCCATTCTGGGCCTCCAGCTGGGTAAATGGATGGACTCCAATGGGAGAGTGATGGACAAATCTCCATGCTTCAGCAATCTCCATGTGGTAGTAAAGGCCAAGTAGATTTTGAGGTTCACTAGTGGCACTAGGAATTTCTCCCTCCCATTTTCTTCAGACTCATTGTTGGTGGAGTTTACAGCTGGTGGCGAGCAAAGTGATGGCAGTGGTAGTTGAAGAAAAACTACACACCCAGTCAAAAAACAATACTTGCAGCATTTGGCTCATAGAGGCTTTAATGTAAAACTCACCTTAAAAAGTCACATTTAGTTAGTTACTTTCACATTCATCCCATGTATATATAAAAATAACTAATAAAAGCCTAATAGCAATAGTAATTGAACAGTAATTGAAATGTTTAGATTGGAATAAGTTAGGTTTTTACAGTAAAATGACTGTACTGTGGACATGGCAACAACTTGAGCAAAATGCTAAAAGACTAATCAGTATTACTACATACTATAAGCTACTGTATCCTCAAAATTCATGTTTCTAAACATGAATGCTACTCTCCCACAGAAATACAATTTGCTGTTTGTTGCCCAATAAAACACTTTGTGAACACTCAGCAGCTTAACAGCTTATACACCTTCCACACCAGGCTGTCAAGGGCCAAGAACCAGTTGGAAAATGTTCTATCATGTCAAGCAGCAACTGTGCAGATTACTCAGCAACCCCTTTTTAACTGCCCCTTCAAGGCAGGAACATTGCACCAATACGCTGCCTCATCGTTCTGTATCGCAGAATGGAGGCGCAGAGTGGCCTAGCCGTTAACCCACAGCGGAAGTAGTGACATGCGCTGAATTAACATCTGTGTAAATGGGACAGCTGGCAGGACGAAAGCATGGACAGGATGGTGTGAAGTTTTTACATCATGTTATGTGTGCGACCCACCACCAGGAAATTTATAAAACAGTTACCAGCAGTTAGCAGCAGCTCAAAGAAGAAGAGCAGCTGAAAATGTCTGCAAATTTGGAAAACAATAAGGTCCAGGAGCTCCTTACCCTCTAAGCAGAGGGCAAGATCAGCCACTATATAACAGAGATGGTAAATGATTATAATTGCTATGTTATGCCATTGTTATTGTTTAGAAAGTGCTGCTAATGCATGTTAAGCCAGCTTTGTTGTGTTAAATGTTATACTGATCAAGCCTCTTTTGCTTCTGATATTTTGGCATGCTGTCTAAAATCACACAATGACGAGGCATGATGCCATGTTGTTTGGTTCTGTGTAGTCTCAGCCAAAAAAGTTGCACATGAACACACCCCCAAGACAACAGCCGACGGTCAACCAGACCAGACATTCTGTGCCTGCATGAAATGAAATAATTCCCCACACCAGCAGACAGCGATAGTCTGTATTCATCATTCATAAGTGGAAACTGGAAGACGTCATGAGCCAGATAGCACATTAACAACACAATCCAATGTTAGAGAACAGTGCATATTTAACGTGGGCCAGTGAACGATAACAAAAACCACCAGGAAATATTTCTGCTAAAGAGCTCAATGGATGAAGAAAAATAATCTGACCTTATATAACAACTATGTTTTGGTCTCACTCCCTCTTGAGTCTAGCTGCTTGTTAACTTTACTCACTTGTTTCATTAACCCACAGGCTTCGCTGTTGCCTATACCAATTCAATATGCTGAATCAGCTGAAAAAATGGCAACAAGGGCCAATGAGGGCCGCAAAGACTAGGGCGACAGACGTTCACCAATGGCCTAACATTGACTGACAGCTGACCGTCGGCTTGGTGTGACAGGACCTTAATGACCTTAATGACCTTAATGCTTGGACTTGGCAGCGTATGAATGAGGAAGAATTGTGTGTATCCCTTAGACTAGCATAATGCCATATTGTATACTTCATAATAATACTGCTATCATTTTTAATATGAAAAAAACTTGTTAACGCTAAGACGTCATACCGCGATGCACTGCCATAACAAGCATGAATAAAAGCAATTGTTACTTGCTCCACAGAGAAGAAGTTATACTCCAGAAAGGCACACAACCTTAGTAGTGTCAGGGTCACCTGTTTGAGTCCCCGTCCAGACCAAATATGGAGTGTGGCTGGAGAGGTGCCAGTTCACCTCCTGGGCCCGCCCCCCCCCCAAAAAAAAAGCCTGTTCATGGTAGCCCCCTGACTCTGACATCTCTCCACTTTGTGCATGTATATCCGGTTTGTGCATGTGTGTGTCTTTCTAATGACAAGAAGAGTTAAATAAATTGAATTTCCCCTCAGAGGGATTAATAAAGTATATACAGTTTATAAAATAATGGCCTGTCAAAAGAAACACGTCTGTGTATGTGCAAGAGTCCGCTGGTCAGACACCACAGGAAGATTAGAGAAGAAATGATAGAGCCTACAGATCCAGGTGGAAAAAAAAACAACTCAATCTTTAAAGATTTTTCCAAAAGAGACAGAGGAAAGGGTAAGAAGTTAGCCTATGTAGTCATTTTTTAACAATTTACTTTACTTACAGTGTAGTAATTGTATGTTCTTGAAATTGATAATTAAGTATTTTTCAGTATTTTTCACATCGTCACAAATATAATTCTTGCAAAAATACCCAGAAATATTGTGGTATTATTTTAGGGCTATACTGCCCACCCAACCTGAGATCTGGTCAAAAGACCCTGACACACCAAGTCGACGGTCAGCTGTCTATCAGTGTTGCGCTGTCAGTGAGCATCTGTCACCCTAGTCAGAGGGGTGTGTCCCTCACCAATGGCCCTGACTGGCTCTTGCTGGTGTTTGTTTTTGGTTTGTTTTTTTTGGCAGATGTAGCATTTTGAACACTCTGATTGGTAGTTTCGCTCGGAGCATAAGGACAGAAACATGTTGGGACCTCAGCCACATGCTTTAAACAATAGAGGGGCCTTGACAAAACCAGCCAGCCTAAGAACAAAGGAAACGCGCCAAGCTTCCATCGGTCCGGTAGCTATAAAAGTGTAAATCACATTCAAACTCTTGCTCCCCATTGGGCGACAGCAGCCAGGTTCAGGTGGAGCCAGAAGGAATCCCCTATGACGTCACTGAGACTTTAATTGCCGTTGCGCACTGACGAGTGACGAGTTGCTGGAAGGAAGTCAAAGCTTTCTGTGCGCAAGTTACTGCTAGGGAGCATCTCAAACGTTTGAATTTAACCGACCTAGGCCGCCCTTCTTGTTTCTTGACTTGCTGGACGAGGAAAGACACTTTTCTTTTGTTTTTAACACTCCACGGAGCACCAGAGGAACACTGTGCAACCCCGCCATTCCTCAGCATCTGCAGATCTTGGAGAACCCCTTTTTTCTCCCAAGGAAGATGGAGCCACCAAGGCCCCGTTTCCTCAACCGAGTCGACTCAGCTGATCCCTCTTCTGCCAAACCGAGGACAGCATATTTCATTCCAGTGTAAGATGCTACAGCGGCCACACACTCATCCCACAGCAACAGACGGGACACACACGTTGCCGCACATGCGACCCAAGTAAGAACGCTTCAGTCTGGGCAGAGACTTTAGATATAGCGCGTGATTTAAGAGTGACCTTAACTGTGATTTTGTGAACTTTGAGGACCGCCGTGTCCCTTTCTTTGATAACCTAATCATTGATTGCTGCTTGTTGTTGAGCTCGCCAGAGCAAATTGATTGTGCCGTTAGTGTGCCGGCAGTGCGCTCACAATACGCCGCATTCCTATCTGTAACAAAGACCAGTGGATGGTAGGATGACCCAGTTAGTCTACCAGCCTCTGAGGGATAGGAAAATGACCACTGTGTTCCTCCACAACCGCTTTTACCTCACGCTGATTACAAGCACCCGCTTGCCTTTCTCTCTCTCTCTCTCTCTCCCTCTCTTTAACTAACCTACATGCACACTGGCACGCACACACCTCATACTTGTGGTGAAATCACATATTGCCTTGTGAGCAACTCCTTAAGGGCAGTTCGCCATTACCACACACCACACACCTACACGTGTTGGCACCGCTATTCTGTTAGAGAATACAGTGTGTTTGATCCCGCTGGACGCCATCTTGTGCGTACTTTGAAGGTGCACACGTGGCCAGCTGTTTTATGATCCATTGTCTTACTCTAGTATCCCTCAAACCTCCCGCCTTACTCTTATCAGTACCTGAAGTGACGTGGCGTGTTCCCCAAGAGGCCACGCCTGCCATTCTCTTCCTCTCTACCTCTCTCCCTTTACGCAAACACACCCACACACACCCACACACACACACGCAGAGACCCACTTGCATGCTTTGATTTGTTGCTTCTAGTAACTCGATTTAGTGTAGTGTGTTTATTAAGTGAACAGCTTGTGATTGTAGAATCTAACTGTTCAATAAACATTTGTGACTTTACTATAGCAGTCCTCTGTGGTGATTTGTGCATTGTTTTGTATCAATAGCTGGTTGAGATGGTCAGTGCTCAGGTTCACGCCTTCTAATTATTTAATTGTTGATATTCACTAATATTAGCAGACTGAGACGAGGATTTCTCCCTTTTGCCTAAAAACCGGTTGGTCATTGATCCCTGTATCCAGGGTGGTGCCCCGGAATTATTAATACACATTAATAATTTAATTTCTTAATTAATTACCATTGGTAATTAATAATCAATAACCAACTTGCCTTTAGCAAATCCCTACATTTTTGGTGCCCCGTGGTGAGGCTATCTTAAACCAGCTTTGATACAATAATTGTGTACAATAATCCACAATCGTCAATATTCAAGTTTTAAAGAAAATTCCAATTTTCTTTGGAAATTCAATTTTTTTTCAAAGATTGCATTTCTGTGTTGCTGCCAAGCATAGCCAGTCGTGCTTTGTGAACTGCTGCAGTGTGTTTTAGTGGTTAGTGTTTACTACTGTTGTGCTTGTTTCAAGTATTTGGTTGTTTTTGGCTTTGAGGTAACTAGCGCTTTAACGTAGCTATTGCTCTTGAGAGGTGCTAAACCCACCTCATTAACATCTGAATAAGATTGGTTGCAGTACAGAGTAATTAGCTTAACTCCAACATCCTGTAGAAGTGTAAGTCACAGGTATAGCTCTCACCTGTGCACTGACAACAAATTTAGCATTATCCTCACAACACAGTAAGCTTATTGAACCCACGGTGTGCAAATCTACTTCATAGAAATGAGTAGCCGGAGCCCCCGTGCAACAGGAGCCAAAGCTCCTCAGGAGTCAGGCGACCCAGCCCTGCAGGATGCGGTCGCCAGACTTATCCGTCTGTCTGTAGATGACAGAAACAACCTTAATAGCTATAACATAAAAACCTGTGAAGACAAACTCAGGGAGCTTATAAGCTATGTATCCGACTGGAAAGCCTCAGCGTACCATTCCAGGCGCTCTACCAGCGTAAGGCCGAGTTGCAGGCTGCAGAGGCTCAAGAACAGCTCGCTCAGCTGCAACAGGATAATTCCCACCTGCGACAGGAGGTCCAGGCCAGGGTAGACGCAGCCTCTGACTCCCAAGAGGAAGGTGCGCAACCACAACAGGATAAAGAGTCTTCGCACCCGCTTATCCAAGCAGCCCGGTAAGAGTCATCAGATGGTGCTTCTGAGGACGAGTCAGAACCTCCTGTTGATGACATGGAGACCAGCTGGCTGCGATCACAACTCGAAGCTTCACGCAAGTGAGAAGCTGAACTTCTTCGCAGACCTGAAAATGCCCAGTCAGTTGGGCTGCCCTCACCGAGCCCCCCAGTGGCCACGGTCAGGGATCAACACCGTCTTGAAGCTGCCCAGTCAGTTGGGCATGACACAGCTGACCAACCAGCAGCCGCATCTAGGAGCAGAACAACTCCTAGAAGTGCAGCAGCTGATCTCACCATAGTGGACAGCTATTCCGCACCCCATGCCTCTCACTTAGTGAACCCAAGGTTCCCGGTTGTAGAGAGTGTACCTCAGTCCGTCTTCAGCCGCACCACCTTACACTGCAATGACACAGTGACTCCATTCCGGGATGATGAGATCTCTCCTCAAGCTCCACGCGGTGCAGGTAACTATGGGCAGGCGTTCACAGGGGACCTTCAACCCTCATGTGCGCCACGTCCTCAGCACCACAGGAGCACCAGAGACATTTCATCGGACGACTCGGATGGACCATTCCCACCACGGGGCATGGGCCTGCAAACTCGTCAACTTGAGTCCCTCGCTAGGGACATAGAACGGTTCGATCCGAGCAACAGAGACACAAATGTTGACGACTATCTCCGAGAGGTCGAGCGCTGTCTCCTTGAGCTACCTCATCCCTCATCCCGTGAGAAACTCAAACTTCTGTGGAAGACCACTACCAGAAGTGTTCATGTGTTCATGGAGTCACTCCCACCGGGGACCAGAGACCGCTACTCTGCTCTCTGTCAGTCTCTGAGGGATGAGTATTCTTTACTCACCGACCCTGCCTCTGCCACCCTTGGTGCCTTTGCCATCACTCAAAGGAAGCAAGAGTCTCCAAAGGAGTACTACTGGCACCGAAGAGTCGCATACTTTCAAAGCCGCAATGCACCAGGACTAGAGGAGGAGCATGGCCTCAAGTCCCTGTTTTTGCACAACCTCCATGAGACAGTGCGATACGACGTTGCAGTGTATTGCAGAACCAGGCATTTCCCTATGCAGGAGATCCGGAGGTATGCACAGATGGTATGGGAGATTTGCGTGCGCCCGGCTAAGAAGCCTGAGTGTGACGCTAGAGTCCTGGGGATCCAAGCAGCGGAAGATGCAGACCTGGCCCAACGCATATATACCTCTGTGGTGATAGGGGGGGGCATCAACACCCTCGCCCTGCTTGATTCCGGATCTGAGATAAGCTTGTTGAGTTCTGACATGTTTAAAGAGGTTGCTAGAGCAATGCTCCCCCTCGGCAAACCCCTCCAGATCGAGACCTGCAATGTCAGCATCACCAGCTACACGCAGGACACGTCACCCAACACAAGACATGTCTGGGTCGACATAACCTTCCAAGAGATGACACTCGTTCATCCAATCTACGTCTGCATCCTAGACACAGAACTATTGCTTATTGGACAGGACCTACTGGACAGACTGGCATCACTTATTGACTGCCACCGTGGCCACATTTGGGCTCAGGTGAGTCCAGAACGCCCCTGCCGATGCTCATGCCTCTTGTGGATACCAGCCCTAGCTCTGGCCCCTCCACACCACGGTGTGCCCTCAGCCGCCGCAGTCTGAAAGCTCAACTTCTTTTCAAGAACACAGGTCTTTCCTTTGCTCCCTGAAGAATGTGAGCTCATCATTGTACAGCCTCTATATCATTGGAGGTGTACATCTTAGGCACCTTGGTCCCTGAAGCGATTCTAAAGCTCTGGTCCAAGAAGTCCGCCATTGACCAAGACTTGTTCAAGACCTTGTGCCAGCACAGCCCCTCCTTGGCTTACGTACAGCGGAGCCATCGCGTCCTCTCCACAGGGTCACCACAGACCCTTTTTAAGGCAACTGGGGTGTGCTCCCTTACTGTACGAATCGGAAAGAGGCAGGTCATGCACTACATCAGTGTAGTCCCTCATCTTCAGCCTCCTTTCATCATCGAGGCAGACCTACTGGTCAGGCTCGGTGCCCAGCTAGACACAGTCAACCAAGTCTTGTGGTCCCTTGCAGGCACTGACAGTCAACCTCAGACAACTGACCCAGAGAACATGGCATCAGGCCAAGTCATTCCCCAGGCATGTCAAGTTGCCAACGAAATAGGCATCACGGTCCCTGCAAGGACAGTGGGGTTCCCCATCCGCCTTGCACTGCTGAAGGGACAGAGAATGCCTGGCCTACAAGCGTTTTTCCAACCCTTGCCTCGCTTTCAAGAACTAAACCTGACGCTCAACCTACCTGCTGGTTCAGAATCTGACCCAAGTTCCGATTCAAGTAACCACATGGCAACCGCTAGGAATGCTGGTTGACAGCTCATTCCATGACTTTGAGTTGTCAGTACCCGTCATTGGTGAGTTACCCTCATCCCTAACTACAGGTGATGACCTTAGTGAAATCCTTTTCACTTTCCCGACCAAAATGATCACCATCGCCCGCCACGTGACTCTTGAACATAAGGTGATCTGTGGCGCAACTCTGGGCGCCGAAGGTGACATGGTCGTGTACGCCCTCGTGACTCAGCCGGGAGACCTAGACTCCAACAGTGGCGAAACCCAGCCCTCACCACGGGAAACAAATCCTGACTTTGAGTCCAAAATTGTCCAACAGCTTGCAAAAGCTGATGCTCTTACAACACAAGAGCAGAGAGATGCACTCCGGAACTTGTTCCTTGATTTCCAATCAATCTTTTCAAGGGACTCGCATGACTGTGGGGTCACCAACCTCCACACGGTGCGTATCCCAACTGACCCGAAGGCTCCGCCAACCTTTGTACGCCAGTACAAAATTCCTTTGGCTGCTTCTGAGTCTGTCCAGGAGATCTTGGACAAATTGCTGGAGAAGCAAATCATCCGTGAATGCAATTCAACGTACAACTCCCCAGTTTGGCCAGTCTTGAAGCCAACTGGTAAGTGGCGTCCCACCATTGACTATCGCCCACTGAACAAACAAGTCCCACTTTCCCGTTGGCCCATGATTCACTTGGATCAAGAACTAGCTAAAGTAAAAGGGGCTTGTTTCTTCTCAACCGTGGACATAGCAAATGGTTTCTGGACCATGAAGGTGGACCCTGCTGACCAGTACAAGCTAGCGTTTTCCTTTGGCAACCGCCAGTACACCTGGAACCACTGCCCATTTGGCTATTCGAATTCCCCTGCAGAATTCAACATCTTTCTCCACAAGGCAATGAGTGACACTGCTGCTCGCAGTAACCTCATCTATGTGGATGACATCCTCATGAGGAGTCAAACCTTTGAGGATCACCTGACAGAGATCCGCCACGTGCTCAACCAGCTCTCCACGGCAGGTGCCAAACTGGCTCTCGCTAAGGGCCAGTGGTGCTGCACCAAGGTTGAGTACGTCGGCCTAACAGTTGGTGCAGATGGTATTGAGCCACAGGCTGGTAGGATCAGCGCCATCCAGGACATCAAGGCCCCCACCAATGTGTCAGAGCTCAGGAGCTTTCTCAGTGTTTGTAACTACTCTCGCCAGTTCATTGAGGACTATGCAGAGATAGTTAGACCTCTCACCGAGCTCCTCTGGAAAGACAAGCACTACACATGGGGAGAACCCCATGAACAGTCCTTCCGCCTAATGAAGGAGAAACTCTGTACGGCACCCTGCCTGGCCTACCCAGACAAGGACAAAGAGTTTCAACTGGAGGCAAGCTTTTCACCTCACTGTCTTAGTGCCGCCCTGGCACAGAGATATGATACTGACAAGCGGGTGGTTGCATATGCAAGCCAACCACTGAGCAGTGTGGAGGTGAAATTCTCTGATTGTGAAAAGGCCCTTCTCGCCACACTCTGGGCTGTGGAACACTTACGCAGCTACATTGGCGGTCAGAAGGTGATCACTGAGACATGCCACCAACCAGTCACATTCCTAAACAGCCAACGTCTCCGGGAAGGACACGTCTCAAACAGCCGCATTGCCTCCTGGATGATGGCGCTACAAAACTACAACATTGAGGTTAAGTATGCCCAGAACCACAAAATGGCCTTGGGCCAGGACCTAGCGGAGTGCCAGCATTGCGACTGCGAGGGCCAGCCAGGTTCCCCACTTCTCCTCGTCACCACTCCAGCCCTTCCTTCTAATCATCATTATTATGATGAGAATGTCTGCCAAGGCCTGCCAAAGGTCTATGTAGATGGCTGCTCATTTCACCATGAGAGTCAACTCAGGGCTGGAGTATTGTTTGGGTCGGCCAAAACCACGACGTGCCGAACCACTATCAACTGGGCACAAAAACGAGTCAGTATGCTGAGGTCGCAGCAGTGCTTATCGCACTCCAGCAGGCCATCAAACTGACTATGACGCAACTAGTGATCTGCTCTGACTCGAATTATGCTCATCACAGCTTCATCTCTCACTTCCCCACGTGGAAGCAGAATAATATGAAGAATGCCCGAAACAAACAAGTCAAGCATTCGGAACTCTTTTTGGCATGCAATCAGCTCGTGACAGATTGGGGTATAACCGTGTACTGGAAGAAGGTCAAGGGTCATGCCCAAGTCTCAGGTCCTGACAAGGATGGCAACGACGAGGCTGACCGCCTAGCCAAACTAGGGGCGGCTCAAGGTACGCCCTGGGAGTTCCAGAATGATTGGCCCCCCGCTCTCCAGACGTGTGTCGTGAATGCCATCACCTGACGACAGACAAAGGAGAGGAGAGACGACTCTCAAACTAGCACGCAAACGTTACACTTAGGACAAAAAACAGGTGACGCAGACCTGGTGACCATGCAAGAGCAGGACCCTGCTCTTCACACCATTAGACAGCTTGTGGCAAATCCTCCGGAGGTAGCCCTGCAAACTCCACTAGACAGATCCCGAGAGCTGCAAGCTCTTCACCGCGCTCTGCCACACTTGAAGCTGGAAGAAGAGTTGTTGGTTTACACCCACAACGGCCAGGGACCGACCTGTTGGGTTGTCCCAACTGACCATAGGGGGGTGATGCTAACCCATGCTCACGACTCCCTTGTTGGTGGCCACCGGGGTTACAGAGTCACCCTCAAAACCCTCCAGCAAGTGGTATACTGGCCAACAATGGCCCGTGATACCAAGCTGTGCGTCCAAGGATGTTTGGTCTGCTGCCAGTGCCAGCCCTCCCAACCACTGAATCGTGCCCCACTTCAGGAAAAGGAGGGTTACATTACCGTGGTCCCACCTGCGGTCGACTGGATTGGACCTGTTCCCAAGTCCTCCCGAGGTAGCAAATACCTCCTCACAGTGACCTGTTCATTCACCAAGTGGGTGGAGTGCCTCCCAGCACCCAACGACACTGCGGTCACAACCGCAGTTCTGCTTCTGAACCATGTGTTCAGCCGTTGGGGCCTCCCACTCTCAGTCAACTCAGACCGGGGAACTCATTTCACCTCCAGCGTCATGACCGCCCTGTATGACATCTTGGGTGTGGAAGTCAAATTCCACCTGTCATACCATCCCCAGTCATCAGGCCAAGTCGAGCGTGCCAACCGTACCATCACACTCATGCTTAAGAAGTATGTCAGCAGCAGTGGCAAGGATTGGGACGTGAAGCTTCCCTTGGTGCTAATGGCCATCAGGTCCACACCGCACCGCTCCACAGGGGTCACCCCGTTTGAAATGATGACTGGGAGAGAAATGACGTTACCACTGCGCCTCTTGTACCACCCTGAGGATGTCAGTGTTGCTACTGCCTATACGGCACACCAGTATGTAACTGACTTGCAGGAACATCTTCGGGCCATGTTTGCATAGGCCCAGAAGAACCTGGAAGCCAGTGTGAAAGGAGTGAAAGCCTATTATGATAGGTCCGCATCCCATCGTGAGTATCAAATAGGCGACAAAGTCTTCTATTTCAGGTTTGCAAAACCAACTGGTATTGTCCTGCAAGGGACACCGGGACTTCTTCTCACCCACTGCGGCCTCTACACCCAGAGAATCTATGTACGACTAGATCCCTGGGATGTGTAACGCAACCACATCTGCCTGCCCCCAAAGCTGACAGAAGGATGGTTAAAGGGGATCCAAATGCAAGACACCATTGAACATGCCAAGCAGGCAACGGTCCACATTCTAGAACAACTGGAAAAATTATTGGTCACAGAGAAAGACCTTAGTGACAAGAAGCGACCTAAGAGGTTCCTTGGTGCCCTGCTCGCTGCAGCCGCCGGTGTTGGTTCTTTGTTCTCCGTTGGCCTCTCAGCCGCCAACTCTGTCAGTATTGGAGCACTCCAAAGGCACATGGCTGAACTCGATGAAGAGATGCCAGAAATCCCACAGAGACTCCTTGTGCAACGAGGACAATTGCAAAACTTGGGTAAAACCCCTCAGGATACTGTAGTTACTGTGAACCTTCATTCGGCTTTGCTCAACAACACCGTGCATGCCCTAGAGACATTATCAGATGTTGTTAAGGAGGACATAACTCATGTCCATGCAGTTAGAGATCTCATGCAGGATCTCATCAGAGAAATCAGCTCCTCAGTAAACAGCCTTAGCGCCAGTAGGATTCCATCCTACCTGGTACCCCTAACCCTTGTGGAGCAGACTCTCAAATCCACTACTACCACGGTAGTACAGCCTTCACAGGTACATCTGGCTTACAATCTTGGCAGCGCCATTACAATTTCTGTAAACCCACAGGCTCTAGAGTTAGGATTTAATCTTAACCTACCAAGTATTGAGATGCCAAATGTCTATCGTTTGAAGTCAGTGTTGAATGTTGGGTTTTGGAAGGGTAACACCACCAGAACACCACCAATACTCGCCTACCATGAAGACAACCCCTCACGCTACCTCATCCCCAATCTTAGCATGTGCACAAAGACAAAAGACATCCACTGGGTTTGTCCAAGCACCCCCTTTATCCGAGAGGTGACCGACTACCTTTGCAGCTTGAGGGCAGAAGCTCCAGAGCAGAAGTGTCAAGGTAGTCTGTCCCTCAAGGATGAACATGCAGAGACAAGGGTAGAGCGAGCTGGTAGTCAGTGGCTCATTAGCACACCTGCTAATGAAGTCATTATGTCATGTGACCACCATGATACAGCCACTAAGCTGACCCTACCAAACCAGACAGTATTCTTAACAGTTCTGAAAGGAGCCACGGTGCATATTGATGATTTTGTCCTCCATTATCTCAGTCCAGACAGGCATGACATGGAGATTGAGATCATGGATGCCTTTGTTGGTCACAATCTCACAATTGATGACACCATTCAAAACGAACTCCTAGCTGAAGGTACTAAATTGGTTAAGTTCAGTCTGGGCTTACCACCACATTTTCTGGCCATGTAGCAAAGTCATCCTATGTAGACCACCCAGTTAGCAGGGCCGCCCTGGGACTCCTGCTTAGTGGTTGGATCATCACAGCAATAGTTGCACACGCCATGTACAAATACATCCAGAAACTGCAAGCCAGACTGGATTCCCTCCTTCTGGTCTCACCGCGTTTCTCACACCAGCCTGTAGCCGTACATATGGTTAACCCTAACCCCCAATTTCCACCAGATGCGTGTTGGTTGCGTCTGCGGTCCAGCACGGCAGCAGAGCTGATTAGATTCAATTCTAGTCAATGTGTGTGTTTCCACCGGCTCCGGCTGTGCTGCGTTCCGGCTCTGTCTCAGCTCTGGCAGTCCGGAGCCCTCCGCAACAGATACGCAGGACTTCTATTTTTGCCGGACGCTGGAGCACAGCGCAGCAATTCAGCATAGAGCAGACTGTGCAGGGCAGGAAGTCATGCAGAGAAACAAAATAAAACATCCAGTTAATTTTCAAAATAAGATACATAGAGTTCAGGGCGGATCATATTTCCCTGCACTACACCTTGAAAACTACATAATGGGCAGAGGCAGGCCTGAAGTCAACAGGTCAGAGGATTTCAGACGTCATTTCACCCCGTTGACACCATGGACGAGGAGATATTCATCATGGCAGTGCACCGAGATGTCTTCTGGCGGAGCTGCACCGCTCCGCACAGCAAACGCAGCCGGTGGGTACTGACAGATGGCGGAGCACGCAGCGGATAACCAGCGCTGCCGTACCGCAACGGACACGCATCCAGTGGAAATCCGGCGTAATCCTCCAAGAGGAGAAGGGAGAGCCTACTAACCTTGTTCTAACCACCATTTCTTCTCTTCCCTCTTTCTTCTCCTTCTTGTGTATTTCCGATGATTGTTTGGATGTATTGGTGGTTTGTAATAAGAACAGTGTACCCCCTTTTATTGTTATCTGTGATGTAACCATGGCTTAGCCTCTATGTCCTGCCCAGACTAGCCTCTATGGATGAACTATTATGAACTGTTTGGACAATTATGGATTTTCCTTTGCCAGAGACAGGTGGATTACTCGACCTGTGTTCTTGATGGGACACTCGAACTGTTAAGCACCTCTCATGCATTGATGGACACATAGACTGTTTGACCCTTAGGTTGCTCCAAAGGTTGTGCTCAGCACCCCACCCTTTGGGCCAAAGGGGGGATGTTGGGACCTCAGCCACATGCTTTAAACAATAGAGGGGCCTTGACAAAACCAGCCAGCCTAAGAACAAAGGAAATGCGCCAAGCTTCCATCGGTCCGGTAGCTATAAAAGTGTAAATCACTTTTGAAATTCAAACTCTTGCTCCCCATTGGGCGACAGCAGCCAGGTTCAGGTGGAGCCAGAAGGAATCCTCTATGACGTCACTGAGACTTTAATTGCCGCTGCGCGCTGACGAGTGACGAGTTGCTGGAAGGAAGTCAAAGCTTTCTGTGCGCAAGTTACTGCTAGGGAGCATCTCAAACGTTTGAATTTAACCGACCTAGGCCGCCCTTTTGGTTTCTTGACTTGCTGGACGAGGAAAGACACTTTTCTTTTGTTTTTAACACTCCACGGACCACAAGAAGAACGCCGCGCAACCCCGCCGTTCCTCAGCATCTGCAGATCTTGGAGAACCCCTTTTTTCTCCCGAGGAAGACAGAGCCACCAAGGCACCGTTTCTTCAACCAAGTCGACTCAGCTGATCCCTCTTCTGCCACACCGAGGACAGCACCTTTCATAACGCACTCTTCCACAGCAACAGACGGGACACACACGTCATCGCGCGTGTGACCCAAGTAAGAGCACTTCAGTCTGGGCAGAGACTTTAGATATAGCGTGTGATTTAAGAGTGACCTTAACTGTGATTTTGTGAACTTTGAGGACTGCCGTGTCCCTTTCTTTGATAACCTAATCATTGATTGCTGCTTGTTGTTGAGCTCGCCAGAGCAAATTGATTATGCCGGCCGTACACTACCAATACGCCGCATTCCTATCTGTAACAAAGACCAGTGGACGGTAGGCTGACCCAGTTCGTCTACCAGCCTCTGAGGGATAGGAAAGTGACCTCTGTGTTCCTCCACGGCTGCTTTTACCTCGCACTGATCACAAGCGCCCGCTCGCCTTTCTTCTCTCTCTCTCTCTCTCCCTCTCTTTAACTAACCTACATGCACACTGGCACGCACACACCTCATACTTGTGGTGAAATCACATATTGCCTTGTGAGCAACTCCTTAAGGGCAGTTCGCCATTACCACACACCTCACACCTACACGTGTTGGCACTGCTATTCTGTTAGAGCATACAGTGTGTTCGATCCCCTGGATGCCATCTCTGCGTACTTTGAAAATGCACACGTGGCCAGCTGTTTTATGACCCATTGTCTTCCTCCCACCTTACTCTTATCAGTACCTGGAGTGACGTGGCATGTTCCCCAAGAGGCAATGCCTGCCATTCTCTTCCTCTCTACCTCTCTCCCTTCACGCGAACACCACACCACCCACCCACCACACACACACACACACACACACACACACACACACACACACACACACACGCAGAGACCCACTTGCATGCTTTGATTTGTTGCTTGTAGTAAGTCGATTTAGTGTAGTACGTTTAAGTGAACAGCTTGTGATTGTTGAATCATAATCGTTTAATAAACATTTGTGACTTTACTATAGCAGCCCTCTGTGGTGATTTGTGCATTGTTTTGTATCAATAGCTGGTTGTGATGGTCAGTGCTTGGGTTCACGCCTTCTAATTATTTAATTGTTGATATTAACCTATATTAGCAGACTGAGACAAGGATTTCTCCCTTTTGCCTAAAAACCGGTTGGCCATTGATCCCTGTATCCAGGGTGGTGCCCCGGAATTATTAATACACATTAATAATTTAATTTCTTAATTAATTACCATTGGTAATTAATAATCAATAACCAACTTGCCTTTAGCAAATCCCTACAAACAGAAGTGAGGAAAGTAAACAAACCAACACATTCTCACTGTGACCTCGTCACACATCATTTGGTCATGGACTTTCCTTGTCAATATATGACGTGCAACATACCCCGGGTGCCTTGGCTGTTGACCATGTGGATGCAACTTCAGCCTGTTACACTGCATTGTCTGTTTTCAAAATACACTTCTGTTTTCACAGGAAATGTGCAGTTTGCATACAGTCTCTTTCAAAATATACACAAGACCCTGGTACAGCAACGCAAACATTTTTCCTTCAACAACAAATGCACATGATTAGGTTTAGCCAACACACGCACACGGTTAGGTTTAGGAAAAAGGACAGAGTTTGGCTATACAATCTTACGGGAAGAGAACACTGGCCTCCCGGTTGTTATTGTCCTGATGCCGTCAGGTGTCATTACACAGTAACGGCAACCTGCTGCGTATCATTCCAACGTGCAAGGAAGACTTTTTTGTCAGTGTCTGATTTCAGAGGTCACTGACCAAGCACCGCAATTTGACAACTTCAGAGTAGGATCAGGTTGAACAAACAGCTAAAGTCAAGAGGGAGTGAGGCCAAAACGATCTTGTTACATAAGGTCAGATTATTTTTCTTTATCCATTGAGCTCTTTAGCAGAAATGTTTCCTGATGGTTTGTGTTATTGTTCACCAGCACACTATAAACATGCTCTGTTCTGTCAACATTGGATTGTGTTGTTAATGTGCTAAGGTGACGAAGCAGGGAACCTTCGTTGCCGCCAGTTCTCTGAAGTCAGTTGGTGCCCTCTGAGCCTTGAGTTGCACACCAGGTAAATGAGACACCCCTGATTTGTTTTTAGCTGGGGAACTTTGTTGCATGCCATCCCCATTGTTCTCTCCGTATATTTCCGGTCTGTCTCTACAGTTCGCTCAAAGAACAGGCAAGAATGCCGAAGAATATTTTTTTAAAAAAGGGAAAATTAGTACTTTCAATTTATTATTCCGAAATAAAACCAAACATCTAACTTTTTGTTAGGATCTATTGTATGTCATTTGAGCCCATAGCTGTGTACATTTTTAATTGACTACAAAAATAATGTCATGGCAGCCTCTGACACAAGTCAGTGGCATGTTGGGAAACACCAGTTAAACATAGTTCAGTAGAGTACAAAGGGTGTAAGAGTGGGTATGTTACTGAAAAGAGGCAGAAAAAGAGGAAAGAGAGAGAGAGGAAAAGAGTAAGCCTAACCAACCTGTGAGGGCACCAACCCCACTCTCACAGAATAACCGTTCACACATTCATCTCCTAACCCGTTGACCCTAATAGCAGCTCTGCCTGGGCCATTAAAAAGTTGATTTCTGCAAATGGTTTAGTCTTGCTGCCATGTGATGCTTGGCAATGCTTTCTTAAAACCCCAATGTATTTCTGGCCTCAGTGGGGCTCTGTAAGACAACAGCTCTAGCACTAGGCTGACTCATACTTACGTATTACAGTAATCTGCAGGTCACAGGATCTCACTCATACTCTTGCCTTTGTCGTTACCTCGCCTGCACTCCATTTGCATTTGATTGAAAATGTCATCAGCAGGATTCGGACAAGGGTGGTCTTTTGTTTTGTGTATGACAGTCTTTCCATTTGGATTTTCATTTGACTGTAATAAAGTCAGACTGTGTGTAGATGGGATAAGTGTGCAATAGTTTGCTTGCAAATCCCACATGTATCACTCTCAGGCATTTTGACAAGTTAAATCCTCATACAAATCTAATGACTGTAGGGACAAGCAGACTTCCCTTGAAGCTGACTGTAAAAAAAAAATGCTCTCTTAATCTTTTTCACAGATTAAGTTCCGACAGTGACAATTCACCAATAGAGAATCTTTTGTTACCAATGTATTTTTATTCCTTGGGATTTAAATCATCTGATGCCAACCTTCTACTAAATTTGTCTGACAGGAAACCAGAGACTGGGTAAGAGCTGACACTCCTCTCCTTTTTCGGAACTCTCAGAAGACTTTGAGGACTCGCAGAAGCTTGGCTGTGCTCCTTCCCCTCCTCTCTGACCAGGCCTTGTCTGGAGGGGGGTTATCAGGCAGAAGCTGAGCCACATCTGAAGAAAGGAGGGGGCTCTGCATGAATTTGTTGAGGCAACTGAAGAGAAACAGCAGCAGTTTGCACATTGGTGGTCTATAGGCACAGTCTATGAAGGTAACCCTTTAATGAGCACATTCACACAAAGGGGGTATAAGCTTTATCACCATGTTTATCTTTATGTGTGTGTGTGTGTGTGTGTGTGTGTGTGTGTGTGTGTCATGGCACACAGCACAGTGAGCACAAAGACAGCCTGGTAGAGAATGTAGGTTAAGCAGCTGGTGTGTTCCTCTGCTGCCTTGCCAACAGGGATCTGCTCATACAGGTGTAAATACAGCTGCTGGATGCTCATCTCTCTCTCTCTCTCTCTCTATTTCTCTCTCTCCCCCTCTATCTCTCTCTTGTCTCTATCACACACACGCACACACACATATATATAGAGAGAAGGCTGGCTGCATAGACAGACAGATGGTGCCTAGGCACTCCTGTGCAAGTATGGCGTGAAAGCATATGATATCACCCCCCCCAGGGGCCAAACCTGCTGCTTCACTGCTGTGTGTGTGTGTGTGTGTGTGTGTGTGTGTGTGTGTGTGTGTGTGTGTGTGTGTGTGTGCATGTGCGTGTATGTTTGGTGCATTGGTGCAGCCGTGCACATGCAGGAGCAGGCCACACAGCTGCATGTCCTGATGCATTAATACTGAGGCCTCCACTGGCTTGGACGGATGAATGATGGAGGACTGAAGCAGCCTACCAGGCCTTATAATGTTCTTTGGAGCCAACAAAGCTGTTTGAGGTGTCTGACCAGACATACTGAATGAACAATTTGGATTTTTTTTTATGCTTTACAAAAAGCAATGGTTTGAAGGTTTAGGATGAAGCCTGCTATATCCTTCATAGTTTGTATTGTCAACAAATCCCATGAAAGGAACCAAATCAACAATGAATATGTCCCACTAACCAGTACTGTGTGTGTTAATGTATCTTCTTCCTCTGTGCCGTAGAGCTCCATTATTGTTAAAAAAACACTATTAAAAAAGACATTTCACTGAGCCAAACTGTTGCACTGGATGACATGTTCCTTAATTACCATGAACACACACACTGCAGTTTATTTTGACTCAGTCCCACATATATGTATGTGGGACCGCCGTTAAAAAAAGTCCCTGAAAAATGCACTATTTCCTTGCCTTAGTGTAACATTTGTTCAAAATTACAATTAACTACAATTATTACAGTTGATACATCTTGTTAAAACTAATTTGATCATGTATGTTTGCCCTGGAATGAATCCTGCTTTCATGAAAGATATTGTATGATGTTCAGTTTTGATTTGTTCATTTATTTTCTTTATATTCGTTTTGTTGATTGTTGTTTGTGTTGAGGTGTAATATGTTATGCTGGGAGGTGTTTCCTACATTTATTCTACCCTCATTGATTTCAAAGGGGTAGGCAAAATCTCGTGTTTGTGACCTGTTTTAAAAGATTAACAGTATCTCCTTAACACTATACACTTTGTGTTGCATTTTTAATGTATGAAAAGTGCTATATAAATAAAGCTTGATTTGATTTTCATTTGAAATACTTGTCTCCTAGAAAATGCATTTGTATATTACTACATTGCATTCAATATTATGTTGTGGTGAGAAATTATCGCTGGCTGGATTGTGTTCAGTGACCATGCTTCTTTGAGTTAATGAAACACTACATGTACCGTATGTACCCCGCTGGATTAACAGGGAGGTGGATTCACAGGGAGGTGGTTATGACACATTCTGGCAAATTAAAAAGTAGCCTACATCAGTAACCTGTGCTGACGATCAGGCCTGGAATTTCGTCATTTTAGGAGCAAGGCCACTTGGCCTTTCATGTTGTCAATTTTTTGAGGGCACAAAGGCCAAAAGCCAGGGCAGCAAGGCCATAAAATAAAACAATGATTTTCAGTCCACATTGATAATGAATTTAAGGACTAATGATGTATAACTATCTGTGAAATGAATAAATAAAACAAACTCAAGTAATAATAATGAGTATAGTAAGTAATAATGTGATTTATTTAATAGCACTAATAAACCCAATGTGTTTTAAATATAGAACAACCAGGTTCATGTATTTATAAGCAAACAATTGTAAATATTAGGCCTAAATATTTTTTGAGTGTACATGATCAACTGATTCACTGAACAAGACTGGCTTACAATTATTTTTGATGTGTTGTTAGATAGCTAACAAACAAACAAACTACAGTAGAGCTATTCAATTACTATTTCAACTGGGCTGCATTTCAAAACCAGACTATAGAAGCAATTTCTGAAGAAATTGCAGGTGTGAATGCTGCAAGATGAAGCCCCACTGCAATGCTGCATTGAATACAATAAAGTTTGAATGATTTGAATGTGTGAAAGTTTGTTGAAAAGCTGACGCCACACTGAATAGCTGCCTTTAATAAAATGAAGTTTGAATGATGTGAATGTTTTACTGAGATTTATGAAATCCAATATGGCCGCCGCCTAGTGACGCCACAATATTCAAATTAGATGAGTTAATTTACTCCCATCAGATTCCTCTTCCTTTATGAAATCCATTATGGCCGCCACCTGCTGACGCCACAATATGCAAATTGGGTGAGTTCATTTACTCCCAACACGAACTTTGGGTCTTGATGAGTAGTTTTCCCATTTACAGTATGCCTTTATCTCTCACGACTTTCAAGCGACAGCCTTTTGAAATGTTGAAATGAATATTTTCCTCAATAAACTCTGGCACCTAAAGGGTTAAAATGAAGATTGTGCTCCTCTCATGTCTGCATGTAACATGTAGACACGCACACACATCATGTTTCTGTTAGTTTGTGTGGCACAGCGGTTGCCATGTGCACCTGGCAGAAGAGTAGAGACAGACAGACACAACACAGAGAAGAGACCTGTTTTAGTGGAGATTTAACTCCTCGAAAAAGTTCTTCCCATTCCCAAACTGTTGGTCCAGTCATCAAAATAATCAATTCAATCAATCAATTTTATTTATAAAGCCCAATATCACAAATACAATTTGCCTCACAGGGCTTTACAGCGTACGACATCCCTCTGTCCTTTAGACCCTCACAGCGGATAAAGAAAAACTCCCCAAAAAAAACCCTTTACCGGGGGAAAAAACGGTAGAAACCTCAGGAAGAGCAACTGAGGAGGGATCCCTCTTCCAGGACGGACAGACGTGCAATAGATGTCATACAGAACAGATCAGCATAATAAATTAACAGTAATCTGTATGACACAATAAGAGAGAGAGAGAGAGACAGAGAGACAGAGAGAGAGAGATGCAGGACATCCTCGGTAATGACAGTAGCTTACAACAACATTCATGAAAGTAATAATATTGTCGTTATAGTTCTGGCTACTGTGGTACAATATGTTGAAAGTATATATATAATAAATAATGTGATGGTGAGAGAGATAAAGTTATACAGAAGATCTATTTAGCAGCAGTTGAGCTGGCATGTGTGCGTCTTTGAAGCCGATACAATAAATGGTGTAGGAGGAGATGTTTTTTAAAAGCATGTTTGAGGCGAAATCTTACTTTGAAAGGGCAAATGGCTCACTTCCTGTTGGATTTAGGTCATGGGTGTCAGAGTGTGATTTGTAAGTCAAACACACCAGTTTTGGTTAGATCTTTCGAAGATATTCCTATGGGCCACAGTGGCCATTTTAGTGCACCTAGGTGGTGCTAGAGAGCCCATTTTGGCACTTTAGGGGTTAATAATGTGTATTTGCTGTTTCAAATGAAGATTCTGCTGCTGTAATCTGTCCTTTAAAGATTGTGAGACACACAGACAGAGAGAGCCTGTGTGTGCAGCCATTTTAATGACTTGCCTGCACCTGCGGGGCACACAGACAGCTCATGAGAGAGCAGATCAGCAATGGCTGTTTATAATGGGTTTTAACTCCTGAAACAAATCCTTCTGAGTCCCAAACTGTTGGTCCAATCATGAAAATAAAGTGATGGTGAGAGACAGCCACTTCTCGTGAACGCACTTGTCATGTTTTATGTCTCTAGAGTCAAAAATGTGGTCAGAGGAGCAAGTTACAAATGTGTTGCACCTCAGCTGTTTCCAGAAATTTCTCCTCTCAGCTTTTTTAGATTTTAAATTTTTAGATTTTTGAGGATTCTGTAATACATTCCCAATGGGAAAAGGATTTGGGAAAAATCAGAAATATCTCGGAAAGTATGAACGTTAGGACATTCACGGATGTATTCACTTTTTTCCTAATTCAGCTGAACATTTTCATGTTTGAATGGTTTGAATCGGTTGAAGTTTGTGGAACTAGTGGCGGTCCAACCATTTTGGCTCCATCCGCTTTAACAGTAATCTGAATTTTAACGTTGAATTCCCTTGAAAATATGAATGTTATGGAAAAATCATAAAGTTTCCGATAATGTCCTAATGAAGCTGAATCAGAAGAAGTTTGAATGGTTTGAATTGGTTGAAGTATGTTGAAAATAATCGATGTCAAAAAACGCGGCGGAAGAATAATAATAATAAGAAGAAAAATAATAGGCCTGTTGGAAAAAATCGATTCGAGTTCGAATTGCGATTCTGACCTTGCGCGATTAAGAATCGATTCACATTTTCTAAAAATCGTTGGTGATTGTTACCGATAACGCAGCCAACATGATTGCTGCTATGCAGCTTGATGATGAGCTAACACACATAACGTGTTTTGGAGCTGTCTCTTATCAGAGCATGTAGATCAGCTCATTTTCCTCCAAAAGAACCTACAGATTAGTGACTATGATAATTAATCCTCCTATTCTACACTGACATTTTTGTCAAGCACTTTTGGGATTTGTTGTCAAGTTACAAAATTTATTGTACTGTTTTGTTAGGGAAAAAAAGGGAAATGTAACTGTCTACTACAGTAGTTTGTGTAATTTTATTTTTGGAAGTGGAATGTTCTCAGAAATAAAGGCAGCTAGCCTAAGTCAAGTCAGCCAGGCTAACAGTTTACAGTAGTAAAGAAGTTGTTATAACAGTATTAATGTTTTTGTTAAGACAAAAATGAGAAATATAACTACTGGTATTTATTTTAATTTTGTAATTATTTTGGAGGTGGCATATTCTCAGGAATATAAGATGGCTAGCCTATGCCCATTTGATTTGTTTGTTGCTTTATAAGAAGTAGTAAATGAACAACAGTTGTTGTTAATTGTTGCAGTATCGTGTTGTTTATAGTAATGTTGAGAAGTGGAACCAAGTTCTGGCACAGACTGGCAGCTAGCCTAACAGCACCTTAATGTTTTATTGTGTACTGCTGATAATTGAAGCAACTGGGTGACATTCATTCAGTCAGATGTTAGTTAAACTGTTTTTTCCAGTTAAAAATATGTTCTGTCTGCAAGCATAAATAAATCAGAGAGACAACTTATTGTTGTCTTGGATTTACATTAATATGTGCTTACATTATTGCAGTTGATAAAACATTGTCCTTTACAATTATAAAAGTTAAAAAATACATATACTATGCTATGTATTGAATGAATAGACAATCGTTTTGAATCGGAAAAAAATCGTTTTTGAATTGAGAATCGAGCTGAATCGAAAAAATCGTTTTGTAATCAAATTGTGACCCCAAGAATCGATATTGAATCGAATCGTGAGACACTCAAAGATTCACAGGCCTAAAAAATAAAGAATTTTGGTAGTAGAAGAACATAGGGTGCTTCCAGCATTCACACCCAATAATGTCGACGGGCCACATTTTTAGCAGCGAGCAACTGATTCACTTTTTTTTGCATACACATATATATATTTATATACACAGGCATGGCCCTCCTCAACATGATGCAGAAACAGATTAAAAGAGAGCTGTCAGTGCACAGAAGCATAATAAGTGACATTAACAATATCTAATAACACACAATATCTCTTACCAGCATCTCCCTCTCCCCTCTCCACCACACTCACACATGCACACACCTCACCTCCTTATGCTTTCCTTATACTGTAGGTCAGTTACACAGGATATAGTTTTATACAGTCCATGGCAGCAACAGTCATTTTTACAACAACAGAGTAACTACTTAAAACCCAATAATATCTCACTGGAATATAAATATTCCTCCTGACATCACAATACTGAGTGAAGAAAGTCACATTATCTCAGCATGAAGACAAACATCAGTATCAGTCATTCATCCTGCTCTCTGTCCCTCCTCTACTGAGGACACTCACTGTCTGCAGGTCAGCTGCCTCAGGTACATGTTCAGATAAACTGTTTCACTAACTACAGACAGCTTTCATTTAGTTTGTCTTTAGCACTTTGCTGTTAGCACCGCAAGCGCAATGTGCTTGTGTCGACCGTGATCATAAATCATGATGGCGGTGAATGAGAGACTGTGGACAGAGCAGATTGAAATATGGCTTTCTACATGCTGATCACATGTATTGATAAAGTATTGGCTTGGCTGGCAGAGGTTTTATTGCACTTACTCACAGTGACAAGCGAAGTTGTCGATAACTAGAGTAATCTTGAAGTTATATTCCCTTCATCTGCACCGCAGCCTCTCTGCTGTTCAGTTTGTGTGTCTGTGTGTGTGCGCGCACTGTGAGCGGTGACATGCAGAGAGAAGGAGAGAGACTGCAGCATGATGATGAAACCGAAACTTCAAAAAGTAATGCTGATAAAGGCGGAGCTTACTATTAAACTTGCCTTGGGTTGTTTAATACTGGGTCTCAGTACTGATCCCTGCCCGGGCGTTTGATGAAGTCTCCTGGCTGGCCGGTGATATACTGGTGTCAAACTGTCGTTACAGCCCGTCTGAGCGGTTCATGCCAGGCTCAAATCAAACCCCCCACTGGTGATGTACTCATTGTCTCATTTGATGTTGCTCAATAAGAATCCAGACTGTCATAGCATTATTTTTTTTCTCAATAGATGCAGGTGTCAAAGCCGTGTTGACAGGAAAGAGGCAGAAGAGAAAACCGCAAAATCACCTGGGGCAGTGCGCCCATCAAGGCCACTGTGACCTTTGGGCAGATATTTTTTTCAAGGGTACAGGGCCAAATTGGGAGGCCATGAGAGCCATGGCCCTCGTGAAATTCCTGCCCTGCTGACGATGTTACGGTACTAAATCTAACTGCATCAGTGATAAGCACTATGAGAACGTGAATAACATTATGCTTGTTTATACACAGACTAACAGAGACACTAATATCTGACAGGCCATAAGCTGAGCACAGCAACAAGAAGAAGGTCGTATTTCAGTAGCGGTGGGAGGGGAAAGAGCAGCACATATGTTTGTTTACAAGAAAGTTCATGTGTTTTTTGGGGTGACAAGGTGAGACATGGTAGAGTTGATCTTTCAAGAAAACTAAAACTGTGCCAATATGGCAACAGTTAGGATTTAAAGCCGACAAAATACGTGCTCTAACTGGCCCTGTGTGACACAGTGCACTGTTTTAGGCTTAACTTTTGTGGGACGCCTTGTTTCTATTTTCCATTAATTCCTGAAGCTCATTCTGAAAGTGCCGCAATAGATGAAGAACAGCTGATTCATGACCTTTAAATGATTATTTCACTAAAACAACCTAAACAGGGTGTCAGCTAATTTGAGGGAGTTTGCCAGGGAGCTAAAAGTTTCTGGTAAATGACCATTGCTAACAACCTACTTCCTGTTGGCTATACTATATGTCATTTCCAGTAAACATCACAAAATAAAATGTGTTTTTTATTTAAAATGTACAAACATAGGAATATGGCAAGTACCCACCCATCTTTTAAGTGGCTACATCTCAAGTGTATCTTGAGTGCACAGCTGGCATTTACTTGATTTGTTTACCTGACATATCAGAAGTGCATATGTAAGTCAGTGTGGACAGACATATGTTACACGATTCTACGCTGTAGTCGAACGCTCGCTCACTGTTAGGACACAGTGTCATTATGTTTCACATGGGAGCAGCTACCAAGTCAAGTGCAACACCTAGTGGTAAAATTCGGTATACAGGTGCAGTCCAGTTTGTGGCTTTATATCACTTGTTTGTTTATTTTACACTGGTACAACCGCAGTGTACTGCAAGATTTCTGGAGGAAAACAAATGAAAAAAGTTGTCTTAACATTTTGTTGTAACATTCAGTATCCACATTTTTGTAACTTACCAGGTAGGTTAACTAGCACCATTTCCTCAAGATGTTAATAGATAATGTAATTCACTTTACATTTCCCTCAAAACATATTTGCTGTAAGTTGTAGATAATGTAATATCGAGACAGAGCTATCAATAGCAATCGATGGACATTGGGGCTGAGTGTCACAGACAGGAAGTAATGAAGTATTGGGAGACTAACACACTATTTGTTTTGATCGTTTCATGGAAGATGTTGACAGTAAAAAAAAATAGAATAGAAAGCCAACCAAAATGTGTCTGTAATACAAAGTATTGAAACGGTCAAGTAATGAAAGTCAGCATCAAATGTTTGATGAGATAGTTCCTGATTTAAGTCAACATTCTGCCATTTTCAAGATACATTTTATTTAGGCAAAGGGTTTTATTTATATTTCTTACATAAATGTATTAAAAATAGATTGTTTTGGTAACAAAACATGTATCATATTAACACTAGTATAGAAAAGTTTAAAACAATACTCTGCCCCATAGTTGACAGCCTTAACTAGACTGCATGGCTGACAAGGGATATCTTAGAGGAGCTGCACCACAAAAATAAGCTTTTGGCAGCAGTAAAAAAATAAAATAAAATAAAATACTTGCATCAAAGTCCTAATTACTTCTTAGCACCAAAACTGAAGACAAAATGATAAAACTACACAGCAGTGACAGCTTTCGCTTTCGCATTCACTGGACCCTGTCGACACCTGGCGAGTACCTGTCGTCGGCCCGGATGAGGTGTTCCAGCCCCGCAGCCCCTGCTCTCCTCGTCCCCGCTGGCACGGGGTGAATCTGCACAACCTGTGGCCTCTGCGTGTGGCTCGCCGGACAGCTAACGCCGTGGACCCGCCGGCTCCTGCCAGGACTGGGCTGGTAAATGTTAGATCGCTAGCGAACAAAACGTTTATCCTGAAGGATTTCCTGACTTCCCGAGGATTGGATTTTCTCTGTGTGACCGAAACATGGCTGACTGCTGGTGAGTCCAGTGCTTTCACAAAACTTCTACCCGATGATTGCTGCTATTTTAACTCCCCGCGGATATCGGGTCGAGGAGGAGGAATAGCGACTATTTATGAGGGTCACTATAAATTTAAGCAGCTAGGTAAGATGACATGTGCTGTCGGAGTGCTGTAAATCATTTCGTCCTGGAAGCGACCTGGGGCAGACCTGGAAACAGTTTTCTAATGGTATGGATATACACTATATGGAAATAGCTTATCTTCACACCGATGGTCTCATTTGCTGTTGAAGGTCACGCACAGACATCAGCAGAAACGAGAGACTTTTGCATATTCAGTTAAAAGTTCCTTGTAGCAGCTTTAAAATTAATTCAACAAAGAAGTCCAACAAAAATTAAAGCAATGCAGTATAAGGATGGAGACAATAAAGGAAAAACCCACCAAAAAATGTGAAAACTCAAATGAAATAAAAACTGTCCAGCCAACAAAATTCTTTCCGATTATGAGATTACAAAAAAAAGATGAAAAGCCAGCCTTTTTTTCCCTGAGAACAGTGACTTTTGACCTATTTCTCTGAACTTGCACATAGGCTTTCATCTTGGTCATGTGCAGACAGTCACGATGCTGTTTTTGCATTTTTCCCACGTTTCTACTGTTTATATTTGCGTTTTTCCATTACCCATTCATACTGTGAGCACCATTAGCAGCACGAGCTGCGCATTCACGGAGACCAGTGAGTGAGGATTGGAAAACACCTGCGCTGGGACCACAGTTTGGCAGGGAAACCTTTATCTCCAACACTTGCGGATCGAAACCACTTAGAAAACACTTGCGCTCGGACTACAGTTTATGGCTGGGACATACAATTTCAAGCACCAACACTTTGCCTCTGTGCCGTCAGCCAAAATTATGTTCCATGTATTTTGCCATACAACATGTTTCTAAATGCAGTGTGCATAGTTTGTCTAACATTAATATTTATTACACAGTGCATTTACAGTGCTCTCATTTTGCATCTCCTCTAATATACTGTTTTGATTTCTTACCCCTCTACACATAACACATCCCCAGGTATGGACTAGTAACTATAAATGAACACAAGCAACCTGAAAGCTCTCACTGAAGGTGAACTAGGACATATTAAACTCTAAGGCCTTTAAAGGGGAACTAATGTTTTTTCAACCTGGGCCCTATTTTCCTGGTCGGCTAGGGCTGACCTGCCTGCAGCATGTGAGTGCGCGCTATATTAAATAATAGGGCACTCAGACAGTGTCAAACAACGTCAAAATATGTCCACTAAAAGTGCATTTTTTTCACACAGATAGGCTTGGATTGTTAGTATAATTATCCGACAACATAACGGAAAGGAGAAATGAATGTCTGTCTTTACCTTTAGCTGGATTCGGACATGTTCCTCTGCCTGTTCCTGCTCCTTCTCTCTCCTTGTGTGCTCTTCAATTTCAGTGAGTAGTGTCTGTGTACGTCCATGTACTCCGTGTTCAAATAAATACGGCCGGTCAGCAAATTCGAATGGCTAATCCAGATCCAGTTGGTCAAAATCAGGTAAAAATTCAGCCATGACTACTCCAAACAGAGTAACTCCTCGCGTTTGTAATGTCACTCCAGCAGTAACTTCCTGCAACAAGTCAAATCTCGCAAGACGTGAGATTTCAGAGCAAGACACTCTCTGAGTGAGTGTTTTGACTTGCCATGACAAACATGTCCAAATTTTTACCCAATTTTGACCAACTGGATCTGGATGAGCCATTTGAATTTGATGACCGCCCGTATTTATTTGAACATGGAGTACATGGACGTACACGGACGCAGAGCTCATTGAAATCGAAGAGCGGACGAGGAGAGAGAGGGAGCAGCAACAGGCAGAGGAACATGTCCGAATCCAGCTAAAGGTAAACACAGACGTTCATTTCTCCTTTCTGTTATGTTGTTAGATAATTATACTAACAATCTGAGCCTATCTGTGTGAAAAAAAATGCACTTTTAGCGGACGTATTTTGACGTTGTTTGACGCTGTCTGGGTGCCCTATTATTTAATATAGCACATGCTCACAGGCTGCAGGCGGGTCAGCCCTCGCTTTGTACTGGAGAAATGTTGAACATCCTATCACTCATTTAGACAAAAAAAGATCGGAAAATAAGGCCCAGGTTGAAAAAAAACATTAGTTCCCTTTAATGGAAGCCCTACTCCAGCCAGCATTACTCCTTTTTTTTTACAGATAATGTTCGTTCTCAAACAGAGAATACATTGTGGTTAACAGAATGGCGTAGTTCATTACCATTGCAACCACACTGCTGCTCTAGCATACGTGTCAAGGTCAACATCATTAGCAAGTGTAACATTAGCACGGATAGCGGGAGAGGTCACTCAAACATCAGTTATGAAGTGGAGGATTTTTCTCCCCCTGCTTCACCTGAAAACAAGAAACCCAATGACACTGAGGTCATCAGAATACATATACTTGAGCCACTGGCTCCCATTCTTTGAGACACTGACAGAGCTTTTACTGCTTCTTAACCTGCAGAGCTGGTGCTGTGCAGTAAATTGCCAAGTGGCAAGTTTGCCATATGTTCCACAAGCTATTTTAGCTTTTTTAGTAATATAGGAATAAATAAACAACCCCATTACATGCCCCAACATGTAAAAATGAGTAATATAGCTGTCATGGAAGTACCTTTTGCGATTTCAAATCAAATCGGCTCAAATGCAGACTAATGACAATGCAGCTGCGCAAGCTTGGAAGATACCATATGACCTACAGCTTCCACTAGAGTCATACATAATCTTTCATTCACCCTTCTTCTTTCTAAGACATTTGTCAAAATATTTTGCAGTATGGCCAATCAAACTTTTCTGGAAATACAGAATATCATAAAAATGCCAAAACATAGCGGAGGGGGGCTTTAAAACCTTTAAAATTAGACCTACACTGTGTGACGCCAAACTACAACTGCTAAACCAAATGCAAATTACTAGTACATCCTATGAATTATGCCAAAGCAGAACACAGCAGTAGCCCATAAACAATAATACACTTAATAATCCAAGTCACATTAATGATCTGAAAAAATGGCTTGATGTTGTTCATGTTGACCGCATGATCAGGTCTCTGTTTTCATCCTCAAAGCTCTCATATCAAATATCACAGGGAAATAAATCCCTCACCTGTTGGAATCCTTATAGCATTTCCCATTCAAACAGGGAATGAAAATTACATTTAAATGAAAATATTAAAATCTGCCCATATTTGTGGGGCCACCTGTACTGTATGTAAATACACCTATCAAAGGCCTTTAGTTGCTGATGGTCTTAAAACTACATAATTTCAATGCATGGCGTGGATCCAAGTGTTAAAAAAACATGGAGGTGCATTAAAGCAGAGCTATCTCACTTTTAAAAAATAACTTGTTTCAATTCTCAACGCAAGGTGGATTATACTGCATTTAATATAACTTGAATAGAATGTTTAATGATTGGCAGGGTTTTATTTCTATTCTTGATATGCATGATTTGTTTTATCTGCTTTCCAAACTGCCCGCAGACCAAGTTCATATGTGTGTTCTGCTTCATTACCATATGCAAAAAAGTGGTGGCCTGAGACAAAAGAGGTCCATGAGCATCAGTTGAGTGGGTGAGAGGAAAAGCTTTGGCCTACATGAGGCTATTGTTGACATAATACAGCGCTTTTTCAATGTGATTTATGAAGGGACAGCAAATCATGGACTGAAGTTAAGGATGCAATATAGTATGATTTAAATTCTTCTCAACAGTGGCCAAACTGTAAATTTTCTAGAGTTTGTGAGGTTGCCAATAACTCTTTTGCACTTGAGAAATTCCATTTAAAGGGTTTCAGTAGGATACTCTGCAGTGCATTGTACATGCATTATTATTATTATTACTACAAAAGGGAGTTCTTCTTGAAAATGACCTCAATGACTAAAACATATTGTTCTAATTTATCAATACATATATCAAAATTGCACAGTATTGTAACTTTTCATAGACTGGCATTGATAGCTCTACAAAGAGTTAACACCCTGCAGAATGGGAGGTAAAATGATAAATTCTAGGCAGATTTTTTATTTGATTCTTTGTGCATATATGTTAGGTCTGTCAAAACATGTTAATTTCGATTAATTAATTACAGAAAAAAAAAAAAAAAAAGCATCACAAAACTCAGTGCTGATTAATTGCATTTCGTTGTGCCCTTTGACCCGGTGCATCATTGAAGGCCACAGTGGCTTTGTCATATGATGAAGGCAGATGAGACAACGCTGCTTGTCCTTGCGAATGGAACGTTTACATTTCAAAAATGCCCAGAGGGAACTGTTAATAGGAGAACCATCTCTGCAGTTTCTGCAGTAAGTAATTTTTGTACCATCAGAGCCCAGCCTCTGATGCTAGTGCTAGCAGCCAGCCTCGTCAAGCCACAATCAACCAGGTGTGTGTCCCAAATCCAGCAGCTTCACATCTGCCAAAAGTTCAAAAGTTTGGACCTAACTGTGAAGGTACATATACTGTTATTAAATATGATTATGGCTATATTATAACATATCATCAGTCATTCATTAACTGTTCATACACTTGTGAGGAGAGGTTAGAAATAAACTCTAAAAATAACAATAAACACTTAAAAATATATTTGTGATATGATCATTTATTGAGAGTTTAAATGGCTTGTAAATGCTCAGGATGGGGGATAAGTGAAGATTTTTTTTTTTAAATACTGCAGCTGTATTCTGTAACACACTTGTTTCCTGTGGGGAATTAGGGCCAGGGTTTGTATGTGTGTGTGTTACCTACCCGGTGCGTTTGGTGATGGTGCCCAGGGTCATCGGCTGTTTAATTTGAGCCAAAGGCAGCACCACAGTGAGGGTGGGCAGCGGGGTCAGTCGCGGATTCCCCATGTTGTTATTGGTGAAGTTGTTGTATGAATCGTGGCTGCTCAGCTTGGCTGGAAATACACAAAAATACAGGATTACTTAAAGTACTTTCGGTGAATATTAGTGGATGTTTGTGGACAGCAAGGTCAACCTGCTTTTCAAAGATTTTAAGTGAAACATAATGGACAAATATGTCAATCCAGAGCCTTACCAGGTAATAGTTGCAGAATACTGATAATCACATTGTGAAAACTGGCACAACCTTTCATACATTATTTATTTTTCAGTGCTCAGTCATTCCTTTTTTATCTTTAGAGATGCTAATTTGTCTATGAACACTTAACCCTTAAATGTGGGCAGGGTTGTTGTCGCTCACTGCTGTGTCCGGCATTCACTGTGTTTCCTCATTATCAGTGACACAGGTGGAAGTCTGTGCCTTATTTATCATCCATAGAACGAGGGTGCACAGCCACATTTTCAGAAAAAAAATAAAACACATTGCAGAGAGGGTTTCTCTTGATGAAATATTTGAAAATAGCAGGTTTCTGCATTTAGTCCTTCTTAGGCAAGCTAGGGGGTTTACTGTTGCTGTAGCCTGCAGGAACGGTGCTCAGTAACGCTTTTTTTTTTTTTTCCTAAGAGTGAGGATTAGAATAAATTCTATCACATAACCCAGCCAAAATTAATATATATAAACACTTGAAGATCCACTCATTACTACAAGTATATGTCATATTAAAACTAAAGTAATGGTCAAAGTTGTCGTATGGAATATTTAAGTTGTGTTGATTGATTCACATCATGATCTCATGCATCGAGTAACATTACAAGTTAACATTCCATCTTAAAAGTCACTGGCAGTCGGCCCATTGAATTTAGTTTTTTTTTCTTCGACTACAGCTGCTGCGAGAGGCAGCAAAACAGCCTTTCATTTTGTAGTTACAGTTGACAAATAAAACTGTCCATGGTATGAACATGGTAATGATTACAAAAGCCTAAAAACCAGCCACAACTCAGCCCTGAGCAGAGTGACCGTCAACTATTGACCAACGGATTACAGTGCTCACAGCTCGACCTTTTAGTACCAGATCTGTGTGCTAGGTACCCCAAAAGTAGGGTGACCAAAAATGGGGACGGTACGGGACGGTTCCATTGGTACCATTTTCGCAGCGGAAAGGGAAAAAAAGCAAAACAAACTAAACTGTACCATACTGTGCTGCTCGGTGGAAACAGGGCTTTATTCACTTCATCAGTCACATAAGTTTAAATTGTAGCCTCGGCATTCAGCAGACAACCAGAGGAACCTGTTTACAAAACTGAAACACGTTTTCTATATATACATTATACATATACATATATGTGTGTGTGTGTGTGTGTGTGTGTGTGTGCTGAACCAGTGTGTGGAGCCTGTTGATTGGCCTTGATTAACAGACTACCAGGCACTAGAAGCAGAGCTGGAGCATTTGCAGTATAGCATCTTGAGTTGGTTGTATGTATATGTATGTATATGTATGTATGTATGTATGTATATATATGTATGTATATACATACATACATATACATACATAAGGCCAATCAACAGGCTCCACACACAGGTTCAGCACGCGCGCACACACACGCGCACACACACACACACACACACACACACACACACACACACACACACGGATGATCCAAAGCAACACATCTCATCTTGCATATCCCATGCAGCTCCAGCCAAACACAATCAGAGCATGTCAAAGGGCTTCTTAAAGGCCTGATGACCTGCTCCTTCAGAAGAAAGCTAGTTCTGCATAAAACTTCTCAACACTTTTTGTTTGCTAGGCAAGTAGAGTTCATCTCTGGCAGACAAAAGTTGGGCATGCAATCGTATGCATGTTGTATTAATGTATTACTTATTTTAAAAACACCAAAGCCCACATTTTTTTCTGAGCATTAGCACATGACAAGACAGCTTTGACATGATGTACATCCACCAATTAATGTTTTTGTTTTTGTGTGTGTTTGTTTATTTTTTTTTGGAAATGTTGCCGATGAATTTTTTTTTTTTTTTTTTTTTCAAAAGATTGTTTTTTTTTAAGGCTTTTACCTTTAAATGACAAGAGAGAGTGAAATGGGGGAGTGAGAGAAAGTGGGGGGATGACATGCAGCAAATGGTTGTGAGCCGGAGTTAAACCTGCAACCGCTGCAACAAGGCATTGTGTCTGTATATGGGGCGCCGGCACTACCCACCACGCTACTGACGCCCCGGCCAATGAATTTCTATATGCCATTTTCCAGTGCTGTGACAATCACAACCACAGTTCCTTTTACCTCCATTGTACTGGGGTGAACGCACAAATCTCTGAGAAGCTTATTTCTAGGTCCGGACAAATGAAACTATAACTTCATGCATGGCTAAATACCACTGGAGCAAAGTAAAGCAACATGGGTTCCATTTGTAATTTTGGTAAGGTGGCCCTTTAACAATGGGAAAATAAACAGTCACAACCAAGCAGTTACATAGAAACATTACACTATAGGGGATAAGAAATGCAGATTATAAAACAAATATGGTTTTGCAATCCTGTGACAATAGCTACAACAAAAAAGTGTACCCTGCTGATTCAATGGGCAGCCCAAGGAAAATTCCAAGTTCAAGTGCTTTCTAAAGAAATAAAGAGCAAACCTGTGGGTGCACTACAATACGCTCTCTGAATGTTTTCCTTGTTCCATTTGTTGCCTTAATAGATGAGTGACAGCCGCGTAACATAAAGGAATGAAAGGAGGGAGGGGGATGCAGAGACAAAGAAAACAAGGCGAACATCAAAGGTTTACAATAAGGGTAGAGGAGGAGAGTGGCTTGTCATTATTCAGAGGGAGCGATCAAGAGGAGGCTGAATGAGAGCGGAAAGGGACCGCTGAGTGTTTTGGTCTAGTCTTTTAGATCATTAACGTGTACCTCTGAGTTTCATTAGTCCTGCCAAACCTCTGCTTTGTGTTCCTCTAAAGGGCTGTCTTTTAGACCTCCACTGGCCAACAATGCTGTGTGACCTTCAGAGGGGGAGAGGAGACCATTACACAAACCTGTCCTTCATTTCCTTCTGCTCCTCTCTTGGTAAGACTAACAGAGATCCGTACCAGGGCAACTCCTGAAAGCCCCTCATGTTTCAAAAGTAGCCTACTACACCCCCTGAGCCAGGGCAGCCACCTTTTGTGTTGAAGGGAGGGGGCGGATGAGGAAAAAACATCTGTACAGGAAGCAGCCTGAAAAGCCATAGTGGTACTTCAGCTATGAAGGGAGTGGAGGGTGAGGATGAATTTAGAATCCTCATTCACAATAGAGATTTCACTTTTGCTCCACTGTGTTATTCAGTCATTCCAAACCCTTAAAAATTTGCCTCGCTGTGGCTGTCTGTGCTGTCACTCAAGGCCAAACCATGCTGTCACTCAAGGCCAAAGGGTCCGAAAGTGTCAGAACCTCAGTGAAGACTAGTTAATGTTAGAGATCACGTACCGGCAGGTGACAATAGGGAGTTATAGACAGCATGGGTAAAAGTATGGAGGGACATTAATCAAGAGAAGGTTAAGCTTCCAGAAAGCAAAATAATGACTTATTAACATTCATGAAGTCCATATACTAAAATGAGCGTGAAAAGGATTGTTTATTCGTGCTTTTTAATATATTTTTTCTAGAACTAAACAGTTAGACTGCATAAAGTCACAATGTAAAACATAACATGCAAAAATGTGATGTAGTTTTTACTATTTTTGTTTTTAGTATTTTCCCGTTTCATTATTCCCATGTGTCTAGGTCCCTTTCATTTTATCCTCTATTGTAGACAAAACTGAATGATGACTATGATTAAGATTCTGCCAGTGTTAATTTTGTTGATGAAAACGACGACAATAACTTTTCAGTAACAACCTTTTTTCCATGACAAATACAAAATGATGGCTAGTTAAAAATAGATCTTGATAATAAAAAAACTAAGACAAAATCTACATTTCATTGTTGTTGATGAGACGTGACAAAAATGTTAGTGGTGTACTATTGGACACTGACAGCCAAGAACGGCCATGCTTGTAATTATCTCCAAATGCTGCATCAGGGACAGGCTGGCAAACTCCAGTAAGTAGTTGGTGCCAGCATGTTTAGCTAGCCACTGAACTGCAGCTGAGCAAGCAGCCACCGGCTGCCGGACTTCACATCTTCACAACAACTGCCAGAGAAATGATGGTTTGTAAGTGTACAGAAATGAACTGAAGCTGTAGAAAAAGAACTGTCAAAATGATTTTTTTATACAACCTGTCACATTGATTCTACTTTCTGATGCATGAATTAGCCTCACTGGATTCGTTTAAAGATAAAAAAAACAACAAAAAAAAAAAACAACAATATACAAACATAGAAAACATATTGACATATTGTCAAATGTAATCAATTTTTGTCGACTAAAACTATGAAGACAAAGAATGACTAAAATGGGACTTAAACTAATAAGCATTTTCGTCTCAAGACTAAAGACTAGCTGTCAAAATTAACACTGGCCACTGATGACATAATTGTTACTTCCTGTTCTATGATTAGTGCGGACGCTTGATAAATAGCAGTGGGTCATTTTGGCTGCTGTGGTACTGTTAAAAGAGTTAAATGATACAGTTCTGTCAAACTACACTTGTATGCTGTTATCTTCATAGAGGGAGTAGTTAAGGGCATGTCTACATCCACCTCTAGCTAATTGTGAATGGGTTCATCATTTTACAAAGACTGAAATTCCTAAAACAGTACCATGTGTGTGTATGACTATATGAATCTGATGAAAAGAGTGTGTGTGCATGTTTCTCTGTTTGTATGTACTCACACTTTCACTCTTGGATCTATTTGGAATATAAGGATTTGGAATTTACATTTAGATATTACCTTCAGGTTGGAGCCAGATGCACCAGAAACCACTAAGTCTGGTCTGAATATTAAGCAGCATTTGCCATATTTTTCACCTGCTGTTATTTCCACTGCATCATAAGTACTACCTGTACTACCAATACTATCACTACTATTGCAGTACAGCAGAAACTACTGCCCTCAATACTACCACTAATGTTTCATCAAAATCACCTTTTAAATTATTCATTGAAATGTAACTGTGAAATTGTTGCATGTTCTCAAAGATTGCTGAAGTATCTAGGTATGAATTATAATAAATCCAAACTGAAAGACAAAGTCATTGCAGAGAAAAGCCAGAGAGGAAAAATTCTAACCAAGGATACTACAAAGAGAAAGAGAGACGGAGTGAGAAAGCGAGGTAGACATATGAGAAGTGTCTGGCAGTCAGATAGCTCTAGACGAAGGCTATGATTTGATTAATGACCGGGGCGTGATGTGCCCAAGCACTGATACATGACATCCCCATGGAAAGAAGATCCATCAATGCAAATCCAGCTCCGTCGCCGTCATCCAGAGAAAAACTCTGACCCTGCCAAAAAGTCACACTGTCACCTGACCCTCATCTCCCTTTCTTCTTTAACCATCCATCCAGCTATCCATCCATCCCTCCCTGTCTCAACAGCATTTGCATTCTCTTCTCGCATTTAGCCTACCTCTCTATCCTTCACGCCTTTTCCCTCTCCTCAGCCACTCTGTGTCACGCCATCTCATGTTTCTCTCCCCTCTTTTAATACCCAATTTGCATCAAATACAAGCAGGAGGCCTCCAATGAGGAGCCAACTTGTGAAAGGACAAGCTCTGAAAACAGTGTATGTCCACAAAAACACTGTGTCTTATTTGAATTGTTCTGCCAGTGAGGATATTTTAGTCAAAGGAAAAGAAAAATATTGCATGAATGGAGAGGAACTGGGCTGGGGAGTGTTACGGGGCAGCAGGTTAGGCAGGTGATATGTTGACTGATGCTCTGGGAATTAGGAGAGGCCTTGGACGTGAGGATGATATTGCAGCTGTGAGATGTAGGGGTTGAATAAGAGAAGGAGGCGGAGTACGAAAGACAAAAAAAAAAAAGCTATTATGTCCCAGTGAGAATACTTTTGTGGTTTTGACCAGACTTTGCTTTGGCTTTTGAAGATATTTTCAGATTGAAGTTGATATATTTGACTGACTTCCTGTTAAGAATTAATGGTCGTGTAAGGTTGGGTGAGGAAGGTTTCACCACAGGGTTTCATAAACAAACATATCAACAACCTACGCACTCAAAATGGAAATGAACATAATCACATAGAGTGTCAAAACTGCAAGCTCTGAGGGTATTGAGCAAACGTCTCTCACAGTGGAAGGATGTTTCTGCTCAAATATTTTCTAGACAGAAAAACTCTGGTGCAGAGACCTTTGTAGGTCAAATACCTATAACCTGATGATGGTTCCCATGAATAATCCCTCAGTATTAATATTTATTCTTGACTGGTCAAAAATGTTACATTAAAATACAGGCTATGTTGTACATCACACAGTCAGTGGATGACACTACCTGCCTAAAATTATGGCTAGGTGACAAGCCTTAATACCAAACTATGCCTGTAGTATCAAGTATTTCAGGATCAATAGTAATCACTGGGTGATTGGTCAAATTATTTGACTTGTTTATGTTTGCCCCTTCGAGATATGCATAAATGTGTGAATATGAGCTTGGCTCAGTTTGCCATAAAAGCTTTACATACATGCGAGCATATTTTGGAGTCCTAACTTGAGGTGTTCTACAGCAAAACTGCCACCACACTACTGCAACTGTACTGTATCCACACTGCTTCTGATTATTATGGAACAATTATGCAACGGAAAACGAAGTTTGAATGTCAAAAAGCTATGACTTTGAATGATAGATAAAGCCAGAAATTTCTGAACTTTTTTTTTTTTTTTTTTGCTTTGAACAGATATTTTCTGATTTAAATCAGGGAATCTTAGATTCTCTTCTTTTCAGAACAAATCTATTTGTGTTATTAAGGGTTAAAACATGTTGGTATTCCTCATACAATAATGTTTGCTATACTGGTAATGAAACACAAATGTACCAACATTTAAAAATGTCACCACCCCTACTGAAAATAGTTATTTGATAACTGACCAATATCAGCAAACGTGAATCAGTTGATTCCCAGTCCAACTTCCCACCATTCCTTTTTGTTGATAGTCCAAGTTTCCCAGACATGTTAAAGGTGGGAGGGATTAAAGCAGGGGAGAGGAAGAAGAATGAAGGGGGGGGGGGGGGGGGGAGAAGGAGAAAGCTGTTCCACAATCCCAGTTCCCCAAAGTATCATTATTAAAACACTCACTTCCACAAGGGGAGGAAGGAGAGGGAGAGAGGAAAAAAAAACATAAGGGACGAAAAGAGACTGAGATGAACTAAAAAGGATTTAACACAAAGGGGGAAGAAAAAAGAAAAAAGAGCGGGGTTCCCCCACTGGACAGAGTAAAAACAAATTAAAAGAGCCTTTATAAAACACAGATGCTGTAAGGAAAATAAACTTCACAAGATTTATTGTTTTGCAAAGGAATCGGAAGACTGGTGGAAAAGCCATCAAGTCTTTTCTCCTCCTCCTTCCTCTCTTCTTTCTCTTTCAGGTAATGTTGTGGTGGAGGGACCTATCTCCTCACTTTTCCCTCTTACCCCCTCTCTTTTATCTTTGCACGGCGCTCTTGCTTGTCTGCTATTTTCAGTCGAAGCTAAGAGTCGAGGTCAGGCTGGCCTGTGTGAAAATGGCTTCCTGCCCGGTCCCCCGCTCCCAAACCACATGCTAACGGGGAGGTTTTATTAACAGCCCTATTTGGGAACATTACGTTTTGTATTTTCATTGACATTTCTCACGTCAAGGAGCTAAAACAAACAAACAAACAAAAAACACCGGACAACAGCAACAACAACAAAAAATCCCAGGACATGATTTCTCTAATTTTATCATTAAGTGTGAAAGCTAAAAAGGAAAAGAAAGTGAGATTTTATATAACATACAACATAGAATTTTATATAATATGTACAAGATGCTGTATATGGCAAGAAGCAAGTATCATGCTCAGAGCAGTGTGTGTTGGAATGAAAGAGAGAAAGCAGTGGCTGGGAGGAAAAATAACCACAGCAATACAGAAGCACAGCATGTCTACATGTGGAAATACACACATACTACCAACAAACAGCTAAACATAATCAGAAGAAAACAATCAGGTGAAAGAAACGTGCGCAACTTGAAAACACACACTTGCACACACAAACAGCAACCTGAAATCAGATCTTCAAGTTTACAGCATGTCAGTATTTACAAGGCTTCATCAGACAAGACTGAGTCACCAGCAAGAAGGGGGAGGGAGGGAGTCGGACAGCTCCACTGGATCAGATGACACCCACAGTCCAACATGTTGTGTGTGTGTGTGTGTGTGTGTGTGTGTGTGTGTGTGTGTGTGTGTGTGTGTGTGTGTGTGTGTGTGTGTGTGTGTCATCTGATTTGGGTCAAGGACCTAGTACCTCACAGTAGAGAAGGAGCAGTTGTGGCTAATGATTGGATGTTTGGGAAAGCAGGAGGGGGTGGTTAGGTGGTTTGAGGAGGAGTGAAGAAGAGTGTGTGTATGTTGGGGGGCGGGGGGTTGTCTTGCACCCAGATACACACATGCACGTACACTTACAAACTGTTTTAGAGAGAGCAGGAGGAGAAGAGACAGTTGGAATTGGAGAGAGACAGGATATATCCAATGGTTTCTGTGTTGTTCTTTACTCTTTGTTTTTTCTAAAGTAAAGATGACTAAGTGAGAACTTTAAACTTTTGAAATCAGAAAATAACAATAAAATGTATGAGATACAGAATAACAGGGTGAAAGCTAATCCTATTATTAGTGCACCCAAAGAAATTCAAATTCAGAAAATGTGGATGACAAGAGAAAAAACGATCCCAGGCTGTTAGGAGAGGAGCATGTGAAGATGTTCTTACAACCTTACATTAAATTAAATTAATAAACCATTTTACACTGTAACAACTTTCTTTCCTTCTAACTCATACTTCTTAATTCTGTAGCCTGAAAAAAGGCAGTGTGCAAAATTTGAGGATAAAAACAAGAATTCAAGAATTCTCCCTTTATTAATTTTGTTATATCTGATGAAAGCAGGAGAGAACCAAAGGCTGTAATGAAATAAATATTTCAGCAGTCAGCGGAGCAGTCCATGGAAATTCCTCTCATTGACTTCATTTGTTTTGTTATTCTAATATAGGTGATGACATAAATGTCTGAACACCTATAAAGACAATGTACAGTGTGCGATGCAGGACTGAACCAGTACTAAGCATTTTTAGATTCTGTGTTTTTACATGCCAAAAGTGCTTTTTATTTACAAAAACAATAAAATAAAATAATAATATTAAGTAGTAGTAGTAGTAGTAGTTGTAGTTGTAGTACTTGTTGTTGTTGTTGTTGTTGTTGTTTTCTACTTTTATTTATTTCTACAGCACTTTTTCAAAACAAAGTTGGAGAGTGCTTTATGTGGTTAAAACAGGAACAAAAACATTTCAGCACTACAATAATTTTAGACATTAATTCTCTTCAGAGCTGGAAAATCCCAGTCAAATCTCACCACAGGACAATGTCATTTCTCACTATTAACATTCCTTGTACTTACATCTGCACTATTTCGTTTTTACTTTTATCTGGACTGCCTGCCTATGTTTATATTGTGTATAGCATATCAATATACTTCCCTTATTTCTTATTTCACATATTTGATATTCTTATATACACTACTTTGCATTATGTATATACTCTGTAAATTATTCTGAACGTCTCTGTTCCTTGCACTTCTGGTTAAATGCTAAACTACAATTGGTTTTCTCAGTAGCTTTAATCTGTGCAATGACTGTGAAGTTGAACGTAATCTACCATTCTTCAGTCTAATCTTGGATTAATTTAAGCAATATATTTATTTTTGTTTGATTTGGCAGGACCTAAAGTGAGACAATGCCTACAAGGAGACCGAACCATCATCAAGGAGGCAAGAGTAAGACTTAAGAAAGAAAGAAAGAAAGAAAGAAAGAAAGAAAGAAAGAGAATTTAATCATAGTTTTCTTCGGCCACAACAAAACACAAGGAATTAATTGCAAATTGCCTGTACCAAGTAATTTCTACAAAACAGACAATCTTGGTATTTTTCATCTGAATCAAAATGACCTTCCTCATTATATGAGATAACAAACAGATCAGAGTGTGCTCTTCCTGAGCAAGGAGGAGACTGGCTGCATCCGTCACTCTGTCTGGGTCTTAATGCTTCTCCTTTTATAGCCCAGCGGTCCAAAGGAAGGAGGAAACAATAAGAGAGACAGAGAGTAGATAATAAGATGTCTGAGCCGCTGTCACAGCTATCTGCCACTGCCTTTACAAGCAACTGGATAAAAATTATGAGGTCAAACTGAAACATTCAGCATTTCCTTCATAATCATAATATGTTAATGGTGACTGATGGTGATCCTCCTGCAGTTACTGCTGACTTCATTGTTTTCTTTAATGAAGCTGGTATGTTAATTAATTTATCACAGCAGCCCTGTCTTCTTTCATCTGTATTAATGAATCAAACATCCCATCCCAAGACATCTTGTGCTCCACACTGCATTCAAACACACACACACACACACACACACACACACACACACACACACACACACACACACACTGAGGTCACATGTATACTTCTGATTTTGCCATTTGAAAACAACCCTTCTCTAATGGTGATTGACTGACACTGCAGTTATGCCCAGCTGTGACAGAAGCTCTGTTTGAATAATGGGTAAAAAATGCAGGGCCACTTTGATCCAAATTTAGCCAGCAGCGTTTTGACGGCATCCACCTCTTAATGAATGCCATGTCAGAAACACTTAGCCATGATACCAGTAAACAAGGAGTTAAGAGGTTAAGAGTAAAGACGGACAAGGTTTTTTTTCCAGGATTGTAGAAGTTTTGCTTTTTAAAAATGTAAATCTATAAGGTTATATATTCAAGTCATGCATATTGGACTTGGGTCAGCACTCACAGCCTTGCAATGCAAACATACATATAAAATTTGTATTTCTGAGGTAGTGTTGTCACCATACACTCTAACTTTGATACAACACCTTAAAAAATATCAATATTAAATACAAGTTTCAATACCATGGGGAAAAATTGTAAGTGAGGGCATACAAATTACATTTTTTTGAAAAGATAAATATAACAAGTTTCTGAAAGGACAACAATGACTTTTCTTTTCTTCGTTAGGAGCAGAGAGCAGCAGAAACTATAGTAAACATGAACATTCTGAGAGAATGAGAAAGCACAGCTAGTAGCAGTGTATCAATACCGTGGAAAATGAGTATTGATACTGTTTCAAATATTCAGAAGCTTTATGTATTGATAAATTGATATTTTTGATAATACAGCTCAGAATGACACACCTGTATTGATGTTTAAGTATTAGTTGTATAAAATAAAGTGATATTTAGATCAAGCCGTATGATAACTTGCCAAGAGACGTGTTAAGCCTGACACTGGTGTAAGACAGACACTTCTACTGGCCTCAGGTTCAAGAACACAAAAAAATGAACTTAAATAAGAGTAAAAAAATCCACACAGTGCAGCAGAACAAAGGTGGGATGTAAAACCTATTGATCCAGTGACAATGGAAGGCTCTGGATTTTCAGAGCATGCACTATTTACATGCTAGGCAATAAGCTGGAGGCCACAAGTGCCTTCTGTGGGTAATGGCAAGCCGGCTTTATTTCTTTATCTCTACCTTCCAATTTTGCAAATAAAATAATGATGAGTGCAGTGGCAGGCACCCAGTGATAAGACGGTTTAGTGGTTGTGGAGATTGAGTTATTAGAGTTTGTATAAAAAGGACAGAGGTCTCCAGCAGAGTCCAAATGCTGGCCAAGATACATATTCCTCGCACTGTGTATTTTTGGTCGCTTTAAAAGCCCTAAAAGTACAGGGGAAGGCTAATTTTCAGAGTAAACAGCTTGTTCGATTGCAGTGTGGTTTTGCGCTGAGCTCTCCGTTTATTGACTCATGCCGAGCTGGGCTCTGGCTCCTCTGCCGACCACAGGGAGAAGCCTGCCGATGGAGCATGCAACAAATACAAGCCGCTAACATGAGCTTACCTTTGATGGCACACAACTGTTAAATCAAATGTAGCGAGTAATGTACAAAGCCTAATCCTCTTGACTGTATGGCAGGTTGCGGGAAAATGCTTTTAAAAGAACATCTGCTCCTTTTAGAAAGCTATTTGTCATTTCCTATTTCCTACTGGCAAACAATTTTTAGGTGAAATTATTAAAATATATACAGGATTTAAATGTGGTGCTGCATCCTATGTGTCCAATAAGGTTTATGACTTATAAGAGCCAAACACTGCACAGAAAAAAAAAAAAAAACATTTTCATTTTGACAGTTTAAAAAATGTAAAATATGACATCTAAAGAAAAAAAAAAAAACCTCCTCCACCATCTCCTGAAGACAATAACAACAGGAGGAAATAAAATGGCAAAAAGAAAAGGAGCATAACTAAGAGGTCTCTACATTCAACAGCAACATGTTCAGACTGCCTCTTCCAAAAACTAAATCCAAAGGAGAGCTTCAAGTTGTTTTAGCTGGAGGAAGTGACCATTCATTTAAAAAAGCCAGAGAAATCAACCTGCTCTTTCTTTGTTGTTATATTTGTATCAAAGCAAAACCCTTGCAGCACAGCTCAAGCTTTTCAAGTCCTTTCCTCTCTGTTTGTACAGCCTGGCTGCTCTGCTCCTCCCTCTCCAAACTGCTGGGAAACCTGACCACACAGTGCCACACAGAGGACAACTGCAGTACTAAAACACATTACTAAAAACTGCTGCCAAGCTTTAATGTAAAAGCCCATGACCTATTGTTTATATATTGTTCATTATTAATGATTTAGATGATTAATGATTTTGGAGCATCCCATCGAGATGCAAGACCACAACACAGTTGTCCACAGATTAAGAAAAGAAAGCAATGTTGTCAGTGAAATACAGTCTGAAATCCATCAGGCAGGAGTGCCAGACGAAGGACAGGGTCAAAGAGAGGCAGTCAGTCCAACCCCTCTGCCTTTACTCAATATGATCTCCTCTAAGCTGAACTACACACAGCACAAATTTGGACAAACTACTGACTTTGTTTAGCTGGGGACAACCTGACAATGTTTGTATTCTCACTCTGAAATGTCATTTCAGTGATCTTATGTTGCATAAAAATGCAAATCTTCCATTTAACCATTAAAAGATATTTTACCTGAGCATTAGAACAATTACTTTATTTTACAGATGTGAAGATGTAATTATTGAACTATGGACAGAAACAATGGAATGTATTGTCACAAGAGAAATTCAAAGCTACATCTGGAAACTTGAATACTTGTGTGTTCTGTTGTTCTGCCTTTACTTTTTAGAAAGCTGTACCAACTGTGTGAATGCCTACAGAGTGTCAACACAAAAACAACAATATATCTGTTTGTATTTGGCTGTTATTTCAATGAGAGGGAATACTTCAAGGTAATACTGTAATTTTCAATAATCTTTGCATTAACATAATGGAGTAGATATTTAAGTTTTTCTGGATCAGAAAAAGACATTCAGATTGTATCACGTGAGCTTTCTCAATTTGATTGTTTGATTTTTTTTTTTCTTATTGCCCATTTCAGTTTTAGGTTGAGGGACCATGCTGTGGCTACCTGGGTGAGGCTACAGTAGCAACATCAAAGCAACTATAATGGGATGTAGAAGTAAGAAAAGGGTTAAAAAAAAAAAAAAAAAAAAAGGGGGGGGGGGGGTTAAAATTAAAGAGCAATGTTAAAGTAAAGAAAACCATGATGAACATGTGGGCCTGCGGTAGCTTTTTGAATGCTGGATAGCTCAGTCTCAGGCTGTACATTGATCCAAGTCAGACAGCTCATCATGATGACTGGAATCTGGAAAAGTCATCTATCTTACTGTTTCATACTGTTTACACATTTTAACATGCTAACTTTCTCTGTTAAATCCATCTACTATCTGTGTGAAACAGAGCTTTTGACATATTCAACTTTTCTCTGTAACTGTTTAACTTAAAGTACCAATACTGTCAAAAGCAGGGTCACAGTAAGGTCGTGTACATACATGTCACACACCAGCAGTTATGAGGTAATGTTTCCTTGGCATCGACCTCAGCAGAGAGTTGGTGTTTTTTCACCACAGGACGATGACTGATGAAGGGGAGTGCTGGAGGAGCAGGGAGGCGAGATAAAACAAAAGTCCAAACCCAAATAAGCAAGCCGTCAGCCTCTAATAGCAGAAAGGAAGTATCCCTTTATCAACAAGTGAATTAACAGTTTCCCGTCACACCTTGTTTTTTGCCTCCCCCTTTCTCTGTGAACCAGCGCCAGGGCCCAGATGGCCCAGTGATCGGACCACCATGGCTTCTGCTCGGTGAGGAAACAAATCTGTTGCACTGACTAATAGCCTCATGTTGATGTTTTATGGTTGGAAAGTGTATGACCAGAGCTGTGTATACACACAAAAGGCACCCACGCATGTTAAAAAATGCACACCAGGTCATAACTGTCATGAAGGTGTCACAGAAAAGGGGAAAGCGGACCAGTTCCATGAATTTCATTCTGAAAGTAAAAAAAACCTGACCCGTTATCAGTAGGTAACAGCCACATCTCCATCTCCTGCACTAGAGGGCTAAGTACAACACTTCACAAAGAAATATGAACACAGATCAAATGAAAAAAATCAATGATGGTTTTAAAACTATTGTGATCATGTTGTTTTTGGAGTGATCAAAAACGGTGGTTGGATCTAAAAAACATCTGAATAATAAAACTCTGCAGTGGCTGCCATAAGCCTGGTATAGCCTCAGTAACCTCTGCCCTGTGCAGAGAAACTGCACTTACTAATCAAGCCTTGTATGTGCTGGGCCGCAGACAAACCACGTTTTACAGTGTGGGATGGTCATATAGGTCATTGCCTCAAATGACAATACATCGATCACACGGGGGGTACATAAATAGTCATTCCAGATTTTAACAGTAACAAGAAGAAGGCCAGTTGCAACCTCTATTTTTAGTCTTGCCGGTGTCCTGGGCCGGCAGCTTTAAGACGGATGTGTACTTTTCTACAGTTCCTTCCCAAAAATCAACGTTGTCCACGCTGGCGACAATCACAGAGCAGCTGTTGTGGCTAGGTGGCCCTGCCCCGGCTTGCCTCACCCTGCTGCTTTCTGCCAGCCTATAAAAACTGCCATCACTGCCCAAAATTCACACCCGGCTTGCAAAAACAGGCAGAAATCAGACAAAAAAGCAGATGTGACTCAGTGTATTTGCATGTGAATGCTGGTGGCAGCGGTATTGGTGGAAGGGGATGGATTTCTCAATTTAAATACAGCAGGATGTCTTGGAGCAAATATCCATAAAATGACAGACACACAGAGAACTGGTGTACAGTACATGATCTTGGCCCATAGAGATTTCACTGGTGAACTGGTAATGACCTGCAACATGCATTTTTTGGCACTTTATGGTTTGCACCATGGGATTATATTATATGCTTGCTCTTGATGATTATGATGATGACAGTCTTCTTTTGGTGCAGGAGCTTGTGTGAAAAGTCTAATTTATTATCAATTAAATTCTCCCGAAAAACGCAAATATGCAACAGACAGAAATAAAACTGCATAGTCCATCGTTAACCTTTTGAACTTACAAAGTATTCGAAACTATATAAAATGTTACACCATAGGAACACAAAGAAAAGAAAAATGACTGACTCGTAGGTCACACAGTGAGGAGCTTTGTGTTAAGAAAGCAGTGTGAAACCGACTAATTTCTTGTTGAGTATATTATACACCACAAAAAATTAAGGTACTGTAAGAAACGCTAATTAATGCTTAATAAGCACGAATTAACAGTTCATGAGCACTTATAAGACGATATAAGATGCTTATTAACATTAATAAGACTAGACTAAGTGTTTATTACAGCACAACTGACTGAGTTATTATTGCTTATAGGAGCATTATAAGCACTTAATAGAAACTTTGGTAACAGTTTAGAAACCTACACTAAATATTAATAGGGTGTCTACTTACATTAATCATAATTTATAAGGGTTAATTATAGAATAATAACCACATGTATTACTGGTTTATAGACACTATAAGACCCTATAAGATGAAATTAATAAGGTGTTTATTAACATTAATGAGACTATAAGAAGTTAATATAAATACCATATTACAGTTAGTAAATGCTTGATTATGCACTTATTAATAGTAAATAATGATCCTTTGCAGCTACCGGATCTAAAGTGGGAACAGTGTTGTATAAAGGTTAATAAACTATTAATATCCACTTATTAACAGCCCATAATGCATCTTTGCAGCTACCAGATCTAAAGTGGGAACAGTGTCTTCCCACTTTAAACTCTTTATTATGCACTCACTGAAGTTAATAAGTCTATTAATTATGCACCTATTGCAACATCCAGATATCAATCATTATTTCAACATTAAAAAATTCTGATGTGTTCTTTCCACTCTAGTATGTTATTATTTTCTTTAGCAAAGGATCATGGGAATCTCATTTCCTCAAAATGGCATACTAAGACAAACATGAGTTAACTGAACTTAAAAATTTGAGCAGATTGATTCACTCGTGGTGAGAATTCAGCCTACCAATGGTGGTGAAAACACAGCTTAAGGACATATTTCCTTTTCATATTGATTTTCAATGCAACCACTATTGTCAAAAAAAGGAAAAAAGGATTGGAAACCCTAATAGTTGAGTTCTAAAAAATGACAGATCTGAGTTCATTTGGCTTTTTCAAAACTTTTGTTACTTAGATTGACTGTTCATGAACACAGTGTTCCAGAAATTTATTTTTATTTGAAACCCATCAGTTTTCTGAAAGTGAGTGACAAAAGTCTCAACATCGGCCAGGCCAAAGGTGGCCAGGTCAGTGATGTCTTCAGGCCAGTTGCTTAGGTCAAACATGGTGGCAGCGGCCTTCAAGACACCCTTATCAAGATTGCCAAATCGTGTGGTGAGGATGTCACTGAAGCTAATGATTAGTTTATCTTCACTTTGTGGAAGACATCATCACCCACTTGTTTCCTGTTGGGTTTTACACTAGAGAAGGTGTTTCAGGGAAAAGGTCCCACTTCATCCAGGAACTGCTTCAGATGCTGACCTGGGACTGTCTGAAATACAGAAGAAAAAAACTTTCACTGTCACGATTGCTAAACATACACCATAGCATATTAATTCCTCTCTAGGGAGTTTATTTTGTTTACCTGCATGGCTACAAGAGCCAGGGTCATCTTCTGCAGTCCATCTGACACCATCTGAAATGTCAGCCTATCCCTCTGAAAGAGAAGGCTCAGAATTAAACCAATGAACACAACTAACTTCGCTTGTTTTTAATCCACAGCCTAGTACTGAATTACTCTCACAATGAATTCACAAGACTGATAATAAAACACTTGCACACTGAGCCTGACACAAACTTCAATTGCAAAAATGTATGAAACGCTCCTTTAATTTTACTGACGGAGAGGAATGAAGTCAGGCTATGGTGTTTGCAAATCAGCAGGAGTTAGCATGAACATGACGCAGCCTATATCCATTAGCCTGCTCAACATAACACACAGCTCATCAATGCTCCTAACACATTCACTCTGCTCATCCTGCTTCACACATTTACTGTCACTCTTGTATCTCAACCATATACATCTTCACACACAATTTACTCACTTTAACTCATACAGAACATCATTAGCGACGCACTTAGCTCCAGAATCTATTTCTAGTGGCATCCTCCAGGAGCTTACCTGGAGGAAATTTAGAAACATGACTGGCTGAAGTTGCTAGCCTAATTATTACTGACTGACTGAACCAAGTAACTGTTACACCTCTTCTGATTAATTGCAACATTACCATCATTATCATAAACATCAAAATTTAGAACCCACCGTCACATTTTATAACTTTGTAAGGCCATCATGTACATGATTAGCTGGGTTGCTAGTGTTAGCTATCGCAAAGAACTAGAACTAACGTTAGCTAAAAATAAACAAACTAACGTTAACCTATAGCCTACTTTAACAAACTAACTTACCACAGGGGCAGAAACAGATGAAACATCGTCTTCAGAGTCCTGAAGCCAAGAGTAGCATCCTACTCCACCTGGAGTGGCACTGGTGGAGCTTGCATCAGTTTTTTTTAACCTTCTCAGCATTGCTAGGTTCTGTCAGAGATATTGGATGAAGGAGATACCCCACCATAGGCTTATCGAATGTAAAGAAAACGGTTACTCTTCCGGTCTCCTAAGTGGGTGTGGTTAGCTCTCCCTCCAATCAGAGCCTGTTCTCCCTCAAACCCCGGCACCCAGCGGGACCATCATGCAACGAGTTGAGTTCCATGTGTGTGCATGCGTGCGCGTGTGGAGCCAGATCAGGTGCAGCAAAAGCCACTGTATTTTTGCTGTTCTGTTGCTGTTTTTATTGAAATTATTTTGTGACAAAAGCAACGTTCAGATACCCAAACGTAATGACATTGTAAATAATACCCATTTTTAAATTGCTTTGACTTTGTTTTTGTTTTTTTGCTGTCCTGGAATTGTCCCAGCCACATCGTCTTTTTTGTCCCAGTAGCAATTTTTATAGTCCCTGGGATGTCGGGACACCGTTAGTTTCAAGCCCTGAGAGAATATTAATAATTTATTAACCTTTATACGACACTGTTCCCACTTTAGATCCGGTAGCTGCAAAGGATCATTATTAACTATCAATAACACCTTATTAATTCAATCTGATCATCTTATAGTGTCATATAAACCAGTTATAAATGTGGTTACTGTTCTATAATTGACCCTTATAAATCATAATTAATGTAAATAGACATCTTATTAATTAATATTTAGGACAGCTTTATAAACTGTTATCAAGTTTCTATTAAGTGCTGATAATGCTCCTATATGCAATAATAACTGTTAATTATGCTTACAATTAACACTTATAGTCTTATTAATGGTAATAAACATCTTATTCTGTCTTATAAGTGTTCATTAACTGTTAATTGGTGCTTATTAACCATTGATTAACGCTTATTATAGCACCTTAATATAAAGTATTACCTAAAATATTAATATGCAAACCCTCAGTTTCTTCTGAGGAGTCAAGCAAATACTTCAGTGCAACTCGACTTAAAATATTTTAAGCCGACCTGCTCCTTTTTGTATTACCAGAAGAAAATGATAGCAGATGTAGATAGTTTATCTTCTTTAAATGTACACATGCACACACACACTCAATAAGGTATCACTGTGAGGACTAATTGTTGACAGGTAGCCCTAATGCTCCCTTTTGAAACTAAAGTGTGATTTATGACCATGCTCTCCAAGACCCTAGCTTTCAGCGCTGCTGGTACTACAAATGTATCTTTCTCTCCCTCTCTGCAGTGCTCCTCCTCCTTTATTTTCCCTGTTCTACCTCTCCTTCATTCTCCTCAATTGCACCTCATTACTTTGTTCACTCACTTTCACCTCCTACCCCACTTTGATGTTTCTGTCCCTCTTTGTCATTGTAGCAGAGCGATGACTCTCCTATGTCAGACATCCATTTATGATGGTCTATTTTTCGTAGTGTGGAGAGTGTGTGTGTGTGTGTGTGTGTGTGTGTGTGTGTGTGTGTGTGTGTGCACGTGTGTGTGCGCGTGAGTGTGTGTGCGTATTTTAGTACAGGGGTTACAGAGGGGTCTGAATCTAGACAAGGAAAACATGATGAAGAGAGGAAGCAATTGTGCAAGCCTGTGCGTGTGTGTGTGTGTGTGTGTGTGTGTGTGTGTGTGTGTGTGTGTATACACATACTGGATGCATGGCATTTTTTTTTTTTTTTGCTTATATCCAATGTCCATAAATGGCCGATAACAGATACAATATCAATAAATCGACCTTTTTCACCACCTTAGTGATAATCAAGTCTCTTGATCATACTCTTTTCACAACGGCCCACCAGCAGATGGAGACATGAAACACAATACTTTCCAATGTATGTAATTTTCATTAATTGTGCAAAATACATATATATATATATATAGATAGATAGATAGATAGATAGATAGATATAGATATAGATATATATAAAACCATCCTTAAAGCTCCAGTAGGCAACATTGTTTTGGTATGATTGAGTAAGCATGGGGCCACGAGGGAGGGATGGGGAGACTGCTGTGCGGTGAGGGAGAGCCAAGGCTCCCAGAGAGGGAGAAACAGAACCAAGTAGGATAAAATACTTACGTGTTTGTCTGGTAGGAGGGGCTCAGGATGGAGACGAATGAAACCTAACTTAGATGAGACTCAAAAATCAACAGTTTTCAGGCTACTGCAGCTTTAACTCACATATATGTATATTGTAAATATATATATACATATATGTATATATATATATATATATATGTGTGTGTGTGTGTGTGTGTGTGTGTGTGTGTGTTCACAGAAAGTGGATTAGGTACCTGACAAATTGTGATACTAATCACGCTCACACAAAAATCCAGTCAATTCAATATTGCCCATAATGGCTTACAACAATGACGGATATAAAAGATATACAGATGGTACTGAAAGGGCTCCAGTCAAACATGATCCAAAATGCTGTCAGCCTGAACAAATCCATCTTCACTGGCAAATTCAGAATGTGCTACCAAATAAGTCACCATCGAAAAGAGCAATACTACATGGTACTTTCCTGCACTTGACAGTTTTCACTCCCAGTTTACACACACTGGTGATTATGAGAGAGCACATGTTTTGAATGGGATTTTTCCAGTCAGGTATTAGACTGACTAGACTAGAACACAGACCCAAGACAGGACATTAAAGTAAATGTTTAACTAGTAACCAAGCTCGAGTGGACTGACATATTTGATGTCATTCCCACAGAATATCACTCCGTGATATATTGGTGAATTCTCAGGCATGTGGTTCTCTGAAGTGCTGATCAATTTCTTGACCTTGCTCTGGCTGCAGTTCACCCATCAAAGGTCAGGAATATTCTTGCAAATCCATAACTTATGAGAACTGTGAAATTTCCCACCAATACTTTTGGGCTCAAGCGGTGTAGCTGACACACAATGTGTGTGTGTTATCGGTGTGGAAAAGAGCTACTGAGATGTAGCGCGCACACACATACACGCACACACACATACATGCACACAACTAGACACAACTGTAGCAATAGCTGGCCTGAAGCAAATTCTATTACCTAATGTGTTAAAAATTCTGCTGCTCGACAGAATTATTTAGCGTCTCTTGGCTCATTTGGCTTATTGTTTTGGTTGTACAGCACATTCACTGTATGGCTCATTAAACTTTAATTCTAAGCTCTAATTAGATGGCAAAATAAATGTGTGGATGGATGTATTTGTTGAGTATTTTGCCTCATATCAAGATCATGACCATTTATCAATCACAATTATTAGTCCATCTCTTGGATTAAAAACAAAATGTACTGGAGTGTCAGTGGCTTAGTGGTAGAGCAGGCGCCCCATGTACAAGTCTGTTTCCGCAGTGGCCTGGGTTAGAATCCAGCTTGTGGCCCTTTGCTGCATGTCATCCCCTCTCTTTCCCCCCTTCATACTTACCTGCCCTGTGCATTAAAGGCAAAAATGCCCCAAAAAATATCTTTAAAAAAAATAAAATAAATAAATAACGTGCTGACAAACGCAAAAACTTAGTTTCTTAAACATTCTATTAATTGTTAACATGTCATATTATGACACTGTTAGCTACTCATAATGTCATCCTGGACATGCAAACAGGCAACATCATCAGCAAGCCCTTCCCTTGTCCTCCCTCCAAGCTCCTCACCGTGCAGTGGAGACCCTGAGGGACTGCTGGACAGGCCAGGAATGGGGCTACAGCGCCCCCCGATGCCACCTCCTCCGCCTAGGATGCAACCACCCCCAGCTATGCCTCCTGCACCAGCTCCTCCTCCTAACGCAGCCACCCTGTTTAGTTCCTGTTCAATCTCTTCCAGGCCAGCACTCTTCTGGAAGCGAGACATCCGGTTGACCACCCGAGGGGACATGTGCGTGCGAGCACAGGGTGCACCACCATAGGGGTTGACGGGAAATACATGGGTCGTGCCGCGGAGAGTGCTGATGGCTACCCAGCGACTGTCCTGACTGAAACACATGTCCTGGACCTGGACAGAGACAGAACGGGTACAAAGGGAGGGGAAAGAGGGTGGGGAAAGTAGGAAGATGAGACAGAGAATGTGCAGAACAAATGAAGGATGAAATTGAAATGAAATTCTGTGGTGCCGCTCCTCTTCTCCATATTTGAAAAACCTCATAAATGTCTTGTGCTCTTATTCATCCAACAGAAGAAAGTTCTTAAACAGTACTTGCATCTTGAAACAAAACTATAAAACATGACGTTTGGAGATTTGCTTGTCTAATGTTATTTCAAAAAGCCCAGCGGTGTCAGAGAAGCATACAAGGTCTGTTAACAGTTAAATCCCAGCATCATGTTGGAAGAGTTAAATACTTAATGAAGCTATCTAATCTGGGCCACCTGTGGCTTATGAGAGGTCTGATTCTGTGTCTGTACCAATGAGTTAGTCTGAGCATGAAAAAACATACTGAAATAATTCAGTTTTAATCATTCAAAAGTATGACTTAACACTGTTTGAAGATTTTATCTTAATACAGTGAATATCAAGATGGCAGACACTGAGTTAAGTATGATATTTTGACATTTTACATCGGCACATAGCTAATGCTGCTGTTAAGTTTAGAGTATAATACTACGTAAACAGTGATATTAATATTAGCAACATAGGTTTCTGCCCTACCATGAAAAAGAACAGGGTCCCGTTTACCAAAAACATCTCAGGGCTAAGGTGATCACAAAGTCTGTCTAACGGACCTTCTCAAACTAAAGGGGTGTTTCCCAAAAGCACTGTCACCAACGACTCTCAGACATCCCCCGAAAATTAAATGAAAAATGTTTTATTTGAGGGTTTTTTTCCTTATCATAAACATAAACATTCTTTAAGTGCCATTTAATGTAAAATGATTACATGATATAATAATAATAATAATAATAATAATAATGATAATAACAATAATAAAAATTATTATTATTATTATTATTATTATTACTATTATTATCATCATCATTATTATTATTATCAAAAAAAGTTGCAAGCGGCAATTCCAGGTTCACAACAGCATGGAAGTTGAAAACTGGGTAGGATCAAGACCTTTGCCAGCTCAGAAAACCTGCGGTAAAGATAAACAAGTTTTATGACAATCACACAGATGCTCATTCAGTTATGTCCAAATCTCTACCAAGCCACGCTCTTCTTTGGAAACTCTGTCGCTTCCTATCAGTCAACTGCAGAAACATTTTGGGGACATGCTTTATTGGCTTACTTAAAATGTTTGAGTGAATGTTTGAACAAACCTTCAGTGATTTATGGCCAAATTTTGACAAAGACCATTGCACTTGTTTGGAACTTGTGGCGCCCCCTATTGACTGATCTCAAAATAATTTAACACGTGGTTCATCATTATTATTTAACATACTATACTATTCTGATTTCTAGTCTGATTTGTATTATCCCAAGCCCGTTTTTTGCATTTGTGGTGCCCCCTAGTGGTCAATTTGAATGAAACTCTCAGGATATGTTGCTGGTACCTTTTAAGACATTGCTTGAAAGGTTTGTGATGATTGACCAAAAGGTTGTGAAGTTATGTGCTGAGCCACACCCCTCTGAAGTTCATTGGTCAGTGTCTTCAAAGCAATGAAATATCAATAACAGTAAAAGTATTGGTGATAAAATTCTGGAAAAAAAATCTCACACCATTCTGTTGATTTCAGGTACATTCTCAAATATTTCGGTGACATTTGGTTCAAAATGAGATGAAATACAAAATGTTGTCCATACAGTACAAATTACAACAAGATAATGAATATCACTGTGAGCTAACCGTTTAAGCGATCTGAACACCAATTGAAACATGTAACATCTAGTATCCAAAGACTATGTGTGTCAACTGTGGTTGCATTTAGATGAAGACTTCTGGAGATATAGATGTTAATTCATTTTGGATATTCTAAAAAATGACGGACTTCTGAATTGACTATAGGTTGAAGTGCAGCAAACTTTTGCCAGCTATGTAGGACACAGGTGATTTATTATGATTTTTTTCAAGTATGGAATGTGAAATGTCCAGAAATTTAGAATTAATGGTATAGGCCATGCCCCCTTTAAGCAATAATTTTAAAATTTTGTGCATCAACTGAGACACGTTCAAATGATGCAAACCAAGTTTCATAAGAATATCTCTGGCTGATTATGAGATGTCAACTTTTTGCATATGTAGCACCCGATGTTAGTCAATTTGAATCAAACTTTCAGGGAATGATTAACACACTTCTGTAGACATTTCCCACACATTTTGTGATGACTGGCTCAACGGTTAAGGAGTAAAATCCATTAATGTGCTGAGCCATGCCCCTCTAAATGTCACTGGTCGATATCATCAAAACGCAATGACATATCAAAAAGCTTTTGAAGAGCTTAATCCCATGATGATCCACATAAAGTTTGGTACAAATAAGACCTTGTCATGCCTTAGGAAAAAAAATGTGTGTCAAAAATGTGTTTTTCAAAACAACAGGCAGACCTTGAGGGTTCTTGAAGTTTTCGTAGAACCCTTTCACCTGAACATGTGTGTTGAATTTCAAGTCAATCTGACATATGGCCTTTCAAAACAAAATTTCTTCTAACCATCATTATGGTGCCCCAATCTGGCCTATTGCCATTATATTTCTTGAGCACCATTTGCACACAACTTCCAATCATTGATGAAAATTTCATGTCTCTACAATGTACCATCTGACGGAATTTGCAAAAACATCTCTGAATAATAATAATAAAAATAATAATAATAATAATAATAGCTGCTGCGCAGCGATGGGTCGGGTCCAGGTATTTTTAGGCAATTCTGAGCAACAAGCAGAAGAATTGGAAGACATTTAGGAATTTAGCAACACAATCTACCTTTTGCATCAGCTGAGGCTTGAGCTCACAAACTCTGAGACTAAGGATCAATTTCTATCTCACTGAGCTAATTAGTCAGTGACAATTCATGTGTAGCTTCAGAAATTGACTAAGCCAGACGTGCAGGTTTAGCAGCCGCCCATGCATGGAAAAGCAGATTTCAAACCACTGTAAAAAATTCAGTTATCAAAACAAAAATCCGAAAACACACATATTGCATCTAGACAGCATGGAGATGTTGGTAATTTATTTGTATCAATGATTGATTTGCTCCATAAGTGAAAAACTAATGTTTAAAATTGCCATTTTAACATTGACTCCAATTGTTCACATTAGAGCAAAATTCAAAATGCTGTCGAAAATTCAGTTTTTGAGATAAAATTCTGAAATTTGCCACACATGACTACCATGACTCTAGAATTTTGTCATTTTTTTCATGAACATTGAAGATTTATTTAGCAAGAATTTGCAATCAAAAATCTGAGAAACTTTTTTTGTAGGACAGTCTGAAGATGCTCTGTAGCAAGTTCGGTGTCAATTAAGCAAAAATTGTGGGAGGAGATAGGTTTAAGAAGTTTTACAGTTTTTGAAAAAAAAGAGTGATGAACTTCATAATTTTTAATAGGTTTAAATGTCAGTATTGGGGGTACAGTTTTGAACTTTAGACGCTTGCTGTAGTGCCACCATCAGGACTACTGGCTTGAGTTTACAGCTGAGGATATCTGGCATGAGACTGGACCTTTGTGCAAAGTTTGGTGAGTTTTCACCCATGGGAAGTATGTTTTCCTCAGAAGAAGAAAGAATGAAGAAAGAAGACGAATACCTAGGATTACAATAGTGTCCTTGCAGCTTAGCTGCCCGGACCTTAATAATTAAACAGGATAAAAACAATGGGGTTTTAGCCCTTTGGGCTTGAACCCCTAATAAAAACAATTATAATAAAAATTGATAATAAGAAAAAGAATACATTTTATTTGTAGGTGCCTTTCAAAGTACTCAAGGACACCTTACAAGACAAATTTTAAAACAAGCAATGATGCATCCATAGATCATAAAGTCAAATAAACTGGTTATGAATAGTAATAAGTTAATAAAATAACTAGACAAAAATCATAATAGTAAAAACTAGGTATAAAATCAACATCAGTGCAAATCTCAGTGTGTGCATCACCATTAAATCAGACCGAATACGCCAGCTTAAAAAGGCGTGTTTTCAGACAGGATTTGAAGGTCGAAAGGGAGTCAATATTGTGAATGTCAAGGGGGAGAGAGTTCCAAAGGCAAAGGTCAGAACGGCTGAAGGCTCTAGAAGCCATGGTAGTCAAGCAGGCAGATGGTGATGTGAGTTGGATTGGAGAAGAGGATCTAAGAGTACTGGAGGGTGTGTAGATATGAAGGAGTTCAGTCAGATACAGAGGAGGTTAGGTCATGAATGGCCTTAAAGGTGAGAAACAGAGTCTTCCCATTATGATATTTAACAGGAAGCCAGTGAAGCTGCTGAAGAACAGGAGTGATATGATTTATAGAGAGGGTTCTAGTAATGAATGGCCTTAAAGGTGAGAAACAGAGTCTTCCCATTATGATATTTAACAGGAAGCCAGTGAAGCTGCTGAAGAACAGGAGTGATATGATTTATAGAGAGGGTTCTAGTAATGATACAGGCAGCTGAATTCTGGACCAACAGGAGTTTATGAGGACACCTGAGAGGGAGACCAAAGAAGACAGTTGCAATAATCAATATGAGATGTAACCAAAGTGTGAAGAAGAGTAGCGGTGCTGTTCAGCGTAAGCAACGGGTGAAGACAATTAATATTGCGTAAATTGAAGTACATAGACCAAGTTACATTCATCGTATCATGCATCATATCATCACACATCTTCTTGCATCATTGGTTGCTGCTTCATAATTGTCCATGTATCCTGATAGTTCCGGTAATCCATTGCTTACGTTTGAGAAAGTTGCATGTTAACCAAGATTTAATTTTTCAATAAGAGTCATAAAGGGAAGTGGGTGTAAGAGTGGAAGTAGGCTTGATGGATGGGTAGAGCTGGGTGTCATCTGCATAGCAATGGAATTGGATGCTGAATTTCCAAGAAAACATTGCCAAGAGATAGAAGGAAATGAATAGAAGGGGGCCCAAGACAGAGCCCTGTGGAACACCACTAGTAACTGGAAAAGAGTGTGAGATCGGATCTAAATACCTCGAGGAGGATGTTATGTGAGATGGTAGGCTGTACTCAGATTGAGAAGGATGAGTATAGCTCAAAGCCCAGATTTAGCTGCCATCAACAGATCATTACTGATTTTCACTAAATCCCTGTTTCCACCAAAAACTTTGGGTATGGTACCTTGGGAACCAAAGGTACCCTTCAGACATGGTACATAGACTCTAGCGTTTCCTCTGCAAGCAGTAACCTTGAATGTGGGCGGGGTTATTGTCACTCACTGCTCCATCGAGCACTCACTGTATAATGGAAAAAAGCGTACCGAACTGAACTGAACCGTACCGCTCGGTGGAAACTGGGCTTAAGGTTGTCTCCACACTGTGAAAGGAGAAAAAAACAGACTCAAATTGTTCAAACACATTGTTATCTCTCAGGCCTAGAGAGCTCAGTGTAGACCTGAGCTGCAACTGTTCTTCAAGTATTTTAGAGATAAATGGTGAATTTGAAACCATTCAGGTTGTTAGGATTTGCACCAGGTTTCTTGAGTATTGAGGCTGTTCTTGCAGCAATTTGGAGAGATGAGGGAACAAGACCAGAGGTAAGGGAGGAATGTATGATCTCAGTTATGAAGGAAGAAATGGAAGGAAAGACAGCCTTTAACTAGTGAGTGGGAAGTAGAATTTAGATTCTCTGCCCGAGCCCCTCCCACCCCTCTGGTGGTCCAGGCCAAGGCCATCAGAGAGAGAGAGAGAGAGAGAGAGAGAGAGAGAAAGAAAGAGAGAGAGCAGCTTTCTATGCCTCCAAAAAAATATGCCCTATTCAATACATGGACATGCAATGACAAATTGTCATTAACTTATTACGCTATAAAAAACGATGACATTATGGACCTACCCATGTTTAAAATGACCTGTTGAAGTGAAAATAAAAGTCCATGTTTAACCGGCGCGGAGAGCGCAGGACAAATGTGCTGCCTGTGTGGACAGTCAAGCGCCTGCTGCGAGTACACTCGCAGGATTTCCACGGCACTAACGTGCTCGGTGTGTCCTTAGTGTTAATTATAACAGCCAACTTATTGAAAAATGTCGGGTTTAAATCGGGCTTGGGCCGTTAATTACAGTTAATTGGACGGGCCGGGCCGGTCCCAGACATAACATAACATAACATAACATAACATAACATAATGGGTCGGGCTGAATTTTTTGGGCCCGATTTAAGCTCTAGTGGGAAGGAGATCTAACAGGCACATACATGATTTGGATTTACAAATCAGATATTTCAGCAACATTTAGAAGTTAAAAATATTCTTTTTCTTATTAATGTAAACATTGTAGTGCATTTGTAGAAACAGGGCCCTGTTCTGACATCCACTGACAGAGTGTAAGAAAGAGAGTGATGGGGATTACTGACTGGCTTTGTTTGTGCCGGTGAATGATAATGTGCTAGTTAGGTTTGAATTTACTTTCAATATAAATAACATTTTCTGATGGCACTATATTGTGACCTACCCCACAAGAATTCACAAACAATAACTAACACTATCTCCCAGATACCTGATCCAGGTCTGCTTTGAGCAACTCCACCCAACTTAATTTACATAAGTAAAATGAACTGGATAGATATTTTGAAAATACGCAAAATATGCTCTTTATGGTATTCTTCACCACTGAGGACAGAAAAATATGCACACTGGGAATTAAGTGCATTAAACTCCAGACTGCCACAAAATTGCCACAAAACATAATAAACCTGTCTGACAGTGCTTGACCAGAGTCAAGCAGTGTGAGAGGATTACACAACAACTTCTGACAAAGGTAACAACGTGAGATGAGCTTGTTTGCTGTTAAAATAAATGGCTAAGAAAAAAGTAAAGAGTTGAGGGTATCCTTTGTCCTTCTCTAACAGTGACTGAATCTTAGACACTTGCGAGTTGGGATCTCCCGGAGCATGTTAGACATACAGGAAACCACTTGGATAGGTTGCAAGAGACAATACAAGCAAAGGAGAGTAGAAGAAAGAAGATGAAAAAAAGACAAAGGAGTGAGATGAAAGACTGATGAGGTAACAGTGTGCTGAAACAGCTTCTATCATTCCATATATTGTAAATAACAGAGGCCAGAGAAAGTGGATGGTATTGGAGAAAAATAAAAGGAAAAGGTCCAGGAGAAAGTTATGATGAGGAATGTCTAACTCTTTAGCCAGTAACCAAGTCGGCTAATCAAAGAGACAGCTCTGTACCTGCAGGCCTCTCTACTCTTTTGCCAGATCAGACTTGGTAATTCTACCCAGCAATGACAGATAATAGGGCATCCTCTGCATACCAGATAGTTACTTTACTCCACAAAGATGACTGAAAGAGAAGGCCTGACCTCTGCTTGGGCTGGTTAGGGATGACTTGGACATGAAAAAAGGCTACTTTGTGTGTACTGTAATAGTTCATAATAGACCTGTCACAGCTCTAACTGTAAATGGGTGCCTGGACTTTGCTGTCAAATCCCTTTTATCAAGCAGGGGATTACCTGTAGGGTGGTTGTGACTGTATAGCCACAGTGTGACAACCACGAAGATACCAAACAGTTTTCAAATGTTGTCTTAAAAAGGTGGAATGTAACTGCATTCAGTCAAATGTTGGTGTAGGCTGGAAAGCTCTCCATCCTGTCCTGGTGCACAATGTATTTCATGATATCCTTTTTGCAGCCAGCAGCTCCATAACCTGGTTGCTTGCTCGAGAGAAAGTTCCCCACCCTTTGGAGGCCATTTTTTTTGCCCTAGGGCACTTGGCATGGCAGTTGTAGCTATCGCAAATTCACATTTGTTTTTTAAATCAGTGAAACTGAGTAGGTACTTCTGTGTACCTGAGAAGAGGAATGATAAGAATGTGACAAAGGGATAAGACTGAAGAGAGAGGACAGGCATACACCTGATTAGCATAAGAAAAGGGATATAAAGATAAAAAAAATAATGGATATACTCATTTTGACTGATTAAATATGTGTTTTAGAGTTTATCAAGGGATGCACTGATTTGACACGCAGCACTGAGATCAGTGCCAATACTGACCTTATTTAGTGGTTCGGCCGAAATGATCGATCCATGTTTAAGGTACTCTATGGAATTTATTGTAAACAAATAAAGGTTATGCTTACATTAGTGTTACTAACCAGAATGTAATGCAGTATTTACAATTCAGTCCCATGATCTCTTGCGTGTATTATTTCTTATGCCATCTTATGTTTAAAAAAAAAAACTTAATCTCATTATTAATGTAAGCACTATTGACTTACATGACATTGTATTAACTGGCAACCTGCAGGGCAATATTTACAGTATTCAACAACATCTAAAACAGAGCCAGCATCTTCTTTTTTCAAAGATGTTCTCCCCAAACACAATCCAGAAGTAGCATGTAAAAAAACAGAAGCTCTCCTTTAATTGTCCTTGCAAGACAGAGGAAATGGATGAGGCAAAAGGAAAAGACTGGGACATATAATGATTTGTTCTTAAATTTGGGGAGGAATGGTGGTTAAATGATTTTTCTAACTTTTCATGGCTGATTTCTCCCACAAATTGCTTCTGTTTAAAGTGTGTGTGTGTGTGTGTTGCAGCAAAACTACTGAGCCAATCAGCCTCATACTTTATGTGCAGCATTCATAATTGTATGCTCAAGGACTGGGTGCAATGACTTAAAATTTCTGAAAAACCTGTTTTATTGACAGTTCGATGCCTTCACCGTCAACTGATTCCTCACTCCTAACTGGAGTTCAGATGTGGAACATTTTGCTTGCCAAATTTTGTAGATTTGGTAAACTGAAACCCTTTGTTTTGTCCTGTTTTATTATTATTATTATTAGGGGTTCAAGCCCGAAGGGCTGAAACACTTTTGTTTTTGTACTGTTTTATTTTTATTATTATTAATATTACTATTACTATTATTTATTATTTATTATTATTATTATTATCGTTAATATTATTGTTATTATTATTATTATTCAGAAATGTTTTTGCAAATTGTCATTGGAAGTTGTGTGCAAATGGTGCTAAAAATATTAAATTGCCAATAAGCCAGATGGGGCACTATCATTAAGGTCAGGGGAAATTTGGATTTGAAAGGCCACCTCCCTCGCACCGTATATCAGATTGACTTGAAACTTTTAACACATCGTCAGTTGAAGAATTTCTACAAAAGCCTAAAGACCCCCAAAGGTCCGTCCAATAGATTGTGCGCCATATTGTATTTTGTGAAAAACACCATTTGTACAAAACTTGGTTTGCATCATCTTGGGTCATGTCTCAGTTGATGCACAAAATTGGAAAATTATTGCTTAAAGGGGGCATGGCAGTCCATACTTCAACAAATCATAATAAATCACCAGTGTGTCCTACACAGCTGAAATCGAATGGTGACAAAACTTTGTCGCACTGCAACCTATAGTCAATTCAGAGGTCTGTCACTCTATATTTTTAAGATTATACAAAATCAATTAACATCAGTATCTAAGTATATATATAAGTCTTCATCTTCATGCATTCACCACCGCCACAAAAATTCTTTGGATACCAGATGTCACTTGTTTCAAATAGTGTTCAGATTGGTTTAACAGTCAGCTCACAGTGATATTTATTATCTTGTTGTAATTTGTACTGTACGCACAACATTTTCTTTTTCATGTAATTTTCAACCAAATATCACCAAAATATTTGACAATATACCTGAAATCCCCAGAATGATGTGCGATTTTCAGAAATTTATCATCAACACTTTTAGTATTATTAATATCTGACTGCTTTTTGAGGATATTAACCAATGACCTTTAAAGTGGGCGTGGCTCAGCAAATGACTCCACAACGTTTTCAGCCAATCATCACAAACCTTGCAAGCAATTTACAGTTACCAGGAACATATCCTGAAAGTTTAATTCAAATTGACCCCTAGGGGGCACCACTTTCAAATCAGTCAATGTCCAAGAGCAAAGTCCTTCCACAAAGCCATAAATCAATGAACATTTTTTCAAACATCATTAAACTTGGTGGACATTTTTAATTAAGCCATTAAAGTATGTCCCCAAAATGTTCCTGCATGTTGACTGATAGATAGTGACAGTGCTGCCAAAGAAGAGCGTAGCTTCGTCAAGATTTGGACATAAATGAATCAGTATCTGTCTGATTGTCATAAAACCTGTTGTTTATATTTAATGCAGGTGCCCTGTACTGTCAAAGTGTTGTTTTTGGCAGGTATTTTAGATTTAGTCTTAGTTTTAGACTTTTGGACTAAAATGCTTATTAGTTTTAGTCAAATTTTAGTCATTTCTATATGTGATAGTTTTAGTCCAGTTCTAGTCGACGGAAACTCAAAAAGGTTTTAGTCTAGTTTTAGTCAGTTTTATTTAAAAAAAAAAGTATAGTGTTTTAACAAATTAATTTAGGTCAATAAGTATAAGTATAAGTTAAAAGCCTGGAGTTTATTCACTCTGAATTTTGTCTGGATTCTGGTTCCGGTCTAGAGAGCGGATGCGGTATTCACCAAATTCACCAGACTAAAAGTGTTCAGCATAGTAAAACTTTAAATTCTGGCACACCATCGATTTAGGGTGATGAGGGGTGTAAGAAAATCGATTAACTTAATGGCATTGGGCTTTTCTTGTAAATTCTATTCTTTAAATTAAAAGTTTCACCGCATTTTTATTAGCTTGGTGCTTTTATTTTTACGGAAAGGCGCATCCATCAAATTCCGGATCCTGTCTCTCTCGCCCTGGTTACGTTTCCTTACCAAAACAGCCACTAATGGCCCCAGACTAGATTACACACACAATAAGCAGGAATATCATGTATTTTGAAGGTTTGACAGACCACCCTGTAACATTTACGTCCATTCTCGTCTCGTCAACGAAAACTCACACACGTCTCGTCATGTTTTAGTCATCAAAGAGCCATGTTTATCTCGTCACCGTCTCGTTATCGTCAACGAAATAATTTCGTCATCACTGACGAAAACAACACTGTACTGTCAAAGGTCTTTTTTCTACCCAGCTTTAAAGTATTAAATGTCCGTGCTGGCTTGAACTCCGGAATTGCCGCTTGCAGCTATATTTTTTCCTTGATGTCTCTGCCTCTTCCATGAGTAAATAAACAGTTAAATGGTTTCCTTTTTTTGGCTATTTCAATTGTGTGTCTTGTTGTTATTTGCTATGTTGTTGTGCTGTAGCCTACAGACAAAGTTACACTAATTAAAGTCCAGTGTTAAATGACATGGACTAAAAATTTGTGGCTATGTTTTAGTAATTAAAAATACACTCATCCTCATAATTATATCATATGTTATCTATATTTCACATACAGTGCCTGTAGCAAGAAAACTCTATCTACTCTGTGCAACGTGCCGCAGCTCCATCAAAAATAGAGGAAGAGGGACACCTGGGATTATTCTGAAATGTGCTGTGCCGTGTGTGCTAAAGCTACGAGAACTCTCTAGAGTGGTCACGATCAGCCTGGGTGACCACTTGGTCACCTGGTGGGGATCTGCATTCTTCTGAGTACATTTTTCTCATTCTTTCCTGTCTTCGTTTGCACAGTGTTGTATATCTTTGCACAGTACCACCCCCTGTGGGTCAGTGGAATAAAGGGAGACCAGGGAGTCCTGAACTGTGCTGACGTATTGTGGTAAGCAAGTTGTGTCATTTCCGGTGTTTCTGTGACAGTGTCTCTGTACTGCTCTGGTGAATTCTACTAGCCTGCTTTCTCACTTCAGTTGCTTAAAACGTCAACTCCAAGTCTTAACCCACACGAGTTCTGTTTAAGCACTCATAGCTCTCCTTTCTACGACTTTCTCGCTAATCTCTTAGCTGTTGTTTGCACGCTACTAGCCTTGGTAGCTACATTAGCTTTACTGCTAGCGATGGCTTCTCCCTCTGCTCTCTCTTGCCCGGTGTGCCACATGTTCAGTTAAGCCTCTGCCTCCTTTAGTGACAGTGGTAAGTGTAACAAGTGTAGCTTATTTGTTGCGTTGGAGGCGAGGCTTAGTGAATTAGAAGCGCGGCTCCGCACCATGGAAAATCACTCAGTAGCTGCGGTAGTTAGCCAGCCCCCTGTAGCCGGTGCAGAGCCACATAGCACAGCTTTAGCTCCTGCTAGCGGTCCTCCGGTAACTCCCGCTCAGCCGGGACGTTGGATAAGTGTGCGCCAGAAGCGTAGCTCCAAGCCGAAGCCCACAGCTCACCACCAGCCTGTTCACGTCTCCAACCGCTTTTCCCCACTCAGCGACACACCCGCTGACGATAAAACTCTGGTTATTGGCAGCTCTATTTTGCAGAACGTGAAGTTAGCAACACCAGCGGCCATAGTCAAATGTATCCCTGGGGCCAGAGCGGGCGACATTGAGTCAAATTTGAAACTGCTGGCTAAAGCTAAACGTAGATTCAGTAAGATTGTTATTCACGTCGGCGTTAATGACACCCGGTTACGTCAATCGGAGGTCACTAAAATTAATATTGCCTCGGTGTGTGAATATGCAAAAACGATGTCGGACTCCGTAGTTTTCTCTGGACCCCTTCCTAATCTGACCTCTGATGACATGTTTAGCCTCATGTCATCATTTAATCGCTGGCTGTCCAGGTGGTGTCCAGCAAACAATGTGGGTTTCGTTAATAATTGGCAAACTTTCTGGGGAAAACGTGGTCTCATTAGGAGAGACGGCATTCATCCCACTTTGGATGGAGCTGCTCTCATTTCTAGGAACCTGGAAAATTGTATTAGTAAATTAAATCCCTGACAACCCAGAGTTGAGACCAGGACATAGAGTCGCAGTCCTATACGCCTCTCTGAGCTTTTAGTTGACTTACCCAGCCATAGTTTCCATAGTTTTATACCAACGTTGTCCGTCCCCTGACCACCTAAATTATTTAAATCTAAAATTAAACAAAGAGGAGTTGTGCAAAACAACCTCATAAAAATTAAAACCTCTTCTGTGACAGAAAGACAAAACAGGAGAATTAAATGCGGACTGTTAAATATCAGGTCTCTTTCGTCTAAAGCAGTGTTCGTAAACGAATTAATATCAGATAATCATATTGATTTACTCAGTCTCACTGAAACCTGGCTGTGTCAAGATGAATATGTTAGTCTAAATGAATCCACTCCTCCCAGTCATAATACCACCCACATTCCTCAAGGCAGCGGCCGAGGAGGGGGAGTTGCAGCCATTTTTAACTCTAGTCTGTTAATCAGCCCTAAACCAAAACTAGATTATAATTCTTTTGAAAGCCTCGTTCTTAGTCTTTTACATCCAACATGGAAAACCTTGCAGCCACTTTAATTTGTTATAGTGTACCGTGCTCCTGGCCCGTATCCTGAATTTATATCTGAATTCTCAGAGTTTTTATCCAGTCTAGTTCTTAAATCAGATAAAGTTATTATTGTAGGCGATTTTAACATTCATGTCGACATTGATAATGACTCCCTGGCTACCACGTTTATCTTATTATTAGACTCCATTGGCTTCAGTCAGGGTGTACATGAACCCACTCACTGTTTTAACCATACCCTCGATCTAGTTCTGATGTATGGAATTGAAATTGATAATCTAACAGTCTTTCCACAGAATCCCTCGCTATCGGATCATTATTTGATTACTTTTGATTTCTTTTTACTCGATTACACACCATTCAACAGTTACTAAACCAGATGTTTATCAGATAGTGCTGTCGCAAAATTTAAGGAAATGATTACTCCGTCGTTAAATTCAATACCAAGTCCTTCAGTAACAGAGGTTTCCTGCACCGACTTTAACCTCTCCCGAATTGATCAATTTGTTGATGGCGCCGTAAGCTCGCTGCGAACAACACTCGACTCTGTAGCTCCTCTTAAAAAGAAGTTAACAAAACAAAGAAAGTTCGCTCCTTGGTATAACTCTCAAACCCGTAAATTAAAACAAATATCGCAAAAGTTTGAAAGGAATTGGCGATTAACCAAACTGGAAGAATCTCGTTTAATCTGGGCAGACAGTCTCAAAACTTATAAGAGGGGCCTCCGCAATGCCAGAGCAAACTATTACTCTGCTTTAATAGAAGAAAACAAAAATAACCCCAGGTTTCTTTTCAGCACTGTAGCCAGGCTGACTGAGAGTCAAAGCTCTATTGAGCCTTGTATTCCTTTAGCCCTTAGCAGTAATGATTTTATGAGCTTCTTTAATGACAAAATTCTAACTATTAGAGGCAAAATTCATGACCTCCTGTCCTCAGATAGTACCTATCTAACCTCAAACACAGCTGTAAGACCTAATATATATTTAGATTGCTTCTCCCCAATTTCTCTTCAAGAATTAATCACAGTGATTTCTTCATCTAAATCATCAACGTGTCTCTTAGACCCCATCCCAACTAGGCTACTCAAGGAGGTCTTACCTTTAGTTAACACCCATATATTAGATATGATCAATATATCCTTATTAACAGGCCATGTACCACAGTCTTTGAAGGTAGCTGTAATTAAACCTCTACTAAAAAAGCCCACCCTGGATCCAGAGGTGTTAGCCAACTATAGACCAATATCTAATCTTCCCTTTATGTCAAAGATCCTTGAGAAAGTAGTCGCAGACCAGCTGTGTGATTTTCTCCATGATAATAATTTATTTGAGGAATTACAGTCAGGATTTAGAGTGCATCATAGCACTGAGACAGCACTAGTTAAAATTACAAATGACCTTCTGATTGCTTCAGACAAAGGACTCGTCTCTGTACTTGTTTTATTAGATCTTAGTGCAGCGTTTGACACTGTTGACCATGAAATTCTGCTACAGAGACTGGAACACTTAATTGGCCTAAAAGGTTCTGCACTAAGCTGGTTTAAATCTTATTTATCTGATCGTTTTCAATTTGTTGACGTTCATAATGAATCATCCGTACGTACTAAAGTTTGTTTTGGAGTTCCGCAAGGTTCTGTGCTTGGACCAATCCTATTTATCCTATATATGCTTCCTTTAGGCAACATCATTAGAAATCACTCTATAAATTCCCATTGTTATGCGGATGATACACAGTTGTATTTATCGATGAAACCAGAAGAAAGTAATCAATTAACTAAACTTCATAATTGTCTTAAAGACATAAAAACCTGGATGAGCACCAATTTCCTGATGTTAAATTCAGACAAAACTGAAGTTACTGTTCTTGGCCCCAAACAACTCAGAGACTCTATCTGATGACATAGTTTCTCTCGATGGCATTGCTCTGGCCTCTAGCATGACCGTAAGAAACCTCGGAGTAACATTTGATCAAGATTTGTCTTTTAATTCTCATTTAAAACAAACCTCAGGGACTGCATTTTTTCATCTGTGTAATATTGTAAAAATTAGGCCTATCCTGACCCAAAAAGATGCAGAAAAATTGGTCCACGCTTTTGTTACCTCAAGGCTGGATTACTGTAACTCTCTATTATCAGGTAGCTCTAATAAATCATTAAAAACTCTCCTGCTAATTCAGAATGCAGCAGCACGAGTACTAACAGGAACTAAGAAACAAGATCATATTTCTCCTGCTTTAGCTTCTCTGCACTTTCTCCCTGTGAAATCCAGAATTGAATTTAAAATCCTACTGTTAACTTATAAAGCTCTAAATGGTCAAGCTCTGTCATATCTTAGAGAGCTCATAGTGCCATATTATCCCACCAGAACTCTGCGCTCTGAGAATGCAGGGTTACTCGTGGTCCCTAAAGTCTCCAAAAGTAGATCAGGAGCCAGAGCCTTCAGCTATCAGGCTCCTCTCCTGTGGAATCATCTTCCTGTTACGGTCCGGGAGGCAGACACCGTCTCCACTTGACTTAGGCCTAGTCTGCCGGAGGACCACCTATAATGCACCGGGCACCTTCTCTCTCTCTCTCTCTCTCTCTCTCTCTCTCTCTCTCTCTCTCTTATTATGCTGATCTGTTCTGTACGACATCTATTGCACGTCTGTCCGTCCTGGAAGAGGGATCACTCCTCAGTTGCTCTTCCTGAGGTTTCTACCATTTTTTTTCCCCGGTAAAGGTTTTTTTTTGGGGGAGTTTTTCCTTATCCGCTGTGAGGATCTAAAGGACAGAGGGATGTCGTACGCTGTAAAGCCCTGTGAGGCAAATTGTATTTGTGATATTGGGCTTTATAAATAAAATTGATTGATTGATTGACTGGCAGGACTTTGTTATCGTGATACCTTCATGCAAACAAAACCGGGACTTACTCACAGTAAAACAGCTCCATATCAACCTTTTGACCTCCATATTTGACTGGAGGTCAAAAACTCCTGAGTAAAAGCTTAAAAACAGTGTCATGTTAATATTGTGTTAAAAATTAATGTTTCTGCCATCAGGTACAATCAAATTTTAGTACCACAGCAATACCTGTGACTTAGAGTTATCTTAATAATAAAGGATTTGAATGAGTGTACTAGGATTTTACATATCGAAATTAATTAGGGGGAGAAAACGTTAGACTGCACCTGAACCTGAGTACTGTAAAATCTTAATATACATGTTGCAGGTCCGTTGTCAGGGGCCATATTCACAAACATTCTGAGAATGCTCTCAGATAGCTCTTAACTTGGCCTAAACATTTTTAGTGAGGTGTCTTAGCTTGGGATTGATTTAGGTTCTCAGAGCAACTCTAAGCATGGAAGGGACAGAATTTAGTAAGGAGGTGTGGTTAACCCCGTTGCTAGGTATGATGCATTCTTTTAACAGGTGCGATTGGTTGTCACAGCCACACCCCTTTGTGAGCCTACAAAGTGTGGACACCCAGTCGAAATGAACTAAACTGCCGACTGTGAAAGTGTTGTCATTGTTAATGTGATCAATCTGCTGATGGAAGGTTGAGACAGACCCCAGTCATCACTGCTGCACCGTTGCATTTTTCCAGTTTTCCAAATATCTTAGTGTTGTGCTAATTTTATTTCTGGCATTAGGCGTGGAGATGTGCGCATCCCTATTGACATCAACCACACATATTATCCCTGCACCATGTAATCCATAGCATTTCATTTACTCAGCATCATCCAGCATTTAGAGAATATTTCTCCAACCTCTGTATTTCCACCACTCTCTCCCCTGCTTAAGAAACTCTTAAAAGCGTCTTAAAAGTCCTTGTCCCTGCTCATAACAGTTTTTCACCATAGCAGCTATTTTAAGGTCTAACATGCTCTGTGAATAACTTTTATCTCTACGAGGACATAGTCTTTACTTTAAGGGGAAATTCTAAGAAAACATCACAATTCTACAGTTTTTCCTGGAATTTTGTTACTAGGCATAACTCTCTGTTCTAGGAAGCTTTGTGAATACAGCCCCAGATGTCCAACTACCTCTGACCCCTTACCATGGAACCATAGCTTACTTATTTTATTGGCGTACTAGTGATGTTGCTTCCAGTATTTTGAAAAATGAGCTGGGGAAACCAACAGGATGCACCTCTAGATTTAATGATCTGCCCTTTCATCCTGCTGTTCTGCTTAAGTGTTTCTCATACACATTTTCACATGTAAAAAGCTGGTTAGACACCCAGTTACCCATATGTGACCAAGCTATAGCAGATATTTGGGTCAGGAAAGGCTAAATGAATTTCCATACCCAAATTACAGAAAGCAGGTTCCAAACTTACGAAGTACTGAATAAATCAGGTTTCTGCAAAAAACAACAACAGTAGCCTAATTACTTAGGTGCATATAAACACACAGACAGGATCAGCCTTCAAAACTCATATCACTACAATCACAGCTGACCATGCAGGGCTGCAAAGTCCAGCAGTAATGGTGTGCCACCCCTGTAACCTCAGTGACTAGCGCTCTACATTTTCCCCAATGGCTCCGCTCTCATCTACACTCTGGTCCTCCTCAAGTCCCTTACAGCTGTTATCAGCTGCAGGTCTGTTTACCTGGCTTCGGGTCACTGACAGCCACCCGCATGTTTGGCCGCTAGAGACAGATAAGGCGTCTATCCACCCACCTTACTGAAGACTTTATCACTTTTCACTGTGTGTGTGTGTGTGTGTGTGTGTGTGCGTGACAGTGTGTGTTGATAACCCCTGGCCCAAGCACTCGGCTACGGTCGGCTTTCAGTGTTTACAGCAAGCTGGATCAAAGCAGACTCCACAGGCAGCCGGCCAACGGACCTGCGGTTTGGTCATACATTAACTATAGGCAGGCTGTGACAATGTGTGTGTGTGATAGTGCGTTTTCCCAGTCAATAATCCTGAACCAAACAAGGCCTTAAGTGGTTTTGTTGAGTAAGCACTTCTAACTTGCACTTCAAAGTCTGAGTGTCATGGCTGTGATCTGAGAATTTAAAAAAACCACAAAATATCTTAACTTGGAAGGTTATAGCTGCATTTATTATGTATTCATATTTTTTTAATATATGATTTTTGTTGTCAAATTAATTTCCATTTCCCTGCTCATTTCAATAGGTCCACTCTTACATAAAATTCAGATGTATTTTGTATCCATGTGGGCACCAGTTCTCTCTCTAGAGGTTTTGACAGTTAGCACTAGGACAGGTACCTGCTGTTGTTCTAAAAGCTAGTTTGGCCCGTTCACCATCATGGTCAATAGTTCCGACAGCAGCATGTGACAGCTCCTAGAATTTAAGTATTTTAACCCAATGGTGAGTTCACACTGAATGTAAAGCATGTGTTTCACATGGCAAGATTACGTACACGACATGAATTCACGCCAGGTGACGCGAATTATGCAAAATTTGTAGGTATTCCAAATTTGCATGTCATTTTTCAACTTCTGCAAGAAATTTGCGTGACACTGTAATATAAAAGCCTACTGCCATGAGATTTAGTTGACATTCTTGTGACATTACTGAGAATTCATTCTGAACATACAATACTGTATCCCACCATGAAATGCCACCTTATGTTTAAAAAAAACCGTAATCTCATAATGAATGTAAGTACTACTGAGTTAGATGGCATTGTATTAACTGGCAACCTGCAGAGCACATATTTACAGTATTCAACAACATCTAAAACAGAGCCAGCATCTTCTTTTTTCAAAGATGTTCTCCCCAAACACAATCCAGAAGTAGCATGTAAAAAAAGAAGCTCTCCTTTTATTATACTTGCAAGACAGAGCAAATGGATGAGGCAAAAGGAAAAGACTGGAACATGTAATGATTTGTTCTTAAATTTGGAGGGGGAATTGTGGTTAAATGTTTTTTCTATCTTTTCATGGCTGATTTCTCCCACAAATTGCCTCTGTTTAAAGTGTGTGTGTGTGTGTGTGTGTGTGTGTGTGTGTGTGTGTGTGTGTGTGTGGTTTGGAAGAAAATAATCCCTAAAAAGAACACTGAGAAAAGGATCTTTGGATCCTCTACAACTGACAGCAAATAGGACGTCTATTGGGGATAAAACCCTCTTTCAGTAAACATGTTTGCTTTATGTCAACTTCTAGACACCTGATCCTATTCAGTGTCAGGCAAACATGAGCATGGACACACACCTTCACCTATTAGTGTGTGAGTGTGTTGTGCAGGGGAGGAAGAAGCAGATCGCCAGTCAGGCTAAAACACACAGAAAAAAAGCTTCCCTTATTATTTTCAACATACAACCCCACACTGGCAGCAACTCGTGGATACACCGCCCTGTGACAGTTCACACCACTGTCCTACTCCTAGCCTTGCTGCTCCTGAAATAAATACATTTTGTCCGCACTTTCCCCTCTGCCTGTACCAAACAGTTCCTGTAGCAGCTCTTCTTCTGTGTTCCTGTGGCAGCTCGACTCCTCTCCTCACCATTGATGTATAAAGAAAACCCTGTTGCCTTCTCTTATGTGTCTCGAAGAATGACTGAGGAGAGACTCATTGTTGAAGTCAAGAAACATCCCAAACTATACAACCTAGAGCTGTGATCGGGCCCAAAAAAATCAGGCCCGACCCTACATGAACTCACACAGTTTCTGTAGAAGCCCAACCCAAGCCCTACCTATGGCAGCAGTTTTGAGCCTGAGCCTGATCAAAAACCCAAATTGGAACTGTAAAAATATATATTTTATATATGGGGAGGTGGGTGTGGTTATTAGTAACCTTGGGTCCAGAGGTGTTAGCCAACTGTAGACCAATATCTAATCTTCCTTTTCTTTCAAAAATCCTCGAAGAAGTAGTCGCATACCAGCTATATGACTTTCTCGAAAATAACAATTTATTTGAGGAATTTCAGCCAGGATTTAGAGTGCATCATAGCACTGAGACGGCACAAGTAATTACAAATGATTTTCTAATTGCCTCAGACAAAGGACTCGTCTCTGTACTTGTTTTATTAGATCTTAGTGCCGTATCTGACACAACTGACCATCAAATTCTGCTACAGAGACTGGAACATTTAATGGCCTCAAATGTTCTGCACTAAGCTGGTTTAAATCTTATTTATCTGATCGATTTCAGTTCATTCATGTTCATGACGAATCATTTTTGCATACCAAAGTTTGTTTCGGAGTTCCACAAGGTTCTGTGCTCGGACCAATTCTAATCACTTTATATATGCTTTCCTTAGGTAACATCATTAGAAATCACTCTGTAAATTTCCATTGTCATACTGATGATACACAGTTGTATTTATCGATAAAGCCAGAAGAAATGGATCAATTAACTAAACTTCAAAAATGCCAGATGAGTTCTAATTTCCTGATGTTAAATTAAGACAAAACTGAAGTTATTGTTCTTGGCCCCCAACAACTCAGAAACTCTTTATCTGATTATATAGTTTCTCTGGATGGCATTGCTCTGGCATCTAGCATGACCGTAAGAAACCTCAGAGTAATATTTGATCAAGATTTGTCTTTTAACTCCCATTTAAAACAAACCTCAAGGACTGCATTTTTTTTTTTTCCATCTGCGTAACATTGCAAAAATTAGGCCTATCCTGTCCCAAAAAGATGCAGAAAAGTTGGTCCACGCTTTTGTTACCTTTAGGCTGGATTACTGTAATTCCGTTTTATGAGGTAGCTCTAATAAGTCTCTGAAAACTCTCCAGCTAATCCAGAATTCAGCGGCACAGGTACTGAAAGGAACCAAGAAACACGATCGCATTTCTCCTGTTTTAGCTTCTCTGCACTGGCTCCCTGTAAAATCCAGAATTGAATTTAAAATCCTTCTCCTACAGTAACTTACAAAGCTCTAAATGGCCAGGCTCCACCACATTTTAGAGAGCTCATAGTGCCCTATTATCCCACCAGAACTCTGCGCTCTGAGAATGCAGGGTTACTCGTGGTTCCTAAAGTCTCCAAAAGTAGAACAGGAGCCAGAGCCTTCAGCTATCAAACACCTCTTCTGTGGAATCATCTTCCTGTTTCGGTCCAGAAGGCAGACACTGGCTCTACATTTAAGATTAGACTTAAGACTTTACTTTTTGATAAAGCTTATAGTTAGGGCTGGCTCAGGCTTGTTTTGGACCAGCCCCTAGTTAGGCTGACATAGGCCTAGTCTGCCGGGGGACCTCCTATAATACACCGAGCACCTTCTCTCCTGTCTCTCTCCTTTGCTAACATTCATGTCCTGTTACTGCATCTCGCTAACTGGGTTCTCCTGCAAGTCAACTCGGTTATTCTCCAGAGCCTTTGTGCTCCACTGTCTGGCAGGTTACCTCGTATTGCAGCTGTGCCTGGATCTGGATCGTGACGTGGTTGTGCTGCTGCTGTGGTCCTGCCTGATGCCTCCTACTGCTGCTGTTGTCATACTTCTACCGTTATTATACACATATGATTATTATTGTCACACACACATTATACATTATTAATATAATACTACTACTTAAATTAATGTTTCTCTCTGTCTCTCTTTATGTATCATTTTGTCATATGGAACACTGTAAATGTATAATGTTGATCTGTTCTGTACAACATCTATTACACGTCTGTCTGTCCTGGAAGAGGGATCCCTCCTCAGTTGCTCTTCCTGAGGTTTCTACCGTTTTTTTTCCCCGTTAAAGTGTTTTTTTCGGGGGAGTTTTTCCTTATCCACTGTGAGGGTCCAAAGGACAGAGGGATGTCGTATGCTGTAAAGCCCGGTGAGGCAAATTGTGATTTGTGATATTGGGCTTTATAAATAAAATTGATTAATTGATTGATTGATTGGTTGATTGGTTGATAGTCAGATGCAGGGGAGAGGTGTGGGGGGATGGCTCATGAGAATAGTGCCAGGTGAGTTGATTGACACAGCTGCTGCTGATTTGTTCTGATTACACATCTCCCTTTTTAAGGCAACACAATGTAGTTTTTGAGCCCTCAAAATATATATCCAAGATCCTTGTGATGGTACATCAACTCACAATAGGTTGGATGACACCTCCGTCATTGCTTGAGAGCGTCTGTTTCACTTGCACTGGTACTATGCAGTTTCGGGGTTCGGGTAGGTACCCAGCCACAAAAAAGTCTATCAAATGTGGCTGCTTTACAGCATACGTCATATTCCCCTCCTCGTCATATCCCCGTCCTCTCTGTAGAGTAACGTAGCCGAACTGAGGTGAACAAAGTTAGACGTGGTTGTCATGGCTGAAGTGACAAAGAACAGGAAGAAGGTGAAGGTGTTGTCTGAGGAGACAAAGAAAAGAAAACGGGAGAGTGATAAAACAAGAGCTCGAACAAGGACTAATATTGGCCTGGCTTTCACACGCTGGAGAGAGCTGAAAGAGGAGGAGGGATGCCCAACCGATGGTCACCTGGCACCGTTACCCTCTACTTAGGAGATTCACTGTCTGCAGGTCGACTGCCTCAGGTACATTTTAAGATAAAGTGTTAGCCTACATATAGACAGCTTTCATTTTAGTTTGTCTTTAACAGTTTGCTGTTAGCACCGCGATGTGCTTGTGTCGACTGTGATCATAAATCATAATAGTGGTGAATGAGAGACTGCAGACAGAGCAGACTGAAATATGGCTTTCTACATGCTGATCACATGTATTGATAAAGTATTGGCTTGGCTGGCAGAGGTTTTATCACACTTACTTACAGTAACAAGTGTAGCTGTCATCAACCAGAGTGATCTTGAAGTTATATTCCCTTCATCTGCACTGCGGCCTCTCTGCTGTTGTCTGACTTCACTAATAAATACCTACATGGGTGTGTGTGTGTGTGTGTGTGTGTGTGCACACTGTGAGGAGGAGGTCAGCCCTGACATGCAGAGAGCAACTCATTTCTGAGTTTCAAAAATGAATAAATAAATACAGCAATTGGCCTAATCATGTATGTATAAAAATGCTATAAGGCTACTTTGCATGTTCTGAAGATATGATGATCACGCATTACATGGCGAGCTTCAGAAGTTCACCGGTATCGTTGGCTTGCACGTGCAGGAAGATTTTTGTGACAGTTGTAGCACACAATACCGTTTTTGTCTGTAGGGGGACCCCATGAGGTAAAAAGCACAATCCTACATTGTGTTCATTTAATGCAGTAGAGTGATAGCCCTCAGATGACTGACCAAGGAGAAGGACACTGCCTGAGTTTTCGGTTTAAGACAGAATGGACTGGGAGACATGCTGGAGGATCTAGGCAGCCACAGGCACAAGTTGTTGACTAATTTTGTTGTTGTTGTGTGCTGGGCTGCAGTAAATAAAGGTATTGCATTTCGACAGAGTGCTAAATCTGTGCTGGGGAACTCACAGGGTTAGCAAGACGGCTACAAAATATAACTAAAAACATTTATCACAAGTTAAGGACTGATGTCTTTCCTTGCACCACTTCTTTTTGTCTTCCTTCTGTTATTTTAATAGTGTGTTGTCTCGTGCATGACAGATTTTGCAGCGCGGGCTCCGCCCCTTGGTGCATCTAGTGTGCACGACGGTCCATGGCGATGCAGTGCTGATCACCGCACGTCTCCCACTGCTGGGGAGGCAGAAGCAAACAAGGCCAACCTTGTTGGTTGTTGCCCCTCTTTTTCTTTCATTGTTCCGTCAGTCATTAGTCCATTAAAATTCCAACCACTTACACACCAGAACTGCCAGTTTCATAAAAAAATAAAAATAAAATAAAATAAAAAAATCCCACACAGATCAACTGTCCAGAACCCAACCCAATTCAAGCCTCTGCATCCTGTTTGTGCTAGAGGCAGCACTTGCTGCGCAACATATGAAACACAGAGGTGCAGCGGTGCCAGCATGTTATAACATTATATCTCATTTTTTTACATATATATGAATGCTGTTTTTCTGTTTCATAAGATTGTACTTCAGTGTGGAAGTCTGATTGGATGCAGTAACTGATCTGACAACATATTGGCCCTCATTTATGAAATAAATGTACAACACAAAACTGGGCGTATGGTCAGTGCCACACAAAGCTCGCTTTAACAATATGGATGTGAGAAGGGCTACAATCAAATCTCGCGTCAAGTCTCAACTCCTGTACACAAGATTGAGTCAGCATGGACTTCTGATGCAGCAGTAAATCTGGCTGAGTTGGAGAATTGTTACTGAACCATATTCTGACTGACATCTATCTATTTGCAGCCACGTACTAATCACTTAAAAATGTACAGTCAGCTGCCTGGCTCTCTGGGACTGGCTCCAGACTGACTGAAGAACAGTCTCACTCACCAGACCTTTCTCAAGAAAAAAAAAGGTCTGGCTGGGCCGACACTCACTTTAAGATTGGAGAAAAAAACGCCCCAGCTGCTTGTATTTCTTTCAACCAATCACAATTGTTCTGGGCAGTGCCAAAGCAACGATGCGCTTGCAAAAATATTGTCGGGGGGAAACAGGTTTTGGTGTAGCATGCCCACAAAAATATCGCCTATAAGACGTGAACCATGGCAGAAAAATGGCTACATTCCCGCAAGATCAAACACCGCAAAAGTGAGTAAAGGACATGTTGAAAACGGTTGAAAACTGCTACACAACCAGAGGTGGTAGGGCAGGACTTCAGCGGGTGGCTCGTTCCGCCCCATTGAGAGGCTGATCAATGTTGCAAACTTCCGCCCACTCAGACTAACTGAAGAATGAACACTGCTTGTGCTCAGCTCTATCTGAAACTTTTCTTTTTATCCAAACACTGACAACCAAAGTATGTTTATATCATTTAGCATTTTAACATCATCAAGGTGATTAGCTTTTTACCGGTGTCTAGCTCAGGTACATGTCTTTGTCTCCTCTGCCACCTATGCCCAAAATGGAAGCAGACCTGATATGCATGGTCCTGGGCTTGTCAGTCTGGGTCAATTACAAGCTTTTATATGAATATCATAACAATATCAATATTATACAATGTATAGACTGTATTATTTCTATATGTAGGCGATTGGTTGGTAAATATCATGGATGTATAACATAAACCTCCAAACTTGAGATCGACAGTCCACTACATCACTGTTGACTGCAGCAGTAATTTCTCTCCATACTGCCTTTTTCTGACTTCCTTTGAGGCCACTTTTTGCTGCCAAATAGAACCAGTTGATTTAATTAGACCTGGAAAATCAGTGTTTCCATTTCTACCTCAGAGAAGTTTCTCTTCTTGGCCATATTACATCTCTCTATGGCTCAAATTCTCAGGATGAGGCCTCTACACCCAGAATACATTGGGGCAAGATGTGTAAATGCAGATTGTTTCCAGACACCACATTTATCAACACCTGATCATTCCTATGCTGTGATTGATGAGATAAGAATGTTTCATGCATCACACTAAAACCCTATTGTAAGATGATTTCTACGCTCAATCAGTTTGTAAAACAGATTGATAGATGCAGGCCATATCTACACAAAAAACATACAGAGGTGAAATTGAAGGGGTAAAATTTAAAAGAATACTCTGACGATTTGGGAGTTATGCCCTTTCTCTATCATTTTCATATTGAGATAACATGATCAATATCTTTTTGTGTCTGTACATCCAGTGGCTGGGTCTCAGTGGTTAGCATTGGGCTTATAGGGGGTCAGTACGTCCTGTGCTGTGATCCGCGGAGGGATACACCGGTGAGCAGGCACAGGCGCAGACGTAGCCTGTAAACAAAACTCAGTTGTTTATTTAGCCTAACGATATCTCTGGACTATAGTAGCTGCAATGGCCGACTTTGAACGCGATTTTCAAGAGTTTCTTGTAGCGGACACAGACCCAGAGCCATACCTGTTTGAGCCGGAGCATACAGATGAGGAACTCCAGGTGTTGGATGCTGAGCAGGCGAGAAGAGAGGCTGGATCCTCCGAAGCAGTGGAACAGCAAGGGGCCGAGGGGAGACGGAGGTCAGGGGAGGAGGACTGGTGGTGTAGCTGCGGGGCTTGCCAACCTATGCCTACGTAGATGGAATCATTTTGCTGCACAGAATGGGATTCGGCGCTACCATCATTGGGGAGGCTTGAGATATATCATCAGGAGGAAAACCGCCACAGAGAGTGCATCACAAGGAGTGAAAACTTTGCAGCAATCACTAATCCTGGCGTGATTGAGACTTTTTTCATGTTCCTAAGATAAACTGGAAAAAACGCCCCAGGTCTGCAGGAGCTGATGGACAGCTTTCAGTTGGGTGAGTAATATCGTCTGTGTCGTCTCTTTGTTTGCTTTTACCGAGTGACCTAGCGTACCTGTCCCAGAGCCAGCTGCAGCTGGTGTATCCCTCCACGCAGGACGTAAACACACTATACTTCCATGTATCAAACTTCGTCTAAACTCGACTAAAAAGGAATCTCGTTTTTTGAATTAAAGTTTAAACATGCTTGTTTTAAATGCACGTGCAGAAAAAACAGCTTCAGGGTTTCTGTAATGTTTATTTGTTCACTTTTACCGAGTAGGGTACTGACCTCCTATAAGCGCAATGCTAACCACTGAGACCCAGCGACTGGACGTACAGTCATAAAAGAGATATTGATCATGTTGTCTCTATATGAAAATGATGCTTTTTGGGTTTTTCCTTCTTCAATGTTTTATGTAGCATTCATGCATCTATAAGGTCTGCAAATTAATAAAGCCCTAAGCTGAGGCTTAAGGGAGCTCTCTGTCCCCACAGGGACAGCTCCTCAGCTGCCTGAAATGCCTCGTTTGCATTCCTGCCCTTCCTACCATAACGTGGTTGCATCACTATGTAACAGATTATCTATGCACACAATGCCCGTCTGCAGGCCACTGAGCCACCCCCAAAACGAACCCATTTAGAGCAGAGCTCGAGCAGAGGCTGCAGAGTATGTAAGGTAGTAATTGATTATATTGTTAGAAAGTTTTTGTATTTCTTTGCAGCAGACTTTTACAACTTCAGTCAGTCAGTAGACATACACTTGTTACCATGATGTACTGTAACAACAGATAAGTTACAGTTATCATGTTACAGCTGAAATTTAAGACAGCTACAAAATAAAAACTTACCACTGTTAAACATCCTGCTCCAGTCTTTGGTGGTTCAGGTTTCTTGGCTTCTGTTTCCTCACTTTGAGGGTGCGACTGCGACTTAAACGGATAGTTCGGGTTTTTGGACATGAAGTTGTGTGAAATGCTGACCATCTGTAGCTCTGATGTGACGGTGTCACTACTGTCAACGAGCCTCCTGCTCTGAGAAATGGCCCATAGCTTACCAGAGAAAAAGTAGTACTTAAGATATAAGGGGGACATGGAACCAAAAGGTTTTAAGCTACAAAAAAGTATGCATGTGTTTTGTTAGACTATTTCAATAATTTTAAAACATCCCCGCATTACGTCAGACCTTGCTATCAAATGGGACTATTTTCTGGCCAGTATCACTCCGCCGTGCAGGCCCGCAAGACAGCACGCCAACAGAAATCAATTAGACAGTTCATCAGCATGCCGTGCAGGTGCGCAGGATAGCAACGGCTAACGAAAACTTCATCGGCTGTTTCCAACAGAGAACCAGTAGGCTATTATTAGTGAGGAAGAAGATGTACTAGCCCTATATATACCTACTACTACAGCACGAACACCGACTCAGGCTCACGACACACCCTCGTCAGCTGCTGTAGGTAAACAGAGGAATACCAAAATAGTGCGAACTTGTGATTTCCCCAGCTGTGGAAATAAAAACATCGCCGGCTCCCAATTCCAACGGTTTCCTGTTACAGATGTAACCCATAGGCAACTTTGGCTAACCCACCACCAGAACAAAGCAGAGACTGGTTGGAATCACATATAAATTCACATTTCTATGTGATTGATTACTCATGTCATGGATTTAGCAGTTTGCCTAATATAATAAACTAAATCAGTCTATATAACAATGTCTGTAGCTGAAGGGATAGTTCGGGTTTTTGGACATGAAGTTGTGTGAAATGCTGACCATCTGTAGCTCTGATGTGACAGTGTCACTACTGTCAACGAGCCTCCTGCTCTGAGAAATGGCCCGTAGCTTACCAGAGAAAAAGTAGTTCTGAAGATATAAGGGGGGACACGGAACCAAAAGGTTTTAAGCTACAAAAAAGTATGCATGTGTTTTGTTAGACTATTTCAATCATTTTAAAACATCCCCGCATTACGTCAGACCTTGCTATCAATTGGGACTATTTTCTGGCCAGTATCACTCTGCCATGCAGGCCCGCTGGTTCTCTGTTGGAAACAGCCTTTGAAGTTTTCGTTAGCCGTTGCTATCCTGCACACCTGCACGGCATGCTGATGAACTGTCTAATTGATTTCTGTTGGTGTGCTGTCTTGCGGGCCTGCACGGCGGAGTGATACTGGCCAGAAAATAGTCCCAATTGATAGCAAGGTCTGACGTAATGCGGGGATGTTTTAAAATTATTGAAATAGTCTAATAAAACACATGCATACTTTTTTGTAGCTTAAAACCTTTTGGGTCCGTGTCCCCCTTATATCTTCAGAACTACTTTTTCTCTGGTAAGCTACGGGCCATTTCTCAGAGCAGGAGGCTCGTTGACAGTAGTGATACTGTCACATCAGAGCTACAGATGGTCAGCGCTTCACACAACTTCATGTCCAAAAACCCGAACTATCACTTTAAAGTAACAAGGGATAACTGATGGCCTTGTTAACTTAGTAGTATTTTTAACTTTTCATGTAGCCTCCAGAGGTCAAAGTTAGTTTAGGTTAGGGGCGTGACATTTCCGATACATGCTCTAAGCATTGCACCAATCACAACAGACTGAGCGAGCTGACAAATCACAGCAGACTGGGCTGCTGGGGAGGTGGGACATAAGCCCAAACAGTGTTTCAGACAGAGGTGCTGCAGCAATAGGCAGCCTAATTCTATTCCACTAAACAGCAATATTACAAGTGTGACCCCAAAACTGAGCATAATAGAACTTCTTTAAGTGAAAATAGGTAAGTGGTCTGATTTCCTTTTCGGCTTTGCTGCCAGCACTGAAGGAGAGCAAAGCAGAGATGGTCTGTTTTCTGTTTAACAGGTAAGTGATGGTGGTTAGCTTAGTTTGCTTGCTAAAGTATCAGCTTTTCCATGACAACAATAGAACATTCCTACAATGTACGTTCAAGCAGAGAAGGAGTCATCTGAATGTTCTGTCTATGGATAGTAACCAACAATGTCTGCTCTCATTGGTGAGGGGGGCTGTTTCACATTAAAGTAATTTCCTAAAGCCTTCACTGACATTTTACAGCTACTACATTTCAATGAATATTGTGTGTCTCAGACCTTGGCCTCAGTTTCCCCACGATGCAGGGTGTAGAGATGGTGAATGGCGCTTTTTGAGGACGCCCATGGGTGGGTGAGAATCTGGAAGACGTGGAAATCGTGGCCCAGAGTGTCGGCAGTCACCAGCAGCATTCCTACAATCAACACATATACAGTCATCAACATTAGGATTCACTCCCACAGCTGGAACGACATAAACTGGCTATCATCAGCCCAACTTTAAGTGTTTAAGTTGCCCACTATGGTCTTTATGTCATTGTGCTATCAGTTTAGAGTAGTTTATGTGTAGTTTTTGCTTTCACATAAATATGTATTAATCATTTTGTATTGTATGCTTCATTTAGTATTTGCTAGCAGTCCAGAATGTTTAGTCTGGTAAGAGCATCCTGATGACGTGAGCGAAACATTCTGTTTCGCTCTCTGTATCAGTCTGGATTCAGTGCTGCCCCAAACACATTCAGTGGGTTGGAGTACTCGCCTTGACAGACAAACTCCTTTAGCCAATCAGTGTAACAAAACACCAGGGAAAATCTTCTTCATCATCGATGGAGCCAGTTGATAAACCAAGCTTTTGCCAAGTCCAGTCAGAATAACTGCAAAAACATCTTTTCCCCCGAGAAACTCCAAGCACATACTCTTGTTCTTGTTTAATCGTTATTGACAATTTTTGCAATAACTTCTATTATTGCTGCATTTACTCTACTAACTTTATAGTTAGTGCTTGTTGCTTCAGGAGCCGCCTTTACTGTTCTGCAAGCTATGGCTGGCATTTTATGTCAACAACTACAACACAGTCTCTTATTGGCTGCTAACATTGTCAACTACAGTGCAGATCCCCGATTGGCCCTGATTGGATTTTGATTTCTGGAAACCGTTTGGGGCGGCACAGAGTCAAGACTGATACAGAGAGCAAAACAGAATGTTGAGCTCATGTCATCTAGATGGCCTCAGGCCACCTATTGTTACCATGTCGAGTACAATTTGTCTGCATTAACACTGAGACTGAACCTCTGCAGGACACATGTTAAACGATATGACAGAATTACTGTGCCTTTAAACAAACAAACCAGCCCATTAAAACAAAGCCAGCTATCTTTTCTTCATGTCATAAAATGCAGCCTTCCCTTGTATAATAGCTCAGCCTGGTTAAAAGCAGGGCTTGAGCCGTATGCTCCTTTAAGGACAGACAAGATGATGAGTGTCTGTAAATATCTCCATGGGTGTGTGTGTGTGTGTGTGTGTGTGTGTGTGTGTGTGTGTGTGTGTGTGTGTGTGTGTGTGTGTGTGTGTTTGCGTGTGCGCACACTGAGATTCACTCCCACAGTGTAATTCTCACTAACAGGCCCATTCATTTAGTGCCATTTTATTTGAAGCTCATCAAACTCGAGAGAGTATAGGCCCTCACCGTAAACAACATGCTTAACAAACCACACCAGAACAAACCCAGATCTAAACCGGTACGGTTAGGAAAAACGCCACACTGCTTTTTGAGTGCAACCCACAACCCATCCCAGAGAAGCCTTTTGAGATGTTACAAACAAACCCATAGATTGGGCAGTAATTCAAAATGTTGGAAATGCATCACTGATAGAGTGTAAGATTCGAGAAAAAAAAAAAAAAAATGTCCAAACCTCTATCTCTTTGACGACTCCCAGACATAAATGATATTAAAATAATTAGTAATTTTCCTCTGAATTTTTCCCCATTGGATATTTTATGTGAAGTCTGCAGTAGGTTTTAATTAGTGGCCAGGCTTTATTGGGTGGCATGTCAAATGTGAAAAGAGGAGCCTGGTATGGCATGAGATTAAAAGGATCCAGCAACATATGCAAGGGGGATGAAAAACACTCCCTCATGAGAAAAAAGAGCCATGTGTGCTCCAAAATTTTGCACAATTACTTAGAACAGTTATATTTACAGATGATGAAGAGGTGGAATGGGGGAGGTACAGAGTGGATGAGCGATGGGGTCATGCAGATCATCATAGGTAGAGGGAGGAAGGCAGAAGAAAAGCCAAGTGAAGTGTGCATTAAGACAGTGGTTAGCTATTCATGCTGTATCAGAGCGACCAGAAAGCCAGAGAGTGAAGGCCCAGGGCCTGTAAACTCTTGAAAACCCACGCCCCAAACGAGGTGCCAAGCCACAAGAAGCATTTGCGTCAACTGGGAATACAGAGAAAAAAGGGACGGGGCCCTTCTAATTATAGAGTCTGGAAACGGAAGCGCAGGTGATTAGGAGTTGAGGCGCTGCGGTCTGTTTATCTGGGAGCTTCCTCTCGCTCTCGAACCCTCTCTCCCCCCACACTCCGCTCTTTCTTTCTTTCTTCCTCCTTTCTCTGTTTTGGTCAGGCCCCGCCCTCTCAGTGGCTGGAAAGTCTGGCCCCTGGGTTTCTGACAGATGAGACTTGGCCGCTGTGTTCTGGCAGGGTCGGCGTTTCTCTTCTGCTGATGGTAGAGTCTGGGCTCCAAAAAAGTAACAGCTCAAAAAGGCTGGAGAGCTTTGTGAGTGCAAGTGCCCGAGGACTGAGGACTGGGGCTTTTGTGGCCTTGTTGAAATACAGAGGCCCTCGCCGAGAGGCGTCAGTCGGTTAGCCCGCAGGATAGCCAAATTAAAAAGAAGCTGAGCTGCTCAGCGGGTGAAAAGAGAGGGTTTCGGGGAAACCAGAGGCTGGCTGGAGCAGGGTTTGACACGTCCTATTTATAACACCTCGTCCCAGGGGTTACAGTGTTATTTACGATGTTTTAGTACCAAAATCCCTGGCACACGCACTTAGACATGCGCTAAACTGGAAGGGATGACCTCTAATTTGCCATGTGTGCAAGACATGCGTCCACATGGTACATGAGGGAAGTGATATAATCATTTCCATAAATATCTGCTTTTGATTTTTCTTTTTTTTTTTCAAAAAATCTTTCTGTTTTGTTTTGCTTCAGGCCTTAGTGTCCCATCTCTGACCATCCAAACAGAAAACATCTGGTCAGTCCCATTAATTGGGGGGGGGGGGGGGCAGGACTGAGGAGAGAGAGAGAGAGAGACAGAGAGAGAGAGAGAGAGAGAGAGAGAGAGAGAGAGAGAGAGAGAAATGCAGAGAGCAACAAAGAGGGCCGTGATTTCCCTACTTGGCAACACAAAAGGCCACAACAAAACTAGTCCACTTTTTAATTAACAACACTAGGCACAAAATAGCTTTGAAAATCAGGAAAATCTCAAATTATAACCATGTGGAAGGCATAAAGCTTACTGTTAGCAGGATGCATAAACTTCAGAGCAAATGAGCCCAACTCACAAATGAAAGAGTATCCATCACAAGACGAGGCTTTGTCTTCAGAACTGCCAATTTCAGGGGAAGGACAGGACTCTTTGTGCCTGTATGTACACATATGCTGGGAATATACAATAGAGATTCACTCTGCATTCTATATACACAGCTAGCCAAACTATCGGTGTTGCCATGGGTACTTCGACCACCTAGGAACCATTCACAATCATTTATCTACCCACATTCCTCCCACAATCCATACACCAACCACAAATCCACCTGCATCTACTGTTATAATTTACAGTTTCAACATCTTGAAATCAGTCAAGAAATCTTGTGGACATTCCTCAGCAGAGTGCTGAAAGTTTGGCCTAGAAACTATAAAATATTGTGATGGTTATATAAGTCAAGTCAAAGATTAAGCACATGTTGTGTTCTAACCAGTACAAATCCGGCTACTCGCTACAGTGCTAACTGAAGGAGGGAGGACAGCGCCCTGCTAACCCTCTCACCACCACAGCACCACACTAATATACAAGCAGTTTTATTTCTACTGGGCAGCAGGGTAGGCATTAGGGTTAATCAGTTACCAACAGGCCAAAGACAACTGCCTCTAATATAACAGAGAGGCTACCATCTAATTACATATTTCTTTTAAAAATTATCAACACAAACTGGTTTTACTTTTTGCTAAGAATTTAAATGGAGTCTATTTAAATTTGCATGTGTTATTATCTTCCTGGTTTCTAAGTCAAAGTTTCAGTGTGTATATACCTTGTGTCAAAGTCTTTCTAGACTAGCAAGAGCCTGACATACATTTAAAGGCAGAAACCCAAAATCAACACAGATGTTTCAGTCAAATGCTTAAAAAAAAAACTGATAACCATACATTGCTTAACTTCATTTTTGGCAAAATATTGAACCCTTAAAAGATTATTTCATTTAATGAACAGATTGACTGTGCATCGGCAGGTCTTATAAACATCTAGTTTATGAATTGTCTGTGTCTTCACTGTGCTGTTAACTATGATGATCTGGTCATGGATCACTCACATCTCTTACCCACTTCCCCGACCATCTCTCTCTGTCCTCCCTGACAGTGAACCACACCACAGTGGGCGCAATATTGTAAAATGTAAAAATGCATTGTTTGCAATTATAACTAGCATAAGTGCTCTAATGCACATTTTTTATATAATTCAAAATGATATATTTATGTTTTCAATGATATACTGGGGAGGACAACTCATGCTTTTCCCAGGAAGGGGATTTCTGCATATGAGGGAGGGTAAAGGGTGCAAATAAAAACAGAGAAAACAACAAAGGAAAAGAGTGGGAAAGGTGCATACGGTTCATTTGATGTACAGTGGGCTGAAACCAAGGGTTGTGTTTTTCTACACGCTTCATAGGCAGACCACCTGTGAGCACTTAGATATTAATAGATATGAAAAAAGGTGTGTGTGGCTAACCTAGCTGAGAAGCTGCCATTAGTTTGATATTACTATGCTAGAATGCCGACTCTTTTTAACAGGGCAAAAGTCACCTGGCTTTTAAGTTGAGCTGACACAAAGGCACCTTAGCAATCAAGTGGGTAATTGTTCTGAAAGAAAAGCTCCAGGCTTGTTCTTTCATCACCTTAAGTGGAAAACACATCCTTTAAAGGTCCAGTGTGTATGATTAAATGGCAAATATTGGAAGAAATGGAATAAAATAGAATAAGTATGTTTTCTTAAGTCTATAATCACCTGAAAATAAGAACTGTTGTGGTTTTCGTACCTTACAATGAGCCATTTAAACCTACATAAGGAGTGGGTCCTCATCTAGGGGCTCACCATTTTGCACTACCATGTTTCTACAGTAGCCTAGAATGGACAAACCAAACACTGGCTCTAGATAGAGACATTAGCGTCTTTGCATCAGTCACTGCAGTTAGCAGTCACTCCACAACAAGAGCGTTGGAATAAACACTGTTGTTGTTTTTTTTTACATGAAACAACTTCAATGTTTTTACCAGTTTAAATCACAGCGTCTGTTTGTTTTAGAGAGGAATAGACTCCTGGTAAAAACCTCCTGAAAATCTGGATCTTAAGTTATCAGAGAAAAAAACATGAGCACACATTAGCAGTTGCTGGGCCAGCAGCCCATCTGTGAGATGCCAAACAGTATCAGAAAAACACTGATTTGTAATATGTAACTGCTTTGTTTAGTGTTTTTAGTGGTTTTAATCACCTGGTCCTTTTCTTCTGGAAGGAAGAGACCTCTGTGAGTAATCCAGCTTGTGGTAAAAACCTCCTAAACAATGAACACTGAAGGAGTTCTATCCTTAAGAAATTCAGCTGATTGCAATCTGTAATCCTCACCACTGGATGCCACTAAAGCCCTGTAAGTCTTACACACTGGACAATTAAGTGTCTTTTTATGCATCATTTACATATTTGCATGCTTCCAACATCAACATTGGTGTAAAAGAGGACAGAAGTTTTATTTCATCATGCACTAAAAGGCTGTTCAATGGGCAGTGCACGGGATGAACAGGCTGCATGAGGAGGCAAAAAGCCCCTGTTCTTACTTCACCTGCAAGAGATCATCCCCAAATGTAACAGCCCAAATTTACTGCCACTGATCCAAATTCCCAGTGAATACTAATACTTGTACTTTGTTTTCTTTCCATGGTTTTCCAACATGGGACAGATATGTTCTCACAGAAATTTAGAAAGAACTTTAACACCAGGCCTCTTTTCATGCCATGCTTAAGAAGACCCAAAACTAATTGCTCACATCCACAATCTCCTCAAGATGATAAAGAATTTGGGACTGTGATCAGCACTTAATCCCCTTTCTGAGCAAACAGGCAGACAGTGAGACTGGAGAGGTAAGCCCGGGACATTTACACAGTCTCTTTTAAACTTTTTAGAGTTCTGTTCAGTTCTGTTGACAAATGAAAACCCTTTAAACATTCACAGCCACTGGTCATAGGTAAGATACCAAGGTGGTCTTATTGTCCATTGATGTTAAAGAAAAAAACTGGAGGGGCACTATGTGTGTGACAAGTGTGGTAGAATACGAATATTGTGTTGGTGTTATTTAGGGTACTGCAACATCCCCTTGTGGACAAGTGTGGAAAAGTATGGTGGCTGTAACAAGCATGCAGGTCATTACTTTGCTTTCTTTTAAGTTTGGATTACATATGCCTGTAAGTTCTGCAAAGACATTCTATTTTGTATGCAACACATTTGTGAGGTTAATTTGACTGAATTTAAATGCGCATTTAAATGTACAAATGGAATGTATTTATATGACAGTCTTTCTGCTGTGGCAGCACGGTGGTGCAGAGGTTAGCACTGCCATGTCACAGCAAGAGGGTTCCAGGTTACTTGCCCATGCTACTCTTGTCACAAGACATTTAGATAGATTTTATGATACATGAGCCAGCCTATCCAGGACCATATCCTGCTCTCCTCCAACATTTTTTTTTTCCTAAACTACCAGGCCCAATCCTAAAACAGTACTGGAAACCACCGGTTTTTAACATGTCTTCTAACGGGATGTCAGTTATGTCAGATAGTGTAAAAATATTTTGCCAAACAAGCAACTGTGACATGAAAACTCCAAAGGTCTGATGACCACCCACTAAAATACTGGGGATGGATCATCTTCTACCAGAATTACCAAAGGCTTAGCCTTCACGGCAGCAGAAGAGCTATATCCTCTATTTAAGTGGATAGGACCAAAGTCATCTGAACAGGCGAAAATAAGAAACTGTACATCTTAACATGTACAGACACAGGCCACAGGCCTTGCCATGATGTGGAACTGGATTAAAGAAACCTAGCACCTGAGGCAATCGAGGGGGCCTTATTCAAGAAAACTGAGTTTCCTAAAATCTCCAATAAAGCTCATCTGAAACTTTAGGACCCTGCTGACCTTCTCATGGAGCTGTAAATAGCAACCAAAGAGAGTTGTTGTATGGATATGTAGACACAGCTTGGGGTATCCATCCCATTGTTGTACCATGCTACAAGGACTGTAAAATGAGTGGATCACTCTTGGGTCACACTACATAGTGGATCACTGTGTTGCTTTTCCACCTTTTACATATGCTTTCTTCAAATTTGTCTGCAACCACACTAGGATAAGAAACAACCCAAGTTTTGCATGGCTGTTGTCCAACTCCTGTCCTTCCAAGAGGAAATTTGAGAAACAAAGCTGCAGAACTCAGTTCTCAGTCAGAAAAGCAAGTTGATAGTAAACCAACTACCAACCAAGCTGATATATCTGAGGTAAGCTTTGAAAGCATGGAGAAACATTGTGCCATCCCCAAGAAGCCACACTTCCTCAGCAACTGTCATGGCTTCAAAACTAAGCCATTGAATCAGAGTTTAACTTAACTAGGGGAAGAATAATTACTATTTCAGATGCTGTGCCTCAACAAGGCAGATCTCAAAAACTGAATGTGCAGTGTGACAGCAACCGGCACATCACAGCATTGCACCCAATCCTTTAACCTGGTAATGCAGAGATCTCCTCAGGATACTAAGGACTCATCAATTAGATCCAGCTCCAGTCTTCCAGAGTAATGTTGAATGTTGATACGTAACAATATTTCTTTCACCCTCATAAGGCAGGACAAATCAGGTTTGTGTTTGACTCAAGAGCTATGCATGAGGGAGTCTCATTGAAGGATGTCTTGCTAAGCTGCCCAGATTTTAACAACAAACATTGAGAGTGCTTCCGGGTGTTCAAAAAGAACCTGTAGCTGTGACCATCTCAGCTGGCCTGGGAATGCCTTGTAATGTCCCTAGAGGAGCTGGAAAATGTCGCTGGGGAGAGGAACTTTTGGAATTCCTTTCTTAGCCTGCTGCCCCTACGACCGGGATAAGCAGAAGATAATGGATGTGAAGGAGGGTACATTACGTCAGGTCTTGCTGGTGCTGGGATAATGGCCAGTAAGCAGACTAACTGGTTCACTGGCCCTAAATTCATCAAATGAGTTGGAACAGCAAAATCTGTGTCTCCAAAAAGAAAATATGTTTGAGCTAGTGGAGGCACATACTGGCATAGATATGACCACAAGTTGTTGCCTTTAAAAGAGAGACCAAAAAATTTTAGTGTTTTTGAAGTTGGAGATTGATGATCCACAGCATAGAAAGATGTATCAGCCTTGCCAGTGCCTACTGTAAGTCTACTGAAAGTGCATAGTCATGAGCCAAAGTCACAGTCATTAAATGTTAACAATAAGAAGGGTACATCCTTCCTAAGAGACATCATAAATCTATCCTTTTGCTGTGTAATTATATGTGGTGATTGCAGATCAAGGCCGTCCCCGCACTTCAGTCTGCCAGTTTGGATCATTAGTGGAATGACATAAGTCTAAACTAGCTGCCAGCTGATTAACGGTTCGTCGAGCCACCCTTCATCCGAGTTGGATTGGATGTCCTTTGGACCCTGGAACATCACCTCTCATCATACCAGAGGAGGCACTGTGGTAAACAAGTGCCAGGCAGCGCTTTTTTTGACTACAGCTGTCTACATTATTTGCACTCTGGGGAGATGATTTTTTTCCCTGCAAGCAGCTCAGCTCTGATTGTGGGATGAATTTCACTGGAGAATGCGAGGAATTGAAGGTCAGAACTGATGAGTCTTACTTATAGGTGGGTGGGTCCTAGGAGAGAATAATAGGGACTGCATGCCACATCTTGGATGCTGCAGCCTAGTCCTCCATGTTCATACTATACTCATTGCAGAAGTGACCGCTGAAGGGGCCGCTAGTCCCTCTGTCATTGGATCCAGAGTCTCTGACTGTCCTTACAACTACAATATTTTTTCCAAAAGGTAGATACAGCATAAGATATATAAGATAGATAAGATAGATAAGATAAATCTTTATTGTCATTGTAAAGTCATACTTGTGTATCACAGCACAACAAAATTGGGATACTGTCCACTTTGATGCAAAAGAAGGCATATAAAAACAAGATAAAAAAATATATATGAAGAATAGAACAATATATACAGAATATACAGAATATACACTTAAGTGTGACCTAAAGTGCAGGTGATAAATAAATTGTTGATTGCACATGACCCACTGTTGAAGAAAAAAAGTTAATCAGATGAGGTTTGTATTGTTTAGTGCTATTGCCCTGTTACAAAAGCTATCCCTGAGTCTACTTGTCCATGACTTCAGCACCCTGAATCTCCTGCCAGAGGGCAGCAGCTCAAACACCCTGTGTCCTGGGTATGTGCAGTCTCTCAGGATGCTACGTGCCCTCTTAAGACAGCGGGTACTGTAGAGATCCTTCAGGGAGGGGAGAGGGTGGCCAATGATTTTTTGGGCGATGTTAATGACGGTTTGTAGTGCCATCTTGTGCGCCATGGTGCAGCTGCAGATGCAGTATGACAGCACACTCTCAATGGAGCAGTGGCAGAAGACGATCAGCAGCTCCCTCCTCAGGTTGATCCTCCTGAGGATCCTCAGGAAATGGAGACGCTGCTGGGCCTTCTTCATGACCGCTGAGGTCTCCATTGGAGATCTGTGTCCATGTGCACACCCAGGAACTTGCAGCTGGGCACCCTCTCCACACCCTCCCCTTTGATGCATATGGGCTGCAGGTCAGGCTTCCTCCTCCTGAAGTCAACGATCAGTTCCTTGGTTTTTGAGGTATTGAGAACCAAGTGTGCTGTCTGCACACCACCCCACCAGCCTTTGGACCTCATCCCTGTATGCCGTCTTGTCACTTCCAGAGATGAGCCCCACCACGGTGGTGTCATCAGCGAACTTAATGATGGCATTTCCTGGGTGGGTGCTGACACAATTATGGGTGTACAGAGCGTACAGAAGACGGCTCAGCTTACAGCCCCATGGAGAACCGGTGTTGAGGCTGAGGGCTGTTGAGAGATGGGGACCCTCTCTGACTCTCTGTACATGGTCAGAAAGAAAGTTTCTGATCCAGCAGCAGGTGGTGAAAGGAAGTCCACTAACTTTACTGTCAGTCTGTCCGGAAGTATTGTGTTAAAGGCAGAGCTAAAGTCAATGAAGAGCAACCTAGCATAGCACCCCTGCTGGTCCAGGTGGGCGATGGTGGTGTGAAGCGCTGTGTCAATGGCATCCTCTGTCGATCTGTTAGCTCTGTATGCAAATTGAAGTGATTCAAAAGTGGGTGGGAGGCAGGACATGATGTGACGTCGGACCAGTTTCTCAAAACACTTCGTTATAACAGCTGTCAGAGCAACTGGTCAGTACTCATTGAGGTTGCTGACGGCGGTCTTTTTGGGCAGCGGGACGATTGTGGCCAACTTCAGGCATGGTGGGATGATGGATTGGGACAGTGATGCATTGAAGATCTTGTTGAAGACCCCGGCAAGAGCTGGTCTGCACACAAGGTCCCTGAGGACCCTCGCACTCCGTCTGGTCCGGCGGCCTTCCTGGGATTCACTGACCTCAGTGTGGCCCTCAGCTGGTGCTCCTACACTGTGAAGCTGGAGCTGCTGCAATCCGGTGTTCGAACATCAGTCTGAAGGTGACAATGGTCTATATGCAAAACAGGGGAAACATGTCCAGTATCTTGCTGACCCATTGTGGAAATGTTGGAGGCAAGAGTATTCGGCTACACTATTTGGCTACACTGCACAGCGTTGCAGAAAAATGAAAATATAGGTTGTTGTTGTTGTTGTTGTTGTGTTTGACTTTGACAACAATGAGTTGCCCTTGGTCTCATCATCAAGAGCATTATCAGCATCGACAACGAGGTAAGGAAGGTGGAGGTCAAAGTGATGAAACATGGCACTGCCAAGGTCTACTTAATCAAACTAGGCACTTTCAGATGTTTTTATTATGCTGCCTAACACAAATTTAAAATATGGACATTGTTTAAGAAAAGTATGAGTGGTCTGGCAGTTATGATACCAGGTGGAGAGTGTCTTGGCGTCATTTAAGGTAGTGCAACCCCCCTTGTGGACAAAAAAGCCTCTATTTAGCAGCATAGTGGCTGTAACAACGATGCAGTTCATAGCTTTTCTATATATATATATATATATATATATATATATATATATATATATATATATATATATATATATATATATATATAATATATATACATACATTAACACACACACAACAAATGCTCACTCAACAAATGCTTGCCAGAGAAGATCCATGTGGTCAGGGTCACCACCAGTGGAGGAGGAAATTTTACAAAGTGGTGAGCTGACCATTTCCTTTTCCTGATGAGTGACACATAGTGATGCATTATTATTGCTCAGTATTATTCACAAAAAGCACAACAGATATTTGAAAAAATAAACTTAATAAAATAAAATAAACATAAATTTGCATACATTTAGCAGAGCTAACAGAGAGGTTACTGGATAGGTTTCTATACCTAGCCTATCTAATTTACTACTAGCGATGTCAGTTTTGGTTAATTTGTGTGTGTGTGTGTGTGTGTGTTTGTGTGTGTGTGTGTGTGTGTGTGTGTGTGTTTGGAGAGGGGCAAAATGAAGTGACATATAAAAGGCTTGCCCAGCCTTGTGGATCACTGGCAGCTTTTACAGTCTAAATATGTCAAAATATTAAATGCTTCGTTTAAAGAAAATAAAAGATATCAAATTTTGTTTTCAAATTCATGAAAACAGGACACTTTAACAACATACCATATCCCCACAAAGCCACCCACCTACACACATACCGTAAAAAAAAGTTACTAATGACCTGCATGTTACCACACTGCGTGGGCTGTGGATGACTCCACACTGCTGAGGTGTCTGGCGTGTTGGTCAATGTCAGACAAGGGGGGAGCTGGGGTGAGTCTTTCTCAGCCAAGCTATCCAGAGGCCATGGTCACTGGCAAGAAATGCACAATGTGTTTGCTTGGTCTTGTTGCTAAGATGTTCTGTTTGAAGAATGATACTGTTTTAAGTTTACAGATAAATGGACATAGGTAGGCCTAACAAGTTTCTCATATGCAAACATTTCACCAATTTAACTTGGCTGAAATATGTTAATAAAACTTATTGTGCACAGAAAAGGCTTTCTTACAAGCGCTGATTAATTACAAGTCTCCTGCCCATATGAAACAAATCAAATAAATAATATTTGAAAATATTAAGGTAAAAAACTGCTGTTCCTCTTCTCTATCAGAAGTAATTTCTAAAATTACTTCAGAGAGCATGCTCTGCTCCATTTAGACATTCACCACATTACTTTGTAACATATCAAGATTAATGGCTAATACATGGTTTTAAGTAAATTCTTGGTCTTCTGCCTCTGCTTGTAGGAACTGCACAGAATAGTACTAACTTCTGTAAGGAAACTGTCAAACATAGCTGAGATACCAGCCATAGCTTTAACAACTTCTTGGATAAAGACTGCCACCGCAAACTACTGCAGTGTTAGGGAATGTTTTTAATATAGATCATTATGTTTGAAAAAGCCCATCTTAGCATTTCGATCAAATACTGAAAGATGCAAGACAAGAGAGCCCTGCAGAGTAGCTGTTGTAAATCACATCAGAGCTTACATGTGAGTGTTAATTACTATCTTGGTGTGAAGACACAACTCAATCCATGCTTAATGTGTGGCTATAAATGTGTGGCCGAGTGAAGCTGGTGTGTGGGAATTCCCCTTGTGTTCAACATGTGCATGTGGGTCCAAGGTTTTTCTGCAACGGCCTGGTTTCTTTCACACATCAGTAAGATGGAGAGACAGACTTATTACACCATGGAGAGCTGCCTTCACGGCACAGCTGCCTCAATGGTCAGGCTCAGCAGGCCAGGCTATTCATTAGACCATCCTGTTACTAAACCAGGGATATGGTTTATGGGACAGTTATGTGTGGGGAGAGATTCAGTCTTGATTCATCTGCCATTACTCCTGGCTTTAATAGGGTATTCAAAACTTCCATATTCAGAACATTTGAATGTCTGCACAAAAATCAGCTTCTTATTCTGTTGTAGCCTGCTGCATTTTATTGACTGAAAAGGCTAATGAAAGAGATTCTTAACAGCACAGCTGTGGAAGTGTACTGCACCCAGTTTAAATTCATTTGTTTGGGGCGTCGGTGACTTAGTAGGTAGAGCAGGCACCCCATGTACAAAGCTGTTGCCTCAGCGGCCCGGGTTCGAATCCAGCTTGTGTGTCCAGCTTTGCTGCATGTCATCCCCCCTCTCTCCCCCTTTCACGCTTACCTGTCCTGTCCATTAAAGGCAAAATGCCCAAAAAATATCTTTAAAATGAAAAAATAAGACATAGTTACATCATACTTTGCAAATTACACACGTAAATGTGACAGAGGCCTCATGTCTGAATAAGTGTCACTTTTATGGAAAAGTTGCAATGATAATCTTACTACATTGGGAAATATTCTGCCACACAGTCAGTCCACTTGTTGACCTGATTAAGATCACTGATGTAATTTTATACATATATGTATATATACAGTACAGGCCAAAAGTTTGGACACACCTTCTCATTCAATGCATTTTCTTTATTTTCATGACTATTTACATTGTAGATTCTCACTGAAGGCATCAAAACTATGAATGAACACATGTGGAGTTATGTACTTAACAAAAAAAGGTGAAATAACTGAAAACATGTTTTATATTCTAGTTTCTTCAAAATAGCCACCCTTTGCTCTGATTACTGCTTTGCACACTCTTGGCATTCTCTCGATGAGCTTCAAGAGGTAGTCACCTGAAATGGTTTTCCAACAGTCTTGAAGGAGTTCCCAGAGGTGTTTAGCACTTGTTGGCCCCTTTGCCTTCACTCTGCGGTCCAGCTCTCCCCAAACCATCTCAATTGGGTTAAGGTCCGGTGACTGTGGAGGCCAGGTCATCTGCCGCAGCACTCCATCACTCTCCTTCTTGGTCAAATAGGCCTTACACAGCCTGGAGGTGTGTTTGGGGTCATTGTCCTGTTGAAAAATAAATGATCGTCCAACTAAACGCAAACCGGATGGGATGGCATGTCGCTGCAGGATGCTGTGGTAGCCATGCTGGTTCAATGTGCCTTCAATTTTAAATAAATCCCCAACATTGTCACCAGCAAAACACCCCCACACCATCACATCTCCTCCTCCATGCTTCACAGTGGGAACCAGGCATGTGGAATCCATCCGTTCACCTTTTCTGCATCTCACAAAGACACGGCGGTTGGAACCAAAGATCTCAAATTTGGACTCATCAGACCAAAGCACAGATTTCCACTGGTCTAATGTCCATTCCTTGTGTTTCTTGGCCCAAACAAATCTCTTCTGCTTGTTGCCTCTCCTTAGCAGTGGTTTCCTAGCAGCTATTTGACCATGAAGGCCTGATTCGCGCAGTCTCCTCTTAACAGTTGTTCTAGAGATGGGTCTGCTGCTAGAACTCTGTGTGGCATTCATCTGGTCTCTGATCTGAGCTGCTGTTAACTTGCGATTTCTGAGGCTGGTGACTCAGATGAACTTGTCCTCAGAAGCAGAGGTGACTCTTGGTCTTCCTTTCCTGGGTCGGTCCTCATGTGTGCCAGTTTCGTTGTAGCGCTTGATGGTTTTTGCGACTCCACTTGGGACACATTTAAAGTTTTTGCAATTTTCCGGACTGACTGACCTTCATTTCTTAAAGTAATGATGGCCACTCGTTTTTCTTTAGTTAGCTGATTGGTTCTTGCCATAATATGAATTTTAACAGTTGTCCAATAGGGCTGTCGGCTGTGTATTAACCTGACTTCTGCACAGCACAACTGATGGTCCCAACCCCATTGATAAAGCAAGGAATTCCACCAATTAACCCTGATAAGGCACACCTGTGAAGTGAAAACCATTTCAGGTGACTACCCCTTGAAGCTCATTGAGAGAATGCCAAGAGAGTGCAAAGCAGTAATCAGAGCAAAGGGTGGCTATTTTGAAGAAACTAGAATATAAAACATGTTTTCAGTTATTTCGTCTTTTTTTGTTAAGTACATAACTCCACGTGTTCATTCATAGTTTTGATGCCTTCAGTGAGAATCTACAATGTAAATAGTCATGAAAATAAAGAAAACGCATTGAATGAGAAGGTGTGTCCAAACTTTTGGCCTGTACTGTATATATATATATATATATATGTATTAATCATTGTAATAAATTATCACGTAACATGACCGTTACTGTTATAACTGGTTATTATGCTTTCCATAAAAATTGACGTCTAACAAACAACAAAAATGCTGTGTAAACATCCTATTCAATTTCCTTGAGATCTGATACTTTATGAAAGATAATGGCTGCATTTCCCAGATCGCTCTTAGCGCTAAGAGCTTCTTAAGAACGCTCTTAAGCCTCCCGTGAAAGAAAAACACGTTTCCCAGATCGCTCTTTGCGCTAAGAAGATCTTTCACTAAGAGGGAGTTGTAAGATTGAGCTGACCCACTCTTAACAGTCTTCTTAGCGACCAAACGCTTCCAGCTCCAGCCGCAGCAGGCGCATTAAAATTACACTAAGCAAGGAGATGTTAAAACAGTGCGCACCGTATATATTTTGATCTATTTTATACTTCAGATTTATATTGTTTAGCTTTAATTGGTGACAGAAAAGAACAAATTTCATTCTGCAGGGAAACGCGTGTCCTGACTGCGCATATGACAATAAACACTTTGAATCATGAATCTATATGTTTTATGAAGACCCTATGTACGCTCAAAGCTGTGGCACAAGTTATGCACTGAAATCTGGCAGAAGAAAAATAATCATAAGACGAAAATTATAAGTATGAGGAATAATAAGTGTGTTCCAGGCACACAAATAAAATGAATCATCATTACAATCATTTATCATAATTTTTCCGCACATATCTCACATCTGCGTGCACATTTCAGAAAATGTGTCGGGGCACAACAGAAACACATCCACCCTCCAAACCTGAAACATTTCACAGATATCAGGCAACTCACAGGTGTAATTGAGCTCAGCTGGAACCTCATCAAGGGACGCTCCACCCACTATTCTATTTAAAGGCATTGCCACATCACACATGTGTGAGATACCATGACTGCTTTACAGCATATTCTCGCTGCTAACCAACAGTGTCACCGTGTGTGAAGCCAAACAGTATATGCAAATGCATTTGTGCGTCAGCACTTCATCCCACTCGACATGCTTTCAGACCGGGCTGTCAAAATGAAGTACTGGCTCAGATACAATGCTTCATCAGCTAGTGTCTCCACACATCCAGAGGGCAACCCGGTGCAATTCCGCCCTTAGCCCGGAGGTGCAGTGCCTGGCTGCGCTGCGTTTTTACGCAGTGGGGGCTTCCTGGAGGTGATGGCAGACAGCACCGGCCTCAGCAAGGCATCTGTCTTTTTTTGTTTAAATATAATTTCCTCATGATTCTATTGCCAAGACTACTTCTTATTTAGTCCCAGTCTTGTTTTCATCATGAAAATAAATTTTTAACAAATATTTATTGTCTTAGTTTTTCATTAGAATTATTAGAACACACATACACACGAGCAGCAGGGAATTAGTGCGTTAGGTAGCAGCACTGTGTGTGACTTAAGCGCAGATGAAGTGGTGGGTGATCGATGTGCCTGACATCGACTGATTTAGTTTCAGCACCGCGGTAGTGGTCAGCTCTTGTTAAGAGCATCTTAGAGAGCAATCGTAAGAGCGATCCTAAGAAGGGCATTAAGAACGCATCTGGGAAACAGATAGCGACCCTTCTTACCAAAGACATTCTTAACTGCGCTCTTAACTCCTAAGATCACTCTTAACTGGGAAACACGGCCAATATTGTCATTGGATCCACATTATAAGGAGTGTTACACTGCTTTATATTCAATTGATATTAAATTCTAGCATATTTTTTGGTGGAGTGTTATAATTAGGGTTTAAGCCCTTAAGGAGCAGAACCCCCTGAGATTGTGCTGTTATGTGTTGTCCAACACTGCGGCTCAAACTCCTGTCAGCTGAAATGACTTATAAACATTAAACTTGGCCTAATAACTGGAAATAATGAGCAAGTAAAGAAATACAACTGCAAATGCAATTTTAGAATGGCCACACCCCTCACACGACAAGTCTGACTGACTTAAAATCTGGGACACATTTCCAGCTCATTGTGCTCTACAAAAAAGCCTCTGGACCATATAAATCTGCCATGATGGATTTTTTTGTTAATTTGCATCATGTGAAAAACAGAAATGGTACATCTACTTTATGGATTTTGACTATCAACAAGAATTTTTGTAAACAGCACTGTGAGGCCAAGATAGAAATTTCTATTATAAACAAGCAAGATCAGGGAAAAAATAGACATACCAAAGCACTGTGAGCCTGACCTATAGGGGGCAGACACAACCCAATTTGGCATTTTAACAAATGAGCTGCTTCCTTGAGTTGACTGAAAAAAGGGCTTGAACCCTTACAGCTATATTCATGTATTCTTAAGTGCTGGAAAACATTTGAGTTATTATCACGTAAGACAAACAAAATCAGCAAATCCTTACATTTGAGAAACCACAATTAACAGAGAATGTTTGGTATTTTTGCTTGAAAGATAACTTAAATAATGAATTGATAATTATAAACAGTTATAAAGTTTTCTGTCCATTGACCAATCAACTGATTCACAATTTGGCTTAGCTCTTCACATTTTTATCAACGCAAAACAATATCAATGGGGGGCTGTGGGCAGGACATTGCTGACTATCGTCGTTGGAAGTTTGGGAAACTGGCACAGGACCGACAGGAGTTTCTGGATAATTTTTTCTTGTAAAAAACTAATCTATAGTTCGTTTCATAGCGTCACTTTATGGTCAAACGACACAGCACTTTCTACTCCACACCGGCTCTGTGACAACTCTCTGTCTAACCCTGCGTACAGTACACACGTAGGTACTAAAACTGCTGCACGTTGCTATGGTGACTGTGCGTCCAGACATACATGACAGACACACACACACAGACACTTGCTTCCGCTCCTCCATGAAAGGCAATTATAAAAAAAAAAATAAAAAAAAAAGAAAGAAAAGGGGGAGAGGGGTGGATTTGTAAGTTGCGCTGGTGCTCCTAGTTAAAAAAAACTATGTCGCCTGGCCTCCAAAAAAGGTCGCATAATGCGACCAATTAGGCACAGTCTGGAGCCCTGCCTAAATATTATCAGAGCCTAAATTTTAAATAAGAGCTTAAATTTAGCATGTTTTACAGTGAGTAAGGATTGATGAGACTGGTGGGATTGGTGAGACTGGTGGGACCAGTGGGACGGTAGGAACGTGATGTGCTGTCCTGGCCAGTCCTGCTGTGGATCACTGCATGGCGGCTGTAGTGCAGCACTGCCGTTTCAGGAAGAACAACCATGCGGCCGTCTTGTTGGGGTCAGGATGTATGGACAGTTAAATTCATCCACAACCAGAAGCGATGGATTACCAGAACCATTCAGAAACATGGACAATTATAAAGCAGCAGCCAAAAACGTAGGAAGAAACAAAAAAGGATTACTTACAGTGCACGAGTTAAATGAGCTGATGGGATCACATTTTCCTTGAGTTGTTTCTTGTAGAATTTTCACATGACAAATAAATGATGGATGGATGGATGGATGGATGGATGGATGGATGGATATGAATAAACACTTATGTATAAAAAATTAATACTTAAGTAATTATTTTGATAATATTTATGTCATTTAATTATGTAAAGTTTTAAATGCAGGACTAAAACCTATAAATATGTTTACATGGTGGTGGTGCTATGTTGACTACATAAAGAGTCTAAATACTTCTTCCACTGTTGCATGTTAAGTACTTGATCCTTATCAGACTGAAGAGATTATAAAGAAAGAGGTTTGAGAGAATAAAAATGAGAGGGTGATGACTTGCATGGTTGTTGAATCATTCACTCCATCTCGTGCCAGTCATAGTCAAAAGTAATGCACAAGCTGTTGGACAATATTTCTGCCATCAAAACAAGTGTATTTTGACCTTGGCATCATACCTAATAATCAAGTCAAGGATCGTTAAGGATGGGTGAAGAGGACGAGACGTGAAAGAAAACAAGCACATACACATTGCAGCTGTTAAAGCGAGCACTTTGCCACTGCACTTCATCTGCGTCCCTCTAATTACACCACTAGGAATAGATCCACAGATCCACCGAAGTGCTGCAAAGCGCCAGCCGCCACACCAAGAGCTGGCGGCCCCTGGTCCGCCCTCTGTAGAGCCTCCAACATACACAAGCCACTGGGGTTTCTTACATAACTCTTCCCAGCCAAAACTTCAGGGCTTTCCAGGACCTGTTTGGGTCATATCATTGTTTCCTGCTAAGTCTATCTTTCTTCTTTCTGCCATGTTGAGCTCGACCACTGTAAAGACAGCCTCAGTAGGGCCAGATAGGTAGTTCAGTAAAAGCCACTTCCCCCAACTCCTTGGAAAGACTTAGAGCCAGACCAACTCATTTCTCAGGATTTGGGCTCTGATCAAATCAGGAGGCCTCTAATTATGGGACAGTCCACAGCAGGCAGCTCAGAAATGAAAAAGAATAGAAGAAAAAACAATGATCAAAGAAGTTCTGCAATCACAACGGAGGAAGAGTTTCCACACTTGTGTGACGATCTATCCTAATCTCATTACATGCCCTAACTGTTAAGTTCTTCAGGAAACACTGTTTGGTTTTGTTATAGATATCATGTCTACTTCCTACTAAAATGTCTAAAACTGTACAACTGGTGTATTCATAAGTAGGTTTTTGTGCAATTAGTTGTGCTGAACTGGGTTGTGTTTTGTACGTGAAGTGAGAGTGGGAGTAGGTAGGGTCTAGACCATAGTGTCTGGGACCCATAAACTGATGCACATTAGGGCATGGACACCCATTTCAGGGGCCTTAATTCAAGGACTTCCATTTTTGGTGTTTAATCTGATTAAGACCAGAATTCTATCATTGTTACTACAGTTTAGGAGATAACTGATTAGAAAGTGAAAACTACCCGTCACTCTTACGACCCTTACTCAGATTGTGCTCACTTATTTACTTAAGTTAATACTGAAAGTAAACTACTTGCCATTTTTCTGGGGATCCCCTGGAACTCTGTCAAGGACCCCCGAGGGTATCTGGACCCTTGGTTAAGAACCACTGGTCTAGACAACCTTGTCTTGTCTGTCTTTGTCTGCACTATCATTCTCTTCCTGCCCAGACAGAGCTGAGTTTAGTTATATAGGGGCTTAGAGGTCATAGGGTGAGAGCCATCTCTCAGCAGCTCCTTTATTAACACATGCACACGCAACACACATACAGCATAAAATACATGAACACACACACACGCAACACACATACAGCATAAAATACATGAACACACACTATGAGGGGTCACACGTTTCACCCAACCACACTACAACGCGTCACTTGCGCCTACTTAGGACACGTCAGATCTGATTCAAACCGCGTGAGCGCACGCCTACATTTTACATAGAGTTACTATGGAGACACGAGTGTTACACACACCCGCTACATGACGCGCAGGCGTTGTTCGCTCCACTCACATGACGTGCTCACACAGCTTATCACAGCGCGTTACAAATGCCACACATACACTACACTTACGTGTGCGTTGCTATGCTAACTAGCTTGCTATGCTAATCAGACGTGCGTGCGTATACACGTCATGTGAGCGCAGGGGTCAAAAGTGTCAGCTGTAAAGCAACAGCGCGTCGTGTTACGGACGTGTGACACGTAGCATCGCTATGCTAACTAGCTTGCTATGCTAATCAGACATGCGTGCGTTTACACGTCATGTGAGCGCAGGGGTCAAAAGTGTCAGAGTGTGAAGCAACAGCGCGTCGTGTTACGGACGTGTGACACGTAGCATCGCTACGCTAACTAGCTTGCTATGCTAATCAGACGTGCGTGCGTTTACACGTCATGTGAGCGCAGGGGTCAAAAGTGTCAGCTGTGAAGCAACAGCGCGTCGTGTTACGGACATGTGACGTGTATACATACATATATATATATATAGAGAGAGAGAGAGAGAGAGAGAGAGAGAGAGATAGATATAGACTGTTTCACTGATGCTCTGTTGCTAGGGCAACAGCTTTGGTCCCTGTGCACTTCCTGTTAGTTACTGCATTAACAAACATTATATGCTATAAGTGTAGCCTATATTTACGCAGTATCTATCTATCTATCTATCTATCTATCTATCTATCTATTTATTTTCTTTCCTTGTTCAGGCACTATTTTCAACACTTCTACAACAGATCATTTGTTAGCCTATAAAAATAGGATACTTGCAGCTTTATATCAAGGGGAAGAAATTGTGTCTCATGAAATTGTTATATTATTTATTATACCTACTTATACATACTATTTCCACAGCAGTTGGGGTGCTGTGTGTTGTTGCCTGTTCTTGCTACAAGGTGGAGTCTGGTTTGAGTTACCTCCCTTTTTGAAACAGACTGAGTTTTCACTAAACCTGCTTTGTGAAACGGACTCCTGGTGATTTGCTGAACGATCCTGATGTCGCTACGGCTGGATTGGCTGAGCAAGGGGCTCGACCTTCAGTGTCAACAGTCGTCTACTGGGTAAGGAGCGTGACGTCACCGCTGCTGGACTGGTTGAGCGAGGGGCTCGGCCTTCATAATGCCGGCCACACGGAAGCCGCTTCTTCTCTCGTACATGGCAGCAGCGCATCGTTCTTTGGTTTTTGTGATTGATAAGTGCTTTACTACGGAAGTGCATTGCATTCACTGGATAAAAAAAAAATTAGACACCTTATCTCTAAGGTTTATGACATCCTGATCTCGTAATTATGAGATCTTTTCTCATAATTACGAGATAAAGATCATGAGATCAGGAAATGTGTCACTGTGGCCACTGCTTCACTTAGAACCACATACTACACATCCACCAAGGGGGTTCAGAACTACTGTAACCAGCTGCCACTCGGGTGGTGTCATCTTGACTATATCCCATATCTTTATTATAATGTGTACATATTGTAAATTACAAATTACACTCAACAGTGCACACCGTATATATTTTGATCTATTTTATACTTCAGATTTATATTGTTTGGTATTAATTGGCGACAGAAAAGAACGAATTTCATTCTGCAGGGAAACGTGTGTCCTTACTGTGAATATTGGATCTTGAATCTATGTTTAATGAAGACCCTGTGTGCGCTCTGAGCTGTGGCACAAGTTATGCACTGAAATCTGGTGGAAGAAAAATAATAATGAGACGAAAAATAAGTAAATAAATATATATATATAGGCCTACACTACTGCCTAGTTAGCATAGTGATGCTACGTGTCACACGTTGGTAACACGACGCACTGTTGCTTCACGAGCTGACACTTTTGACCCCTGTGCTCACATGACATGTATACACATGCACTTCTAATAACCACACGTCTAGGCGTGTACAGGCATTGCACGCGAATTGCATGTGTAACAAGTACACGTTGAATGCACGCCCAATGCACGCGACACAAGTACATGGTGATGGTTGCACAGGTAATATACACGTATCAAGTACGCGGTGAATGCCGTGTGTGCATGTTCGCTGATACGTTTCACCCCTCACACACACACACACACACATGCACATGTACGCGCACGCACGCACACACTACAGGAATAACAGGAACACAGAAAACCTTACATAAACTGACGAGGTAGCCTGTTGTTCAGACTTACAAAGTATCTCCCTTTCATTTTGGGGTGAGGGTCAGCAATGCTCAAAGAGAGGAAAAAGAGATGCCAGAGTAAAATACTATTGTGAGAAGGGAGTGTAAAAATCTGTGCATGGAAGCTAATTTTAAACACAGCTTCATGCACAAAGTTATAAAAGAGAATGTCTGACATTGCCTTCAGCTGACTCAAGGATCTGGTTGTCAGTTGAGTGGCAGCATGTTTTTTGAACAACAAGGCACAGAGCCCTGTTTTACAGAACCTGTAGAAACGGGTGAAAAAAGAAAACCCTTCCATTCCTAACTCTTTCATATATGTGGCACAAATGCAAGGACATGTATTTGTGGAAACTAAGAATCATTAAGCACAAATATAGTGATGAGGGTCAACGCATTCAACTGTAGCAACCATTTCACAACATGCTGCCAGCGTCTGTCATTCTGTGTACAGCCACCTGCATATTTGACCAGCCTCAGTCATAAACTGTAACACAGGTTACTAAACATAAAGTTGGTCAATATGTGACAACATTTTTCTTTGGCTGTCATACATGCTACTATATGTTTCTGCCTCCACTGGACACTGTGGTAAAGTAGTAGTCTAGTAGTAGTAGTTAAGACACAAGTGATATAATGGCCTCCATGTGGCAGAGAAACTATTTATATACCTTCAGACCCTGTTAGACCCTCTTCAATTTGAGTACAGGGCTGGAAGGGGAGTCCAAGATGCAACAGCCACTTTACTTTTACTTTTACTCTTTTACTCAAGCATCTAGAAGGAAGTAAAAACCACGCCAGGCTGTTTTTTATTGATTTTTCAGCAGCGTTTAACACCATCCAGCAGCGCCTGGTAAAAAAACTAGTTGATTGTTTTTGGTTTGGATCCTTGTTTGGTGGGCTGGATTTTTGATTTTCTAACAAACATCTGTAACAGACAGGTACTTATTAAAGCCCTATCTATTCTCTCAGATGATGCTCACCCACTTAACTCTGAGTACAGACTGCTCCCATCTGGCACTCACTTGTGTGTCCCACGGGCCACTAAGAACAGATACAAATTTTCCTTTATTCCTGCCTCCATTCGAGCATTGAATGCTGCTGAGGGAAGGAAGTAGTGTAGCTGTTTTAATGAATGTATGCATTGCTGTTTCCTATTTTTTAACATTGCACTGTTGTACATTTTTCTTTGATCTCCTCTTCAAGAGATCACACTTTATTGCACACTGCCCAGAATTTAATTTTAGCTATTTCAGTCCTGCTTTAGTCCTGTTGTTTACTGCTCAGTGACTGCTGTCTGTGTCAGTAGTCTGTGCGCATGCTACCTGCACTACATATCTGTATGTCTTGTGTATTGTGTACCTCCTGCTGCTGCAACCTAAATTGCCTGTTTGGACGTTAATAAAATGTGAAACTTGAAACTTGAACCAGACTGGTTATCTGCCCGTCCTGCATTTTAGATTCAAGGATATCTGGGTGTTCACTGAATTTCTCTCATTTTCATTTACATGACTTTTAATGTAAAAATAAATAGGAAAAATACTGCTCTCACTTTAAGGCTGCAGCAGGTCAAGTTATTATATATCCTGAATTTGAATACTTCAAGCCTGAAGCAAAAATATTTTTTCACCACCTTGACACACCTTTTCATCAGCAGTATCATTCGCACAATCAGAGATCTCCGCCTTCTGATAGTCTGGGGACACTCCTTTCTAAAGTGTGTAACACACCGGAGAAAACGGCTGGCAACAAAGCAATGCCTCTTGCATTTTTTGAAAGGACATGCCCTCCCGGACATGCGTGCTTCCCCTTTTCTCGTCCACAAGGAAAGAAACACACAGAGCTTGAAAATGGATGCCGAGAGATTTAACTCCGTTTTGTCAAACGTGTGCACAGTCCACAAGATTGTAGAAATGAAGGACTGACAGCGACTTTGTTTAAAACTTTTAATGCAGTCGGACTATGTTTACAAGCACAAGAGTTCAGCGAGCCACTGAAGGACCGCCCTGCGGATTTACTATTGGTTCTGCAACATAGGGAGGTTTTTTACTTACTTGCCAGCTCCCCGTTCCCAGGATACCCCACTGAACAGGACTTGGGGCTTGCACTGCGCATGTGTTGGCATCTTATTTATCTCTATAAATCGGACGCTATTTTAATCACTGGATGTCCAAGCATTAGGGGTTTTAACAGCCAGACACGGCCTGCTTGACAGGTGGGAAAAATTCCGCCAGATGACAGCACAGCGATAGCCTACATCTATGGCTACATCTATGCATCTATGTCCGATGTGGACCCCCCAGCTTGTAAAAGCAGACAAAAAGATTTCTGACCTGAAAGAGGACATTCGCTGGCTCTCTGGTGAGCTACACACCAAATCCTCCATGCTGACTGCCCTCTAAGAGGTGGCTCATAAACAGTCGCTCCAGATCTCCTCACTCACAGCGGCCCTTCAGGACACTGTGCACTGGGATCCCAGCGCACAGCGGCCCTTCAGGACACTGTGCACTGGGATCCCAGCGCTTGGCCTCCACCGTCCTCCAGCTCAACACCGAGTCGCTGGTGGTCCTGGGTGGAGGTGGTTGGCAGGGGTAAGAGAGCACCTGGCTGCGCTGCCTCACCTCCGCACCTCAGCCTGTCAAACCGCTACAGCGCCTTGGCATCAAGCGCAGATCCAGGCGCTGGCACTGCAGATGCTGCCGTTGCGGCTCCTTCCCTGCCGACCAGTGCTGCTCCAGCCGCACCCCGCAGTCAGCGTCTTACGGTGCTGTGGCTCCCTCTCCGCTGGCTGGTGGTACTCCTGCGGTGCCCTGCATGGATGGATCTGCGTCTTCCTCGCTGGCACCAGATTACCGCGGCTGCAGGACCCGACCATCGACTCCCATCCCGAGCATCGGCTTCCGCAGTGCGTCGGAGGCTCCTAAAGGAGGCTGTACGAAGACGCTCCGGGGTACTCCACTCCCACATGCAGGTTGGCGCTCCTCCTGCTGGGGCCGGGACCGCCAAGTCGGCGCAGCTCCTGCCCCCCTGGTCACGCAGCATGGACCGTCCACCTGCCTCATGTGGGTCCCCCAATCCCCATCGTGTTCCTCCTCATCCTCTTTTTCTTCCATCCACCGTGTTGTTTGGAGACAGCATCATCAGGAATATTCGTTTTTTCAACGCCACAACTCACTGCTTTCCTGGACCCACAGTCCCAGTCATCCTTGACAAACTTCCAGAACTACTTCATTCACTCGCTTCCTCCATAAACCGGCTGATTTTCCATTTGGGCTCAAACGACACGGCCCGCCAGCAATCAGAGCTGACAAAAATGGATTTTGTTTCTCTTTTCAACCTTTTAAAAAACTGTGGTAAGTCTGCCTACACTGTCCTGCTGGGACAATTCATGGGTCCAGGCTGCCTGTAGCATTTATGGATTCACTTTTATCGACAGTTTTAACTTATTTTGGAACCAGTCCTCTTTTTACAGGGCTGATGGGCTTCACCCAAGCAGGCTGGGCAGCCGCATGTTAGCGGCTAACATTCAGCACGCTGTTCAGTGTGCCCCATGTGACTGACGTATATTGGAAGAACATGTCCTCTTTGGTTCATCCCCAACCCACTCCCACATCCATATCCATCCCAGTCAGAATTTCGAACAGATTTAACAGACCAGCTTCACCATGAATCAATAGCAACCCCAAAAACTTCCCCTCACACGTGCTCCACACTCACCACACTGTGATGACGAGCGCATGTTTGTCACAAACATTAACTTGGCCGTGCTGAACGTGCGCTCTCTTTTAAATAAAACCTTTATCATAAATGACCTGATTTTAGATAACCAGTTGGACAGTATTCTTTTAACAGAGACATGGCTTGGCACTGACGCACCTGTTGTTCTCACCGAGACCTGCCCATCAAATTTTAATTTTTTATTTTCTACTAGGGGAGGTAAAAGAGGAGGCTGAACTGCTTCAGTCACTAAAAATTCACTGCAGTCTACTGAAGTTTCTTTTAACAGCTACTCATCATTTGAGTACCATGCCTTTGTTTTTAGCAGTCCTCCTATTCCTTGCATCACAGTTTACAGACCACCCCCACCATTTTTCAGAACTACTAACAATCATACACACCACCTATAACAGAATTTTAATAACTGTTGATTTTAATTCACGTGTTTATAATGCCTCAGATACAATGTCCAGAGAATTTTTAAACCTTTTAACCTGCATGGATTTTAAACAGCACGTCACACAGCCAACTCACAGCAGAGTACACACCCTGGACCTGGTCATAACCTGTGGCCAGTCCACTGGTGTGTCCTCTGTTTTTGACCTGGCTGTGTCTGACCACTACTGTGTGTATTTTAACATCACCAGTTTCAGCCATCAGGAGGCCCCGGTGAGAACGGTGAGGAAACGCTACCCAACTTATGAAGTGACCGCAAATTTTATCTAGATTTTACAGAGCACTCCTGCTGAAATTTTATCTGCACCCTGTGATTTTATTGTGGACAATTTTAACATTAAATTAAAGTCAACACTTGACTCAGTGGCTCCACTTTTAATCAAAACAATAAAAACAAAACCTACACCCCTGTGGAGAAATACTAATATCAAAAGACTGAAAAAAAAATGCAGGAGTGCAGAGAGGAGGTGGAGAAAAAACAAATTGACAGTTCATTTTGAAATATTACGCGAACAACTCAAATCCTACAATAAAACAGTCAAACAGGCAAGAATATCCCACTTTTCAAAACTCATTTCCTATCATAAAAACAATCCCAAATTTCTTTTCTCCACCTTCAATCTTTTAACCAGCACCAATTTTAATAAACCATCCAACATATCAACAGATGCCCTCTGCGAGGACTTTGCAGACCACTTCAGAAGTAAAATTGATGATATCAGGTCCAGTCTTTTACCTCAACAGAATGTAATTTTTAACACACCTGGATAATTGCTTTTACCTGAGGAAACACTGGAGAGTTTTGCCCTGGTTGATGCAACGACACTTGGTCGAGTTTTCTCCCAAGTAAAGCCCACAACCTGCCTTTTAGAACCGACTCCCACATCACTTTTAAAAACATTTTATGGATTCTTTGAGGAACAGATTTTAAATATAGTGTAAATTACTCTCTTCAGATGGGTGTCTTCCCTGCTGCCTTCAAAACGGTGGTGGTGAAGCCCCTTCTGAAGAAGAGTAATTTAGATCCCAACATTTTTAATAATTACCGACCTGTTTCCAACTTACCGTTTTTAAGTAAGATCTTAGAAAACTGGTTTTTAACCAATAAATGATTTTTTAAAAAGAAACAATATTTTAGAGAAATATCAATCTGGTTTTAGGATGAACCACAGTACGGAGACAGCCCTTTCAAAGATTTTAAATGATATCAGGTTGAATGTTGATTCACAAAAACTCACAGTCTTGGTGCTACTGGATCTAAGTGCCGCCTTAGATAAAGTAGATCACCACATTTTATTAAACAGACAGAGAAACCTGGTGGGCCTCTCTGGCACTGTTTTTAACTGGTTCAGCTCTTATCTCACAGATCATTGTTTCTTTGTAAGTATGGACACATGTTCCTCCACAACACATTAAATTAGGTGTGGGGTACCCCAAGGGTCAATTTTAGGTCCAATTCTTTTTAATCTATACATGCTTCCCCTTAGGAATGTCATCAGGAGGCACGGCATCAGCTTCCACAGTTCCGCAGATGACACACAGCTGTACATCGCCATGTCTCCTGATGACACAGGACCAATTGCATTTTAGATATCAAGTCATGGATGGCAGTGAATTTCCTAGAGCTCAACCAGGACAAAACAGAGGTTTTAATTATTGGTCCTGAAGGCAAGAGAGAGAAACTTTTACCAAAACTACAAGATTTTAAACCTTCACAATGGGTAAAGAACCTGGCCGTCATTTTTGACTCTGAGCTTAATTTTATTCCACACATCAAAAATGCAACAAAGATAGCTTTTTATCATCTTTCATCGATCATCCGCCCGTTTCTCTCTCAGGCTAACACTAAGGCTGTAGTCTCCTGGTCGACAAGTCGATTATTGGTCACTATGCACTCATCCGACCAAATTCTCATTAGTTGAATAATTGCCATGTTACTTTCATAGGGAGAAAAGTGCTACATCAACAGCTTTCCAGGATTAATCTATTATTTCCTGCGGCTAAGTTACCTGTGTTTCTTGACAGAAAGCTGGACTCGCCCACCCTCACGCTCAGCGCTGCGGTGACGCAGACCTCCTGTCTGTTTCTGTAACCTGATACCATTCCCCTCAGTGGAAAGAAGCTTGTATTTACTTGTATTTCACAGATAAGAAACAATAAATTGTGAAGACAGTAAAGCCTCCACTAAAATAGCATTTTCAGTCTTGTGTGTGATCTGTCCTTCAGGGATTTATACTTTGGGATTTATCCTGGCTTCATATGAGCAGAGGAAATGTCCGCTTGTCGCTAGGCTAATGTATACAATGTAAAATGCCATAGGCTGGCGCTAAAAACATTAGCATGTTGCATTTGCCTGGAAAACGTGATTAGTATAAGAGAGTTGTTTTGTCGGTGAATGTTGTGAGTTGTAATGGAGCCAAACTGTGTGCCGTTACCTTTGTTACATGCTGCTGTTGTCCCTGGCTTTATATGAGAAGAGGAAAAGATCGCTAGACGCTAGGCTAATTTATACAATGTAAAACGCCATAGACTTGTGCTAATAACGTTAGCATGTTGTATTGGTGGGGGAAATGTAACCAGATAAAGACAAGTGTTTGTCTGTCAGTTCTGCGATTTATAGTGAAGCAAATGTGCGTACTTGTGTTTGAAATTGTCTCTATTAAGCCATGTTTAATGTGTGTTTTGAATCAACTATATAAATAAAGTTTGATTTGAAATAAACTTTGCAACAATTAACGCAGTTCTCCACCGCCAACTACTGTTTTGGAGGTGTAACTGCAGAGTGACACAGACACCCCACCACAGAAGTAAAAATAATGTGCAAATTTCCCCCCCCACGACTTATCGATTAATTGAAGATTATGTGAGACTTTAGTCGACCAAGATTTTCTTTGGTTGACTACAGCCCTAGCTAACACAGAGGTGCTGATGCATGCTTTTATCTCTTGTCGTTTAGATTACTGTAATGCCCTGCTCTCTGGTCTTTCCAAAAAGACCATCTCTAAACTGCAGCTACTCCAAAACTCAGCCACACGAGTGCTGATGAGGACCAGAGGGCGGGCACACATTACACCAATTTTAAAATCACTGCATTGGCTCCCCGTGTGTTTCAGGATCGATTTTAAAGTTCTTTTATTAGTTTTTAAATGTCTTAACAGTCTTGGGCCATCTTATTTATCTGACCTGCTTTTACCATATCAACCTTCGCAGATCCTGAGGTCCTCCGGCACCGGCCTTTTAATTGTTCCAAAAGTCAGAACAAAAACCCACAGGGAGGCTGCATTCAGCCATTATGGCCCTCACTTATGGAACAGCCTGCCAGGGAACATCAGGACTGCAGAGACTGTTGATGTTTTTAAAAGGAGGCTCAAGACTCACCTCTTTAGCTTTTAACGGATTTCTTTTACTCTTTTAATTCTTCTATGTTATTTTTACTTTCTAATGCTTTTAAATGAGTTATTTTTAAATCTTTATGCATTTTATTATTATTTAGTTTCTAAATCCTCATTTATTTATTTATTATTAATATTATTTTAATCTTTAAATCTTTATTTTTTTTCTAATCTTACATTTTTATGTATTTTATCTGTTAAGGCAGTTATACGAACCAATCTTGCTGCCTTCTGGTTTCAGGTATGCCACTTGCAGTCAGACACGCTTGAATTGACCCAAAAAAAGAAGGATCGCACGGGAATTGTATAAAAATGACCTTATTTATTCTAGAAGAAAACCAAAAATATTCTCATACAACAGCCCCAAATGACTATATAAAAAACAGCTTCAAGCCTCCAAGACAACCTATTTAAGGACAAATCAAATGCGGTCAAAAAACTGTGTTGTGCTGCTCTACCTGAGCCAACCTGAGTCCCAAATTACCTGACAAGATAAAGGTGTGGAAAGGAAACAAGAGGAACATGGGAAAAGAAGGTGTGAAGTCAGGCAGGTCACCATAACCATTTATTCTAATATTAATAATAATTAATATTAATCAACACAAAGAAAAAACCTTTAATGGGGCACAAAAGATACACTTCTCACAAAACAAAAACATGAATTTGGCCCCTACATTATCATTAGTTTATCTCATGCTTGTTTTATCTTATCATATTGCCTTTTAGTCTTTTAGTCTTTTTAGTTTTTAGCTTCAGTGTTTCCTCATGGGGGGCCTCCACACTGAGAGGTGTGTCCAGTCTACCCGCGGGGAAGTCGCCCTGGAGATCCCTCAGGCGCAGAGGACTGGGGGGCTCTGCACCATGTGTGAAGTCCACCCCAGTCCGTCTGGGTCGGGGTGGTCTCTGTGGCGGCGTTCCCTGTGGCTGTAGGCTGTGGTGCCTCTCAGTGTGGATGGCTCCCAATAGGTGGTTCTTCCCTCACCTGGTTCCTCAGTGCCCAGCCATGTTATTGACTAGTCTGTGTGTGTGTGTGTGTGTGTGTGTGTGTGTGTGTGTGTGTGTGTGTGTGTGTGTGTGTGTATTTATATGTGGGGGTGGGGGGCGGGTTTTCAATATGTATGTAGTATTTTTGTTTGTTTTTATTCTGTGAAGCACTTTGTGCTGCATTTTTAATGTATGAAAAGTGCAATACAAATAAAGTTTGATTTGATTTGATTTGAACTCTGAACTGTTAATAGTAAGTTTTGCTCACCGGCTCACTTTGTCAGCTCACACATCCTCCAACAAACTGCATCCTGTGAAGGTGAGCTAGCTCACCTAAACCCGCCCACGAACTCAGCTCAACTCAAGAACTTAAGACTGTGCATACTCATCTGAACCAAGTCCATACTTACCTGTTATCTGTTGATCTTTACCTGTGCACCATTTAACCTGCAGACAGTTCCAATAAAGGACATTACAGACTGTTATTAGTGAGATTGTGCTGCATTTGGGTCCTACCACATCACCTGACAGTACAATCTGGTCAGTTATGGACCTAGCACTCAATCCCACTCCCCTTAGCAGTCTTGAGAGGATAGAGGGTATCCTCCAGCAGCATGAGGCAATGATGTCCGCAGCCACAGCAGGGGCAAGACAGGCAGCTGAGGTCATCAGGCAAGCATTAGCAGCAGTAGCCAGTCAACTGAAGCAGCTAACATTCCTCCTTACTAAACCTGCTGATCCCACACCCTCACCAGCTGCTCCTGCATCGGGACTCCTACTCCCTTGCTGCCCACAGATGCCCTTGAGCCCCGGGTGAAAACCCCAGAGCGTTAAAATGATCAAGATCAAGAGACCTGTGGCCCCTTTCAATTCACAAACTGTTCCCTGCTGCTATCCCTTCAGCCCCATACCTTCACCTCGGAGCAGGAAAAGGAAGCCTTCACAATCAGCCACCCGACAGACCGGGCTCAACTGTGAGGCACTGCTGAGTGGGAAAGAGTCTACAGACTAAACCTCCTTTCAGTCATTTGCAAAGGAGCTATGCAAGGTTTTTGGACTGGGGGTCTCCAGTTTAGAGACCGCACGGGGGCTAATGGGCATATGGCAAGGGGACAGGACAGTGGCTGACTACTCCATCAACTTCCGCACCAAAGCCCGTCAGAGCAGCTGGAACTCTGCTGCCCTAGTTGATGCCTTCCTCCATGGCCGGGCTGACTACATCAGGGATGAGCTGGTCACCCAAGATATTCCCTCCACGTTGCATGGGGAGCTAGCCATCCGGATTGGCCTCCGTATCCAGGCCTGTAGACGAGAGTGGTGTCAAGGGGCTCCACCCTGCCAGTTTTCAGTTTGGTCCAGAGGGGGATCTACCAGTTCTTCCTCCTCGCCAGGTCAGCAGATGGAGGAGTCTGAACCGATGCAGCTGAGCCGTACCTCCCTAATCCCTGAGGAACAAGAACATCGACCCCACTCCAACCTGTGTATGTACTGTGGGAAGGCAGGCCATTTCTTGTCATCCTGCCCAGCAAAAGCCAAAGCTCACCAGTAATCAGGGGGATACAGGTGAGCTAGACAACGACACTACCTCCCCACAACAAAAGACCTCTGTTCCAAGCCTGGCTTCTCGTTCCTGACGGTCTTCACCCCCTGGTAGACCCTGGTGCCGACGCCTGCATCATTAACAAGGGGTTGGCTCAGCAATTGGGGCTCAGTTTCTCTACCTCATCCAGTTCCTGCTCTGGCCCTAAATGGCCACAAATTGGGCACGGTCACACATCAGACCACCCAGGTTCCCATGCTCCTGTCCGACAACCACCACGAGACCATCAAGTTTAACATCTTGGACACTCCTTGCCTGCTGCTCACCTTGAGTTATCCATGGCTCCTTCAGCATAATCCCCACATTGACTGGGAGACTGGTTCCATCCATAAGTGGGGGACCTCGTGTCATTTCACCTGCCTCAACCACGCCTCCCTGCCACTCTACTCTCTCACTACCTGTTCTTCGCCAATTATCTCTGGGGTACCTCTTGAATACTGCGACTACCGTCAAGTCTTCAGCAAGGCCAAGGCCACGTCTAAGGCCACAGCCCTACGAACGTAGTCACCTCCTGGTCTGTTCTTGACTGCTGCAAACAACTGCAGTGCTTCCAGGGGTTTGCAAACTTCTATGGTCGCTTCATCTGCAACTACAGCTCAATGGCCACTCCGCTTACTTCCCTCACCAGTTTAAAGGTGCCCTTTCAGTGATCCCCTGCTGCCAGCGAAGCATTCCAGACCCTTAAGTCCAGGTTCACTGCTGCACCCATCCTCTAGATGCTAGACCCTGATCGCCAGGTGGAGGTGGAGGTAGACACTTCTGACGTGGGACTAAGAACCATCCTGTCCCAGAGGTCAGCCTCCGACCAGAAGCTCCACCCCTGCGCCTTCTTCTCTTGGCGCTTGTCCCCTGCCTAGAGAAACTATGACATTAGGTACAGAGAGCTGCTGGTGGTGAAGATGACCCTGTAGGAGTGGCGGCATTGGTTGGAGGGCACCAAGGAATCCTTCTTGGTTTGGACCAACCACAAAAACCTTGAATACATCCACACTGACAAGAGACTGAACTCTCGCTAGGCCTGCTGGTCCCTTTTCTTCACCTGTTTCCGCTTCAACCTCTCCTACCGTCCTCGGTCTCACAACACCGAACCTGACACCCTGTCCCAGCAGTTCCAGAAGGGGGATGATTCAGTGGAGGGGCCTGCTACCATCCTTCCTCCTCCCTGTGTCATCGCCATCTTGACCTGGGACATAGAGGAGAGAGTGAGGGCCACTACTGAGGGTCAGCCTGGTCCCAGCGCCTGCCCGCCAACTTCCTGCATGTCCCAGAAGCCCTGAGGTCAGAGGTCCTGCAGTGGGCCCATGTCTCCAAACTCACCTGCCATCCAGGTTCCCAGTGAACGCAGAACATCCTCCTCCAATGCTTCTGGTGGCCAAGCCTAGAGAAGGACACCCGTGACTTTGTCAAGGCCTGCTCTGTCTGCAACAAGCACAAGGCTTCCTGTCAGGTCCTAGCGGGACTTTTTCAACCTCTTCCAGTCCCACATTGACCCTAGTCCCACATCTCCTTGGACTTCGTCACGGGCCTGGCTCCCTCTGACAGTCCACAGTCATCCTCACTGTTGTCAACCTTTTCAGCAAGATGGCCCACTTTGTGCCACTGTCCAAGCTGCCATTGGCCAAGGAGACTGCTCAGATGGTCCCGCTCCATGTCATCCATATGCATGCCCCCCCTGTTGTTTTAGTGTCCGACCAGGGTCCTCAGTTCTCCTTGGCCTTTTTGAAGGAGTTCTGCAGCCTGATGGAAGCCACCACTAGTCTCTCCACTGGGTTCCACCCCCAGTCCAATGGGCAGACGGAGAGGATGAATCTCACTGTATGGTTTCCAAGAATCCAAATCCTAGCAGCTCTTGTGGGTGGAGTACACCCACAATTCCCTCATCAGCTCTGCAACAGGCCTCTTTCCCTTTCAATGTGCCTATGGCTATTAGGGCTCTATATCGTCTTGGATTTCACGATACGATACGATACACGATACACAGGTCACAATACGATACGATACAATACATATCGCGATACACACACATCATTTACTGTAAGATTTTAAGTGTTCAAGATTCGACTGAAAAGTGAATGGCTCAATTACACTATATAGATAACTCAAACTCAGTAACAGGACAAATTGAATCAAAGATGTGGGTAAAAAAATATGACTTTATTGTTGAAACAGTGCATTGAAGGCATACGTGCATAAAGCTCAGCAAGTTTTCTACCGGTGTGACATTCAGGCATGTCTCTTGTTTGCAAGATGTATGTAACCACCTCCCATTCCTCTGAGATAAAGTGAGCCGTAATAGTGACATACGATTGTGTGGCTCTTGATGTCCACCCGTCGCACGTCAGGGCGACTCTCGCTGCACAACCTAGAGAGGCTTTTACACTTGTCTTTAGCTTTTCATACAGCCTGGGGATGCATACTTTTGTTATGTGTTCCCGAGTGGGAATTGCGTAGCGGGGCTCCAGTGAGTTTACCATCCGTCTGAATCTGGAGTTTTCCACTACACTGTACAGGCGCAAATCTTGGCAAATAAAATACACAATTGACTCGGTAATCTTCAGTGAACATGGAGTGCCAGATGGAAACTTGTAACTAGTAATACTACCGCCTTCGTTGTTCAGTGTGGTCTGCTTTGGGTCACGAGGCTTTTTAGCTTCTTCTGCTGTTAGCTTCTCTGGGTGGTGCCGTTTCCATTGAGACCGCAAGTTGGTAGTGTTTCCAGAATACTTTACTGAGGTATTACACAGCTTGCAAACCGCATTGCTTTTGTCCAAATCCTCGCTCCCTGTTTTCTTTTTAAAACTTAAGTGTTCCCACACGTCGGCCTTTAAATATGGCGGTGCTGGGTTTATTTTCGCCACCATGCTGCTAGCTGGCACAGCTCGCCTCCGCTCTGGAACAAAACAACCGGAAGTGAGTCTTCTTCTTCTTCTTCTTCTCAGGAATGGGTAACTTTACTACAGCGCGACACTACCGCCCAGCGGCCCGGCTGTGATACTGCAGGCTGATCACGGGGATTTGAATGGGACTTAATGTATACTTAATGTATCATTACTCCGGGATGAAAAATCAATACAGTATCGCGAGACTAAGTATCGCGATACATCGCGAGATTGATAAAATCCTACAGGCCTAATGGCTATCAGCTTCCACTCTTTCCACTCTTCCCGGCTTTGGAGAAAGAGGTACCCTGCCGGTCAGCCCAAGCCTTTGTCCGCCACTGTCACAAAATCTGGGCCAAGGCACGCGCTGCCCTCCAGCGCTCCGTGGGGTCCCTACACTGCCTTGGCCAACTGACAACATTCTCCAGTCCCAGTGTACAAGGTTGGCCAGAAGGTGTGGCTCTCCACCTGGGACCTGCCTCTCTGGGTGGAATCCAAGAAACCCAGGTTCGTCGGCTCATCCCCCATTCAGAGAGTCATCAGTCTGAAAGCTGTGAGACTGAGGCTTCCTCGCTCCATGCATATCCATCCCACCTTCCATGTGTCCGAGGTGAAGCCAGTCCACGAGAGTCCTCTGTCACCAACAGTTCCACCTCTTCCTCCTCCTCACCTCATCGATGGGAGTCCAGTCTTCTCTGTTCAGCAACTAATCGGGTCCCATCCTCGTGGGAGGGAACTCAAGTACCTGGTTGACTGGGAGGGCTACGGTCTAGAGGCGAGGTCCTGGGTTCCTGCTAGCCACATCCTCGACCCGGACCTCATCACCGACTTCCACCGTAGCCACCCTGACCAGCCCTTCAGGACCACCACACCACTGAGGGGTTTCCATCTTGCAGTCCACACCTCTTCCCTGCCTGTTCACCCTGAGGAAGACTTCCTTGTGGAGGGCCTTCAGATAATGTGGGCTCCACCCGCTCTCATCCCTTCAACCACCCAGTTGAGGAGATGGACAGTTTTGCCAGTGCCTTTCTTGGTTCTCTTCTGCATGTGTGGTGTTTCACCACTCCAGCTTCCTTGAGAGAGATCACTTGTCCACTTGTTGTCATCAGAGCTTCCTGCTGAGTGAAACATCACAAGTAACAGGGGCTTACCTGTTATTTGTTGATCTTTACCTGTGCACCATTCAACCTGCGGAGAGTTCCAATTAGGCTTGTGCCGATTTCAGGTTTAACTGGTTCGGTCCGGTTTAAGAGCTCCACCCGAGAAAAAAAAAAAAAAAAAAAAAAGCTTTTCACATCAGCGGAGTGTCAAGGGACTATATTCAACTTATCTTCCATTGTAACATGTATTATGACAACTTAATAAGGTTTATATTTGTTTAGAAATGAAGTGGAGGAGCCTAGAAGTGTTTTGTTGAGTTTGTCTCAGAGGCATCAGAGGGACTCCGCAGCTCCACTCTGCTCAGCTGTCTGCTGCTGCTGCGAGAGATCAAATTTCATTGGGGGCAGGGAAAAGTGCGAGGGAGTCAGCAGTCATTCAGTTTGTTGCCCTAGTAACCCATTTCCACTGAAGAAGTTCCTGGCATTATTTGGGGGGCTGGAACTACTACAGGAACGTCCTCTCGCTCAGCCCTCTCAACTGCTGTGTCTCCACTGAGAGAGCGGAGTCGGAGGAAGGTTCCTTGGTGTCCTTCTGCGTCTTCTTCTTCTTCTTCTTGTGTAACCTTGTGTGTATTGGTGGTTAATACAGCATTACCGCTACCTAGTGGATTGGAAGCGCATTACACCTATAATGGGCTTTTATTGGGAAAAATAGCTGAAATGCGACCCCCAGTGATAAAATTAGGTATATAATTCAATATATTGGTTCAGTTAGATATTTGGCTTGAACCTCTTGCACTCCACCCCCATTTTGTAGCGAAAACACCTAAAATGACATACCGAAATTAAAATGACTGTAGCCTCTGAACCGCTGTGACTACATGCATGCATGCATGAGGTCTTGCCAGAAAGCAAACTCTCTGAAGTTTCTTGTGAAAGTGTTAGAAACACTCTAGGTGATACAGAGACAGAGTAATGGGCCTCTGAAGTCAGTAAAAGATTTTGCCTAAAATAAAATCAAAAATTATTTTCAGGATGAATAACTGTCTGTGGCTTCATCTGAGCAGGTAAATGACACCGTGGGGCTATAGGCACACTATCAATGAACATTTGTTTCAAGTTTGAAGAAGATTGCTCAAAGTATGACCATTCTACAGCATGTTTTCCATGAAAAGATCCAGTCAGAGCTCCACATGACAGAGCACTCACTCCGCTTCAAAACAGTACTATCAGTGATCAAACACCACTCAGCCAGCTTCAAACATTGTACCTTATTGAAATCAGGCGTGATTATGATAGCTGATGTTGTTTATGATTATGATAGCTGATGTAGTTTATGACAGAAACACCATAAAATATCACCAAATAAAGCCATATGAAACGTGAAAGTCGTGATCCTACTTTCTAGGCGGTATATCTCAGCCAAAAATAGTGGTAGGAGTGAGATCTCACCTTTTATAAACCAGCTATGAGTCTATTCACGGCTGTGCATGAGATCGTGAGTAATCCTTTAACTTTTCCCCTCGAAAAATGGCATGACATGGCTTGTCACCACTCATCGCGACTTTGGACTTTGTGTATTTAGGCTGCTGTGGTGTGAAATCCATACGGAATAAAAGAAAATTCGGGATTCGGGAAGCCGAGAGCTTCCTGTTTCTGGTGATACCAAGCATTACATGGTTTGATGACGTAGTGCGCCTGTGAAATCCCATTTAACAGAGGAGGGAGGGAGCGCGGACGCCGGCGTCCGGCCAGAGTTAAAGACGTTCAATCAAACCGGTTGGAAAATTTTCAACCGTCGCGGGGCGACGCAGTGGCGTAGGGACGCTGTTAGCCGTTAGCGGTGTCTGTAATAACACACTAAACTCACAAAGTGGCCCGTGAAAAAAATATTTTTTCCAGCGGATGTCTTAGTTACAACATGATTGAGCTAACTGGAGTAGTTTCATGTCGTTTTCGACAACGGGAGGCTTTTAACAGATGACGTCCTGATGTTAGCTTTGCTGCTGCTGTTTGCTGTCCCAGCTGCAGCTACTGATGCTTTCTATACATCGTGATTTCCCAAAACTGAATAAATACCACACATAGCAACACTAGCTTTGCGAGCTCAATCATGCTGTAACTAAGATATCCGCCGGAAAAAATATGTTTTTCACGGACCGGTTATTGAGTTTGTTTACATGGCGGTGGAAGCTATATGAACGAGCTAACCCTCGTCTCCTGAGTTTTAAAAATGCCGGCTATTTTGTTGCTTTCTGCTGACGTCACATTCCGCCTTGAGTATGTCCAATCAGCACCAAGTAACCCCCAAGCCCCAGCCAGGAGTTTCTCGGGGCCGTTCTGATTACCTACTCCGAGGCAGGGACTTGTTTAGCCCCTGTAAAAGTTCCGGAACTCTGTCCTTGGGGGATGGTTCCTGCGGTGGAGACACGCACCAATGGCCCCGGCCCCGTAAATTTACCCCGAAGTTCCTGCGGTGGAAATGGGCCTATTTTGCTGCTTTTGGGTCCTTCCACACGCCCTGACACTGGCATATGTTTACAGTACATCAGTACTGGGTGACTGCTGGGAAGAAGTTTTATAGAAAACAGTCTCGGTCTGGCAGATTGATTGTAACACAAATTCACTGGTTTATTAGAAAATACAACTTTCTATTCTATTTTTTACTGTGTTTTTTCAATTTCTCAAATCATTTCAAAGAGCTTTATTTGCATGAAAGTTTCATGAACTGTTTCCAAAGTACTGAATTACAATTTGACCAAACAATAATAATAATAATAATAATAATAATACAAACATTATGACAATATTATGAATTCTATACATTAAGTCTATATATACAGTATATCCTGTGTGTGTGTGTGTGTGTGTGTGTGTGTGTGTGTGTGTGTGTGTGCGCGTGCGTGCGTGTGTGCGTGCGTGGGTGTGTGTAAGTCTTGGTCATTCCTCAGGTTGTTGCATATTGAAACATACTGGGCAGTAAGACACACCCTGTATTTTTAATGTTCTCCTTAAGCTCTCTGAAATCTGAAATTGCAGGGTTGAGCTTGTTAAATAAATGTTCTCATTAAATGTTTTACATTGTAGGAGGTAGTGTATATCTGTCTCAACCTCACCTGTTGAACAGTGACATATTCTGTTTTCTTCCCAAACACACATTTTGGCTAAAACCTTATCATTTGAAATACTTTCGCATAAACACTCTCACGCACAGATGAGCAGCACACCTCAGCAACTCAATGGAGTGCAGAGTTCAAATGCACATGCTTGCCCTTGCGCACTACTTGTGTGCAGAGGTGTTTAAATCCTAATGATAGCAAAAATGCAAATGTTTGGGAAGTACTGAGCAAACAACTGGATGAATGAGACATGGGTTATACTGCACAAGTCGTGTGAGAGTTTGCAAACACATACAGAGAGATTGATATAGCTTTGCTACATCAATATAACACGATTATATAATATGGTTTTCTCTGTTTTTGGATTCTCTGTTCACTGTGGAGGTATACGAGAATAACTGGAGAGTAACATGGGCTGATAACTTAAATACAAAAGGTAATTTTGAGGCTAAAGTATTCCTTTAAAAAGAGACTTTTATCATCATTAGTCAAAGCCTTCCATAACCTCTTGTGTTAATTAGGTTACATTAACCACAATTGTTATTTATTTGTTATAATGATTAGGTGGGGTGCAGATTAACAATGGAGATATCAAGCATCAACCTGTGGGTGCATTAGTCACCTGTTTACTGTATGTGACAAAATGCCTGACCTGCATGTGTCCCACATCTTACAGTTGGTGTAAAGGAATATGTTGGAACTAAGGCTTAACACATGTTCAGTGTGTATAATACAATATGTTTACACACATTATGAATACATTTGGGTGAGCTGGCTGGTCCAAACACACACCATGTTACATTTGAATGGAAGGATAATCTCTCTCCTACTTTATTTCTTCCGAACTTGCACAGAGTGCTTTAGCTCTTTTCTCGATAATAAATGTAATAAGTGAGTGAGTGAGTGAGTGAGTGTGTGTGTGTGTGTGTGTGTGTGTGTGTGTGTGTGTGTGTGTGTGTGTGTGTGTGTGTGTGTGTGTGTGTGTGTGTGTGTGTGTGTGTGTGTGTGTGTGTGTGTGTGAGAGTGTGTCTTACCACTGGGGTTGAATTGCATGCAGGATATGGGTTTGTCATGAGCTGGGAAATGAGCCACCACTCCCTCTCCATCCGAGTCCTCACTCACCAAGACCTGGAATACACACACAGAGAGAGAGAGAGAGAGAGAGAGAGAGAGAGAGAGAGAGAGAGACTCCAAATCATTTTCTAACAAAAAGAACATTGAACCCAGAATGGGACTTTCCCCTGCTCAAGGATTTCTCTTCATATTTTGGTTTTGGTCTGATATCATCACCACACTCAGCAGTGTTCTTTGACATCAGACTATGGGTAAACTCGTTTCTGAATGTGTCATTGCCCTCTTGTGGATAGAAAATAATTAGCATACTACCTGACAGGCAAGAAAAGAGACAAACAAGCACTTTGTTCAAAATCTTCTTTATGCTGCATCAAAGAAATTGTGAATCATAACAGCGAGAGCTTTATTTTACTAGTGCTAGTGTTTCAGTAAGAGGCTCTACTGTGACCATTGTGGACACGGTATGGCCCAACAACAGAGACAAGAATATGGACAAATTTACTTTGGCAATAATGTGGCTTTTCACATGTGGCTTTGACAATACCCCATGACAGTGGGTTTTCCCGTAAAAGGGGCAGAAACTGGCAGCAAATCTGGGTTTGGCTTGCTACTTTTTGAATATTGCCTACAAAAATGAAATTATAAGTCACTTTCCACAGCTAGCGGCTGCACCTAACTCTCTGCATGATGTCTACTGTCAAGACTGGGACAAATCTAACAAAAGCTGAGCCCAGACCAGGAACTGGCAAAAAAAAGACCTTTAGTCACGAAGAGAGATTAGAAAATAAGACCAGACATGAGGCCACTTTGTGCATGAGTGCGTGTGTGTGTGTGTGTGTGTGTGTGTGTGTGTGTGTGTGTGTGAGAGAGAACATATACACAGGGTTACATGTGGCCCCAGTGTTGCATTAATGATGTCAGGAAGGCTGGCCAAGCATTTTAAATAGGAACTAGTCCAAACAAGAACAGCCACTAAAATGTAAAGCGCTTCATCTCGGAAAGAAGGAAGAAGAGTAAGAAGAAAGAAAGAAAGAAAGAAAGAAAGAAAGAAAGAAAGAAACAGACAGACAGACAGACAGACATATTACAATGCAAGCAGAAAAAGTTGTGTGAGAAAATCCTCCACAGAATGGAGACCATTACATAGGGGAGAGTGTGTGTGCCTGTGTGTTACGAGGCTATTATTCCAAATAACAAATCTCAAAGCCTGAACATGGGAATATCCTGGACAGCCACACTGACACAGGAACCCATCTCTATCCTATTCTTGCCTTTTCCCTTTTTTCAAAAATCATAGCCAAACACAATCTTAATTTCTTAATTCACTCTACTGATCGTCCACACTCTCCTAATCCTCCCCCTACACCATCCATCTCTCCCCCACTCCTAGCTTTCCCCTCCCTGCCTACCAGGCCTAGTCAGTGTTTATGGCCAGTGTACGGTTACAGGGTGTCAACCGGTGACAGAGTGCAGGCCTGCTTCTGAAGGCTTAGGTCCAGTTCATAAGACAACACATTGGCTACAAGGCGGCTACAGTCACTGTGTAAGAGGGGAGAAAGCAGTGAATGTGTCTGTGGTGACTACATCTCTAACCAACTGTACAATGTATGCTAGCACGCCTCATAAAAAATACGTATTATCAGTTTTAATCATTTAAAGAAGGTTCTTTCAAAGAACTGGCATACCTGGCAAACAAATCATCACCATATATCATATATTGGTATTGGTAAGTACACCATTCAGGTATACGTACCTTCTCTATCTATCTATCTATCTATCTATATCTATATATATATATATAATATATATATATATACACATATATATATGTATAGATATATGTATGTATACATATATATATCTATATATATATAGATATATATATATGTACAGATAGGACATTTTCCTGACATCTGGTGCAAAGGGTTCATTTCCCCCATTCATAAGAGTGGAGACAAATCAGATCCTGGTATTTGTATCAGCAGTTGCCTCGGTAAATTATTCTGTCGTATTCTAAATAACAGAATACTAGATTTCCTTGAAAAGCACTCAGTCTTAAGTAAAAGTCGAATTGGCTTCCTTCAAATACACCGCACCACAGACCATATATATATATATATCCATCACACTTTAATTAACAAACATGTACACCGAACAAAAAATGGTAAGATATTTGCTTGTTTTATTGATTTCAAGAAAACTTTTGACTCTATTTGGCATGAAGGGCTCTACTACAGGCTTCTACAATGTGGTATAGGGGGCAAAGTGGTGGTTAAATCTGGTTAAATCAATGTATTTAGAAAATAGTTGTGCTGTTAAAATTGGAGACAAACAAACTGAACTCTTCTCCCAGAGAAAAGGTGTTTGTCAGGGCTGCAATTTAAGTCTGACTTTACTTAATGTGTATATAAATGTTCAGGTGGATCAATGTCCTGGCCTCTCCCTCCTAGAGAGAGAGTTAAAGTCTGTTTTATGCTGATGATCTTGTTCTACTATCTCCTACCCTACCCTACCCTAACTATAACAACAGCTGGACATAGTAGAAAAGTACTGTCTCCCCGATGTCAGGAGAACAAATATCAGTTTATCATAAATAATCATATCATTAAACATAGCATGAGTTACACCTACCTTGGTACAGCCATAATAGCATCAGGGAGTTTCAACATGACAGTGAATGCACAAAAAGAATAAGCTCTATGAGCTCTAAATGCAATAAAGAGAAAATTTTATAATTTTCAAATTCAAATCTGGCTCAGGGGGCGTTGGATAGAGGATAGAATTTGTTTGTTTGTTTGTTTATTTAGCACATATTAAAAAAAAAAGAAAAAAGTCAACATTACAATTACCATTAAAAAAACAACAAGAAAAAAACAACAACTGACAGTCAGTAATACAATTACCATTAAAACAATTTACAGTTGGTGATAAAAGAACTTCCGTTTTTAGGAAAAGGAATTTAAAAGAAAAAAAAGAACAATGGGGAACATGCAAGGAGGTCCAAAAAAACCCTCAAGGGGCTTGACAAGAGGACTTCCCTAAATAAACATTAAATTAGACATTGTCATGTGCATAAAGTCATGATATCACACTCACACCCACACACACACTCACACACACATACACACACGCACACGCACAAACAGATACAGAGATCAGGTTGTTGTTATTGATATAGCAAGAAATGTTTCACAGATGTTTTAAATGATTAATAAGAAAGTTTAACAAAGTGGGGAGGAAGAGAATTCCATAACATGGAACCTCTGTGGAGAGCTGGATTTGGATAGAGCAGGCGCCCCATGTACAAGGCTGCTGCCGTTCAAAATATTTGACAGTGTCATCCAGCCCATTGCGCTCTACACTCAGTCATCAGAGCTAAATCCGTTGGGACAAATATCCAACAGAATCTTTGCATGCAGAATTCTACAGATACATTTTACATGTACACAGAAATACACCAATAAATGCATGTAGAGCAGAATTATGAGGCTACCCACTGATAATTAACATTCAAAAGTGAGAACTGAAAATTTTCATCCACCTTAAAGGCAGTTCACAAGACACCCTCCATTCCAAAGCCCTCCAAACACAGGAATTAAACCCAGAAAAGAGTCCCCTGTGTCAGCTGGTGCTGAGACTAGACACTCTAACCAGTCTCACACCAACACTGCTTTCTAAACACCAATCAGAGTCAACCAAGTTATAAAACAATGTAGAGAAACCTATTTAGAACACCGGAGAGAAGAAACTAAAAGCCAAAGTAGATTAGAATGTTATCTGGCCCTAAATAGAGATTATGAATTGGCTACTGTCAGAGATAGAAAGCAGAGACACACCCTAACCAGGTACAGGCTCAGGCTCACCACAAACTGGCAATCCAAATAGGCCGACAGAAAAAGTCATGGCAACCAAAAGAAAACAGAGTATGTAGTCACTGTTCGACAGGTGAGGTCAAAACAGAGATGCACTTCCTCCTACATTGTAAAACATTTGAAAACATAAGGAAAATTTATTTCAGCAGGTTCAACTCTTTGGTTCCTGATTTCAAAGAGCTCACTGAGCTCTCAAAGTTCACAATTCTCCTGGGAGAGGGAGTCTGGGCAAATCTTGCTGCCCAGTATGTATTAGCGTGCCACAGCCTGAGGGACAGTGAATGACCTAAACACACACACACACACACACACACACACACACACACACACTTTTTTTGTTTTTTGGTGGGTCCATTAGCCCTCGTTTTTGCGGCTTTTATTTCTGTTGAGGTTTAGTTTTCTATTTTAGGTAAGAGGGAAGACCCCAGATCCTACGACCCTTTGTGGGCTGGTCTGGGCATCTTCCTTTCTTTCTTTTTGCTCATTTGGGCCAGCCCATCACACTCTCACACTCACTCACACACACACACACACACACACACACACACACACACACACACACAACACAGGATATAAAAATATATATTTACGTGTATTATTTTATTCATATATATATTTATGAAAAGTATCTATTTTATTTGATTTTGATTAATTTTCATATTGCTGTAATTGTGTGTTATCATTGTGTATTGCATGTTTTTTTTTTTTTTTTTTAATTTTCATACCAATTAAGCTTTTGAATTTGAAAATATACAGAGAGAGAGAGATGATGTGAATGCAGCACTATGAACTATCCCCACTAGGACCATTACTGAGATGAATCAGCTGATGTACACCACAGCAAGAGTGGTTCTAGAGATGCTTGGTTACAAGATGAACACTATGAGCCACAAAGAGAGCTATCCTCCATGGAGAAGGAGGCTGTAGGCCAAGATCAAGGCAACATAGAAAGAGGTTAGTCAACTCTCAGAGCTGCAGAAAGGTTGGGGAAAGGTTGGGGAAGAACAGGATCCCTATGAAGTACAACAAACTGTCTATACCTGGGGCACTGGAGACTGCCAAGCAAAGGCTCACAGGTCTGGCTACCCACCCAAAGGCATACACAACAAAAGTAGAAGCCAGAAGAATAAATAGGATGTTCTCCACCAAACCATCCAAAGTATACTCTGAGTGGCAAGAATAGATCCACCCAGGGCTGAAACGGAACAATACTGGAAGAGTGGGAGGCATCACATAACACCGATGCTAAGTGGCAAGTGGATCTAAGAGGAGACCACAGCAATCTCCCAGAACAAGAGCCAGTTACCATTACAACAGCAGACATCCAAGAAAGAGTGTCTGATATGAAGAGCTGGACAGCACCAGGCCCTGCCATGATCCACACCTACTGGCTAAAGAAACTTACTAGGACTAACTAACTGTGCTGCCAGGCATTCATGGAGTGCATGAACGCCTGGCTGTACACATGAACCAGCTGCTGATGGAGGGGATGACACTGGGATGGACAGTCCTAATCATGAAGGATCCCCAGAAGGGTGCGGTCCAACCCAACTACTAGCAAAAAACCTGCCTCTGTACAACACGGAAGCTCCTGCCAGGTATCTCGCAGCTAGGATGAATAGGCACATGGCCCAATACATGAGCAAGACCCACAAAGGAATTGGTCGTAATACCAGGGGAGCCAAGCACCAGCTACTGGTTGATAGAGCATTCACCCAAGACTGCGAGACCAGGTAGACTAAACTGTGGACTGCCTGGATTGACTACATGAAAGCCTACGACTCAATGCCACACACGGATACTAGAATGCTCTTTGGCTGCCAGGGTGAGGGAATTTGGACTAATTATGAGTAAGTGTGATTTGTCGTAGTTGAGTTTGAGGAGATTTGTTTGCATCCAGTGTCTGATATCAGAGAGACAGTTTGAAAAGGTGGAGTGGGTCAGAGAGGTAATGGATTTGGTGGAGATGTAGAGCTGGATGTCGTCAGTGTAACAGTGGAAACGGAGGCCATGACAACGGATGATCTGACCGGATCTGACCAAGGAGGGGAGGTAGAGGATGAAGAGGAGAGGACCAGGCACCAAACCCTGGGGGCCACCTTTGGACAGGGGGACAGTCTGTTGAGGAGAGATTGTAGGCAGTAGAGTAAGATGGAGTGGTTAATGGTATCAAAGGCAGCAGTGAGGTCCAGGAGGATGAGGATGGAGAGTAGGCCGGAGTCTGAGGAGAGGAGAAGGTCATTTGTTACTTTGAGGAGGCATTGCGCGCAAAGCTCAGATTTCACTACCATGCGGACTCCGCTCCACGCACCAGTGTCACTCAAAAGACTGCTCGACATGTATTTTTCACATCGCCATGACAGAAACGTGCAAGAATTGGGGGTAATGTAGTGTTTCACGGACATTTTTATTGGAAACTACAACACGGAAGTGCATTCAACGCTCCGCTTATAGTGCACCCGAGTCTGTGAGCACCTTAAATTAAAACTCTCGGCGCACACTGCAACACAATCAAACAGATGCGCAACTCAGAGGATCAGAAGTGTCTCTGACACCAGACTCAGAGTGGCTCTGAGTGCGCTCGTGGCTCGTTGACGGTGTTAGTGTTGCGTTTAAGGCCTCCTCCAAAAAAACGGAAAAAAAGCGCAGAAGCTTCGAATTTTTTTTTCACAATCGAATCCCGTGCCATCGAACGAAGCTTCAAAGCTTCGAATTTCTTGGGTCAGCCCTAGTATTTTCTTATATTATCAGGAAAATTGATAACAGAAAAAATACTATGAACTAACATAATGGTTTTTTAAAAGATTTTTCCCACCCCTTCTCTGCTAGCAATTGTAGTAAAAAATACACATGGCTAGAAATCACTTCTCACTCACTTCTCAAATTCCCCATAAAAATGGCTAAATTAAATGGTAAGACCTTATTTGATATATAGTGCACATGCTCAACCTTGAGCTTCATGTGAGGTTATACCAAAAGCTGATTCTTACCAGGGCTGTGGCTAATACATTTATAATGCCCTTTTCATCAAAAGATCTCAAAGTGCTACAAGTTAGGGGGGCATGTCCATGGATGCATTGGTGTGTGAGGAGGGAAACCTTGTACTCAATCCTGATGGCGATGGGAAGCCAGTGGAGTGAGTAGAGAATGGGGGTGATGTGCTCATGTTTCCACACTCTCATCAGGATCCTAGCTGCAGAGTTTTGAATGTATTGAAGCCTCTGCAGGCTCTTGCTAGGAATCCCAATGAGAAGTGCATCACAGTAATCCAGTCTGGAGGAGATAAAGGCATGAACCAGCTTTTCGGCATCTGAGAGGGAGAGAACGGGGCGGAGTTTGGCAATGTTACAGAGGTGGTAGAAGGAGGTCTTGCAGAGGTGGTTGATATGGGATTCAAAGGTGAGCTGGGGGTCCATATTTACACTGAGATTTGACTGTTAAAATATGCAGCAAATCTAAGTCATACTTTTCAGAGAGTTGCGCAGAGTTAGGAGAATGGACCTGAGTGTGTCCAAGCCACAGAAAAAAGCCAACCTTGGAGATTTTCCTGTTTCCCACCAAGCCGAAGAGGCCAAAGTTATCTTGACCTGGGTCACACATGACAAGACCAGAGAGGCAAAAAGCCAAGAACAAATTGTATATCGTGTGTGAGTATTTCGTGTGTGTGTGTGTGTTCGTGTATGTGTGTGTGCGTGAGACACTCTATTAGACAATGGTGATTACCTGGTTCACCAATATGCAGGTTCCAAAAGGGGAAGACTGAGTGAGCTCAAACCAGTTTTAAGGCTTAGACAAACTTTATGCACAGACAGCTGCAGATTTGTTCCAGTCATGCAGATGTGCACGTGGTGAGGATCGCCATTTGTAGTGAGGGTTGCCAATCAGCATACAAATCAACAAGTGTGTGTATTAGGACAGAAAATAGCTACCTCATGGCAGCTGGAAGAAAAACACAAGAAGAGAAAATATAATGTGCAACTGCTTAACAAAAACAGGACCCGGGACATGGAATACAGTACACTAGTGCTAGAGAAGACAAGCATAGACAAGGAGAAGTACAAGTGGAACAACTGGAGCACGCGTATGTGTGCAGTCTATGAGGACCTTCACAGACATGGGTGATGACAACATTTACGTCATCCAGACCAAAGCCAATCCTCGCAGGCACATGGATGAGGAAAGCATAATTTAGCATTTAGTCTGAGAGTTTCCTGGCAGGCTGTCATGTTCACAACAATCTAATCTTTTGTTTTGCCATACAGTTTAAAGCCATTGCTAAACTCAGGGGCTGGGCCTTACGCTTCACTGTAAGGACACTCTGTTACACTGGGCCAAAATGAACAACAGATAACATAAACTAATGTATATGGGTCCATTCTTTTGAATAGTACGAGTATTAACTTACAACACATCCTACTACACAGGTGGGTGACAAATGAAAAGAACAACCAATATTAAGTGTTGGTAAGGTGTTAGGTCAACAGCTTCAATGCTCTTTGTCACAGATTCACCAAGTGTGTGGAATTCCATTTAAGGGATAAATAGCATCCTTCCAAAAGATATTCATTCACTTTGGGTGATTTGATGATGATGATGGGGAGTACAGAGCTACATTTGTTTCTTTATTATTCAATCAAACAGAGTAGGTTTTGCAATCAAAAAAAAGATTTGAGAGTTTCAGTGCGGGAGCTGTGGTGAAAATCAATGAGCAGGTATGTTTATACATAACTAATAAGAATGTTTTATTTGAACTGGTGCATGTAGATTGCTTTTGCTTAGCCAGGGCAGAACTATTCAAGGGCGTAACGGTCAGTACTGTCGATGTGTAGCAGTACAGGGTGACACGGGAGTGGGTTTTCAGTCCTGTCCCATCCCACTTCCACAAAAATAATCCCATCCCATCTCAATGCCATGAAAAAGAAAAAAAAATCCCATCCTGTCCCAATCCCTCAAGAATGACTCCTGTCCCATCCTGCTCCTGTGTTGTGTTTCAGTTACAGTAAAATAAATAATAAATAAATAAATAAATAAATAAATACAGTACATGGATCACACAATGCCTATCTTAGTTGAATATAAACCCAAATATGACATCTAATGTTGTGTTTTGATGTTTATTGCCTAATTATTTTTACATTCACTCCACCTTGAAGCTGTTCAGAATGATAAACATTTGATTTCTGATGTGGTCAGACAACACGTCATAAGAAGCAGTTCTGAGAGAGAAAAATGTAGTTAAAGTATTGCAGTAAAAGTAGTGTTTGGTTCCTGACTGATATTATTATATATGACATCATTAGATTATTAATACTGAAGCATCAGTGTTAGAGCAGCATGTTACTGTTGTAGCTGCAGGAGGTGGAGCTAGTTTCAACTACTTTATAAAAACTTGACTATTGTTATTATGATTAGGCCTGTCACGATACCAAATTTTGCTGGGCAATTAATTGTGTCAGAAATTATTGCGATAAGCGTTAATATTGCGTAATATTATGCTGTTTTTAGACCATTCTTTAAACTTATATAATGATCATAAAGGTATATTGATGCAAGTATACCCTTTTAAAGAGAAATAAACATTTATTTAACATTATTTAGGAATGCAAAAAAGAGAATTTAAATATCCGAAATAACACATAAAAATATCAAATTAAATAAATAAGTACAAAAAAATAGACTCTCAGTCTCTCATTCTCAGGTGTGCAGTTAAGTTGGTCATATTCGCTCTTTTTATTGAAATCGTTTTAGAACAAACCCAGCATACCGGCTCGTCCAAATTACTGGTCTCCCCTCTATCATTTGGTTTAAATCCAAAATACTCCCACACAGGGGCCGTGGCATTTGGTTTAGGAACAAGTTCCCTGTCTTTCTCTTACGCTCAACTGTTTTTTATTTCTCCGCCTCGTCTCCCCCTCACGAAGATCGCACTATTTGTGTAGGTGTAGCCCATAACCCCGCCTCCCCCACAGGGGCAAAGACACTCAATGACAAGAGCTTTCCCTCCGTTCATTACGCTAATGAACCAACTCATCTGGCTGCCAGATGATGCACGGCAGTGAACGCTCTTGTAGTCCAGTCTCTTTGGTGGAGAGACGAGGAAAACAAACGCGCATCAATTAACCGACTTATCGCATATCGCGTGGGAATCCCACGGGAATCACGACACCCGTGGGACTCCCGAAAAAGTGTCAGCCTCTATGTAGCATTTCCAGTGGGAGAGAGGGAAACGTGGATGTAGCCCGCTCTGCATCCACGTCAAACCCACCAATAGAAACTCTTCTCTCATCCATCAGCGTAGGCCCTGCCCATTAAGTGCAGTTGAACTTGCAAGCAAAACTGTAACTCAAGCAAAGAGGACTGATCTGCAAACAAAAGTGCAGGTTGAAATATTGCTTTCTACATGCTGACCACATGTATTGATAAAGTATTGGCTTGGCTGTCAGAGGTTTTATCGCACTTACTTAAGTTAACAAGCGTAGTTGTCGTTAACTAGAGTGATCTTGAAGTTATATTCCCTTCATATGCACCGCGGCCTCTGCTGTTGTCTGACTTCACTCTGTTGTGTTTGTGTGTCTGTGTGTGTGTACGCGAGCTTTAAGGAGTTGACTGGTGATAGATTGGTGTCAAACTGTTGTTATAGCCCGTCTGAGCGGTTCATGCCAGGCTCGAATCAAACCCACCACTAGTGATGTACGCATCGTCTCATTTGATGTTGTCCAATAAGAATCCAGAATGTCATCAAAAGACTCATTTTTTTTTCAAAAGATGCAGGTACATTTTATTTGCCAAGGTGAAAAAACAAAGAAACAATTTTGCCCTAATTTGATCCTTGCATCAATGATCCATGATCGACTTTGTGGTCGTATCAGCAGATCTGCAGCCGTGTGTCTTGGACACTCGGGTGAAGAGAGGAGCAGAGCTGTCAACTGATCACCACCTGGTGGTGAGTTGGATCAGATGGTGGGGGAGGCTGCTGGACAGACCTGGTAAACCCAAACATGTAGTGAGGGTGAACTGGGAACATCTGGCAGAGGACCCTGTCCATCGGGTCTTCAACTCTCACCTCCAGAAGAATTTCTTGTGCATCCCGGGGGAGGTTGGGGACATGGAGTCTGAGTGGGCCATGTTCAAAGCCTCCATTGTGGAGGTGGCTGCTAGGAGCTGTGGTCAGAAGGTTGTCGGTGCCTGTCGGGGCGGTAACCGAAGAACCCGCTGGTGAACAGCAGCGGTGAGAAAGGCCGTCAGGCTTCAGAAGGAGGCCTTTCGGGTCTGGCTGGCCCTGAAGCAGCAGACAGGTAACAGTTGGCCAGAAGGGCTGCAGCTGTGGTGTGGGAGGAGTTCGGGGAGGCTATGGAGAGGGACTTTCGGTTGGCCTCAAGGAACTTCTGGCAGACCATTAACCGACTCAGGAAGGGAAAGCAGGGCTTGTGGATGAGATTCGCCCTGAGATGCTGAAGGCTCTGGGCACTGTTGGGCTGTCTTGGCTGACACGCCTTTTCAGTGTCGCATGGAGGTCGGGTACAGTGCCTGCAGAGTGGCAGACCTGGGTGGTGATCCCCATCTTCACAAAAGGGGATTGGAGGGTGTGCTCCAACTATCAGGGTATCACACTGCCCAGCCTCCCGGGTAAAGTTTACTCCAGGGTGCTGGAAAGGAGGCTCTGACTGACTGTCGAACCTCAGATTCAGGAGGAGCTATGTAGATTCCGTCCTGGTCGTGGAACAGTGGACCAGCTCTTTACCCATACAAGGCTGCTGGAGGGGCATGGGAGTTTGCCTATCCAGTCTACATGTGCTTTGTGGACCGGGAGAAGGCTTACGACCCATCCCTCGGGGGTCTTGTGGGGGTTACTAAGGGAGTATGGGGTTCCAGGCTCATTGCTACAAGCCATTTGGTCCCTGTATGACCAAAGTGAGAGCTGTGTCCGCATACTCGTCGACCACGTTCTCAGTTGGTGTTGGCCTCCGCCAAGGTTGTCCCTTGTCACCAATCCTGTGTGTGATCTTCATGGACAGGATCTTGAGGCGCAGCTGGGGGGAAGAATGGGTCCAGTTTGGGGACCTCAGAATTGCATCCCTGCTTTTTGCAAAATGTGGTTCTGTTGGCTCAATCACACCGTGACATCCACCATGCACTGGAGCGTTTTGCAGCCAAGTGTGAAGCAGTTAGGATGAGAATCAGCACCTCCAAGTCTGAGGCCATGGTCCTCTGTTGGAAACTGGTGGTTTGCCCACTCCGGGTTGGGGGAGATTTACTGCCTCAAGCGAGGCAGTTCAAGTATCTTGGGGTCTTGTTCACGAGTGAGGGTAGAATGGAGCGTGAGATGGATTGGCGGGTCGGTGCGGCTTCTGCAGTGATGCGGGCGCTACACCCATCCGACGTGGTGAAGAGGGAGCTGAGCCAGAAAGCAAAGCTTTCAATTTACTGGTACATCTATGTCCCAACCCTCACCTATGATCATGAACTCTGGGTAGTGACTGAAAGAATGAGATTGCGGATACAAGTGGTGGAAATGAGTTTTCTCCGTGGGGTGGCTGGGCTCAGCCTTAGAGATAGGGTGAGGAGCTCAGACATCCGGAGGGAGCTCGGAGTAGAGCCGCTGCTCTTTCGCGTCGAAAGAGGTCAGTTGAGGTGGCTCGGGCATCTGATCAGGATGCCTCCTGGGCGCCTCCTGCTGGAGGAGTTCCGGGCACGTCCCACTGGTAGGAGCGGATGAAAATGGATGGATGGATGGATGGTCCTTACATCCTATCAATAATATCCAAAATCAAGTTTTACAGAGATGATTACACAGTGTAGTTTGTACAAAGTTATTGCAATATACTGCTATATTGTGTAATAAACTAATATTAAATGAAATAAACTGATATTAAATGAATTGTTATATCCTGACTGATATCTGCTTTTGCCCCCCACACTGAGTTGCCTTTGCATTTTCTTAAAGAGGACCTATTCTGTTCATTTTCAGGTGTATACTTTTACTTTAGGTTTCTACTTAAATATGTTAAGCAGTTGCGCTGTTAGCATGGTTAGATGCCAATCACTGGCTCAGCCACCTCCATGTTGAGAATCCCTGCTCACACTCTGAATCATAGATATGCCATGAATTTCACATACAGCTCCTTTAAACCTCAATCCCAATGCTCAGCATTACTGGGTCTTCTGCATCTGCGCTCTCTGCATCTCTGGACCATCACTACCGATGGAGGAATGACTGTAATGAAGTATAGCAGCACTCTGTAGCATTGAAAAATCACCAATAAAGTCTCTAATCCAAAATCTTTGCAACCTGACATTCCAGCAGGAGTATGACCTAAAATTATCAACACAGACAACAGAGATTACATGTGTCGCTAATGCCAGCATGTAGCTACATGTAGCTGTGTACATACACTATTGCTCAAAAGCTTGAGATCACTTGCAAATGTCTTTTTTTTTCAAAGAAAAACACATTTTCATGCAAATCACTTTTTTTTTCATTTCACAAACAATTTTATCCATTTCACAAAGAAATAAAATTAATCAGATGATTTTTGAGGAACAACTGTCAGTCCTCTGTATCAATCTCCTGGTATGGCTGCTAATCCAAGTGAATAATTTTATAAGGCTAACTGATTATTAGAAAACCCTTTTGGATTGTGCTGCACAGCTGAAAACCATTGTACTAATAAGGGAACAAAAAAGGGAGCATGGCACTCTTTAGGTTAGTTTAGTATCTGAAGTATCAGCAGTTGTTTGTCTACAGGCTCAAAATGGCCAGAATGAAAGAACTTCCTTTAGAGACTTGTCAGTCTGTCGTTGTGCTGAGAAAGAAAGGCTATTCAATGCGAGAAATTGCAAGGACACTTAAAATCTCTTACCATGCTGTTAACTACTCCCTTTAGAGAGCAGCACAAACTGGCTCTAACGAGGGGGGGGGAAAGAGTGGGAGGCCCCAATGCACAACTGTGCAAGACAGATATCTGAGTGTGTAGTTTAAGACAAAGACACCTTACAGGCACTAAATAGTACCCGTCAAACACCAGTGTGAGTATCAACAGTGAAGAAGCAACTTCAGGATGCTGGACTTTATGGCAGAATTGCCAAGAAAAAGTCCTATCTCAGACTGGCCAATAAAAATTAAAGACTGTGATGGGCAAAAGAGCACAGACATTAGACAATGGAAGACTGGAAAAATGTGTTGTGGACAGATGAGTCCAAGTTTTTGGTCTTCTGGTCAAACAAAAGAACATTTGTGAGATGCTGAGCAAATGAAAAGATGCAAGAACAGTGGTGAATACCATCAGTCAAGCATGGTGGAGGCAGCGTGATGATCTGGGGGTGCTTTGGAGGTGCTAAAATAGGAGATTTTTACAGATTGCAAGGGACATTGAGGAAGGAAAGCTATCACAAGATTTTGCAAACCCATGCCATATCCTGTGGACAGCACTTAATTTGGGCCAAGTTCTTCATACCACAGGATAATGACCCAAAACACACCTCTAAAATGTGTCAGCAATATTATAAGCAGTCAGACAGAATTCTGACTGTAATGGAGTGGCCAGCACAGTCTCCCGATCTGAAGCCTATTGAGCTGTTGTGGGAGCAGCTTGACCGATCGTATGGAGGAAGACCCCATCAAGCCAATCCATCTTATGGGAGATGCCCCAGGATGCATGGGGTGAAATCTCACTGACAGCTAGAATGCCTAAGGTCTGTCAGGCTGTAATTGCTGCAAAAGGTGTTTTTTTTCTGATAGAAGGCAAAGTTTGAAGTACACATTCATCATTTCCATTAAAATCATTATTTCTAATTCTAACAATGTCAGCATGTCCTGTCCTGTTTATTTGCTATATTTCAGTCCCTCCAGAAAAAACACGATTATGCGATCGCATACTTCAATGCATAATCAGCCAAAGTCCGCATATCAATGCAGGGGCTGCATTTTTTCAAAAAAGCCGCACTTTCACCGTATAAATCACCGATTTCCATGTAAAATGCGCAAAATATGCAGGGCTTGCATGATTTCATAATCCTCGCATTTTTGTTGCAAGAGGGGTTTTCCTTGTGAACGCTCTCTGTAATGTACAAACAATTGTTGTGTCTCTCTGAGGCTTGCTGTGCGCGTCACGTAATGAGACAGAGTGCACACTCGGTGTGATGTTTCTTCTCCTCCTGTGGAAAGGAGGGAAGAAGCCTTCCAGTGAAATAACTCGATCTAGAAGAGCTGGTTATGATTTTAGGCAAGAATGTGGGATTCGGGCTCAGAGTAGCTGCACTCCCGTCATCTCTGATAACAAGACAAGACGGGGAGACTGAAAGCGTACATAAATCACTCACTCTCTTACGAAGTCAGGGCTAAGAGAAGTACTGTCTTTAATGACAGTAGTTTGAGAGAGATTTGTGACAGAGGCTTGAAGGGAGGTTCTCCCAGAGCGCGTAACACCAGGGGTGAATCCCACTGCGGTGCCAAAGAGCGCGTGAAGGGTCTCTTGTCATTTGGCTTCTTTCAAAAAGCGCTTAACCAGCGGGTGCGCAAAAACGGATCTCTCTCCATAGCCTTCATGACACAATACATATTTAGGGCCCGAGCCGCTGACAGCGGGCGAGAGCCCTTGCTTTTCCTCGGATTACTCTTGAAACTTGAGCGCATATTTCAGTGCTTTGCCATGGACGGAAAATGCTTAAATTCGGCGTATGCCTTGATTCCGGCGAAAATTGACGTATTGTAATGGTTGCGGACATGTCCAAAAAAAACCGGCTCGCCAGCGCCCCCTATAGGTTGTCACGCCCGGCGAGTTTTTCGTTGGACTATGAAATTTTGCAGGTGCGTAGAGCTGCTCAAGACCTTCCATTTTGCCTCCTTGGACTTTTCTCTAAAATGCACAGGGAAGGAGTTATGAATTTTTTTATGAGCAAAATATGAGAATTTATGGTTTATCATTCAGTTTTTCCTCCAGTCATTATAGGGTTGTTTCTGCCAAACTTGGTGTCAGTGTGATCATAGCGACACAGCGGATTTTTTAAAAATAGCCTGTCCAAATTGACGCCATGTGCTCTGACCCCTAGGGGGCGCCGAAGTTAGAGATAATTTTGAAAACGATTAAGGTGCCAGAACTCAGTCATTGTTGCTTTAACAAATCTGAAAATTTCTGGGATGATGGGCCTCTTGGTCCTCAACGTAAAGACAGTGATTCATTTCTGTGCTCAACAGCGCCATCTAGGAAATCCCAAAAAACGCAATTTTTTCTGTTCATGCACAGCTCCTACGGACTTTGCAGTACAGATGTCCAAAGTAGCTCAAAAAATCACAAACACCTTGTACTTGATGGCCAATTGCATTTCATAGCTCCTCGCCAAAGGGCGTGGCCATCAGGGCACCGCAAAGTTGGGCTTGTCTCGGAGACCATAAAAGTGGGCATACCTCTGTCCTACGTGGTCCCACCTCCACTAGATTTTAGTGCTTTATTAAAGGTTCAGCCCCGCACGCATTGACACCAAACTTACCTCCATATGTTGTAGCGCCAACTAGTGGTAAAGATGACATTTTCTTGCAAATTTTGGCTTATAAGTCCTTCTAAATAGATGCGATCAGACTGAAATTTGGTCACAGCGTGCCTGGTGCACGGCTGAATGTAGAAAAAAATCAGAAAGACGTTTCATGCAACTGCGCCTTGGTGGCGCCATTTCACATTTCAAAAAAGTTGCCTTCTGCCACATGGCCTAGGAATGTCACAACCACATGAAAATTGGTACACAGGTCAGTTGTGCCGTCTTCTTGATGATTCTAAAGTAAAAATGCAGACACGCCCAAAAATGGCTCAAGCGCCATCTAGACATTTTCAAAAATTAAGCCCCGCCCCTGTGTGCGACCCACAGCTATGAAATTCGGTAGGATTATGAAAGACCCCAAGACCTACAAAAAAGTCTCTTGGACCCATGGGCCACGCCCTACAGGAAGTCGGCCATTTTTTTTGGGAAAGTTCGTGTTTCCATTTTTCCGCTCATTTTTAGGGTATTTTCAAAAATCTTCTCCTCCTCGGGATTTAATGCTAGACAGCTAAATCTGCTGTCCTGCTGTACCCACACTAATGACCTACAAAAGTTGATCAAAGCTTTGCCCGATTATGCTTAGTTTAGAAATGGCAGCCCCTCAAACCCGAGTGGTGGTTCAAACAAGCATATACACATTTTGCACATTTTGGCTTATAAGTCCTTCTAAATTGATGCGATCAGACTGAAATTTGGTCACAGCGTGCCTGCTGCACAGCTGAATGTAGAAAAAAATCAGAAAGACGTTTCATGCAACTGCGCCATGGTGGCACTATTTCACATTTCAAAAAATTCGCCTTCTGCCACATGGCATAGGAATGTCACAGCCACATGAAAATTGGTACACAGGTCAGTTGTGGCATCCTCTTGATGATTCTAAAGTAAAAATGGAGACACACCCAAAAATGGCTCAATAGCGCCATCTAGACATTTTCAAAAATTAAGCCCCGCCCCTGCGTGCGACCCACAGCTATGAAATTCGGTAGGATTATGGAAGACCCCAAGACCTACAAAAAAGCCTCTTGGACCCATGGGCCATGCCCTACAGGAAGTCGGCCATTTTGATTTGAAAGTTCGTTTTTCCATTTTTCAGCTCATTTTTAGGGTATTTTCAAAAATGCACTCCTCCTCGGGATGTAATGCTAGACAGCTAAAACTGCTGTCCTGCTGTACCCACACTAATGACCTAGAAAAGTTAATCAAAGCTTTAATTTGCTGCACATATCAGGAGGAGCATTCTCTTCAGAATTGCTGTGTGCAAGTGGTGATACAATGAGAGGTGAATCTATAGCACCTGCTGCTGCCACTGTTACTTCATCTAATCAAATCTCCTGCAATTGCTTAAGGAGTATTCCGACTACTTGTGTGTGCTGCTAATTGTTTATCAGCTCGATTCGTGTCATTAATTATCAATTACACTGAATGATGTACTACAGTTGCAGCCAATGACCTAATTGCAGCTACTTAATTACGGCTATGCAATTAATCCATCTCGTTTCCTATCACATCTCTTTGAGGTCCACACCAAAAAATCCAACTGAAGAAAACTACACATGCTTCATCACATAAATACAACAAAAGAGCATTTTTTACATGTCAATTTTCTGGCTGATTGCTTCATAACCTTTACTGCTACTCGTTACATTATCAGTACGTGACATTGTGTCGCCCCACACATCACTCGCGGGAGCGGCCGATGGCGGGTGTCGGCGGGCGCTCGGGGGCGCGATGCACCGCAACTGCGCGGTGCGCAGGGAAGGCGGTGCGCACAGCTCGGGCCCGTCAGTGCCCCGCGGGGCGCTACTTTATTTATTTATTTTTACATTAGTTGTAGCATATTCTAGCTACAGACTTGTTTGGCTCAGCAATGTTTTGTAAGTTTGAGCCATGTGTTTATTAAGGTCTGAAATAAAACAAGATGAGAACTTAAATATTCCCTGCACTTTCTGTGATGTAATTTCTGTGAAGTAATTAGAAATGACTACATTAAGGTAGTAGCCTAGTGAGAACAGGTTGCTGGGGGAATCACTTTTTTTCCTCTTTTTCATCAAACTGCAGTTTTTGCAAGTTCCAGCAATTTTTGCAAGTTCCCACAATTTTTACAAGTTCCCGCAAATTTTGCAAGTTCCCGCAATTTCATCACATGAAATTGCATAAATATCCCGTATATTCCATCGCATTTTTTAAGAAAACATCGCAACAATCACAAAAAAAACTCTGCATTTTTCTGGAAGGACTGATATTTCCTATTCAGACTAATTTCATGTGTATTTCCAAGAAAAACAAGAACATTTCCAAGTGATCCCAATTTTTTGAGCTGTAGTGTAAATGCTGAAGCAGTAGTGGGACTGGAGCAGATGACAATGGATGCATTCGTAAAATAGTCACTCTGTGAGCCAGAGCACATCCTGAATATATCTTTTAGTTATTCATCGCACTCTTAGAGAGACAGGGCATACTATGGGTTCTCTGATGAAATGGAGCAACAGAGCGCCAAGAGCATTTAATGTGCAGTTAATGTGCTGTTTGTAAATTCATACACAATCAAAACACTAATTCTTCAAACAGCACCCCTATTTTACTGTAGATCATCAGATTGGATTATATCAAGAAACATTATGAGCTGACGTCACCTTGTCTTGAAAGTAGGAAAAATGTTATAAAAAGAGTATTCAAAATGTTCTAATGCCTGAGGTTTTTTACCTCATTATTTGAAACTTTGGCCAGGTTTAATATGAAGATCCAACACTGTAATATTAAATCTATGACACAAAATAAGGAAAAGCCTAATAGGTTCCCAGTAATGTCCATAAAGAGTGTCCATGACAATTTTACAAAGACAATGACAGGATACAAAACCAGCATTATTAAATCATTAACAATACTAAGCAAGCTCTGAACAGTAGAACTGACCTGTCCTTCTCCAACACTGTGTGTGTCAATGATGGTGACCACACCAGGATTGTGGGGGCTGCGGCGGCTCGCACTGTGAGGTGTGCCCTCCTCGTCAGGAGTGCCTGCTGGTAGTGTGCCTGCCAACTGGGTAACAACTTTACCCACCATTGTCAGGCCTGTCTTTAATGTCTGCAAAAACAAAGAAAATAGTGCTTACATTAATGCTTATAAATCTGCCACCTGATAATCTATATTCCCAATACGTTTTGAAGATATGTAATGATGTAATGTTTTGTAGTGCACTTAGGTAAAAACCATTGCAGCCGATGAAGATAAGCAGAAGAGCTGCCAGGTGCATGGGTGTGTGTGCAATACTGTTGTTCACCTGACGCCTGCTGATAACTTGTAGTGCTGATGACTTGTAGCACTGTAGCAACCGGAAAAACCTGCATGCGCGTGCATGCGTGCATGTGTGTGTGTGTGTGTGTGTGTGTGTGTGTGTGTATGTGTGCGTGGCTCCTCTGTGTCCGCTTAAGACCCAGCCAGGGTGTCTGGCTCAAACACACCTCTGTGGCTCAATTGGGGGAAATGGATAGTGCTGCTTAAGTGGAGTCTATCTCACCTACTACACTGTCTTTGTCTAATGGAGTCCAATGCGTGTGACTCTGTGTCTTTGTGTGTAAGCGCCAAAGGGGCCCCGGAGAGCCTAATCAGGCATTCAGACTAGGCGGCCCTGTCAATACAGTGTGGCGCCTTGTGTTTCTTTGGGTCTGAGGATCACCCACTGTCTCTCTTTGCCACTTGGCCAGGCACGCTATCTGTCTGCTGCCTGTGTATGACTTTGTATGTCTGCATGTGTGTGTGTGTGTGTGTGTGTGTGTGTGTAAAATGCCAGAAGGGCCATCAATTATTAAGTGAGGCGTTTGGCTTCTAATTGATCAACACTAATGTGTTTTCTAATCACTGCAGTTGTGGAGTTCTTAGTGGTAGTCCAAACAGGGGCTATTGATCTGCCGGTGGGGGGTGGGGTGGCTGTCTGGAGGCAGATCTTGTCTGTTGGTTGACAAAAACACACTCAGCCTCACACATCTACAGCCTTATGTCGCCATCTAAAAAATCAACAACTTAATTCATGGCAAAGGTCTTTCTCTGTCACACAACCTGGTGTGATGGGAAACAGGATTGATGTGACACAAATATTTTAAAATAAGAGAGCAACTTTGGAACAGGGAGTTCAGTTCACCAGAACTGCTGCACTCTCTCTTTTATCTTTTAAACAAAAGCCATAAAACTTTAATGCTAACCCGCCTTTTTGTTTCTGTCTCTGGATGTCAGCACTCAGAGCCAGCTTGTCGCGCCACAAGCCAGAAGGAGATACCTTGTCATCCATATTGAGATATATAGTCCTAAATGAGGAGGGGGGCAAGCAGACTACCTGTCTGCATATCAATACCCCCTGCCATTGCCCACTGTTTACAATGCTGCTAACCTGTTGGTGACAAAGTGTTCATTTTGAATTATACTTCTTTTAGCCTGTTAATGAGTCGACTCTTATACTAGCTGTTTGCACTCATTAAGCAGAGGGGATGGGATACACTTGCTTTGCTATGTAAATCAATTAGTCTTTCCTCTGGGACTGAGTGGAGAAACAGACCAGAACCATACGAGGAGCTACCTGGTTAGGTTGGTGTTGGCAAGCAGCTCAATCAGACCAGGAATTAATTTCATCTGGTATTAAAGGCAGCTGTTAACTGCCCCGTTTCCACCAAGCAGTGCAGTACAGCTCAGTTCAGTACCCTTTTTTTCCGTTTCCACTGCAAAAAGTTGTGGATGGTACCAATGGAACCATTCCGAACCCTTCCCATTTTTGGTACCCCTTTTGCTGGGGTACCAAGCACACAGATCTGATACTTTAAGGTGGAGCTGTGAACACTGCAGTCTGTTGACTGGTCAATAGTGGAGGGTCACTCTTGCTGATGGCCCAGTTGTGGCTTGTTTTGAGGCTCATGTAACCACTGTTTATGCCGTGGAGAGTTTTATTTGTTGACTGTAACTATAAAATGAAAGGATGTTATGCTGCCTCTTGCAGCAGCTGGAGTTGGATAAAAAATAACTTAATTCACTGGGCCAACTGCCAGCAACTTTTAAGGTGGAACCTTAACTTGTAATTATCAATGTATGAGGTGATGACGTCAATCACTCAACTCACCTTAAATATTCCATTTGACAACTTTGACCATTACTTTAGTTTTTATATGACCAGAGTTGGGTATAATGTGTTACAAAATAACATGTTAGAGTACTTTGATTACTTTTTGCAGTAACAAGTAACCTAACACCTTAGTTTGCTGTTTGAGTAATCAAATACTTGAGTACATTTTCAAACAAGCCATCAGTTACTTCCGTTACTTTTAGAACGCTGGTCCTTCAGCTCCGAAACAGCAACGGCCGTCTTTTGATTCTAATAACAGAGATAACATTAAACCTATCAGTCCGAAAAAGCCATGAAGCTTGTGGCTCACTATGTGGTAGAAGAAATGCTTTCATTGTCTACAGTGGAGTCTAAAAAAAGGTGGAGGACTCGCTGATAGACAGGTCAGACTGAGGACTTGTATTATGCCTGGTACACACTACACGACTTTTCTGCCCGTTCTGAAAGTCACTATATCACATTACACGACTGTGGAGTCATAAAATCGTGCTGAGACTTGGCCAACAGATATGACACACTACACGATGGTACTCACCAATTATCCCCAGTCATCTTTCACGACATGTGTGATGTCATCCGGTTACTCTTGTCCTATTTTTTATTACCTTTACCATTATTTCAGTCACTGTGTGTGTTCATGTGCCAGCCGAAATGTTGTTGTAGTCACATAAAAGCGTGAGCAGATGGCAGGAGCTTCATTTGAAGTACCGTACGCAAACATTCAAGCTACTATATCCTCCACAACCAAGTTTCTACAAATGTTTCAGAATAAAAACCTATTTAGAAAACGGAGGGATTCTCTCAGCCGAGGTTATAAGGGGCTTTTAATTTGAACGAAATTCAGGAAGTGTTGAGTTTGAAATGACAGCGTGATGTGCTAACTTCATGAAGACAACGGGAGAGGATAAAAAGTAAATATATAAAAACACAGAGGGATTAATAAATAACGGACCGTCTATAATGTAGTCTGCTTCAAATGAAGCAGATAGCCTCTGCAGTTGTGATGAGTAAAAGCACCGCCACTATTTGTTAATGCTATTACTTTATGTCCGACCGTGAGGACGTAACATTGTTTGCTAGCTTGATGCTAATGACAGTACTCACTGGGTTGACAAAGTGCCTCTGCTGTTTCACACTATCATTTCCCCTTTTACTCTGTGTGGTAATATCCCTAGAGGAAATATTAAAAACGCTGGGGTGTTGTTGTCATACAGTTGTCTATGGCAGCAGATTGTTCTGTGTTTCTACTGGTCAAAGTGATGGCTGTGATGGGAGAATTGGATATCAGTGAAGGACAAGTTGTCCACAACTTTATTTTTGAGACAATTGTGGTCCATTGCCCAATAGGAAATGTAGAATACTCAAAAGTACTTTAAAAGTGCTTGGGAAGTACTTGAGTTACTTTACTCACGGAGTAACACAGTAAAGTAACTGGTTACTTTAAAAAAAAGTAATGCAGTAAAGTACTTTGATACTTTTAAAGTAACCCTTACCCAACTCTGTATATGACATACACTTTTAGTAATGAGTGGATCTTCTTTATATGTATTACTTTCAACCACGTTATGTGAACTGCATATATTCTAATCCTCACTCTGAGAAAAAAAAAAAAGTATCTTGGAGCGCCGTTCCTGCAGGCTACAGAGCACTTAACCTCCAAGCTTGCCTGAAAAGGACTAAATGTACAAACTCCCTATTTTGGAATATCCCATGGAGAGGGACCCTTTTTAGAAGATGGGGACCACCTGAGGGTGTGCTCCAGGTACCGGGGTATCACACTGCTCAGCCTCCCGGGTAAAGTTTACTCCAGGGTGCTGGAAAGGAGGCTCTGACCGATTGTCGAACCTCAGATTCAGAAGGAGCAATGCGGATTCCGTCCTGGTTGTGGAACAGTGGACCAGCTCTTTACCCTTGCAACGCTGCTGGAGGGGCGTGGGAGTTTGCCTATCCAGTCTACATGTGCTTTGTGGACCTGGAGAAGGCTTACGACCGCGTCCCTCGGAGGGTCTTGTGGGGGGTACTAAGGGAGTATAGGGTTCCAGGCTCGCTGCTACGAGCCATTCGGTCCCTGCATGACCAAAGTGAGAGCTGTATCTGCATACTCAGTGTGAAGTCGACCACATTCTCGGAGGGTGTTGGCCTCCGCCAAGATTGCCCCTTATCACCAATCCTGTTTGTGATCTTCATGGACAGGATCTCGAGGCGCAGCTGGGGGGAGGAAGGGGTCCGGATTGGGGACCTCAGAATTGCATCCCTGCTTTTGCAGATGATGTGGTTGTGTTGGCTCCATCACACCGTGACATCCACCATGCACTGGAGCGTTTTGCAGCCGAGTGTGAAGCAGGTGGGATGAGAGTCAGCACCTCCAAGTCTGAGGCCATGGTCCTCTGTTGGAAACTGATGGTTTGCCCTCTCCGGGTTGGGGGAGATTTACTGCCTCAAGCGAGGCAGTTCAAGTATCTTGGGGTCTTGTTCACGAGTGAGGGTAGAATGGAGCGTGAGATGGATCTGCGGGTCAGTGCAGCTTCTGCAGATGCGGGCGCTGCACTGGTCCGTTGTGGTGAAGAGGGAGCTGAGCCAGAAAGCAAAGCTTTCAATTTACTGGTACATCTACATCCCAACTCTCACCTATGGTCATGAACTCTGGGTAGTGACTGAAAGAATGAGATTGCGGATACAAGCGGTGGAAATGAGTTTTCTCCGTGGGGTGGCTGGGCTCAGCCTTAAGAGATAGGATGAGGAGCTTGGACATCCGGAGGGAGCTCGGAGTAGAGCCGCTGCTCCTTCACGTCAAAAGGGGTCAGTTGAGGTGGCTCGGACATCTGATCAGGATGCCTCCTGGGCGCCTCCCGCTGGAGGTGTTCCGGGGCACGTCCCACTGGTAGGAGACCCTGGGGCAGACCCAGAACACGCTGGAGGGATTACATATCTCATCTGGCCTGGGAACACCTAGGGGTTCCCCAGGAAGAGCTGGAAAGTGTTGCTGGGGAGAGGGATGTCTGGGGTGCCTTGCTTGGCCTGCTGCCCCCGCGACCCGGCCACGAATAAGCGGATGAATATGTATGTATGGATAGATGGATGGAGAGACCCTCACTGCAACCTGTTTTATCTTGGTACGGCTCAACTCACTTTTGGTACCAAGTACTTTTCTCAATTTCATTTGCCACTGCAGAGAGTACCTCTTCAATGTAAGTGGGATTTTAATCTGATCATTGTTGGTATCCACACCTTGGAATCCCTGCACTTTACAAAGTTGACTGATCGGTCTGACATTGTGACCTGAAATAGTGGTTTCTCAGTTGAAATAAAAAACGAACAATGAGAAAACGAATGATTAGCCAGTCAGCTCCACAGGCAGGACTAACGCCATTGACAAGCTGTTATTTAGCATTGTTAAGCGGTGTGCGGGAAATATGAGGAGTAATAATAACAATGATGAGTGCTACAGACAAGAAAGCTGCTGCTAATGAGGCTTCTCAGTATCACCCAATGTCGAAGTTTGTTTAATTACATTTAAAACCCTGACAAAACAGGTATGTTATGGCCATGCATCAGTGTGGACTTAAAATGACGTTAGATTCAGGCGGCTACCTTGGTCTCTAGTGATTGGTTGGGGAAAATCGAATTCCCCTCCTCTGCCAAAATCAGTTAAAGTGGACACAATTTAAGACTGAAGATGGAGACGTCTATCCTGTTATAATTGTGTCTGATATCAGGCAACTTTAACGCACCACAAACAGTGTGTTCTCTTGCTGGATCCTTTCATCAGCAACCAAACAGAGGAATGTCTGTACTTCATCAACTGACCATGGTGTGGTTTTGCAGGCTGCCACTTTGTTTAATCTAGGCAGACTGAATTAAAGAATTGCAGTCGCCACTGATACAAGATTTTCTTTTAAAGACCTACTGGTCTGTAGAGGATGTCCTGTGTTGCACAAGTGACTTCAGTGACTGTTCTCTCTGATCTATCAGTGTTTTGCAGTGTTTGAACGCCACCATTTATTATCACTTGGAACCTCAACCGAAGTGATACCAAAAGAAGTGCCAGGTATTATTGCCAATGGGAAACCATTAAAGAACAGTTACAAGCAAACAGAGTCAAGCCATGCAGTGGGAATGAGGCATTAGTGTCACTACCCTGTGGAGATGAGTGAAGTAAGTCCATTGGAGAGAAACAGATTACAGTGGGAAAAACAGATAGGCAGGTTGATGAAGTGTCTCATAAGCTCAGCCCCAGTCAGCCAGGCGGGCCAGGTGGATCCAATGTCAACACATTTGCAGATGGTGTGAGCAGAGCTGGATATACTGTATTATGTGCTGTTCTATCTGAATAAAGGCTTAAGACAGAGCAAAGGGGGCGGCAGTAGCTCAGTCCTTAGGGACTTGGGTTGGGAACCGGAGGGTCGCCTGTTTCGAGTCCCCGTCTGGACCAAAATTATGAAGTATGAACTGCTGGCAGGAGAGGTGCCAGTTCACCTCCTGGGCACTGCTGAGGTACCCTTGAGCAAGGCACCAAACCCCTGAACAGCTTGGGGAGCCTGACCAATGCAGCCCCCTCACTCTGACATCTCTCCACTTTGTGCACGTATCGGTCCTGTTTGTGCATGTGTGTTTTTCAAACATTCTAAGATAAAATGAAACAAGTTTAGTCAGTACTTCTGTAGGGAGCTATGATTGAGGATACACTTCAATGAAGATGATAATCAATATAAAGCAGTGTAGGTTCTTTTAGCTGAAAACTGTAGTATTAAAAGTTTGTGTCATATTAAGAGGTGTGCTGCATTCAATCTCAGCATATTTTTTCCAAATTTCTATTTGCTTTGATATCCAGTAAAAATACTAACTTTTATAAGAACAAGCGTTAGGAACACGTATCTGCAGCAGTTCAAGGGTTTTATTTGTCATCAGCACAACATTTCTAATAAAACAGTGGTTGGCAACCAGTATGTATAAAAAGAAAAGCACACAAGTAAAAATGAGTATCTAAGACATCAACACAAAACCACGCAAGTTAAACTAAAAGAATAAAATATAATATATAAAATGAAATAAAGTATTAAATATAGTACTGTGGTAGATGAGTGCTCAGCTATGATAAAATGAATGAACTGTAATTTACACAGGTTGTGCAGTGATGTAGCAGTTCATGAAAAACAGGTAAATGTGTCCATGTATTCTCACTTACTTTGGCAGCATTGATCACTGTAGCTGTATAGGACTGTGCATTGTCACCGCATGCTCCCCCACGAGATTGGTGACATCTGATCAACTGCATGAGCATAAAGATTTACAGATAAATACAAGATGTACAATGTGAGTCTGCAGGAAATGTATGAAGAGAAAAACATTGGGGAAATCAACTCAGATTTCAGACATCCTACAGCATCCCCTCTTCGCTCTTTGGAGGAAATTGGTTTTGGTATGAAAGAAACATTACACAACCCAACAGCCAATCTGCACTGATTTAATTTCAAACACAATATCACTTTAATGGCTCTGTCCCAGTATTACTCTTCAAAAAAATAGATTTTGTCATTTCTGGAAATCCTTAGGCAGTCACACAAACAGTGGCCCCATCTGTCAATTACTTAAGTGGTCCAGCACCAAAACACTATGATGCATTAAATGTATTGCAGAGTCCGCAATAGGACATTTTGGGTTTTTTTAAGTACTTAACAATCCCATTACATAGAAGGGAACAGAAAACTCATATGTTTCTTTTGATTTTAAAATTCTGGACCCTTCTCGGAATGAGTTGTTTATCCAGACAGATTAAAGATGCAGATCAAATGCATTTTTGGGATTGTGAATATGTTGCTTTTCTGATAAGGCACTTCTGTAGTAGATGACTGTGTGTGTGTGTGTGTGTGTGTGTGTGTGTGTGTGTGTGTGTGTGTGTGTGTGTGTGTGTGCGTTCGGGCGTGCGTGTGTGTGTGTGTGTGTGTGAGAGAGAGAGTTGCCTACCTTGTTCTCAGCGTAGGCTAGCCAGCGGCTTCCCAGAGCTATTGGATTTAGGCTGGGGCCAGGGCAGGGATAGCAGCCTGAAAGGACACAGAGGGTCATGCTAACAGGGTCATCAATTATAATTACAACAGAGGTAAACATTTTGATAAATAACCACATATCAAAAGTTTTTAAGCAAAACCAGGGATTTCCATAAGCCCTCCCCGTGTAGGGTGTCTGTAACTATCTTAAACCATTACTGTGTGCCTGTGTTTGTCTCTTGTTTGGGAAGATAAATAGGAGTCTTATGAGGCTGACATGTTTGTATGCTAGTGTGTGTGAACAGTATGACCTAATGGAGACTGTGGTACCCAATAAATTGAGAATGGCTCCACTGCTGACTGACTAACACAATAATCCCTGTAGGAACACACACACAGACAAACAAACAAGTGTGCTATTATGGAGCTTCATTCCTATCGTTATTAAAGAGCATGGTTTTCAATGTGAGAGCATAATTAATTGATTTCATGTTCCGATTTTGTAATTTTTTCATTTGCAATGAAATAGCCATGCTTGTACTTGGATTTGTTCTGTTTCTACCAGGCATATTATCAATGGATGTATTATGTGCCACAAATATGACTTTATCCATTCAATTTAAAGAAAGGAATAGCACTATAAACTTCCTTGAGGTCCTTGACTTTGGCAGTCCATGTTTGCAAGCGATCTGCTAGTAAGAGTCTGCTGAGTCATCAAGGTGATGTCGATTTCTCCTCCAGCACACAGACATGAGGCCAGTGTGCTTTGTGACTGCTATCATACTGTATGTAGCTCTTAGAGTAAAATGTACAGGCGCTGGTGAGTACAGTTAAATAATGAGTTAATATACAGTATATCAACAGTCTTTCTATTTCAAAAATCATAAAGAAAGCAAGGGAAGTACATTTAATATAACCCTTGAGGGTGATGAACGCAGTTAAAGAATAACCACCTGTATGGCACACTCTAAGACAGAAAGCAAATGTGCCCACAGCTAGACAGGGATCGCTTTTTAATTGGTTGACACTACACGGTATTCACTGGGGAATTTTGACAGGGTTGTCGCACAAAAAATCAGAGAGCAGAGCAGAGATGAGATCTGAAAGCAGGTGATTCAAGAGTGCACAGAGGCAGCTTGAGTGCGAGGAGAAGGGCGGAAGCTGGAGTGCAGGAAATCTGTAGCACCAACACATCCGAGAGCAAGCATACAGCATACAGAGCAAATCTTAGTGCAAGCAGGGGCTATTTAAATGCAAGGGCAAGGTTTTGAGGAAAAGCCTTACATAATCTGAACACGAAACCAATAAATCTTGCTCTCAAATTGAAAGATCATGATAAAGATAGGAATAAAGCTCTACATGATGTCAGCAAAAATAAAGACAGCAACCAATAACCCTCAATGACAAACAAAGCTGTGCCTTCCCAAATACATAAATGCCTTTAACAATATATGCATTTGAATTAAAAATATATATATATATGGTGAAAACGTAGTTTCTTCCAACACTAGAATTAAGATAAAAAATATTCACAAACGAAAAAACACTAATGGTCGGTGATAAGTAGTGTCTAATAAAGGTGTGTTCACACCGGACCTGGTTTTTTTTTCGCTAGAGACGAGTTTACATACAAAGTCAATGCAAATGGGCGATTGAGCGTATATTCGCCCGGGAGACAAATCGCTCAGGCTCCGAATGACAGCGTCAGAGCGACAGAGCGGTTCGTCGCTTGAGATGAGAAATCTCATCTGAAGCGTTTTTTCGCTGGGTCCTGTCGCTTGCAGCTCAACGCTGATTGGCTGCCGGGGGGTGCTTGACTGTCATGATATGTCAGCTTCATTAAAAGAATAACTGCACATTAAAAACAACAATAGATGTAAAAACACACAGAGACAATACATCTGTGATCAGTCCCCTAATTTAATTTTAACAATTTTTTCAATCTTCTCCAATTTCTCGTTTTATTTTATGGAAGTGATCAATGTAAGTGCACTTGTCCTAGAGCCTTTAAGTTACAAAAATGAAACTCACTACACTTCTGAGCATTTATACCTCCGACCTATACATTTTGATACATACAGGTAGGCTATCCCTATACATATTGCAAAACTCTGTCAAAGTACACCAAGGCATAAATTTTCGTTTCCAAATATTTATTTGAAAACAAAACCATTCATACGTTCAATAAAAAACATTTTGTTAATGATAAAAAAACGAATGTAATTTCAACAGTGACCGCGCCAGCCGGCGGCGCTTGGAGGAGCGCTGTAATCCTGGCGATCCTAGTGTAAGGCACCACGGACAGCGCCAATGCATCTATCGCTGTAGCTAAGAGGCTCTGATGTCTGAGTCAGAGCATGTGAGAGGAGTTGGAGCTGGAGCTGCCTCAACCATAGGTTACTGGTAGGAAAAAAAAAGGCTGCTGAAAAAACTGTCACTGTCAACTGCCTCCAAGCGCCGCAACGATCTGCCAGACCGTCACATGTAACTTCATTGTTTATGCTGCCCGTGTGTTCAGAAGCGCACAATGAATGCATTTGAGTAATTTCCGAGACGTTATGATAAAATAAAAAATATTACAGACCATAGAATAGGACTGACAACCTCTCCAATGTCTCATGTCAGTTAATTAACACTATTTGTCGGCTTTTTATAATGCCTTTCTTTCTTTCTTTTTTTTTGCTGCTGCTGCGCTACTGCGCTACTGCACCGTGTCTCCAGTTGAAAGTGGTGATTTGCTAAATACATTCTACAATAATAAATTAGATTAACTTTTGGTCTATAATATTGTTTTTATATATTACGCATTTTCATGAAAAAACCTTAAGAATAAAATAAATAATCACCTTAATAATTAATGGAAACTTTTTTAAAATTGATATTCATCCTCTCTGATATACTAACACACACACACACACACACACACACACACACACACACACGCACGCACACACGCAGACACACGGCTGTGCGGTCACTGTACATTCGTTTTTTATTCATAACAAAATGTTTTTTTTTTTTATTGACCCCATGAATGGATTCGTTTTCAAATAAATATTTGGAAACCAAAATGTATGCTTTGGTGTACTTTGACAGAGTTTTGCAATATGTATAGCTACATGTTTGTATCAAAATGCCGCGGTTGGAGGTATAAACGCTCAGACAGATGTATTGTCTCTGTGTGTTTTTACATCTATTGTTGCTTTTAATTTGCAGCTATACTTTTTAAGAAGCTGACATGTCATGACAGTCAAGCTGTCATGACATGTAGATGTCAGTGGTGAGTCCAGCCCAACCCAGCAGACCTTCCAATTTGTTGTCATTCTCCAAACAGCTGAGCCACACCAGCGTTTACACCCCAGCAGTGGGGCAAAGGGCTGGTCACACTAGAATCAGCCTCTGCCAATATTAGCTCAGTATCCCATTCAGTTCAACTGAAGCCAGTGCAGTGAATTCAAGACAGGGTGTTGTGCACAGTCAAACAATACAAACAGTTCTGCATTGTGTGAGTATTGTGCCATCATTTGCTGTAGCATACTGCATAATTATACTATAAACAGCAGCCTTGCTCTCATACACCTTTTACAATCTATGATCACACGTCTCTGTATTTATTAATTGCTCAAAAAGAATATATCAAAAAGTCCTGTCACTTAGACAGTCACATTCTGTGAGACAGGAAATCTGTAAGTATAATATCGGTACGAACAGTTTGTTTGTTTGAACCTGAAAGGCTGAACAGTCACAGTACAATTTAACCAACACTTAGTCTGCTTCAGAAAAATAAGCACAGGAAGAAATTATTGATTTACTTGGGACGAATATACAACCAAATGCATGCACAAAGACACGCCTATACTCTACATAGGGTTGGAAATCTCTCTGTGATAGACGACTGGATACGTATCTAGATACACGGGTTACGATATGATCAAAAACGATATATTTTTAATACAGAATGATTCGATACGATTTGATACAGTGTAGGAACAACACAATTCAATACGATACAATTCTACGGTTAACATTTCTTGATGTAGACATTAATCATACATTATAAAATAAAGAAGCCAATTCTATAAAAGTGACAAGTTTGTAAAAGACCACATCCCCAAGCATTGTTGCTGTATGGCACTGGCAAAAATAAAATAAAAAGACAAACAACAACGAAATCACATGTCAAATTTATTCATTTTTAGACATGGACCAAAAAAAGACTTGCTGAATGAACATCATTTTGTTGGATGGGATCAATATAAAAATGAGAAGTAGTTTTAAACTTTAAGTGAAGTGAACTTTAAGTAAAATTTAAGTGTTTTAAACCTACTTGTGTTGTTTTTATTGTATTGTCTGTGTTTTTGTATGTATCTTATATGGACTTAAGTCTGGAATAAGGTTTATCATAACACTGTACAATATAAACATAAAGCAGAATAAAATAATAACATGCAATGTAGGGGCAGAATCTGACATCTCCTGTTATTAGTTGATATCATGGGCTGTGATGACTAGTAGCTTATCACTGACAGCATGTCCAACTATTTTTCTGTGTTTGCTACTCTGTGTTTGTCATTTCTAAAAAGATAAATCACTTTTCTATAATACATCAATGATATTTCAATGGAATAAATTACTTATTGACTTATTCATACTTCAAAAACAGCATCAATAAGTGATTAACATAGGAGGGATCAAAATAAAATAAATAAATAAAATAAAAATCAACCAGCCACCCTCCTCCCCGACAAGTATAGAACAGTCCCTAAAGTGCGGTGAGGTTTGTGGAAATGTGAATGGCTCGTTTCTCCTCTGACACGTCACATACCTGTGTGCTGCCACAGATCGGCTGTTCAGGTATTTCTGGGCAGTTAGGACACAGATGAAGACCTCTTGGACCTGGAGCCGGGCTTCTCGGTCGCCAGTAAGCCATTATCTTGCGACATGGAGCACTATGGCTGCCGTATTTGACAGGAATACGTATTTCTGTCTGTGTCTGTGACCCCCCGTTCAACCCACAACCAGCAGGATTCGCCTTTCGTTTCTGCTGCAGCTTGGCAGCTCCCTGGTTTATCCAACCAGCATTAGCTTCTGTTCATCATCTCCACCGGTCAAGCTGGCGCTGATGTTTACATCCATTATCATTGTCAGTTATACCTGCTACAGAGCATGCCGCCGGCTCTCGCGTTGTTTTAGAGATGCAAACTGTTAAAGCCAGTCAACCAATTGCTAGTCTTGTGATACCCAATCCATGATTCTACAATCGATTCATGTAAGGATTCGTGGCTAATTCGTATCGATTGAGGAGGCTGCTACCAACGCAGCTGCATCTCTCGCTTGTCAAACAGGATATCCGGTCGTATCGGTTAATCGTTCCCAACCCTAACTCTACATAAACACAGTAGGTAACACAACATGCTCATTGTGAGTTAATCCACTCAGAAAAGCTAGACAAGGCTTTGGCATCAAGTTGAACCGCCATGAAAGAAAGCTCACAGCACACAGCACACAACACTTGAATGCAAAGCAAGACCATAAACACAAGACGAACAGTAAGTGCTCACAAAGACGCGACATGTCCACCATCACCTCCCTGGAGAAGAACCAGACATACAACAGTAGAAAGGCCCATCCAAAGTGGAGCTACACATCACAGGAGCCTTTGTTTACTGTTTTTACAGCCTAAACAGACCAAACTGCATTTTGAAGAGAAGGCCTCTGCATTCAGAAATGATTAATAACTATTGAGCATGTTTGGTTTCCTGATGCTCAGACACTGATAGGGAAGGCAGGCAGACAAAGAGGAGACACATTAAAGCTAGCCAGTAAGGTCAGTTTACTCCAGTCAATGACTTAAGTGATAGCAATGGCCTTGTAATACAGTCTGGCCTTTCTTTCATAGCCTCCTTGAGCAGATACAGCAGGTACAGCCAGGAGGATGCAAGAGCTGTGATATAAGCAGTTTCCCTGTATTGAGCTTCAAATGGAGGGCCTTATATCATGTTTCCATTAAAACAGTTTAGTCACAATGCAAAGATTCAGAGAATACCCCACAGCAGGCCTTGAAAGGTGGTGGCATGATTGCCAATGACCGGCTTTGTGTTTCTTTGACTTAATGATCCCAGCATGACAGAGTCGCTGATCATGTTGGGCATTGTTTGTGTTGATGGGTTGGGAAAAAAATAAACTACATATTTGTGCTGCTGCATACAGTACAGACCTCTGGGGTTTGGCCCAGCATTTGGTAAACATACTTTTCCATTGGCAATAAAATATTATTTACATGTGAAGACAACCTACATTCAATTTAACTGCTTTGTGATCTGAGTAACAATTCTGCACCTTAAAGGGGAACGTTTTTTTTTTCAACCTGGGCCCTATTTTCCGATCTACTTTTGTCTAAATGAGTGATAGGATGTTCAATATGTGACATTTCTCCAGTACGAAGCTCAGGCGGACCTGCCTGCAGCCTGTGAGCATGCGCTATATTAAATAATAGGGCACTCAGACAGCATCAAAATATGTCCACTAAAAGAGCATTTTTTTAACATGGATAAGCTCGGATTGTTAGTATATTTTTCCGACAACATAACGGAAAGGAGAAATGAACGTGTGTCTTTACCTTTAGCTGGAATTGGACATATTTGTTGTGGCAAGTCAAAACACTTCCTCTGTCTGCTCCCTCTCTCTCTCTCCTCCTCCCTTCAAATAAATACGGGCAGTCAGCAAATTCAAATGGCTCATCCAGATCCAGTTGGTCAAAACTGGGTAAAAATTCAGCCATGACTACTCCAAACAGTTGCATTTGTAAGCTTGCTCCAGCGGTAACTTCCTGCAACAACTCAAGTCTTGCGACACCAGCTGCCGTAAAACACCCCAGACTGTATAATAAAACACCAAAGAAGAAGAAGAAGAAGAAGAATCTCGCGAGATGTGAGATTTCACAGCCAGACTTCCAGGACTTTCCCACGTTAAATCAATGACGTACCTATGTCGTAGGGTATGTGGCTACGCAGGAGGCTCGCTGTAGCCCCTGGCATAGCCTGACCTGCACCTCCCAAAAAATGTAACTACATGTTGAGGCGACACAGACCCAGCGCAGACCGAGAGGGCTGTGATTGGTTTGCTTGGTTGCAACACATTTCCAGTTCTGTATTTCCAGAATGCGCCATCCTCGCCATCTTTAAACATCCTCCGTTGCAATGTAGATGTTGCAGTATTAACATACTTTCTTTGACATCCAACAACTCAAACTCGGCAAGATTCTCTCTCTCTCAGTCGCCACTGTTCACTGTGACCGGAGAAGCCGGAAGCTAAACAAAGAATCAACTAGAGACGACGATAACCATTCAGGAAAGGAACACAGCCCCCTACTGCTCTGGCTGTGAATTGCACCGCGACGAAATGGAGTGACGGAGAAGTTCTAAGGGTTCACAATGGCGTCACGGCAATGACGTAGGTACGCCGCAGGACCATAAATCAGGCTTAAGTGTTTTGAATTGCCACAACAAACATGTCCAAATATTTACCAGATTTTGACCAACCGGATCTGGATGAGCTATTGAATTTGATGACCGCCCGTATTTATTTGAACACAGAGTACACGGACATACACGGACGCAGAACTCATTGAAACTGAAGAGCGGACAAGGAGAGAGAGGGAGCAGCAACAGGCAGAGGAACAACAATCCGAGCCTATCTGTGTGAAAAAAAAAACACTTTTACTGGACGTATTTTGACGTTGTTTGACACTGTCCCAGTGTCTTATTATTTAATATAGCGCGCACTAACGGGCTGCAGGCAGGTCAGCCCTAGCTTCGTACTGGAAAAATGTCAACTATTGAACATCCTATCACTCATTTAGACAAAAGTAGATCGGAAAAGTTTGAAAAGTTTGAAAAAAAACGTTAGTTCCATCCATCCATCTTCTAACCGCTTCATCCTCTTGAGGGGTCGCGGAGGGGCTGGAGCCTATCCCAGCTGACATTGGGCGAGAGGCAGGGTACACCCTGGACAGGTCGTCAGACTATCGCAGGGCTGACACATAGAGACAGACAACCATTCACGCTCACATTCACACCTACGGACAATTTAGAGTTATCAATTAACCTAGTCCCCAGTCTGCATGTCTTTGGACTGTGGGAGGAAGCCGGAGTGCCCGGAGAGAACCCACGCTGACATGGGGAGAACATGCAAAGTCCGCACAGAAGGGCTCCCACACCCGAGATCGAATCTGCGAACCTCTTGCTGTGAGGCGACAGTGCATTCTTCATTTTCCTGCCAGGAACTAAATGGTATACGCCTAAATACCCCTAAAAGATCAAAATGCCATTGAAAACAGGTTCATGAACACGAAAAAGCTCCTTAAAACAGGTGTTATACTGGAACATTAATTATCATGTGACTTTGTAATTTGACTGCTCCTGAACTGTTGTTTATAGAGAACATTTCTGTATAGTATGGCAGAAAAACAACTCTTTAAGTCTTTAAAAAAAAAGGTTTCTTACTTGTAACAAAGAACTTCTTAGTGAAGGTGCAGCTGTCAAATGCTGCAATCTTCTCTTGTAGGCTCACAACAAGAATGCTGGAGGTGGGAGAACACAGTCCATTAACAGAAAGTAAACATCTGGTGTGGCATAAAATATGAGGAGTTTTTTGTGGGGTTTTTTAAGATCAGACATACTGTTTGTTGCAGTGAAGATCATAGATGGCCGTCTTAAACTGAATTGATTTGACCATTTCCCCTGTCCTAAGAGAATACAGGTCAGCGCAACAGTAGGGAGGGCTTGTCCTGAAAACAGAAAAACACATGCATATTCAGGAGATGAATTATTTATGCAGTCCTCAAATAACTATTGATAAAACTTCAGGAGTTCAGATCAGGATACAGACACGTATGATGAATGATAACTTCTAATAATTTCTACTATCCCATCACCACAAGCTTGATGTCTGTTTTTATCTGCACCAGGCAAAAAGCCTGGATTGGATCATGCGCTTGGTCATGTGCGCATATGTGTGTGTTTGAGTGTGTGTTTATCGTCTGTCCACAGCTAATCTCGCAAACTACTGGACCAATAAACCTCATACTTTGTGTAGCATTTATGACTGTATGCTCAAGGACCTTTCGTGGTTGTGGTGATTCACAGTTGTTGAAAAGCCTGTTTTACTGACTGTTTGATTTAGAATATTTGTTGTCATTGCCAACATGGCAGCAAATGCAGCCCTGGCATGTATTTCTTTTTCCAATAATTTTCAACTGTTCACTACTGTGTCATACTAAGCAAGTGACGATGACATAAGAAATTTATGCACATCTTTCAAATTTTATGAGACTATTTTCATAGTTTTTCATAAAAATGTTGAAAGAAAACATCAAACTGTCTGCCAATAAATTGCACATGAAGCCACATTTTATTTGAAATATCTCTATATTGTTTTTCTCAGCAGCTTTGTGGAGAATTCATGTGATATTTGTTTCCACCACATCACACTGGCCTACCCCTTGTGAGTGTCCACATAGTGAAAGAGGAGGGCATATGGGCAAATGCACCACATTTACAATAAGCTTTTCTGTCAACACAGCAATCAAGAGGGTTACATAAGGGAACTGTACTATGGTAGGAAGCAGCTGCTGGTAAAGGAAAATTCAGACATCAACCTTGATCAAGCAAGACTCTTGTTTTCAACAGTCTTGTGCATACTGAGTGCAGTCATATGCTTTGTCAGTCTCAGTATGGCCAGTTTTTGGACAAACAGGAGGCACTGGTTGAATATTAACATTGCAACAAAGAAAAAAAAAATATAATAAATTATGTTTGGAAACACAATGGCTCAAAATCTGGAATGATTTTAAGTAAATTTATGAATTAAAAAAGGGACATTACAGTGTAAAAGAATAAAAAACAGCTGCACACTAGCATTTCAACCAACATGTCAACCTCCCAACCCATAACAAAGGCCACATACTGGACTTAATCTGCTGCACTGACATCACTCCCACTAACCTTGTTGTCAACAATTTCCCCATTTCTGACCACAAAGCTGTACTTTTTGACATTCACAACCAACTACACAAAGCCAAAGAACAACAGACCATCTCCTTCAGAAACATCAAACACATCAACACCACAGATCTCTCCACCCTGATCAGATCCTATCCCAGCCCTCTCCCAGCCTCCTCCCCTGCTGACCTGCTGACTCATTATATCAAGTGTCTCTCCTCGTCCCTTACCACCCTGGCTCCCCTGAAAACCCGCTCAGTTTCATTCACACTCAGCGCTCCCTGGTTCACCCCTGACCTCCGCCAGCTCAAAGCCACAGGCCATCGACTGGAGCAACTGTACAAAAAGACCGGACTCACTGTACGCAGCCAAATGTATGCGGACCACCTTCACCACTACAAGAACAACCTCACCACTGCCAAATCTTCATACTACTCCAATCTCATCAACACTGGTACAGGTAACAACAGAGTCCTCTTCTCAACAGTCAGCCACCTACTTCAGCCTCCTAAAACCCTCCCTCCAGACATTTCCACTGATCAATGCACTGCCTTCCTGGGCTTCTTCAGCTCCCAAATCCAACCTCTCATCAGCTCCCTCACCGACTTCACCCCGGCAACAGAACACACCATCTCTGAACTCATCCGTAAAGTCAAAACCACCACCTGTCAGCTTGATCCTCTTCCCACCTCCCTCGTCAAAGCCTGTCTGCCGTCCATTTCCCCCATGATCACCAACATAATTAACTCCTCCCTCACCACTGGTACTGTACCTCCCACTCTCAAACTGGCTGCCATCACACCCATTCTGAAAAAACCCGGTGCTGACCCAGCTGACCTTAACCTCTACCGGCCCATCTCCAACCTTCCCTTCATCTCCAAAACACTTGAAAGAGTGGTTGCCGCACAACTACAGTCCCACTTCGACTCCAGACTACTCACCATTCTCATCCTCCTGGACCTCAGCACAGCATTCGACACCATCTCCCACCCACTACTCCTGGACCGCCTGTCTGGCATTGGGATCACTGGTGTTGCACTCTCCTGGTTCATATCATACCTCACCGACCGTCAACAATTTGTTCAATTAAAGCCACAGTGTGTAGGAATTTTCCCATCTAACGTTGAAATCACATATTGCATTCAAACAGATGGCGCACTCTAGCGCCTCACTGTTACCAATAAGCTATGATAACACTGATGAAACCATTTCATCCGATACTTCATGGAGTATTCGTTCAGGCTGCTACACAGACACACGCGATGCGAGTTGACAAACCCCCTCCTCACCATGCTGGCTGTGTTTACAACGTAGGACTGTTGGGGTGGGTGTAAATTGAAACAGCTGATAGTGGCCAGGGGCACTACTGCCGCATAACAAAGTCCCACTCTTTGAGCATAATGCAGGATCATGTATTATGCAGCATCACGGTAGACGGAATCCTTGTCGCCAAGAAAGTGCAAAAGGGAATCAAAAAGCAGTGTGACCGGCGAATTAAAAAAACAAGGGTCAGCACTGGGGTTGCCTTTCCCAGGTGGAGACCCCATGGTGATGGAGGATTGTGCCCAGCACAATCCTCCATCACCATGGGGTCCATTTTCACTGCTATGCCGACGACACACAGGTCTACATCTCCTCCAAACCCACCACTGCCATCCCTCCCACTTCCCTCACCATCTGTCTTGAAGATATCGGCAGCTGGATGAGCAGGAATTTCCTGAAGCTAAACAGCAATAAAACCGAGGCCCTGCTCATCGGCTCCAAATCCACCCTCACCAAGTCACAACACACCCCAGCTCTACCCATCATCATCGATGGATTCGCTGTACCCTTCTCCTCCCAAGTCAAGAGCCTCGGCATCATTCTGGACAGCACCCTCTCATTTGCACCTCATATTCAAAACATCACCCGGACTGCATTCTTCCACCACCGCCCATCACTGTCCCAATCCAGCACTGAAATCCTGGTTCACTCATTTGTCACATCCCACATCGATTACTGCAACACCCTCCTCACCAGCCTCCCCACCAAACTCATCAACAGACTGCAAATCCCATCACATCACCCCTGTTCATTTAAGTGGGTGTGTCAGCGTTTCTATCATGCAGCCTGTGCGAAACCAGAAAACGCAAGGGTGAAGATGATGGGTCATTTATACAAATAGAGCAATGAAAATGTTTAACTGGAGAGAGAACGAGATTCAGGAACTTCTGTCGGTGAGGGCTGAAGCCGAAGTTGTCAGACAAATTCAAGGGGTGGCAAGGGACTCCGTTTATGACCAAATTAAGAAACCAAGCCGCATTGTAATCCACATCATGTCCTGCCTTCTGCATGCCTTCTTCCCCATCACACCTAAACCATATGGAATACTGCCAGTAGGGGAGACACAGGACACAGACAATTTAATGTTATGTGTGTAGCCTAGAGCAGATAATCCTAGTTTTTTAGGAAAATTGGCAGACAGTTTTTTTTTTCTAGATTTTGAGAAAATTAAGCCAAGCTGTTTTCAAAAGATTATTGGGAAAATGTAACTTTGGTTGTTACAGGGCTACCTTGAGGTCATTGAATGTCATTTTGTGTGCCTGGATGGTGGTAGGAATTTGTAACACACCTGCTAATTTTGGTGACCTTTGGTCTCATGAATTTTGCTGTACAGTTTTAGCTGTGAAAAATAAGAAGATATAAGAAGAAGGAAGAGATGAAAAATGAGAACAAAAACAGTATAGCCATGGCAGCAAGTGCCGTTGCTTGGAAACCTAACAAAATGATAGGGCCCCACTAGTGAGTGTGGCTGACTGGACCCCTAATAACAATAAAACCTAACTATTAGAGACTAACTATTCATAGGCCTGGGAGAACTGGTAGGTCTTAAGCTTGACAAAGGATGACATAGTTGCAGAGAATCTCAGATCATCAGGCAGTTTGTTCCAGAGAGTGGGGCCATAATGACTTAATGCACCTTCAACAAATCTATTTTGGATCATGGGCACAGTTAGGAGAGCAGTGTCTGATGAACTGAGGGTTCTGGGGGGTATGTAGGCTCTGAGCAGGTCAGAAATGGGTCAGGTCAGAAATGTATTGAGGAGTAGGACCATTAAAGTGCTTTGTAAACAGTGAGGAATATTTTGAAATCAATTCTGTATTTCATTGGAAGCCAGTGAAGTGTTTTGAATATGGGAGTAATATGTTCAGTTTTTCTGGTCCCAGTGAGTACTCTGTCTGCAGCATTTTGAATAGTTGGAGCTGTCCCACAGTCTTTTTAGGGAGTCTGGCAAGGGCGTTACAGCAATCTAGTCTGGAGGAGATGAAAGCATGAACCAGTTTTCAGCATCTGACTGAGACAGCAGGGATCTAACTTTGGAAATGTTTTTTTAGGTGGTAAAATACTGTCCTTGTCATACTTGTAATATGGCTTGTTAAGTTGAGTTCTGGATCCATGACAACACCTAGATTTCTGACCTGCTTACTGGCTCACAGTGAAATCAGTTTAGAACTGATCTCTTCCCTCTGATGTTTGGCGCCCACCACAGGAATCTCGGTTTTGTCTTTGTTTGATTGTAGTTTTTTGGTCATCCAATCCATCCGTCTGTTAATGTCACTGATGCAATTAACCAGGTCATTTATGGGACTTGAGGTTATTATGAGAAAGTGAAATATATAATTGTGTATCATCTGCATATAATGGTAAGATACATTGTGTTTCTGTATGAGGGTGGAAGCATATAGAGGTTAAACAGTAATGGACCCAGGACTGAACCTTGTGAGACCCCCCCAACAGATATTGAAATTGCCAGATTTGTGGTTGTCAAGGGAGACAGAGAGTGTCCTGCCATTTAAATAAGTGGAGAGCCAGGTAATGACATTTCTAGACAGGCCAACTGAATTTTCTAGTCTATTTAGTAAAATGGTGTCGACGGTGTCAAAGGCCATCGGTCAGGTCTAATAAGACTAAGAGTTTGTTAGCTGCTCTCTTATCCTTTAAATCATTGATTATTTTGTGCTGTTCAGTTTCAGTGCTTTGGTTGGTTCTAAAGACAGATTTATACACATCATACAGATTATGGAGTGAGAGGTAGCTATGTTATTGGTTGTAGATTACCTTTTCAAGTGTTTTGCTAAGAGAGAGGACAATGGAGATTGGTTTGTAATTGCTAATTATGGATGGGTCTACGTTGTTCCTTTTCAGTAATGGACAGCATGCTTGAGAGAAGAGGGGGAGACTCCAGATTGTAAAGAACTGTTAATGCTATTGCGTACATCAGATGACAGGCTATAAATTTTTGTGGGAGCTGGGTCCAAAGAGCTGGTGGAGGAGTTTAGTTGCTGCATCACCTCTTGTAGATCAGTGAGGGTAATGAGAAAGTAATAATGCATTTGCATATGAAAGAGGTAAGATGATGTAGGGGCGAAGAATGGTCAGATTTATTGTTAGATTGCAAACTTTTGAATGGCAGTGGTATCATGATAAAAACCAGCAAGGGAACTTTGCCTTCTTAAGTTTCACTTGAAGGAACAGTTCAGCCCCAAATTACAAATACAAATTTTTCCTTATCCCTGTAGTGCTGTTTATCAGTCTAGATAGTTTTGGTTGCCAAGTGCTGGAGATATCAGCCATAGAGCTGTCTGCTTTGTCTTCAATATAATGGAAGTCAAGTGGCAAGCAGGACTGGAGGACTAGTCACACTCCCTACGCCTTAAAACAAACAAACAATTTGATGCATTTTAACAAATAACATGAAGTACCCTACTTTGGAAAATATTAGGTGTGCGTAAGCTTAAAGAAAGATGACATATGAGTAAAGTAACTATTAAATAGAGTTGGGCAAGGGTTACTTTAAAAGTAATCAAAATACTTTACTGCATTACTTTTTTAAAAAGTAGCCAGTTACTTTACTGCATTACTCCCTGAGAAAAGTAACTCAAGCACTTTTAAAGTACTTTTGAGTATTCTACATTTCCTATCGGGCAATGGACCACAGCGCGCTTAGCCTACATATTTTGTCTCCAAAATTAAAGTTATGGACCACTTGCCCTTCACTGAGATCCAATTCTCCCATCACAGCCATCACTTTGACCAGTAGAAACACAGAAGGATCTGCTGCCAAAGACAACTGTATGACAACAACATCCCAGCATTTTTAATATTTCCTCTAGGGATATTACCACACAGAGTAAAAGGGGAAAATGATGGTGTGAAACAGCAGAGACACTCTGTCAACCCGGTGAGTACTGTCAGTAGCATCAAGCTAGCAAACAATGTTACCTCCTCACGGTCAGACATAAAGTAATAACCTTAACAAATAGTGGCGGTGCTTTTACTCATCACAACTGCAGAGGCTCCCAGCTTCATTTGAAACAGACTACATTATAGACGGTCCGTTATTTATTAATTCCTCTGTGTTTTTATATATTTACTTTTTAATTGGTGGGATAATTGGTGAGTACCATCGTGTAGTGTGACATTGTGATTTTCAGCATGGGCAGATAAGTCATGTAGTGTACACCAGGCATAATGCAAGTCCTGAGTCTGACCTGTCTGTCAGCAAGCCCTCCTCCACCCTTTTTTTTAGACTCCACCGTAGACAATGACAGTATTTCTTCTGCCACGTAGCTAGCCACAAGCTTCATGGCTTCTCTCAGACTCAGGTTTAATGTTATCTCCGTTATTAGAACCAAAAGACAGCCGTTGCTGCTGAAGGACCAGCGTTCTAAAAGTAACGAAAGTAACTGTTTGAAAATGTACTCAAGTATTTGATTACTCAAACAGCAAACTAACCCATTACTGCAAAAAGTAATCAAAGTACTCTAACGCATTATTTTGTGACGCGTTATACCCAACTCTGCTACTAAACAACAGCAATGACAAAAAGACCAAAAATGACTGCAGCCCTGGAACTCACTGAGATCAAGACAATGTTTACTGAACTTAAAGACTTACAGACTTAAACTGAGAAGCTGAAATCAGAAATGAAGTCACTCCATGATGAGATAAAACATGGATTTGAGCGATTGGAAGAGAAAGTGACGATACTGAATGAAACAGTTAAAAATCTTGACAGCAGACTGGAGGACGATAAATCTCAAATAAGCGCAGCAGAGGACCGCAGCGATGTTGCAGAGAAATTGTTATCATTCATTCTACAAAGTAATCAGTATTAACAAGACAAATATCAAGACTTGGGAAACAGAGAGATGCAACAACTTGAGAATATATGGAGTGACAGAGGAAGCTGAGAGCGGAGACATGCTCAAAATCATTGATCCATTTATTAAAGGACTTTTAAATCTGCCTCCTGAGGTCAATTTGGGGATAGAAAGAGCCCACAGGTCATGCCAGAAGAAACTGACTTACCCTACCGACCCTCCAAGATCAATTGTTGTGAGATTCTCAAGCTTTCAAACTAAGGAAAGCCTCTTACACAGAGCATGGAGAAAGAAGAAAATCCACTGCAGAGGGAAGTAGATTTTTGCATTGCAGAACACAAAGAAAGAATATATTGAGATTAAAAAACAACTGAGACAGAATTTCAGTCCCATTCACTCTACCAGAGCAAGCTGAAAGTTTTCCTCATGATGGGAGCAGTGGTGTTAACTCAGCCTGGGAAGCTGCAGACTGCAGCCTGTGTGGATATGGAATAAACTGCAAGGTGTCTGAAGCAGAACTGGTCCGAAAAGAGCTGCATGGACTGGGCCAATCAGTTCTGTGGGACATAAGGTCCATGTCTGAACTGAAGCATCCTATTATTAAGAACATTCCAGGTCTCTTTGGGAGGGAACGATCCTAAACCGAGATCTTCTTTAAACTGACAGACTGGTACTCAAGCTCACTCTCTCTCTCTCTCTCACACACACACACACACACACACACACACACACACACACACACACACACACACACAAGCGCAGACACGCAGATGCACACACGTGTTTACTAACTCATCTGACTTTTAGTAACAGGCATATTATTTCTCTTAAAATCAGGGACTGCACAAAGGCAATGATTGGTCTGTTTTTCCAATATAAGGTCAAGGTACAAGTTTAGGAGGAGACAGCCTGTATTATTTTGCTTCTTATTTTTCTGTTGATGTGGGGGTTTTTTTGTTCGTCTCATCTCTACGGTTGTCCTTCCAATTTGACTCAGAAAAGGAGGTCACTAGAAGTATTAGAAGGAGAAGAATTAGATATTGGTTTGGTAATTTTATCCAATATTTTTGTTTTATTAGCACATTACTAGATGTAAAAATAAGGGCACACATTGAAGACTAAAGGGAATTTCACAAGTGCTCTCTCTTGGTTATGAGGATGCTTGCATCTACTTTGTATTGTTTGATGGTGATCTTAATGCCATTGTCACTTCCCCTTAAATTGGAAAGAAAAAAAAAATGTCTGAAACTCTTAACTATATGCAAACACTCAGGGCTGCCCCTGACCAAATTGGGGCCCTAAGCGAAATTTTATTTGGAGGCCCCCATCCCAAATGTATCATAGGTACAAAATGGCCGTACAACAACTTGCCATTTAACTTGACAACCTGTATTGGCAATAACAAATGAACTGTAGATACAGTACTTTGGCTTTATGAGTCAAATAAAATAAAAAATTCAACCTGAAATAAATAATAAATATTAAATAAAAATAACTTAAAACTGAAATAAATAAATAAACAAATCTGAGTCACAAATAGCCATCAATTACTCATCAAAAGAAAGTAACTTCCACCACCTCAATCCCCCACCCTTGATTAAACACTGAAAATAAAATAAAAGAGGGAGACAGGTTTTTCCTATTTAATCTTATTTTGTTATATTTCTCCCTCTCCCCTCTCTGGAGGCATCTGATCTCCCTCAGCCCTCCGCCTCTCCCACCTTAATTAAACACTGAAAAAAGAAATAAAATACAGAGACATTTTTTTCTATTTTCATCTTATTTAGCTATATTTCTCCCTCTCCCCTCTCTGGGAGCGTCCGACCTCCCGGCCCCGCACATACCCCCGAGGCTCAGGTCTCTTCTCTCCTTCCTCGAGCTGATTCTACGCGCACCTCACGGTAGCACACGTGCGCATCCATTGCGTCCCCTCGCGCAAAGTGTGGCCCCAATGGAAGATGAGGCCGCGTGTTCTGCGTTTAGGGAGGGGCGTCCCTGCAAACACTACATCAAGTTGCTTTTAAGACCTGGCAGCTCCGGGTCATCACTAAAGACCCTGGCATCCATGCAGGGGTACAAGCATGGATGACTGAGGACAGCTACCCTATACATTTGGTAGCACAATTAGAAGTCCAATTTTTCCTTTTTATATTAATCTTGTGGATTTTTGTTGTTTTTTCAGAAGGTATGAGGATATATGTGATTTAAAGGGATAGTGCACCCAAAAATGAAAATTCAGCCATTATGTACCCACCCATATGCTGACAGAGGCCATGGTGAAGTTTTAGAGTCCTCACATCCCTTGTGGAGATCGGCGGGGGGAGCGGCCAGCACAACTAATGGCAGACGGCGCCCCAGACTAACATCCAAGAACACAAAATTGAATCCAAAAAGTATCTCCATACTGCTCATCCATAGTGATCCAAGTGTGCTGCAGCCCCGACATAAAAAGTTGTTTTGAAAAACGTCATAGCCTCACTGTAGCCTGTAGCTTTGACTGCTTCTCTGTGCTCCGCGCTCACGTGTGCGCACTCAGGGTGATCTGTGATGCACGGTCTCTGAAGAGCAGCAGTCTTGTCAGTACTGATGTCCAGATTCTCAAGTGCATGCATCGCCAATTCCCAGCCTGAGCAGCAAAGACTTTCCTCATCCGTTGGCATTGCTTTGCATTTGAAACAACTACACCACCAGGTTTCCAGTGCTTGACTCTGGTATTCTGCGGCTGGCTGAGGGTTAGGCTCATGAGCTCCGGCGGCTGCTGTAGCCTGAGTTCCGTCCGTATACTCGGGCTCAAACAAATACGGCTCAACAAAGAAATGCTGTTCCTCCTCAGTTTTAAAGTCTTCAGACATGTTGGGCTGTCCTTTGCTGAAAGACCATAGTGCAAATTCTCTTTAAAGGGACATTGTGTAACATTTTCAGTTGTTTATTGGCAAAAATTGATATCTGCATTCATAAATATGTCATCACTGGTGTACTATTACCTCCACCAATAATCTGACTTATTCTCGTAAAAGGAGAATTTCGGATTTGTTTGTACATTGTGCGGGTAAGTCGTCTGGGGGGTTCCATTACGCTTCGCCGTCTTGAGAATACACCCGCCAGCAGGGGACATACAGCACCGCCTTTGGTGTTTTCGTTGAGAGCCAGGCCAGCACTGCGTGACTGAGGAGCCGAAGGAGAGGAGCAAGAGGCACTTCGCTACTACCCTGGCAAATTTGAAACAAAGTCCCACTGTTTGAGCATAATACAGGATCATGCAGCATCATGGGAGACGGAATCCTTGTCGCCAAGAAAGCGCAAAAGGGAATAGAAAAGGTAGCGTGACCGGCGAATTAAAAAAACGAAGGCCCACATCGGGGTAGCCTTTCCCAGGTAGAGAGAGCTGCTGTGCGAGGATGGTAATGCAATCACAGGCCAGCGCCGCTGTTGGCTGTTAGCCTGTGTTAGCAGGCAGTCGTTAACAGCCTCATCCCTCTCCTCGCATCACTGCGCCACCGTTAGCCGCCGTTAGCCGTTAGCCGCTGTTAGCGCTGGCCTGTGATTGTATTACCTTTCTCCTTCAGCAGCTCTCTCCACCTGGGAAAGGCAACCCCAGTGCTGACCCTTTTTTTTTAATTCGCCCGTCAAGCTGCCTTTTTGATTCCCTTTTGCACTTTCTTGGCGACAAGGATTCCGTCTCCCGTGATGCTGCATAATACATGATCCTGCATTATGCTCAAAGAGTGGGACTTTGTTATGCAGCAGTAGTGCCGCTGGCCACTATCAGCTGTTTCAATTTACACCTGCCCCAACAGTCCTACGTTGTAAACATAGCCAGCATGGTGAGGAGGGGGTTTGTCAACTCGCATCGCGTGTGTCTGTGTAGGAGCCTGAATTAATACTCCATGAAGTATCGGATGGCATGGTTTCATCAGTGTTATCATAGCTTTTTGGTACACAGCAGCTACAGTTGTTGCAATAAGTGTTTGAAACAGTGAGGCGCTAGAGTACGCCATCTATTTGAATGCAATATGTGATTTCAACGTTAGATGGGAAAATTCCTACACACTGTGGCTTTAAGCTCTGCGGTGCACATGTCACGTGATGTGAACACTGGTGAGCAAAGCTCATGCTTTCGCTGGTCTCGCGCAGGCGTGCACGTGTGAATGTGGAGCACAGAGAAGCAGTCAGAGCTACAGGCTACAATGAGGCTAAAAACAGAGTTCAAATGACATTTTTCTAAACAACTTTTTATGTCGCGGCTGCAGCACACTTGGATCACTATGGATGAGCATGTTGGAGATACTTTGTGGATTCAATTTTGTGTTCTTGGACATTAGTCTGGGGCGCCATATGCCATTAGGTGTGCTGGCCGCTCCCCCGCCGATCTCCACAAGGGATGTGAGGACTCTAAAACTTCACCAGGGCCTCCGTTGGCATATGGGTGATTAGATAGTGGCTGAATTTTCATTTTTGGGTGCACTATCCCTTTAAATGTGTTTATTTGGGTTTACAAGGCCCACAGGATACATTATTGAAAGAAAAGGTACATGAGGGACACAGCGATAAGTATTTCAAAACAGGTCATATTACGTGGTAGTGTATGAATATTACTATAATTTCACTTAATGTCAATGGTCTGAACAAGCCAATTGAGAGGAGTAAACTGTTGGCACAAATGAGACATCAAGGAGATGACACTGTATTTATTCAAGAAACATGTTTGTCTAAAATGGAGCATGAGCAATTAGCAAAACTGTTTAATGCCCAGGATTTTTATTCATCCTACAACTCATCAAGAGGAGTTGATATGAAACCATACTGCTTTTGAGGCAGCGAATGCAGTCTGTGGCAAAGAAGGCAGATATGTTCATGTAGTAGGAAAGATAGATGGAGACTATATTACATGATTGAATATATACAGCCCTCCTGAGGAAGGTCCAAGTACTATTGAGAAAAGTATTAATTTAGTTACTGTGCAAAGTAAAGGGATAATTGTGGTAGGAGGAGATTTTAATTTATTAATGAGTGAAAAAAATGGATTCACAAAATAGTATAAAACACAAGGCCCAAAAAGATGCACTCTTGATAAGGATATTCTCTAAAGATTCGATTAGTCGATGAATGGCAAACCTTAAACCCAAATTAAAAGGACTATACATATTTTTCATCAGTTACGGGAAACTATTCAAGACTTGATTATTTCTTTATGCTTGCGAGAAATCTGCCTTTGGTTAATAGTATTAAAATTGGCCAAATGTATTTATCAGACCATGCTCCCTTACAAATGATCCTAAAGGACAGTAAGGAGAAAGGGGCGAGTATCTAGAGATGTAATAACTCTCTCCTGTTTAAAAATGATTTCTTATAATAATACAGAAGAAATTAATCCAATAACAATATGGGAAGGGGCATAGAGGGGAAATAATAGCCTATGCCTCTTTCAGGAAAAAAAACAACACAGAAAACGCATGAAAGTCACTTGGGAGTAAAATTAAGAATTTAGAAAAAGTACACAAATCTTCTGGAGAAGCCTCTGTATTGAAGGACCTTAAAGAGGCAAAGGTAGCAATGAATGAGTACTTCAATATGGAAGTAGAAAAATCACTCTCCATTGTGCGACAAAGAACATATGACAGAGGACCCAAAGCAGCTAAGGTGTTGGCATATAAACATAAAAAACAACAAATGAAGGCATCAGTTACACAACCAAAGGAAAAAAAATACAAAGGGTAATAATAAGAGACCGAAAGGAGGTCGCAAAGCAATTTGCAAAATACTACTGGGATCTCTGTGATGCTGACAAAAACCATGTTAACAAAGACAAGCTGATACATTTTTTTCAAAAAAATTAGACCAACCCAAAGTCACAGAGAAATAGAATATCACTCTAACAAAGCCAATAACAGAGGAGGAGATTTATAAATATATTAAAAACCTTAAATTACACAAGTCGCCTGGAAGTGATGGATATACCAATGAGTTTTACAAGGAATTCCAGTGTGACCTTGTTCCACTTCTACGTAAAGTGTTTAAATGGGCATTGGTCAATGAAACATGGGCAGAGACATGGAATTCAGCAATTACAACAGTTTTACATAAGCCAGGTAAAGATCAAACAGATTGTTCACCATGTAGACCAATTAGTCTTTTAAATACAGACTATAAACTTTTATCTTCAATGTTAGCTTCCAGACTAACAAAAACTTTACCACAGCTGATACATAAATCCAGATCAAACTGGGTTTATTGCTCACAGACAGGTTGTTGATAATGTAAGACGAACATTAAACATCATGGAGGAAGCTCAGAAACAGAATCCCTAAAAAAAGAAAACCTGTGGCAATGATTACCTTGGATGCTGAAAAGGCCTTTGATAAATAAGGTCCTATGGCCTTATCTATTTGAGACTTTGTCAAACTTTGGCTTTCATTCCACTTTCATGAAATGGTTGAAAACAATGTATAAACAGCCAAATGCTAGAATTTAAAGAGGCAACAGATAGCATATTTTCCTAAATATATCATTATGAAAATAATGTGGGTTGCACAGGGTAGTGGCCACAGTAAAATCAGACTTTTACAACGTTTACATTCGTTACTTAGTGGCTTTGCAATCTTTGTAATAAGCTTCTGCCACCGGTGCCGAAATTTTGCAGAAAAAATCTGCTTTACGGCAGGAAAGGCGTCATGTATGTACTAAGTAACATGGCTAAATGTTAGCTCGACGAGAGAGGACTGTATTGTACTGGCTGCTAGTTAATTCTTAGCTGGCCTGCATCACAAATCGCCGCAACCAGGGATCGGGTAGCAAGTGTTGGTTGGCTGACATCCTATTGCCATTCTAAAGCAGCCCTCGGACAGTGATACCCCCCTTCCCTTCCTTCTGTTCTCCTCTCATGGAGGCAGCTATCGACGGACATCGCCCAGCTAAGTAACGCCCAGCTAAGTGAACACTGGAATTCGTTTCCCATTCAATTTGAGCTCCAACTGGCTGCATCGTTTCCATACGGTACCATTTATTCTAGAATCGGGACTGTTTACATGTGCATATTGGTATAATTCCATTTTAGAACATGGCACTCCTAAATACTTGATTCTGACTGGTCAAACAACAAAATTCTGCAGTGTTTATTTCTTGAGGTATCACCTTCTCTCTGTTGCTCTGTTGCTAGGGACGCCATGGCAACGGCCTTAGACTGAGGAGCATCAAAATCAGTTAACGTTAGTCTACACAGCCCTCCCAAGCTGGCCTGGAGAGCAGGGAGATCATGTCGGTCACTGGTCATAAATGTGAGGGCAGCCTTCGCAGCTACTGGGCACCCAGCAGCTACTGGGCACCCAGCATCTCCGACCGGGAAAAGTGGAGTAAAATCCTCTCCTCCGCTCCAGAAAACAGCCGCAGTTTGTCTGGTGAACGCATTCTCTTCTGTCAATACACTCTGCCAACAATTTGATAATATTGATGCCAATTGTAACATTTGAATGTTTTAGTATTAAGCCATGCTCTAAGCGGGATAATGTATAGTGAGCCGGTGACAGTTGAAAAATAACTCCCTTCAGGGGAATGCAACCCCGACGCACATGTCGGGAGTTATTTTTCAACAGTCACCGGCTCACTATACATTATCCTTACCGGCTCACATTATCCTTTACGCCTACATTTTATTGATTATCTCTGATCCCCACGGTCTATTTGGTCATTGCGAGAGTGCGAGCAACACCGCTGACGCTAGGTGGCGCCAAGCTAAAAAAAAAAATGAATCCTATCTGTTGCCTCTTTAAGTTAATGGGGTAATGTCTAACATGTTTAAAATTTTGAAAGGTACCAGAAAGGTATCCATTATCCCGGTTGATTTTTGCATTGTGCATTGAACCACTGGCAGAATATATTAGGATGGAACAAAAAAATAAAAGGTATAGAAATGGCAGGAGAAAATCAATTGTCGATGTATGCAGATAATATAATAATTTATCTTTATAAGTCTGAACAGTCAATTGAAGAACTAATGAAAATAATTGAAGAATTCTGAGCTATTTCAGCATACATTGAATGTCACTAAATCAGAAGCAATGGTTATGGGTTGCTACAACTGACCTACAGCTAAGTCCCACCCTCAAATGTCGCCCTCAAGGTTCGATCCTCGGACCTATATTATTTTCACTTTATATTAATGATATGCCACGTGTATGCAAAAACACCCATATACAAATGTATGCAGATGACGCAGTTTTACTAACTTAAGCAAAAACTATTCAAGAGGCTGCCCGCATACTCACAATGGAATTGACGCACGTTCACAAATGGCTCATAAAATCATGTCTACTGTTAAATAAAAAAAAAACTGTATGTATTTTTCTAAAACACCGAAGGATCTTACACACTCTGATGTCTTCCTAGGAGGAGAGGAGCTTGACCTAGTTAATGAGTTCAAGTATCTCGGGGTCATCCTGGACTCAACCCTCACCTTCAAGAGCCACACTAAAAAGATCTTGAGAACAATCAAATTTAATCTCTCCAATTTCAAATTATTAAGGCCTTCTTTGACAACAGCATCAGCTAGGGTGTTTATGCATGCAATGGTCTTCTCTCACATCAAATATGGATTCACTAACTGGTCGTTCACTTCTAAAGCTGCACTTACTCAGATTGATTCTCTGTACAAAAGAGCGCTCAAAATATTGAACAAAAAACCTGTATCATATCATCACTGCCACATACTCCAGAAATATAATCTTCTTACTTTTGATAATTTCACAAAGTTCAAGTATGCCTGCGCAATATATAAAATCTTGAAAGGGTTAGCACCGCCCCCAATGTCTGCTTATGTTAAGCAGAATGATAACATCAGTTACACGACCAGGGCCGCCACACGAGGGGATTGCGTAATTCCGCTCAGGCGTACCTCATGTAGGCAGTCAGTACTTTCGTGTGCAGGAAGCCACATCTGGAATAGTACACCATCTATGATACAGGACTGTAACATATATGCCACTTTCAAAATAAATCTTAAAAACTGGCTAAAAAGTACACAAATTTGTAACCACAGTCAATGAGTTGATGTACAACATGTGTCTTTTTCTTTTCTCTCCTTTTCCTTTTTATTTTATGGTTATTTCTCTCCTTCTATTTTGTGTTAGTTGCCACGCACTTTACAATATAACTGACTCCTACAACCAATTAATCACAACAACAACAAGAACTATGAACTGGACTTTGCATTGCTGCAGTTTTACACTCCATCTACACACCCCCAAACAGTCCCTGCTCCTCTGGCTACTGTTTATTATTTATTTAACTATTTATTTCTTTTTTTCTTTTTCTCTTTCTTTTTCTTAATTAGATATTTTTATTTATCTACCTCTTTTTTTTTTTGTTTGTCTCGGGCTCAAATGTTTACCATGTACTTTGCAATGTAACCAAGAGCTCTTGGCAAATAGCTCTACAACACTTTAATTTCTAAAGTTTTACGTTACTCAAGCACTTAAACCCCCAATGTCCCTACATCTATTACTGTCATCTATCACAACTGATCACAACCACAACAAGATCTATGTACTGGACTCTGCATTGCTCCAGGCTAACACACTACACACACACCCCACACAGCCCCCTCTCCCCCATCTGCTCGTTACCTGGTTGCACCCAGAAACACGGCGTAAAGCATATACATACTTAAGGCACTGGAGGCAACATGATGTGTGCAATACTTCTGTTATGTGTCGCTGGCCGACTCTATAACACAACGACAAGACTGCTATGTGTTTTAATGTATCTAATACTGTAATTGTATATTTTATGTGTACTGTATTGATTTTATACTACCTTTTAGGAACTACGCTGGTAAACATCTGGCAGGGGGACTACCAATGTAAACCAGCCCCTGGCTGCAATTAGGTGCATCTGCATTTTCTTTTTTTTCTTTTCTTCAAAAGGAATGTTTATTGATGTACACTGTCCCTTCTTAAACAAATAAACGTTATTGTATTGTAAATGCAAATGAGCCAATCACAGTGCGGATAGCCATTCCCATACACTCGGACATTCGCTGCCTGGACATTCATTGAAATGCATTACAGAAAGTCAGTTTTGTTCAGTTTTATGAGCTTTTTCTGAGATTTGAAGTTTAAAAATGGTCAAACAGTGTGCATGGGGTACATGCAACTCTGACACAAGGTATCCTGAGAGGCTGGGTGACGAGGTGTATTTTTTATGCTTTCCTAAACCATATCTCAACCGAGAAAAGTGTCTCCTTTCGAAAAAGTTGTGCGGTAGACCACAACATCAACTCGACATGAATAAGATTAACAAGGATGTCTACATCAATTTAAAGGTAAGTCAACATCATGTTTGAGGCAACATATTGTCACTTTGCTGGAAAGAAATATGAAGTTATCTTTAACATCTCTAGCTAATGTTAGTTACAGTTAGCCTAACGTTAGCTCCTAGCTAATTGTCCATCATGTCACCTTGTTTGCTGGAGTTCATTAGCCTATGTTTGTGTTTGTGTTTGTGTTTATGTGTAGCCTAGTTTTTGTACTTTGGTGATCGTACATCATTGTTAGCTGTTGTCCAGAGGGCTCTAGCTAAGCTAACGTTAACTTCTGGAGCTTAACTTCATTAATTTATCTGTAATCACAGAGACAACAAAGGTTGGCAAACGTTATGCTGAATGATTCAGTGTAAATACTGTAGCACCAAACTAACCGAGAGACACTCTTGGTAAAGATGGTAAAAAGGCCGTTATCCTTTTCTCATATTCTGAGCCAAAAACCTTAACTTCAGTGGCACTTTCACTTGCTGTCTTTGATGGTGACAGCAATGAGATGCAGTTCACAAGCGTACACTGTGTAAATTGTGGCTTGTAATTTAAGCTGTTCATCGAGCTTTTCAACAATAAAATGATGAATATATCCATCAATTCCATAGTTTAGGCCCTCTTGGTTACTTTTCAAGGACATCTGATCATTGTTATGTAACCAAAAATCGTCAATTGCCTCCTGCGAAATTACGTGTACTGTGACACCTGCCATAGCGCCCGGTCACTGATTGTTGATAGTTTGTCCGAGTGAATGGAGGGGGGCGTGGCTTAGCCATCGGTCAATAGGTGTTGAAATCAAGCACAGATTTGCATTTCATTGGGATTTGGAAAGGTTTAAATATCTTAGAATATACATAACAAAGAATTTGGATGATCTGTATACAAGAAATTTTGAACTAATAAGTCAAATTAAGTATGATTTAAACAAATGGTCTATAATTCCATTCTCCCTTTGGGAAAGAGTTAAAATTATACAGATGAATATCTTAACAAGATTTTTGCTCCTTTTCAAAGCACTTCCAATATTGAATCGAACTTGTTCAAACAATGGGATTGTGTTATCATGAAATTCATTTGGAAAGACAGGAAACCAAGATTAAAAATGAAATCCCTTAAGCTGCCAGAAGAAACGGGTGGTCTAAATTTACCAAACCTGCAAGCCTACTATCAAGCATCACAATTATGAAGTATAAAATATGGATGCTAGAAAGCTCACATATAAGATGGAGAGAAATGGAATTAAATTATGGAGATATTCCATTAACAGGTTTACCTTTCTCCAAATATAAAAAATCAAATGTTGAAAATTTAGACAGTACATGGGTAGTTGCTATGCTTAAAGGCTGGAGGGAAGTCTGTCAAAATCAAAAATTAAATAAAGATTTAAAACCCCTAAAAGAAATAGCAACTGACCCAGACTTCACACCCAATAAAACAGAAGAGACTTTTCGAATGTGGGCTTCTAAAGGTTTGTGTAAATTTGGGCAAATGTTTGGGGATAAAGGAATGAAATCTTCTGAGCAAAATGTATGTCAGTATTTGAAAAGAAATGAGAAAATGAACTTTCATGCAGTATACCTACTGCTGATTGGGAACTAATGTGTAAAAATATACATGAAACAACTAATTCAAACTACTGTAAAGAATAGTTAGTTAGTGTAGTTAGTGTAAGGAAAACACAGCCTTGAGATGTTGGAGAGAATGTGGCGAGCAGACAGCAAACTACAGTCACATATTTTGGTCTTGTAAAGTGATAAGTGGCTTCTGGGAAAAATCTATTGGTGAATTGTCCAATATCTTTGGCATTTCTTTAAATAAAAAAAAAACTAGTTACCAGAATACCAGAATATAGTGATTGATAAGAAAGATTCTTACTTATTTCTAATAATTAGGGTAGCAATGATTAAACAGATTATAGGGAACTGGTTAAAAGACAACTCAACCAATGATAAATTGAAGGATCTTGTGAAGGAGATATATGAAATGGAAAAAAATACCATGAGAATCAAGTGCATATTTTTGAAGAAAGATGGGAAAACTGGTTGAGATATATGACAGACGATGTGATGGTTGATTAGACGACAGCTGAAGTAATGTGACTGACAGTATAGATGTGTTTTCTCGTTTTTTATCATTCACATAAATGTGTGTGTAACCATGTGCCTATGATTGGGTACATACACATTCATGTCTGTAAGCATGTATGATGAGCTATGTGGGTATTATGTGTGTTCAAATCTGTGTGTACCTATGATATACTTAGCTGTTATATAATGTATCCTCTAACTTAAATCTAAACTTATGGGTATATTTAACTATGTCCTATGAAATAATGTATGAGGTTTTTTTCTTTTTAAATTTCTTAATTTATCATCATATATCATTGTCACTTATTTCCTGATATTGTTACTGTCTTTGTTTTTTTTATGTTTTGTGGAGGTATTTCTCTGTTACCCCATCTTTTTTGGTCTTTACATATGTTAAATAATCCTCAAAAAAGAAAAGAAAAAAAAAAAAAAGGAAGTAGATTGCACTCAGCTTGTGGTGCTCAAAGCGCAGATAAAATACATTTGAAACAGCACTGTGTCTCTCCAGAAACCATTACCCAGTTATTTCAGATAATCCACAGACCTTGTTGCAATTCCATGTCGGCACTATTTTCTTTCTATCAAACTACATCCCAAAGTCACCTTGGTGTTAATGTGTCACATGTGTACACATACTTGTACACAAATACAGAATACACACAATAGCGTGGTTACTGCAAGCTGCAGACACCAAATGAGCCCTTAGATCGCTAAGCCCAGGCTTGGAATTAAAATATTGTTCCAGGACTGCATGTGTACTGTGTGTGTGTGTGTGTGTGTGTGTGTGTGTGTGTGTGTGTGTGTGTGTCCATCCTCATGGTTAATGTCTCTGTCAACATTTCAAAGGTCCTTCCTCTGCAAGCACAGTTACCATTACCAATCAAGAGTACAGACATTAAGATTAATAGAAAAATTTCAGATGACAATAATTTACTTTCAGGCGGCTATATCATCGATTTCAGCATTATCAGAGTCAGATCAATCTAATTCAAAGCTCTATCCTGAAAAATGGGCCTCTGGAATTGATTCAAAGGGACAATGATAACCTGCTATTATAAAATCAAAATGGAACAGGGTTCAATTGTTTTGCTTTTGCAGTATTTTAACAAATGACCCAGTTCTAATGGAGGCATTGGGTCAGATGTAATAAGATTTCCTGATGCCAGGGACACTGGGGTGTAGGTTGAAAGCAAGGGTAAATCACAATTATCATTATGGATTATGGCGGGATGTCAGTCCTTGCACATGTTAAGGTGACGCCGAGCACCATTCTCCAGCTCGGTAACAGGCCTGTTATAATGGCCCTATTAGATCAATGTGTCAATTACTATTACTCAAACTGGCCCTTGGGTCTGAAAGGATACAAAATGAGGGAGATGAAGGAAAGGAGGCTTGGCTCAATTACGTCCTCTGATAGGACAAGAAGCTACCCCAGAAATTAAGGAGAAAGCGGAGTGGCCCTGACAGATACACAATAAACAAAATGCAAAATGATGAACATGGTCAGAGAGAGAGGAAAACATTACACTTCCAGTGTAACTGTTCTTGCAAGAAGCATTGTTTAAAAAAAACAACAACAACAACACACAATTCAATAAAATTCCAACCTTGCAACATTTAGGCAACATCCTTGTACAGCTGGTTTGTGTTGAGAGACAAAAGTAAGAAAAGTATGAAAAAATAAGTTTTGCTTCTCTTGTACAACAGACTCTAGACGAAGGGTGCATTCACACCAGAATAGTCCAAGGGACTCGGTTCAATTGGGCGGGGAGTGCTGAAAAATTTCACACCTTTATTTGGTTTGGTTCACTTTCACACTACACTTTTTTAAAGCGGACCAAACTGCCTGGACAACGTCACACAATTACAACAGCTGTTCGTTTGGGAGTGGTATCTCCCGAAACAACCACTGACCAAGAAGAAAAAAAGCATGAGGAAGAAGAAAACCCGGCTCATTGATTGGCCAGGACTGAGAACGTAAATCCATCCCCTTCAGGTGGCTTGGTCATCACAAAAACAATGGAGCAACACCAAATTTATGCAGTCTTGGGGTAAGCGCCTGCACCTCCTCATTACTCCACATCTGCCCATGAGACATTTTCGAACTTTTTCTTTTTTTACCTCTGCTTCTCCTGGTTTGCGCTGTTGGCTTTGTCTTTTTTTCTACCCAAAATGCACTGTGCTCTACGTCACTTCCTCTCTTTGGTTCGCTGGATAGTTCTTTTGCATTTTCCACTGTAAGCGAACCGCACCAGGGTTCATTTGCAAGTGAACCAAGACCCCCAGTTGTCAAGCGGAACAGGGTTCGCTCATTTAGTCCACACAAGATACTGAATGAGCGTTTCCACCTCTCCAAACGAACCAAACTATCCATGGAAGCTTTGTCAATCCAATCTGACTATTCATACTAAAATGAGCACTGTTGTTCAAACAAACAGAGCGTTCTGTTTAAATTTAAGTTAACAAACCATTAAATAAATGACACAAGCACTACGCTTGGCGCTCTGCTGCTCTGTCTGCCCAGACAATGTGCCCAGCATACGCTCTGCTGCTATGAATGTGGTGCTCCAAATAACAATGCATTCAACAGCACTCAGCAAGGTACCGAACCCCCCCAACTAGGGCATTAACAGAAAAGTCGATTTGTCGACGCGTCTACGTCAGTGGCACAAGTTGACGCCCCCCGGGAGGAGTCGACAAGTCGTGTGTTTTTTCCCTCTCTCTCGCTCCCTCTGTGTGTGTGTGTGTGTGCTTACGTTGATATTTTATCCTTGACTAAGTGAACATAATCGGGTGTACTATAAGCGGAGTAGACTCCGCGAGGAATGTCTGCAGTCATTCGGGCTTTCATAGTCGAGCGCAATTCCGCGTTGTAGTTTGCTGTTAAAATGTACATGAAAAATCCCCCGATGTGAAAAATACATGCCGAGCAGTCACTGGTGCGCGGCACGGAGTCCGCGGAGGTCCGCGTGGACTCAAGCGGACGTCCGCAAGCCCTGTGCGCGCAAGGCTCAGATTTTACGACCGTGCTCGGCAAGTATTTTTCACATCGGGGGATTTTTCACAGACATTTTTACAGGAAACTATGACGCGGAAGTGCGCTCGACAATGGAAGCCCGAATGACTGCGGACATTCCTGGCAGAGTCTGCTCTGCGTATAGTACGCCCGAATATGTTCGGGCCTTGCGCTTTGCGCGCACAGGGCTTACGGACGTCCGCAGAGTCCGTTCCGCATACGTTCCGCCAGAGTATGTTCGGGCCTTCACAGACACACATCACATGTGTGGAGATACTTCATTTTCCTCCGCTGTGTCAATGTGATGACGTCATCAAATGACTTGTCGACTCGACTTTGACTTAATTGACAGATAAGTCGACGTGAAAAAAATCAAAGTCGTTAATGCCCTACCCCCAACCACTCGGAGGGCCTGTCATGGGCAGCCCACTCAGACATCTCTCCACTCAGTGCATGTATAGGTCCAGTTTGTGCATGTGAGTGTTCGGACCTGTGTGTGATGACAAACGGAGTGAAAAATTGAATTTCCCCTCGGGGATTAATAAAGTATATAAAATAAAAATAAATAAAGTTACAATGTGTACTTTACATGGTTGTTAATTAGCAAATATCAACTATTGCTTTCATATATTTACTAAACTTGGAATACAGTGGCCGAAAGGCATATACGCGCTTCGCCTTTCGCGTTTACCTAGAACTTGCCATCACTGGCGACGGTTAAGGTGAAGCTCAATCCAGGGCGCTTCTGCGTGAACCTGCTTTGTATTTTTATGATTCTGTGTTCTCTATGTTTTCCCCCGTAAGAGGGCCACCAAATAAAAGAAAAAGATCAGATAAGTGCGGATGGGACAAAACGCAAGTAAGTATCGCCGTTGCTTATTCCAGGTGGGAAGAACTCCTGAAGGAGAAGTATTTCACAAGGGATGCGGAGGTTGCCTGCTTTCTGCTAGACAGGTAATTCAATCTGATATTTTAAAACCTTTTTCGCTTCATGTTTGCAACTACTTTTCCCTCTCGTCTAAGTTCGATTGAAAGCTACGTTTACGTGCTAACGTTATCCTGGCCTTGGCTAACGTTATCGCAGAGTTACAGCTAAATGGTTAGCCTAGCCTCCAGCCTAATCTGTTGATTCCTCTCGCGCTGCTGCAGAGGCTGCCACCCTCTCCTCCTCCTCTTCCCTCTGGGTAGCCGAGACACACCTCTTCGCCTGGCCGTTCCTGCACCACCTCTACCCCCTCACTCCCTTCCTCTCCCTGGTCTTCCTCCTCTCCCGCTCCCTCTTCCTCATCTCCCTGTGTCCTGTGGAAGAACACTCTGGAAACACATATATTATAATCGTATCAACCTATATTTGCCGCACTGTGCCGTGACTATCACATAAAACGTCTTATTTTAGCATTACTGTGCTAATGCTCATGTTACCAAAACAATTAGAAATAAAACACTCCTAACATATATCTAACAGATAACTTTTATCTCACTGGTAAGCTATAACATATTATAACATCGCTAGATACTCCTGAAAAACTTGAAAAACTCTAGAATCTAGAATTTGACCACTGATGTCACTGTTACTCACCATTTTTACACACTGAGGCTTTAATGGGACATTTACAACCATTTTTATATATGCAACTGCTGACAGTGGTCATTTCAGACCATTATGGATGACCCATGTTTTATTATTGTGCCACAATGATTAACCTAATCTGCATTCTTCCTTTTAGACAAAACATGTTATTTAATTTTTTACATCAATACTGCGTTTATTCTATGAGCATTCTCCTTCTGGTTGAGAGAATCTGCACATTTTTTATGAATGTGAACTAAACCAGGGGATCTAAACCACAGCTATTCATATAATAATAATACATTTAATTTAGAAAGCACTTTTCATTTATAAAAAAAATCTCAAAGTGCTACAGCACACAGTAAAAATGTAGATCAATTAAAACATTATAAAAACAAATTCAAAAAGTCCTAGACCAGGTCAAAAGCTTCTTTAAAAAGGAAAGTCTCTAAGACTCTCTTAAAGGCATCCACTGTGGCTAGGGAAAGCATAGACAGAAACCTGCAGAGGAATTAATAAGCAGTCAGACAAATTAATTTAAAGGGAAGAGACGTATCACATTTCCGACTGGTGCAAGGTTCCCCAGATACGAATGATAATTACATGCGGTGGAAACTTTTGGTGTGAAACTTTTGTGGAATTGAATTTCCACTGGGGTTCAACTTGTAAGAGCTCTTGAATACTTAAACCAGATTAACACTGACGTTCACTGGTGCCTACCCCTATAGGCAAGTAAAGCAAATGCCCCTCCAGTTTTCAAGGTTTTCAAGGTTTTTTCAACTTTTTAAGTGAAAACGTTGTTGCATAACATTTAATTGTATATTTTCAATATAAAATGTATTTAGAAATTAAATAAATTAATCTTATTTACATTTAAATAATCGTATTTGAATTATTCTGCACCCCAGTTTCAATCCAAATGGCATGTTCCAGGCAGTAAGCAAGTGCACCATGGTTGCCATGTCCACTTATTAGAAGGAGTTTGGATTGTTTGTATTTCTGTAAATTTGCTTTCAAATACTGCTGGTTAGCTTGACTGTTTTAGCCGTGGATGCATTTCATGTTTTCGCCATTGTAGTTTGAGAGACATTAATGATAAAAAATGGGAACAATGCGGAGAAGCAGCTTGTCTGATTGCGTGTTTCACTCCGGACATCTGGCGCTGCTCTCTGCACGCGCATACTGGAGCAGAAGCTGTTCAGTCCTGTACACTGTGCCACAGACTGTACATGATAAACCAACCATGAAACGCCAGCTAACTATCCATAACTTATGGAACAATAAGATTAGGAAAAAAAACATGTGAGGTGACCAGACGTCCCGCATTGCATGGGACTGCACAGGATTTCTGTCTCTTTTCACGTGTCACACAAATTGAGACTATGTCCCGGTTGTCACCCGCGCTTTCATCCATGCCGGCCCACGTAGGCTCTCTGTTTGTCATAGTAACACCGCATGTGCGTTTAAGCGCCCCTTGCCCCTCCCGCCCGATCTAGCAACTATTTCAACCTCCTTGATCGCAACAGGTGACACTCGTTAGCGAATGACACTCGCGTCCATTGGCTCGTTGGAAATGAACTGCGTCTCGCCTGGAAAAGTAGACGAGAGCAGGCGGCCGCAGCGGGGGGCGGTGACAAAAAGCTGCGGTGAAGTCCGACAGTTTCCCGACAGTTTCCAGCAGCCTTCAGTCCGTACAGGAAGTCACAGACACACTTAAATCCTCTCTGGAATGATGTCAATTCATTAAAAAAGTGATCAGACCCATATATCAGTTTGTTCTCAGTCTACAGTTGTTTTAATTATAATAACAGGTGATCTGTCGTTTATGTTCATGGTTTATCCTCTATTTGATATGAATTCTCCAGTAAATCAGCACCTATCAGTTTGACCTGTCCCCTCAACTACACAGGCTGAATAAACTGTGTTTGACTATAAGGTTCATATTTTCAGGGAAAAAAATACAAGACAAAAGCTTTCATTAAAGCCACAGTGTGTAGAAATTTCTCCAATCTAACGTTGAAATCATATATTGCATTCAAACAGATGGCGCACTCTAGTGCCTTACTGTTTCAAACATGTATTGCAACAACAGTAGCCGCTGCGTACCAAAAAGCTATGATAACACTGATGAAACCATGTCATCCGATACTACATGGAGTATTCATTCAGGCTCCTACACAGACACATGAGACGCGAGTTGACAAACCCCCTCCTCACCATGCTGGCTGTGTTTACAACGTAGGACTGTTGGGGCGGATGTAAATTGAAACAGCTGTTAGTGGCCAGCAGCACTACTGCCGCATAACAAAGTCCCACTCTTTGAGCATAATGCAGGATCATGTATTATGCAGCATCACGGGAGACGGAATCCTCGTCGCCAAGAAAGTGCAAAAGGGAATCAAAAAGGCAGCGTGACTGGCGAATTAAAAAAACAAGGGTCAGCACTGGGGTTGCCTTTTCCAGGTGGAGAGAGCTGCTGCAGGAGAAAGGTAATACAATCACAGGCCTGCACTAACAGCGGCTAACAGCTAACAGTGGCTAACAGCGGTGCAGTGATGCGAGGAGAGGGATGAGGCTGTTAGTGACTGGCCGCTAACAGCGGCTAACAGCCAACAGCGGCGCTGGCCTGTGATTGCATTACCATTCTCCCCAGCAGCTCTCTCTACCTGGGAAAGGCTACCCTGATGGGGGCCTTCGTGTTTTTTAATTCGCCGGTCACGCTGCCTTTTCTATTGAAACTTTGTTTCAAATTTGCCAGGCTAGTAGCAAAGCGCCTCTTCTCCTCTCCTTCGGCTCCTCAGTCACGCAGTGCTGGCCTGGCTCTCAACGAAAACGCCGAAGGCGGTGCTGTATGTCCCTTGCTGGTGGGTGTATTCTCAAGATGGCGAAACATAATGGAACCCCACAGACGACTTACCCGCACAACAATGTACAAACAAATCCGAAATTCTCCTTTTACGAGAATAAGTCAGATTATTGGTGGAGATGACATATTTATGAATGCAGACATCAATTTTTGCCAATAAACAACTGAAAATGTTACACAATGTCCCTTTAAGGCTCAGTCAGATACAGTCAGGGCTTCACATCTGTAGGCTACAGATGTTATTATAAGAATCCTCACATCCTACTGACTACAAGTCTCTGTGTTGCTAAATACTTCAATAAACAAAACAGTCCAGTGTTAATATACAGTAGACTACGTATAGTTTATGATGAATGTATTTAATCTCTGATGACTAAACTTCGTGCTGGGGATGGGTGTCCCACATTGTCCCTCACAAACCTACTCGTTGTCCCACATTTGGTTTATTGGGACCTAGTCACCCTACCTACAGTTGTGACCAATGCAGTGTTTATGCAGAGCCCTCCAGTGTTATGTTGCTCTGGACAGTTGAAAAAAAATATGTGTAACTTCTGCCTTTGTAATCAAATTTGTAAATTGTTAAAATGGTATTTGAATGTCTCATTTCTTTAAAATAATTGGTCCTGCGACATAGCATTGAGACTCATAATCAATAAATTTATTGGAATATGTTTTGTTTCTGGTTTTTCGCACATCCTTACTCAGGTCATATTTTAAGTTTTCACCAGAATTGTATTCTTGACAGAAAAAGCATCTGAAAAATCATCTCTCTCTCAAAGCTGTTCTGGAGCTTTCTATCATACTACATGAACTTCATCAGAAGATTTTGTCCTGTTGCCATGCCATCATGCAATATCATGCTCAAATTTGCACATTTTCTTATAATTTTAAAGACCTTTCGTCCATCCATGAACAATCTCTAAATCTACAATTTAATTACAAATGGAAAAGCAAAAAGTGTATTGCAACATTATTTCTGTACCCCTTCTTGTTATCTGTTACTATCCCACCCCATCACCCAAACTACCTCCATTTTACACAATAAACAAACACTGGCCACATCACAGCCTGAAAGGGGCCTGGGGCCTGTATCACGAAGCGAGATCAACCTTTCTTGGGTTACCCAGACCTATCCTGGGTTAACTAACCCTAACAATGGCAATCAGGACAATCGGTATCACGATGCTGGATATCAACTCGGTAACTCAACCCAGGGTTGCTTTATCAAGAGCCGTGAACGCGCACGCAGCGGACCAATCACAATCATGAGAGAAGCGCAGTGTCACTGAGCGTCCTCACAGAGCGCCGTATGTGAGGGGACAAAAAGCATTTCTCATGAGAAACAGAGATTAATTCTACTAAAATATGAGGAGAAAAGCAACATTACAGAAAAGGCCAACATGCCAACAAGGCCAACATGGCAGCTGCAAGAGGAGGAAACATGCGTGGCAACATAACGGGATGAATAATGTTTAGTTTTAGTTTAGATTAGTTTATTTGCACATAATGTTAAAAACAGACAGTATAAAATTTACAAGACTAAAAAAAGAAAGTGCCGGAGAGGTTAGAAGCCATTAAAAGCTTATCAAAGAAATTCCCCTGTCAAAACATCAATGAAATCACATAATAGAGAAGAAAAAACAGATCAGGAAAGAAGAAATAGCGGAGCAGAGAGGGAAAAATCAAGACAAAACAAGGTAGCAAATAAAATGTGTAGGTTAAATTACTCATCACTGGTTCAAGTAGCTACAGTACCTGTACCTGTACATCTGACACTGATCACACCCTTGAATCCCATGAAATCAAAGCTGCGCGGATGAATTGCGTGTATTACAATTATCGTCTAACATCATTGCGTCTGATAAACTGGTCGTCTTTGTCATAACGTTATATATGCTACAATAAAGCTTAAACCGGCCCCCTCAATTAAATCATATCAACACCAAATTGATAGTCTGAATAAAATCATCCTGATATTGAGCTGTGTTAGAAATTAAGAGCTGCGCAAAAATATACCTAGTCTCCCTCTTTAAAAAACAAAAAGGAAAATCCCTCAAACACCATGAAGTGTAGACATGATAGGCTACTTTCCACATTTCCAGCAGCAAAGGGATGGGATGAAATTTGGACTTCTTTCTACTCCATTTTGAACAATCTTTTCATTGTCTGTTGTTGTTGTTGCTTTCTTTTCTTTTTTAATGTTCAAAATAAACTTTCAAATCAAAATCAATCAAATTAGATAAACTTCCTGTCATGACTGGGCTGCATTTCTGTCAGCGGAGTCATTTTTTTCCAAGCTTTTTCCAGCTGATTGGCCAGTAGGTGGTGCTTTTTTTAGGATCAGATTCAACCCTGAACTTACCCTGCTCCGAAGCAGGCTAGCCGTTCCGAGTAAGTTACCATGGTGATCTACCCCGATAAGAACTGAACCGGCTTCGTAAGACCGAAAACCCAGGGTTAACCCTGAAGTTACCTCGCTAAGACATTAATCCTGCTTCATGATACAGGCCCCTGGAGGGAGCCTCAGTCATTCCGGAAGGCTGCAGGCATTAGTAGGAAAATAATTAGGGTAAAAAGTTCGACCACAGCTCAATGTCTGCAGAGCTGCCAGCAATACATTTCCCTCACTGTTTAATACTGCACATACAATAAAATGGCCAGTGTGTGTGTGTGTGTGTGTGTGTGTGTGTGTGCGCGTGTGTGTGCGTGTGTGTGTGTGTGTGTGGAAAGACGAGTAAAAAAAAAATCAACGGCAATTCAGGGGTTCAAGCCAGCATTGACAATTAAAACTTGAAAGCTGGGTCAAACCAAGACCTTTCACTGTTCAAGACACCTTGAAGGTGACCAACAGGTTTTATAACAATCAGACAGATACTCATTCATTTATGTCCAATTGCTCTTCTTTGAAAGCACTGTCGCTTCCTATTGGTCAACTGCAGGAACATTTTGGGGACATGCTTTAATGGTTGAATTAAAAAAAAGTCCACCTAGTTTGATGATGTTTGAAAAATTGTCATAGATTTATTGACAACTTTTTTGTGAAAGGCCATTGTATTTGTTTGGAACTCGAAGCGCCCCCTATTGATGGGCAATGACATATCAAAAAGTCTATGACAACATTTAAAAAGCAAGATAGAAGCAAAGTTTTCCCACACTGAGTTTATGCTCCCGCTTTTATTTAGCTTAAAGCTGCAAGCTTTCGACCCTATCGGGTCTTCATCAGGCAAAATGAAACATTTAAAAAGCTTCATCCCATGATCAGCGCCAGAACGTTGAGTACAAATTGGACCTCCGCCTGAGGAGAACATGTCAAAAAGGTGTTTTTCAATAAATACACTATGGCGGACAATCAAGTGGGCCGACCCTAAGGGTTTTTTTTAGGCTTACGTAGAACCCCTTCACCTGACGATGTGTGTCAAGTTCCAAGTCATTCTGACATGCAGTGCGAGGGTGGTGGCCTTTCAAAACCAAATTTTCCTTTTCCTTCCTTCCTTAATTATAGCGCCCCCATCTGGCCTGCTGTCATATATCTTGAGCAGCATTTGCACACAACTTCCAATCATTGGTGAAATTTTGTGTCTCCACGATGTACCAAATGGAATAAAAGATAAAGTCCGCACACCAGAAGCTGCTCCTTGAAGAATTTATTCATGTGTTACGACATAACATTCCTTGTTTCCTTGAACAATTTATTCATGTGTTACATTTCGGGCCCAATAAATTGTTCAAGGAGCAGCTCCTGGTGTGCGGACTTTATCTTTTATTCCATACTTACCTTTTGGTCCAGCACCCAGCATTAAGTTTTTTGGGATGTGCGTGCTACTTTTACCTGTTATTCCACGATGTACCAACTCATGGGAATTTGCGAAAATATTTCTGAATAATAATAACAATAATAATAATAATAATAATAATGATAAGTATAGCTGCAAGTGGCAATGCTGGGGTTCAAGCCAGCATGGAAATTTAAAACTTGAAAGCTGGGTAGAATAAAGAACTTCAACAGTTCAGGACACCTGCATAAAAGATTACCAACAGGTTTAATGACAATCAGACAGATACTTATTTATTTATGTCCAAATCTTTATTGGGCCACGCTCTTCTTTGGAAGCACTGTTAAAGTTTAATGGCTTAATTAAAAAAGTTCACCAAGTTTAGTGATGTTTGGAAAAACCCACATTGATTTATGGCCAAATTTTGTGAAAAGCCATTGCACTTATTTAGAATTTGTGAAGCCCCTTATTGATCAATTTTAGAATAATACACGTTTCATCATTATTTAACATAGCCAGTTTTGTAATGATTGGACAATCAGTTTCTAATTTTTAGTCTGATTTGTGTTACTGCGTGCCCATTTTTTGTATTAGTGGTGCCCCCTAGTGGTCTATTTGAATGAAATTTTCAGGATATGTTCCTGGTACCTCTTAAGACATTGCTTGCAAGGTTTGTGATAATTGGTCCAAATGTTGTGGAGTCATCTGATGAGCCACGCCCCCTTTAAGTTCATTGGTCAATATCTTTAAAACACAGTGAGGTATCAATAACAAGTGTTGGTGATAAAATTCTGAAAATAATCTCACATCATTCTGCTGATTTCAGGTATATTGTAAAACATTTTGGTGACATTTGGTTGAAAATCAGACAAGATATGAATATTACTGTGAGCTAACCGTTAAACCAACCTGAACACCTTTTTAAACGTCTTATCTACACTGAACAAAAATACAAACGCAACACTTTTGTTTTTGCTCCCATTTTTCATGAGCTGAACTCAAAGATCTAAAACATTTTCTATATACACAAAAGACCATTTCTCACAAATATTCACAAATCTTTCTAAATCTGTGTTAGTGAGCACTTCTCCTTTGCCGAGATAATACATCCCACCTCACAGGTGTGGCATATCAAGATGCTGATTAGACAGCATGATTATTGCACAGGTGTGCCTTAGGCTGGCCACAATAGGCCACTCTGAAATGTGCAGTTTTGCTTTATTGGGGGGGTCTGGAGGAGTCAGAAAACCAGTCGGTATCTGGTGTGACCAGCATTTGCCTCACACAGTGCAACACATCTCCTTCACATAGAGTTGATCAGGTTGTTGATTGTGGCCTGTGGAATGTTGGTCCACTCCTCTTCAATGGCTGTGCGAAGTTGCTGGATATTGGCAGGAATTGGAACACAATGTCGTATACGCCGATCCAGAGCATCCCAAACACGCTCAATGGGTGGAATGTCCGGTGAGTATGCTGGCCATGCAAGAACTGGGATGTTTTCAGCTTCCAGGAATTGTGTACAGATCCTTGCAACATGGGGCCGTGCATTATCACGCTGCAACATGAGGTGATGGTCGTGGATGAATGGCACAACAATGGGCCTCAGGATCTCGTTACGGTATCTCTGCGCATTCAAAATGCCATCAATAAAATGCACCTGTGTTCACTGTCCATAATATACGCCTGCCTATACCATAACCCCACCACCACCATGGGCCACTCGATCCACAGCGTTGACATCAGCAAACCGCTCACACACACGCCGTCTTCCCTGAACAGTGAAAACCGGGATTCATCAGTGAAGAGAACTCTCCAACGTGCCAGACGCCATTGAATGTGAGCATTTGCCCACTCAAGTCAGTTACCACAACGAACTGCAGTCAGGTCAAGACCCCGATGAGGACGACAAGCATGCAGATGAGCTTCCCTGAAACGGTTTCTGACAGTTTGTGCAGAAATTCTTTGGTTATGCAAACCGATTGTTGCAGCAGCTGTCCAGGTGGCTGGTCTCAGACGATCTTGGAGGTGAACATGCTGGATGTGGAGGTTCTGGGCTGGTGTGGTTACACGTGGTCTGAAAAACTCAGCTGTGTAGGACACACTGGTGATTTATTATGATTTTTTGTATGGACTGTAAAATGTCTTGAAAGTTTGATTTAACGTAATAAGCTATGCCCCCTTTAAGCAATCATTTTCAAATTTTGTGTATCAACTGAGACATGACCCGAAATGATGCAACCAAGTTTTGTACAAATATCTCTGCCTGATTATGAGATATCAACTTTTTGCCCCCTATTGGTTCAGGCTTGACCTCCTAATAAAACAGGACAAAAACAAAAGGGTTTTAGCCCTTTGGGCTAAAAACAACAATGTATATGCAGTCCATAAATCTGGCTGATTGCTTCTTCCTTTGTCAGCAGTAAAGTGAATATTAATATTCATTATCCAAACCATAGCTTGCATTAGATCCAATTTAAGCCATTTCAGCCTTGTGTGCCAATTATCCGTCCAAGTTGAGTGGAAGCACTTGACACAAGAAACAGCGTTTCAGAGTCCTTTACAGGGAAAAAAGGTCAACTGAAGATGCCATCACAATCGCCCTCCACTCAGCACTTCAGCACCTGGAGCAGAGCGGATCATATGTCCGAATGCTCTTCATCGATTACAGCTCGGCGTTCAACACAGTCATCCCGGACATACTCATCAGGAAACTCTGCAACTTAGGCCTCTCTCCTCACCTCTGCACCTGGATTATGGATTTCCTCACACACCGCCCTCAGTCTGTCAATGCTGGGTCTGTACCTCTCCTCCACCCTCAGCACTGGCTCCCTATAGGGCTGTGTGCTGAGCCCATTACTCTACTCACTTAACACCTGTGACTGTACACCATCACACACCTTTTGCCGACAACACTACTGGGTCATCACAGGTGGTGACCAGTCGGCTTACAGAGTGAGGACCGCAAACTGACCCTGTGGTGCGCAGCAAATAACCTCACGCTAAACACACAGAAAACAAAAGAAATGATCCTGGACTTCAGGAAGCGCAAACTGGACCACTCTCCCGTTTTCGTAAATGGAGACTGTGTGAAAATTGTCCACTGCTTCAGATTTCTGGGCATCCACATCACCAACAACCTTTCTTGGTCCAATTACACCACTGCTACAATTAAAAAGGCATTTTATACATCAGGTCTGTGCAATGACTGTCATGCATCGATACAATTTCATATATATTTTATTCTATCTTGTGTTAATTGTTGTATGAGTGGGGGTGTGTATGAATTCACGTAATGTATGTAATGTCTTATATGCCACTGTGAGGGCACTTGAAATTTCACTGTATCACTCTATATAGTGACAATAAAGGCAACTATCTATTCTTCTGCTTTAACATCTCAAATCTGTATCTAGAAATGTAATGACTTGCCTTTGCCTTGTATCTGCTTGTGCATACAGATATGAGCTAGAGGACAGCTTGAAGCCAGGATACTGTGTTCATGAGTTACAATGCAGTGCTGTAATACTTGAGATCAGTCTTCTTCTTGAGACCATCTAAAGATAATTTTCTGAGGATCTTGTCTCAAACTCAACCACTGTCTTGTCCCGGTCTCAGATGAAGAGGACTCAGGATTTTACTTCAATGGCGGTCAAGACCACAACTGCAGGAATATCATTAAGGAGTGTTTAAGTTATGAGTTGATTTTAGCTCAATAGTGTTTTTGTTTGTTTGTTTTGGTTTGGTTTGTTGTTTTTTTTGCTTGGTGCTTACTGAAAACAAAGGAAATTTCCACACTTAAAATTCGCCTCTGCAATGCCTTTTAACATCAACACATTTCTCATGGTAGAAGAGATTATTGAGGAGGAATCTTGATTTGTTTCATTGGGTGTTTTTATGAGAAAGTGGACCTTTCAGATCAGTCTGAGGAGTGCCTGTGGTTTGCATGTTCCATAACTGACTCCAACTGTGTCATGCAGAGCAGGACACATGCTGCTCTACTCTAGGTCTTGACTCGGTCTCAATACACTCTGTTTATGGTCATGACTTGGTCTCCCTTGAGGTGGTCTTGACAGTAACATTGTATAAGGCAAATTACTTCATGATTATTCCATCACGTGCTCAGGCTTCTGGCTCTCAAGTAAAAGTACTGTTACTATTTAATAATATTCACTTAAGCAAACATAACTAAAATAATAGTAACTACTTAAGTAGGAGTAAAAAGGATCTTGTAAAAAAAAAATCCCCCTCCCCAGGTTTGAACCACGAACCCTCTTGCTGTGAGGCATCAATGCTAACCACTGCACTACCATCCACCCTAAATGAATAATAAAAAACACAATATGAAATGGTTATATTAAATCTTCAGAACTTAAAATGCTGAGTTAAATAGGATAGGGAATAGTTGATTTTACTGCAGACTTTAAGAATGAATCATGTGGCTTTTAGTGTACTGAACTTAAATTGTCACTTCCAATCTTATTAGCATTGAAGTCGGTTCACTCATATACATTAGTTTTGATCGATTACTTAATTTTTTTAAAGTGAAATCATTTGCTTCAATTTTTTTCAGTAAAATTAACTTAAAGTTACCCTTTATCCAACATCTGAAGAGAATTACATAAGTAGTGCCATATATGTTGTTTAGTGTAAAAGGAAAGAGAAAGTTTAAACTCTCATCAAAACTGTTTTTCCAGTGGAGAACATGACATTCCTGACTGCAATTTGAGCAAAATCTAGAGAACAGGATGAGAAGATCACTGGGGTCTGTGGATTCTGTTCTAGTATGACATCCTTTCTGAACATTTAGCTCATGATGAACACAGACAGTGATAGGGCTCAAAATTACACGTACATATGCATGGCAGTAAACATAAAATTTAAGGTGTGCACGTAATTCCCAGCTCTGGTTGCACCAGTGCATATTCCCATTCAGGGCAGTCCACTCTCATGCACTGATCATGAGGGAGCATCAGCTCAAATGATATTGTACCACACTGAAAATGTGTTCATTTTTTAAACTCATAATTGAAATAAATGTTATTTTTCTATTATTTTACTGTCTCACACCAAACTGCACTGAAAAGTTTACAATCCCGTCACAGCCAAGAAGGAAGGACAGATACAAAAAATGATGCATTAAAAACATTTTGGTTTAGGTAAAACAATGGTAATTTCAAAAGTCACCAGTGTATGAACACAGGAAAAAAAGTGTTTTGAGCAATCAATTGAATAATCAATTCAGCTTCACAGCAAAACATGATGGCATTAATAGTACAAATTAAATATACACAGAGTCACTTCACTGAGTCACAGTCACAGTAGGCTTGGATAGCATGAGCATGAGTGACCATGAGCATGCATGTGGGTACCTCCTGGGGGACACACCTCACACGAGTTCATTCAACAAACACTTGAACAAGAATTGTGTATGTGTGCGTGTGTGTGTGCAACACTTTAACCTCCTGGTGGATAAAAAGCATCACTTCTTCAAATCCCCTTAATCTGGTGTCTCGTTTTATACAAATGCTTGATGAATTCCATTTAATACACTTTAGAAGATGGATACATCCTGCCCACAGAGCAAAATCTGTCATGAAAATCCACTGAAACACAAGGGCTTATTGCCACAATAGGCTTTTGCCATCAAAAGTGTGTGTGTGTGTGTGTGTGTGTGTGTGTGTGTGTGTGTGTGTGTGTGTGTGTGTGTGTGTGTGTGTGTGCGTGCCTGCGTGTTTGTGTGGGTGTGAGCTAAGTGGAACTTGCTACATGCAACCATGTAATTAATAGCCTGCGTATTTCACCACAGGCCTTCAGCCAGATTTAAATACAGGTATCCGCAAGCATGAAATTGTTTGTCCTACATATACAGTATCTCACATAAGTGAGTACACCCCTCCCATTTTTGGAAATATTTTATTATATCTCTTCATGGGCCAACACAATAAAAATGACACTTTGATATACAGTAACTTAAAATAGTCGGTGTACAACTTGTATACAGTAGTAGTATAGATTTACCTACCCAAAACACACCTAGTAGATGACAACTGCCTTGCTGAGGAAGCTAAAGGTGAAGGTGATGGACTGGCCAAGTATGTATCCAGCCCTAAACTCACCTGTGCACCTGTGGGGCATCCTCAAGCTGAAGGTAGGGTAGCGCAAGGTGTCTTCACATCCATCTGCTCCATGATGTCATCATGGAGGAGTGGGACAGGATTCCTGAAGCAACCTGTGAGCTCTGGTGAATTCCATGCCCAAAAAGGTTAAGGCTAGATAATAATGGTTGGCACACAAAATATTGACACTTTAGGCACAATTTGGACATGTTCACTGTGGGGTGTACTGACTTATGATGCCAGCTGTTTAGATGTTGATGGCTGTGTGCTGAGTAATTTTTAGAGGAAGGTAAATCTATACTACTATACAAGCTGTACACTGACTACTTTCAGTTATATCAAAGTGTCATTTCTATAGTGTTGTCCCATGAAAAGATATAATGAAATATTTGCAAAAATGGGAGGGGTGTACTCACTAGAGGGTGACATGGGGGTGGATTTTGAGTCCTGTCCCATCCCACTCCCACAAAAATAATCCCATCCCGTCACAATCCCATGAAAAAGGGAAGAAAAAAATCCTGTCCCCTCCCAATCCCACAAGAATGATTCCTGCCCCATCCTGCTCTTGTGTTGTGTTTCAGTTACAGTAAAAAAAATAAAATAATAATATGTATATATATATGTTTATATATATATATATATATATATATATAGAGAGAGAGAGAGAGAGAGAGAGAGAGAGAGAGAGAGGTAGATATATATATGTATATATATGTATATATATATATATACATATAAATCACTCCACCTTGATGCTGTTCTGCTGTACATTTGATTTCTGATGTGGTCAGACAACACGTCATAAGAACCAGTTCTGAGAGAGAAAAATGTAGTTAAAGTATTGCAGTAGAAGTAGTGCTTGGTTCCTCTGACTGTTATTATTATATATGGCATCATTAGATTATTAATACTGAAGCATCAGTGTTAGAGCAGCATGTTACTGTTGTAGCAGGTGTGCAGTTAAATTGGTCGTATTCACTCTTTTTGTTGAGATGGTTTTAGAACAAACCCCGCACACCGGCTTGTTTAAATTACTGGGCTGCCCTCTGTCATTTGGTTTAAATCCAAAACACTCCCACACTGGGGCCGTGGCATTTGGTTTCGGAACAAGTTCCATGTCTTTCTCTTACGCTTTCTATTCCGCCTCGTCTCCCCCCTCACGAAGATCGCACTGTGTGTGTGGCCCCGCCTCCCCCACAGAGACAAAGACACTCGATGACAAGAGCTTTCCCTCGTTCATTACGCTAATGAACCAACTCACCTGGCTGCCAGACGATGCACGGAAGTGAACGCTCGTTGTCCAGTCTCTTTGGTGGAGAGGGACGCGGAAAACAAACACGCATAAATATGGCAATTAATCCCTTTTAATTTACCGTGCAATTAACCGACTTATCGCATATCGCGACAGGCCTAATTATGATTCCCAGTCCCGCCCGCTCCCGTTTTTTCCCATCCCGTCCCAATCACGTGAAGAATAGTGAAACTGATTCCCATCCCGTGGGAATCCCACGGGAATCACGTGACCCGTGGGACTCCTGAAAAACATGTCAGCCTTTAGTACTCACTTATGTGAGATACTGTATCTTAGATTTTGCATGGCAGTTACTGCCAATGTGAGGGGCAGGAGGTGGCACCCCAAATTCTAATGAACAGAGATGGTGTAGCAGTGTCTTTGCTTGAAGCAGTGCACAATGATAGACAAGGTAACAGTGACCTTGACCTCTGGTCACCAAAAACTAATCACTTCATCAATGAGTCCAAGTAGGGCTGGACGATAATTCGATAACAATATATATCGATCGACAGACATGTGATGCGATAGAAAAAAAACGGGTCGATAAAAAGTTCGATGGAAAAACACTTGCCAAATTAGCAGTTAACAGTCAGACATGCAACAGCACGTTTACAATGAATAACTCCGGACCAGAGCAACACACAGCCTTCAACAACGATGACAGAGATCATTACAGTGCCGAGGTGATTCCTGGTGACTGACTGTCTAGTTAACGACTGCACGTAGCTGCCATTGCTAACTAGCCGTTAGCGCCGACGGCTCACAGACTAACTCTGTGAGCACTCCTCTCTTCTGACTCAACTGTCCGGAGCCAAACTCGGCAGTAAATCCACCTCGGCTCTGTATTCCCTTGTCATCAAATTAACCGCCGTCGTGTCGGAGGCTGTGTGGTTTTTCTGTGTCGTTTCACGGTTCCTGTAAGAAGCTACACAGGAGTTGCAGGACGTGCTTGTTCATGTTGCTCACTGTGGCTTCCTGTACCACATCGCACGCCATGACGTCACAAGGGTACGTAGCTGCCGCGGCCGCATTTACTCCGCCTACAAAGTAAATCATTGTTAAAAATACTCAATATCAATCAATTTTTCGATCTGCCACAATAATGTAATGGATTTTAATGAAAATACCTCAAGTTGAGGGCTTTTCTCAGCAATTTTTAGGTGAGATTAAAAAAGATTAATTAGATCAATTAATTACAGATCATTTTTTTAAATCTCATGACAGCACTAATGAATAATAATAATATGAATTATAATATGAACACTTAAATGTCTCAAACCTACCTACTAAACTAACTACCTACTAACCTAGACCTACTAAATAGGTCAAACCTATTGACCTATTGAGTGTGCTATTCCCACCAAAAGGTATTCTTTTTATTTATATATTATATATATTTGTCACTCAGGTCACTTAAGTTGATTTATTTTTCTTTTTTAAAAAAACTTTCAGTTGTGTTAAAAGGTGGTTGAATAAAGTTTGAATTTGAATTTGGTGCTTGTGTGTTCTTTATTAAAAGTAGGTCATTAAGCAGTAATAAAACGCCCAGGGCTGCAATTAAAATATATGTTTCAAAATTCTTTGATAATTATCGATATGGATCAATATGATTTTTTTTTTATTGATATTCTTTTTTTCTATATCGTCCAGCCCTAAGTCCAAGTGAACGTTTGAGCAAAAAATTTAAGCAATTCTCTCAAGGTATTCTTGAGATAATACCATCAGACAGACAAGGTCACAGTGGCCTTGACTTTTAACTTTTGAACACCAAAACTAATCACTTTATTATTGAGTCCAACTGAATGTGCCAAATTTTAATCAATTCCCTCAATGTATCTTGAGAGAGACAAACAAGGTCACAATGGCAAAAACGTCTACAGAAATTATCAATCAATGTATAGCCATGACTGTAACTGATTTGGCAGCTGTCGCATCACCTGTGCCTCCCACAGGACAGACTTGGGAGCAATCCATTATGAACCCTCATGGACAAGTCTCTTTACAATAATTAAAGCAGCACAATGGAGTTTTTGAGCCCTCAAAATATTTATCCAAGATCCTTGTGATGGTAAATTAACTCACAATAGGTTGGATGACACCTCCGTCATTGCTTGAGAGCGTCTGTTTCACTTGCACTGGCACTATGCAGTTTCGGGGTTCGAGTAGGAACCCAGACACAAAAAAGTCTACAAAATTTGGCTGCTTTGCGGCATACGTCATATTCCCCTCCTCGTCAAATCCCCCTCCCTAGATGTGGTTGTCATGGCTGAAGCGACAAAGAAAAGGAAGAAGGTGAAGGTGTTGTCTGGGGGGACAAAGAAAAGAAAACGGGAGAGCGATAAAACAAGAGCTCGAACAAGGATTAATATTGGCCTGGCTTTCACATGCTGGCAAGAGCTGAAAGAGGAGGAGGGATGCCCAACCGATGGTGACGTGGTGCTGTTACTGCTGTTACCCTCTACTTAGGAGACTCACTGTCTGCAGGTCGGCTGCCTCAGGTACATTTTAAGACAAAGTGTTAGCCTACATACAGACAGCTTTCATTTTAGTTTGTCTTTAACAGTTTGCTGTTAGCACCACAAGCGCGATCATAAATCATAATAGCGGTGAATGAGAGACTACAGACAGAGCAGGCTGAAATATGGCTTTCTACTGTACATGCTGATTACATGTATTGATAAAGTATTGGCTTGGCTGGCAGAGGTTTTATCGCACTTACAGTAACAAGCGTAGTTGTTGTCCTACTGTTAACTTATAAAGCTCTAAATGGTCAAGCTCTGTCATAACCTAGAGAGCTCATAATGCCATATTATCCCAGAAGAACTCTGCGCTCGGAGAATGCAGGGTTCCTCGTCGTCCCTAAAGTCTCCAAAAGTAGATCAGGAGCCACTTAAGACTTTCCTCTTTGATAAAGCTTATAGTTAGGGCTGGCTCAGGCTTGCCTTGTACCTGGCCCTAGTTAGGTCTGGTCCTCCAATAATACACAGAGCTCTCTCTCTCTCTCTCTCTCTCTCTCTCTCTCTCTCTCTCTCTCTCTCTCATGTCCTGTCCTGTCCTGTCCTGTCCTGTCACTGCATCTTGCTAACTCGGCCGTACTGCATGTCACTAACTCAGCTTCTTCTCCGGAGCCTTTGTGCTCCACTGTCTTATTATTGTAATATTATTACTTTCATTAATGTTGTTGTAAGCTACTGTCATTACCGTCTGTTCTGCATCTCTCTCTGTTTCAGTCTCATTGTGTCATATGGATTACTGTTCATTTATTATGTTGATCTGTTCTGTACAACATCTATTGCATGTCTGTCCGTCCTGGAAGAGGGATCCCTCCTCAGTTGCTCTTCCTGAGGTTTCTACCGTTTTTTTCCCTGTTAAAGGGGTTTTTTGGGGGAGTTTTTCCTTATCCGCTGTGAGGGTCCAAAGGACAGAGGGATGTCGTATGCTGTAAAGCCCGGTGAGGCAAATTGTGATTTGTGATATTGGGCTTTATAAATAAAACTGATTGACTGATTGATTGATTGATTGTCAACTAGAGTGATCTTGAAGTTATATTTACTTCATCTGCACCGTGGCCTCTCTGCTGTTGTCTGACTTCACTCTGTTGTGTGCGTGCACTGTGAAAAAATGAATAAATAAATAAAGCAATCGGCCTAATCATGTATGTACAACATGCTATAAGGCTACTTTACCTGTTCTGAAGACATAATGATCGCGCATTACACGGTCAGCTTCAGGAAGTTCACCGGTATCGTTGGCTTGTCAACAAATGCACGCGCAGAAAGATTTTTGCGACAGTTGTAACAGACAATACCGTTTTTGTCTGTAAGGGGACCCTGTGAGATAGTTATATTTTCCTCTATATTTCTCTAGCTCTATTGTATCTAATTCTAAACATAGTTCCGTTACTGTGCTAACGTAAATAAATGATGTGTAAACGCACAACAACTCACATTGCAGCAAGCGTGGGCTTGTAGATCTGCTATTTTCACTATATATTTTTTTAAATGGGGGATTGCGGCCCAATACGTATAAAGTGAGGGATCCTTGACATAAAAATGTTTGAAAACCACAGCTACAGGGTATACTGTTTGACTCATGCTGGGACATGTGACGACAAAATAGGTATGAAATAATACATGCCTTTTTTTTTTCTTTGTCACTTATGTAGAGATCGCAGTCTCACAGTGAAGGAGCTATCTATAATTACCGCCACTCTGGTGCCCAGTGAGTAATTGAAACGCGTTTGGCATCTTAGCAGCAAGATGGAGGATCCTTGGCCAGCCAACAGAGTAGCTGGCCAAGTTTTGTCCTTGGGGTGGACAAAACACCCAGACATAAGCAGAGTAATGTAGTGTATGCAGTTCAGTTCAGCCAGGAATGCACAGATTTATACATTGGGGAAACAAAACAACAACTCCACAAGCACATGGCAGAGCACAGGAGAGCCAGCTCCTCAGGTCAAGACTCCATTTACATCTACAGGACAAGGGACACGCCTTTGAGGACAGCAATGTGCACATCTTGGCCAGGGAAGAAAGATGGTTTGGAAGAAGAGTAAAAGAAGCCATCTATGTCAAACTGGAACGACCATCATTAAACAGAGAAGGTGGCCTACGACACCACTTTTCACCCATCTACGCTGCAGACTTGGGATCTCTCCCCAGACGACTTCACACCCATTCACCCCTGGTCCCACCTGACCCTAACGACCCACATGGTGGCCAGGTGGGAGTTTACAGCCTGCAACTCTGCACCAGTCATTTAGAACTGAAGAAGCTTCTTGGATGAGAGGTGAAACGTTTTCAAGAAACACAAGCAAGTCCAGTTGCCTACGATATAGCCAGGGTTCTAAATTAACACCCAACAACCCCGTCAAATGCTGGCATTGTACGCCACTTAGAGGAGAAGGTATGTTAATTTATAGCCTACTAAAACCAGCAGTGTAGATGGATAATTTAATGTTTGCTTTCTTTTTCTCTTCATCAGTTTTAAATGCTGTCTGTGATATAATGCAGTTGTTTTGTTTGTAGTCCCAGAATGGCCACGAACAGCAATGCTGTTTTGAGGGCAAAGGCCAAGGGGTTCCTGAACATAGCCAAGGATAGGGGAGTGCTCAGGTTTTGCTGCCTTTTCCATGACTCCATCTATCAACTGAGCAACCTCTCCAAGTCACTGCAGAGGTCAGTGTCAACCCTGGCTGAAGCTCAGAGTTGCCTGTCCTCCACTCAGGCTGTCATAGAAAAGTACAAGTCAGCCTACAAGCCTACAATTTATGATTTGATTTTAAGTTGTGTTGGTGTGTTTTCACCTCAGTACACACTCACTGCTAGATTTGCTGATGTGAACAGTGGTGTCCTGCAGGCTATGCTGCTGACCAGTTTCCAGTGCTGGCCAGAAGCAGACACGAGTTCAAGTTGGCAATTCAAATGTAATGAACAAATCTTTACACATTTTATGTTTTAAGACAACTGCTTAACTTTATATTAATGTTTTCCCCATTGTTCTCAGATTTTGGTCATGAAGAGGTAAATAAACTCATCAGTCACTTCTGACCTCTTCTGCTGTCTGCTGGAGTGGATGTGGAGTTGATCCCTGATCAATGGACAATTCTCAAGACTTAACTGGACACAGCAGGATTCAGCCAAGGTACTTGAAGAATGATGTTTGAGAAAAAAAACTCATACTGATGTACCTTAACAGTAGCATCTTTAAACAAGTGCTTGAAAAGTCCCCAAGTTTCAGATAACCTCTATAGAAATGTCTAATATTGTGAGACAGTTTTATTTTGTTTATCACACACACAATCCAAATTTGACGCCATCTTTTCATAATTTAAGTTGCATTTGAAAATGTATAATTTGTTTTGCAAGTGTATAATGCATATTGTCTGTCTGACCCTGCTACAGGAACCTTTGAGAAGACCTGGCCTACTGTGAACAGAAGGCTGCGCCATCGGTGTCTTGACGTCCTTGATCTTTTTGATGCTCTCCTCACCATCCCTGCAACTACAGCTGACTGTGAAAGAGGTTTCAGTGTTATGAAGCAGGTAAAGAGTGACTGGCGCTCACGCCTGAGAGGTGAGACCCTCTCTGACCTCCTTAAAACCCAGTTGTGCTCACCTGACATCAAAGACTTTGATCCAAGCAAAGCCATTGACATCTGGCACATCTGGCCTCAGTTTGTGCGCAAACACTAAACAAAAGGAATTGAGGGTGGCTCAGATTCAGATGGGGGCTCTGAAGAAATTAGTTCAGAGAGCTCTGAAGACATCTGATTCAGAAATGAAATGTTGGCACTTTCTGTGTATATTTTGTTGTATGCATTGTACTTTCTGTGTATTTTTCATGCCAACAATATTAATAAAATGATCAAATGCATTCAGTGGCACTCATAATCTCTCTTATATTCACAGGAAAAAATTTGGCTAGTGGAAATTCTGATTGGCTGGTAACTTTAGAATGTTACCAGTCACATTGGCTGGTGATCAAAAAAGTTAATTTATAACCCTGGATATAGCACTTATGATTACCAGGACCTGAATGATTGAGAATCTTCACGGACACTGTAGACTTACAATTCTACAGTGTTGATGGGCAGGGCAACTTTCTGCTCGGTCTTATGCATCAAGTTTTGCAAGTCCCATTTAAAATCAGACAGCATGAAAACTGACACATGCAGGACATATCTGCCATCAGTTGGAGCATGGCATCCCTTCTCTGCTGTCCAGCCTCCATCCCAGCTTCCCGCTCGGTCCTCCTTTTGTCCAGGGCAGCGAGTGCAGCTTCAAAATTAAGGCTCGCCAAGCGGCCTCGCTTCCTCTTCTTGGACACTTGGAGCTGGACCAGCAGATGAAGTTGGAGATGGAGGAATGGTTGAAGGTTGGGTGGGAACTGGGGTTGAATCTTGAGGCGTTGTTGGTGGTTGTGGTGTAGGTGTGGATAGGGCTGGAAACTTTGACGGAGACACAAGTACTGAGCTCTCAAGGTCTGTCATGCTGATGGTAGGGAACTGGGAACTGAGGCTGACATGGGATGAAGTCTGGGTCACAGGGGTGAATGATGGGGAGAATGATGGTCCTTCCTCCGGGTCTGAATCCATTTCCTCAAACACAAAATGATTTTTAAAAAAGTGTTATAATCCAAGAACCAAAAACACAGACAAAACACATTTCAAGTTACAAAACCACAGACCCGAAGTGTGCTTCAGCAAAAAAAAACAAAATACTCTAGGGGCGAGGCCTCGAAACCATACAACCATACTACAGGTTGTTGTTGACCCAGTTTAATATCCAACACTACTTTATGGAATATATGTAGTAGAGAGTCCGCCTGTATATCAGCTTTTATGACCCCACTCATAATCAGTGAGGCATTTTGCACGTGTCTATCAAACAGACCTGACGTGAGTCCAGCATTGAGTTTATTTGTATAAACCTATCTAGGTGTTACAAATTACGTTTCAACAAACTTTATTTATAACATCATGTGGTAGGAGACGTTGACAAAATGGCGGCGAGTATATGTTTATGTTTATCATATGAATGCATGGTTTGCATTATTTCCGACCCGGTATCGGGTCCGTCGGGCTCAAGATTAATGTGTGACAATCATGGTAGCATTGATTATTACTAATTATTATTGAATGACAATCATCGTTAACATATCTCTCTCTCTCCCTCACTCACACACACTCACACTCACACGGATTATCTGGTAGGCACAATTGCTTACCTCGGCTTGTGAAACAGTCATGTTGGTGGTCGTTTCACGGTGTTTCAGCGTCAAGCCACTGCAACGACGTGAACCCCGCCGGGGTCACCACTCTTCTTCTGTACACGTCATTTGACCTTCACGAATTTGTCTCAAAGGTTTTGCTATCTTTTGCGAAAGACACTCTCCTCTGTACATAACATTCGGGCTACCTCTTTCCATGAATAAATGGCCATTTGTGTGTCTTTATATGCCTTTAAAGATGTGTTGTAAAGACGTTCATACTTCCTCACCGCCTCTGCAAGCTGATCCTCAAAACTGTTCATTTGTGTTGAACCTTCCACGCCAGAACCTCCCAGAATGTAAACACTTCCACTTTTCCTCATCAACCAAGCCCACTTCAAATCATACAATATTTTTCGGACACCACATGACAAAAAAGTTCCGCCCAGATGATGTGTTGAGAACAAGTTGCAAGAACTCCCGAACCAGGGCTGCGAGAAAAGAATGACGTCATTCTTATCTCAACAAATTTCTCTGTTCTTGTGGAGTATGTACAGGGCTTAAGGCTGGAGGTTGCTGTGCATTAAAAGAATATCGTCTACAGTCCCTGGTTTAAGTTGGGTTCTCCGTTCTTGAATAACAAATCCAGCAGAGGAAAAGTCTCTTTCACTGGCTGTGCTAAATGCTGGGATGGCGAAAAACTTTCTGAGCAATCGCTGTCAGGTTAGAAACATTTTAGCATGCTCCTTCCACCACCATAAAACATCAAAAGGATCCTCCATAGGTGTCTTAAACCTGATGTAGGCTGACACCTCATCTTCTGGCTGCAAATTTTCATCACTGGGGTCCTCCACGTTGGCCCAATCATCACCTAATGGTCCTGGATGGGGTCTCTTCTCTGGTGGGCCCACTGAGTTCAGGGCAGATCTCAGGGGGTTTCACTTTTCTCGTGGACCTCTTGAAAATAATATGAGTGACTCATCACAAAATGCTATTTTAAGAAGAAAGGGAAAGAAAAAATAAATTAAATTTAGGTGCTGAAATTACGCATTTGGCACTTAATGGCCTATTTTTGATAGCAGTAATGTCACAGGCTGATATATAGCCTATATCATTATTTATTTATATTTATTCCATTTATTGTATTATTTGTTCTGTATTTATTACACTTTATTGCGTATTTATTATGCATTTATTATGTTCTATTGGTCATTCTATAATTTATTTATTTATTTATCAGTGATGTCGTGCTTCGCTGTGAATGCTCATCACCTCACCCTGGTCTGCAAGCAGCTTCAGGCTTTTAAGTTTGGGATGCAGGAACATTGCGAGCTTGTGTAGGAGATGCAGCTCAAATTTGTCATATAGAACTTTGAGGCACTTTTCTTTCAGTGATGACAATATCAAGCTGTCGGTGGAGGACAGCTGCAGGTGACGTCTGAGGCCGTCTAACCACACAGCTACCAGGTGAATGGTGGATGGATGCCTCTAGGGCTTTGACTGCCTCCTTGAATTGTGCCAAATATGCAACAATGTCAATCAAGGTCTCTGTGCTTATGGAATTCAAGCAATTTTCTTCTCCTCCTCCAGAATGTCCTCGTACTGGCTGCTAATGGAGTCCAGCATAGTATGAGGCAAGTTGCACTGTGTCTCCACAGATGCTTACAGTGTTTTTTTCAGACAATTCTGAAGGTTGTACTGTTTAAAGTAAGTCACAAGAGACTTAGCAGTAGTGTTGTCACGATACCAAAATCTTTGTCTCAGTACCCATACCAATATGAATTTCGATACTTTTCGATATTTTTCCGTACTTTTCCAAAGCAAAAGTTCTTTTGGCTACAAACCTTTAGAACAATAAATAGTAGGGGTGTAACGGTACCAAAAAATCATGGTTCGAAAGTACCTCGGTACGGACATCACAGTTTGGTTGCTCAAATGTTTCACCAAGTTGGTGTTGTCAAGTGTTGTCTTCCATTGCAAGGCAGACTTTCTCTTGTCTTTTTTCACATGGGCCAGCTGCAAATGTTGATACAGGTGTTGTCATACACACCACTTGTGCAATCTGTGCTCCGATAGGAACAAGGAAGGCGTTTGGGTGCATAAATGAGTAAAATAAATTAACTAAATTAATGAATTGAATCAAGTTCGAAGTACCGGTATTTTTCCAAATGCAGTATAGTACCGTTTGGAATACTCTAGTATCATGATACTATTTTAGTACCGGTATACCGTGCAACACTACTTAGCAGAGTCGATGAAAGAAAAAAACCTCTTCGGCAAAAACATCAACTTCAGCAGGTTTTCCAAGTGTGGTATGCAACACGGTGTGTTGCACAATTAAGCCTCATAACAGTGCAGTGGGCTGCAACAATGTTTGCACCTCTTTCAGTCACAAACACTAGTTTGGAGAAGAACTTATCAAGATTGTATTTACAAAGTGCTTGCACGATTGAAGTCCTGATGTTATCTGCCGTTTTACGCCAATTGCTCTCCCATTCACATGTGTAAAGTACTCGCTTCGTCAGCTCCTGCTTGTTGTTGACATAGTATAACGTCTCACAAAGATAACCAGTTTTCCAGAAATTATCTGTCCACATATCCAGCGTCATTGCCCCACTATTCAGGCAGGAACTGCTTAGCACCCACAAGACCAGCTCGGTCCCCAATGTCGATTAAGCTCTGTGCCAGTTCACTAAATCCATCGTCACATAGTCTCGAATGATCTAATGTCCTGACACACAAACTTCTCAGCTAACTGTGTTATAACCTACTCTTCCTCCCATTTTTGTTGGTCGGAAAGTTGTGTTTCTGGCAAAGTAACTGTCAATTGTCACAGCGCCGTGCTCCTGCTGGTGTCAACATGTTTCCTCAGAGACAATGGCCCTCATTTGTCAAACGAGCATAGAGACAGGTGCAGATCCAGGCACAGAAAGCATCTTACACCAGGTTGCATGTTTGATTCATGAAACGTTCGCATCACACCAATCATAGCGTACGAATGATCGGGTGATGATAAATGTGGCAGCTGAAAACAATCGTAATTTGAACTCCACGCCCCTATATATGTATGGTTTAGAGGCCTCGCCCCTAGAGTTGACAACATGGAGATGCAGAAATCGAGCAAGAAGAGAATCTTCTCAGAAGCTGAAATCGAGACCATAACGTCGGAAGTCCAGAGAAACAAATTAGTTCTGTTTGGAAGCCTAAAAAGTGGCTTCAAAGGAAGTCAGAAGGCAGCAGTGTGTAAAGGAATTGCTGCTGCAGTCAACAGCGTTGCCGTTGACAAGAGAACAGCTGAGGTTTGAATTATTAATTTATACATCCGTGATATTGCACAAGTCAGAAAATATATAAAAGCTTATCGCAATTTTACCTTCACAATTAGGTCAAGAAAAAGTGGTCAGATCTGAAAATCGCCACAAAGACGTGTTGCTGCGGCACCCAGACTGGAGGAGGCCAGCCGGACCCCAGCCTGGCCTTGACCCAGACTGAGGAGCGAGTGGCAGTGCTTATGGGGTCTCCTTCAATTTCAGGCATAAGTGGTGAAAGAAACACCGATACCAGATAATGGTAAATATTAAAATGTGCCGGATTCATAAGAAATAAACGTCTGCAGAGTTTATTTTACTGTTGTCAATTTATTAGAATAGAAGAATTAGAATTTCGCAAAATAACACATTTTTTTCCATTTTTCTCAGATGAAGAGCCAGGTACCAGTGCTGGGTCCTCAGCCACACAAAGCAGCCTGGAGCCAGCTGCACAGAGCCAGACCACCAGCTGTGAGAGAGCGCCTGTGTCCTCCACCCCCCACACTGGTCCACCACCACGACCCTGGATCCTGACTACAGAAGTCCTGGAAAAACAGGCAGAAATCTGTCAGTCAATGGCAGAAATTAATTGGTCTTTGGTAGTAATAATGAGATATTAAAAGACATGAATGAAAACCTCAAAAGAGTATCAGATAAATAAACTAAATCACTCAATGTTGTGCAGTATTTTACTCGTACTGAATAGTTTTCTTGCTGGACATAAGTATTTCATACTTTACATTATAGAAGATTTCAGAATGATGTCCTGTCTCCTCCTTATAGCTCTCAGGTGGGGCTGTGCCAGACAGGGACAGGATTCTCCAGGCATGGGCTAGTCTGGCTGCACTGGGGCCTCAAATGGCACGTAGTGATTCTGTGCAATATTGAAGAATCCCAAATGCCAAAATGATGTCATACACCTTCTCAGGTGTGTACAGCAGGGTCCCCCCTATTGCTCCCAGGCAGCAATCTGCCCTTAAGCAGCCCGAAGCAGCGTTCCGCTGTGGCCCATGTGCATATGTGCACATTGTTGTACCTGCGCTCCTGGTCAGTTGCAGGGTTGGCCAGTGGAGTAAGGAGGTACTCGGTGAGGGGATAGGGTTTGTCACCTAGTAAACCAATCATACAAAATGTTAGTCACTTGAATACTTGTAAAATATTACTTAAATGCACTTACTCACCAAGGAGTTAACTCTGGCCCTGCAGTGCGCCCTCCTGTAGCTGTGTCCCCATGCTGCTGCTTTGAAATATGTAGGAGTCGTGCATCCCCCCAGGCCACCAAGGTACCATGTTCAATAGCAAATCGGTTAGGCTAACCATTGCTTTAAATGGGTACCTATGTTGTAAGATTAATTTCCCTTTCATTTTGAGACAGCCTACTTGTCAGACCAGACTACAGGTGACATAATTACAAACAATTTAATTAATTTAAAGCAATGGGTAGCCTAACCGATTTATCATTATTATTATTATTATTATATTATTATCATCATTATTATTATTAACAACAACACTGCATTAATATGATCTAATAACAATTATCCGACACAGTCACACACTGCACTGCAAGTCCACACCGATTTAAAACTTGCGTACACGAGCTGAGACCTGGTGTGAGATTTGATCATACCCTACGCTCAAGTCCAAATTGATAAATGCCAAAGTTGGCATGGAAATGAGCGTACACCCACTATTCTGGCATACGTTCCTTTGATAAATGAGGGCCAATGTGCCTATCTTGCTGCGATCAAAAGTGAGAACCTTTTGGTACGTTTTGCAAGCAGCAAAGCCGTTTTATAATATTGTTCTCATCATCTCTTATGACACCAAACTTCTCCCAAACATCTGACATAGCCCTGAACGATGTGTTATCCACGAGCTTGTATTCTCCACTGGCTAATTTTGCCTTTATGTCATCCATTTTGCTGTAACCTTAACACTAGAGCTAGCATTGCTGTCGCATTGGTGATGAATATGACAACGGGGTCAAAGGTTGGACTTGTGTCATTGACTTTCAAAATAAGTTTCTAGGAAACACCATCCGCATAGATGGGCAGTTTGGACACACTTTTCACACTCAGTGAAAAACCTAGGGTCCTCAGGTGTTTCAGGTCTTTGATCTTCAGACACCCCCACCTGGGCAAGATGATCAGCCCCTGGCTTGTGTCCAAGCAGCATGCTACACCAAGGGTCCCCCCTTTTGATCCACAGCCACCTGGAAGTGCGCTCTGCAACTTCACTGATGTTCTTGGTGGCTTTCCTTTCCTGCAACCCTCTGATGCCATGGAGCCTGAGTGCACGATGCAGAGACTGCCCTGGGAATCCCCTGCAGCCAACGTCAATGGGTTCACACCAGTACTGCAGATCATTTTTATTTGTTTTCTTTTGAAAAATAAAAGAATATTTTTGTTCCAAAAAGATTAGGTGGATTATCCTCTAAATAAAATACTCAATGTCCATTCAGTCTATGCAGTGTCTGTTTATGGCTTTGGCAGTGCACAAGTTTCTCTTCACACAGACAAGACTCAATTACACAATGGAAATTCCACCTTTGCTCCAAACAGAACAACCTTTGGATCTGTATAAATCAAAATGCATGACCACCAGTGACCACAAGTGTTGCCAAATCCCAAACAGACTTCATACTTAATAGTTCCCTAGAATGAACACTTTCAATGCTATTGATTCCAGTGTTTAAATAATCATGAACATCATGAATAGTATACTGACAAAAAGTTACAAAGTGGAGGGAAACTTTAAATGTAAAACAAGCCTTTCAATAGGCAAATGAGGATCCCTTTAAAAATAAAAATAGAAGTATGACACAGGGATGACAGTGGTGTCATGACATGTAGCAGATAAAATCTCAGTGAGTATGCAGTCCTTTGGGGAAAAAAAAGAATAACCACATCCTCAACAGTGACCACGATATCTGCTCAGAATATCAATCTATATTAGCCAGAACCCTGAAATAGCACATCAAGTTGTATTCTGCATGGTAAAAGAGGACTATATTGGTTAAAAGAAAAAAGGACCACACTCTCTCAGCATCTGGAGATGTTATGACTGGGTAGCTGGAGGTTGGAAATGTCACTGGCAGTTCCCAAACTCTGGGTAACTAAGCATGTTTCTTTATCACTGAACTTTTGCCCAAGGAGTGTGCACTCTCAAACTCCCACAAACAGTTGAGCTGCCTTGTCTAGGGCTGGCAGCAAGAACTGGTTCTAAATTAGAGTCAGTTCCAAAATTCTGATTTCAAAGGAATCATTAAGAAATATAAATTTAGATTCTGCTTATTTGTTCCTAAACAACTACACACCGGCACTCTTTCTGGACTGGACAACATTGCACAAAATGATACATTTTGTTTTAGTTCTGTCGAGGCACTATGGGAATTTAAGAGCTGCAAGCACATGGGTCTGCGTAAGGCCATGCGCAATAGACCGCAGGTTTTCTTCTCTGCTCTGATCGCCAACACCTGTTTGCTGGCAGTGCAGCCACTGTCACTGTCAGCATACACTTGCTATGCACACACCAGCACTGAGCTGTTCCTTAACATAGCTACACTACTCTTAAAACACCAATCACCATTCCACACCCCAGACACGTGTCTGTGAAAGAATGTTCTTTTGTGTTTGAACTCATATGTTGTTTATATGATCATTTCACCTATGAAGTAAATAAGCCTGCCTGTGTATGTCCTTGCGCAGTGCTCTACTCACATTTCTGGAACTGAGAGGAGACAGGGGCAGAGCAGAGCAAAGTCTGTTGCAAAGCTGTTTGTGAAGCAATGTCTGGAAAATTATTTGAGTTAAATTATCATTATTATCATTTTTATTTTTTCAAGCACTCACCCAGTCACACAACTAGCTGACTGTATTTACTGGCTCAACATATGTTGGGCCCTGTGTCATTTCAGTAGGTCTCAGTGTTCCAGTTACAATAAATGAAAAAAGAACTAGAATTACTGGCTTGCGTTGTGTACCTCCACAAACCAGTACAGTTGGAGTTACGGTTTATATCTCATCTGCAGCCATGACAGTTGATAATGCTTCAAATATGGATGTTGCTACAAAGCCACTAATATTCTAAAACATAGATGCTTCACACATGTTTTCAACCCTGCAGCACAGATCTATACAATCAACATAAGTTTCGAGGTTAGTGTCACCAATTCAGTATCTGATCAAATGTCTCCCCTTCTGTTTCTGAGATATGACATTGAATAATGGCCAGAAAAGTGTTTCCACTGAACATTATGATGTCACAGTGAAGTTGACCTTTGACCTTTTGGATAGAAAATGTCCTAAATCTATTATTATATCCTCTTTGGCATTTGTTTAAAATTTCGTCATAAGACCAAATGAATTGTTTTGAGGTCACAGTGACATTTACCTTAGACCACTGAATTCTAATCAGTTCATCCCTTCGTCCAAGTGGACGTTTGTGCCATATTTGAGGAAATTCCCTTAATGCCTTTTTTGAGATACCACATTCACTAGAATGAGTTAGATGTGAGGTCACACTGACCTTTGCATTTGACGTTTGACCAACAAAATCTAATACGTTCACCACAATTTTAAGAAATTTCCTCAAGGCATTCTTGAGATATTTCGTTCCCGTGAATGGGTTGGATGGACCCACAGACAGACAGACAGACAGACAGACAGACAGACAGAAAACTTATAAACCTCCCTGCAGCTACAGTTATCATCAGTGCAGAAGCATAAAAAAGAATGAACAGATAATTATTGAATCATATATTCATAAACAGCGACCAAATTTAACTGTAAGAAACTAATTAACAGGTTCCATAAATTTGACGAAGTGAATTTCCAATATAGATGATTAAGTGTACATGTTTTCAAAAATAAAAGTTCTGTCTATGACATTAGTGTGTGACCTGTTTTGAACTCTCAGAGAATTGGAATAAAGAATAATCTAGATGCGGAACTGATGAGCAGCAGATTTGGAATCAGAATTGTTAAAATCCAAAAAATACTCAACTGTCTGGATCATAAAATTTACATTCATTGAGAGAGAACAGCCTTAAGTCTCCAAGAATTTTAATTCCTGTGGATGTAATTAAAATGAATGAAAATAATAACAACAGCAAGTAGGGTAAGGAAACCAAAACCTTTCCAGAAATGTGAGCAGACATACTATGATCTGCAATGGCGCCAACATTCTTTACTAATTCCCAAAGCCCACTGGCACTGGTGCAGAGAGTAAAAGGGATGCATATGTAACTTTACTGTCAAGAAAATCACTGGATCCATACATTGCTTGGACTTAACGCATAATCCTTTCCATTGATAAAATTATGTCGAGTGTTCCTGGCTGGAAATCCACAAGTACAGGGCTTCAGCACACATGCTTTTTCCCTTCTCTGGTTTTCCTTTAATTTGCAAATCTTGTAATCTAAGCCTAGAGCTGACTGAACCAACTTCTAAACCAGCACCGCTGTAGCGGCCAAGGCTTCAATCTGTTTTTTATTTATGTGTCAAGACGGCATCCTTTTTGGTGGTTAACAAAAGCTGTTATTTCAAAATGATTATATGCTAAAAATTGTGTGAGGACTTTAGTAAGTTTATGAACAGGATGGAATGGAAAGTACTGCGCTGCACCCGGAAGCCTTTTTCCTTCTCGTCTCTGACCAGAGTGTTATTTACCAAGGACTTTTGTATGGGGAAGAACCAGAACTGTGCCATTCAGCCAGAGGTCAGGGTTTCTGCTTTTCAACGCAGTGCATGTTTTCAGCATTAGTGTCAAGCAACGCCTGGATGATTCACCAAGCCATCAAAACTCTGCCTGTCTCAGTGTCAGTGAGGACATAAGAAAAGCAGAAGCAATGGCGTCAAACAGACAGGGGCGGCAGTCCCTGGAAAACATCAAGACAGTGGTCTCCATTAAGGCCTAGCTGAAGACAGGCTTCCTTATTTCATTTCCCAAGGAGGATATATTGAGTTAAATTTTGAGCTGCTCTGGAAGAGGAGCTTGAGGAAATGGGGGAGGGGGAAAGAGGAAGACATGGATTGGGTATGGTGAGGGGAGTACAAGATGTAAATTTACTTTTGTCACTAAATAAAGACATGATATTCCCAGTCCCAACTATGAGAATCCCAGGGATGTACACATCTGTTTTATCTGTTTTAATCTATCTGCCAACCATTGTGCCACTAAAAATCCACGAATCACAGTAACTAAGAACACATCACTGACTCAGCTCCAGCTGGATGCATATGTAGGGTTCATAACAAGAAGTTGGGTGTCCTTTGGCATCTCTTATGTATAACAGAAAATAATTTTAAGGTGTAGGATTTGTCCTTCATAACAGCGAGAGAATAACACCTATCACTCCATTTTGCAAGTTTTAAGGATAAATGTGATACGGATGGCACATTCCAACAGCACAGTTTAGTTTCTCTCCTTCTAACAGTTGTGTACTTCTCAGGACCATGGCCACCTTATCCCAATCCCTATCCTTATCATCATCATTATCATCATCATTATCATTATTATTATTATTATTATTGTTATGGATGCACCAATGCAATTCTCATGTCCAAAATAACAATTTGGCTGACAACAGATAACAATGTTTTATTTTGGGGGTTTTTCCTGTTGTATTCCCCATTCTGTGAATGAGCACCAATTCAATCATACACATTTATGAAACAACTATTTATATAACCTCTCACAAAAACATCTTTAAAACATAATTACTGCTAAAAAGTCCTTTTACTATACATATCATAATTCCCTCTCTAACATCGATTTTATATTGCTGTGAAAACACCAACAAATTTCTCCCTCACACAGCTGGATTTATTTAAGTTTCTCACCAAAAACTAAATTTTACAAGATTACATCTGAACACATCATGAGAACTTACAACTTGCCTTTGCCCAATAATCATTTTTACTGAATAGAGCTTTAACACATCATAATGTAACTCAGTCAGCAGTTAGTTCTGGCCACCAGCTGCTAACAGCTAACGCTAACTAACTCTCCTCCTGCTGATGTCAACACAGATTTGTTGTTGACAATGTAGCATCAGGGAAACAATAGGGTGTGACTCCTGACATGTCCATAGTTAGTTGATTGTGTCCTTTTGTCCCCATAAGGAGAATATCGATGTGCAAATGGGTGCATCCCCAATAAAAAGAAGAAGAAGAAAAAGAATTTATGAGGTATACCTATACGATTGTTATGCAATACAATACAACAGATGTGCTAAAAATTCCACATTTAGGTTCCACACACACATATAGAAAATCTGTGTCACCATCCAGCAGCAGGCAAGCAGATGGCAAGCAGCCAAGAGAAAGACGATGAGGATAACTTCATTTACCCGGGAAGAAATCAGCAGTGTGGAAATATTTTTTATATCAGAGAAAATATGGGTCAAAAGACAAAGCACGTGCCATATGTAAACAATGCTGTTATAAGATATGACAGGAGATATCTGCCTGGCCAGTGTCCCGGCAATAACTTCTGGCAGCAATAAAGCAGCATACTGCTATGCTTCAACAATGTTCGGCTAAAATAAACATGCATGCAGACTGAAATTCAACACTGCTGTTCTGTGCAGAGATGCAGTGACTTCACGTGTAATTTGTTAAACTAGGAAAAGTCTGCTAGCCGCTAGGCTAATTTATGCAATTTAAATGTGCTTAAGCTAATAATGGTGATTAGCAAAAAAAAACAATTGTGTTGTCTATGAACCTTGACAGTTATCATTGAGCTAAATTAAAATAAGTTAATTGTTAACTGTCAGTTCACTGCTTTGGCCTGTAATATCATGGTTATTTAATTTCAAACAGAGAATAAAAGAAGTCAACTCCAAATACAAATGTTCTTTACCATCCAACCATCCATCTGCTTTTACCCAGGTGTGCTGAATGATGAATTCAATTTGATCATAGGTAACCTGTTAGCACAGGTAGAGCCCCCTTAACACTATATACTGTAAGGGCAGGTGTTGTGGCGTGAGCACAAGACGCATGCTAGAGAAGGGGTGACACCAAAAAAAGGCTATAAGAGGAGGAACTTCTGCAGTAGTGAAATCAACATACTGTTAAATAAACTTAAACAAAAATGTGATTTTCCAGTGTCTGTGCTGGGCTGCAGTGACCTCTGACAATTGCATCATGACTGTGCCCTCATTTGCAACCAATGACATAATTAGTCCTGCCCCTATTATGAGCGACCCTGGTGGTGTACAGTTCACACTGAAATTGACCCTGGTCCAACCATTGTCTGACCCACCTCTCAACCTAGGTCCCAAAGCAGAGGCGGTAAACACAGATTAACCCTTTCAAACACAAAATCTGGTTTAACCCATGTCTGAGCCCTCCGTGTATCATTCTGACATAATTCACTCTCGCTGCAAAATGTTATGGGTGACCCTGGTGGTGTGCCATTCACATTAAAATTGACCCTGGTCCAACCATTGTCTGACCATGGTGCTATCAGTGGTTGCAATACATCCCTTGTAAATTTGCCCGAGCAGTGTTTTCCATATATTGATTTTCCCCGCCATAGTCTCCAAAAATCGGCCACAAATAAAAAGCCTCTGGTAAATGAACGTCACTCACCGACAGCACACCGACTAGAGCGCCTACTGAGAATTCTTTGGCTTTTTCAGAACAAAACAGAACAAGCTGCAGTGAGAGTCTCTCTCCATTGGATATCTGATTTGTGCATTTATTCCTTCTCAAGCAAGCGCAGGGGTTTGGTGTTGCCATAGCCCACAGAGACAACGCTCCATGACACGATTTTTTCCTCTCCAAGTGAGGATTTGCATATATGCAGCTCACATATTCTGGTCAAAATTAATATATACAGGGGTTAAAGCAAGAAAAAAATTTGTGCTTGAAATGTGGAGCACGGAGGATTTGTGTGCCTGAAATCTTAAATCTTTTCCAGAGCGGGGGGCTTGGTGTTGTGGTCACAAAATGAAGACATATAAATGTATGTGTTGCAAAGGAATGTGTTTATTATCAAAATGAACAGAAAGATTATAGCTTTAGTAGTTACTTTTCAGATTAAACTTTTATATCATAATGAGTTTATAAATAAAGATTAAACTTTCAGTGGTTACCAGACTTTTAGACTTATAGCTCCTACATCTCTTTTTTGCCTTGGTGCTATTTATTTTTAGAAGCTAAAAAGTCTGTTTGAAAAATTGTATCCCGCTTGGTGTAAATTAAACAGGCAGTTACGTCGAAATTTCGCCTCTGGGCAAGCTTCTCATCATTGAAATGGATCATATAATGTTGTGGGGATGACTTTAAAACTTCAGCATTGAGGATTCCTGTTACCTTACCTTCAAAATTACCGCTGGCTTACCGGAGCCTCTCCTGCTCCATCTATGCTCTGTGTCTCAATGTGGCATGATGTGAAAGCATGCACAGGCGTCAGTGTTGATTGGCTATCACTTGTGCCATGTAACCAATCAGAGGGGGCTGTAGGCGGGACATTGTTACAAAGCCCAGTGCAGTGGGGACTGCAGGCAGGGAGGGAAACAGCTGTATCAGAGCCAAAGGAGCAAGTTTTAAAATACATTTATTTGATCAGTTATCTACAAAAAAACATCTGATGCCGATTATGGTAAACAGTAGGTTGTGTTTACTCGCACACTGTGCACCTAAATCATTTTCCCGGTTCGCACATATATATATATATTTTTAGGAGCAAATGCGAGTGAAATGCTCGCACTGCAGAGCACTTCTGCCCATGCCGGACAGAAACTTCGCCACGCCGGAAATCCAGCGCTGTGCCGGAGAACTTTAACCCCTGTATATATTTTTACACATTTAAACATCCACCCATTCTCATTCAGATGCTTGGTGGAAATGGACTAAGTGGCCTTAAGTATAGCTCTTAAACACCTTATATGGCATTCACATAGTCATTATTTCAAAATGTGCTTACTAGACTTTTGTTAGCTATTTTCTGTGAGAGGAGGACTTGGGTTTGGCCTAACCATAATATTTAGCTACTACTTAGACCTTACTTAAGATCTCGTTGTGTTTGCGATCCATGGACACCAGATTACCCATATAAGCTTAAGGCATGTTTGGCTTAACTGTAGGAGTTGTGACTCATATCTGGTTGATGGTGTGCTAATCAGTGACTGCAGCTATTATAGTATTAGTGTAGAGTAAAAACATCAAAGATCCTATTGGGAAAGGTAGCAATGTCAGCTTTATTATGATGCATGAACTCACCCAGAAGACCCTGTGCTCTTGCACACCCCCAACAAAGGCCTCTTGTCGGCAAAACTGTCCGTCTTCAGAAGACCTGGGGAGGAAGAGAAGTTATGGACAGATGAGAAACAGAATGATCTGCACGTAACAAAGAGGGACATTCTTTACATGAACACGTGAGGCCTCTGGTACTGCCCACCCTCATTCAACAGGCAGCCTATTACCATGACCGGACACACACAGATTACATTACTACTGTGGCCCTGTAATTTAATTATGGTCACAAAACATTTTTGATTAAGGAAGATTTTTTCCACAGTCCATACTTTGCAAGTTAGTGGACCTAACCTACTGTAAAGATTTTGGTGTGTGAGCTTTTCAAACATTCTCCAGAAAAAGCTGGGGAGAAATATGATTTCAAAAAAAGACACAACTAAGGTTAGCTGGAGAAATCTGACAAATTTTGCATAAGGGAGTGAGATTTTCCTTCTATCTCCTTGTTTCTTTTGGGGTTTCAGAGAATGGAATTACAGCATGCTAAAAACCTGGCAGGCATATTTTTTTTTTTTTTAAAATGAAGAGAAAACATGTTGCATTAAAGGTACTGATCCAGTATTTTCACTGATTATCTCTTGAAGACGAACAGAGGATGAGGGGATTGAAGGGATGGGGGAACTTAGATTACCCTTTAGAGGACTGCAATTTGAAGCTTGTCAGTAATCAGACCAAGTTCCTGTGGTATGGCATGAGAGCAAATGTGTCCAACCAGACAATCCAGACAGAGTCCTTTCTTTCTTTAATGTTTGTGTCATTAGACATCACACTGAGATTTATGTATAAGTCTAATTACAGCTGCATTAATAAAGATTTTAAGAAAAAATGCAACATTTGATGAATGGAGAGACTGATCTGATTGCCAGTGTAATGGACGGTAACTGAAGCAGGTACTGGACAATTGCATGTTTTAATGCAACAGAGGGGATGGCTGCATGTTCAGATAATACTATGGCCTCAAACATTACAAACAACTTGCTTATAAATTTCAGAAAAAAATGTTTTTATAGTGTGGGAGCATCCCTGTAGCTCTATTATTAAGACATACAAACTGACCGCCACTGAAAAAGAGCTCAAACACCAGCAGTACATATTGTATATCACATTCTCGCAATTCTTATTTGTTGTCTATCAAGGGAACGGTGTTTCCTTATTTTCCAAGACAACAGAAGATCACAGGTTGGTAACCCCAGAGAGGATGTGGATAAACGCTTTTACTCCCTTTGGAAAACCAGAACTTCCCTCTCTATTATAGGACAGTGGAACCTTGCCTTATTATAATCAATACCTATTTTCGGGTCCTTCTAAGTCCTCCTACCCACAGCCTCACATTCCAGACAATTGGCCTTTTAGTGGCTCACCACAGTACAACACTGTTTGCACCCTAGCAGATTGTAATCAGTGTCCTTCTCTCCAGTAGTACAATTCATATTTATTTTCTGCTAAGAGAATTGCTCCCCTCATGTGTTGGGGCTATCTGCTGCTTCTTATTACTGTGGTTTGCTTTCATCCACTTCCAGCGCTTTTCAAATGCAGCCTTTGTGTGTTGTTGAAATCTGCCAAAAGACCGGAACACAGACGGAGAACAAAAAGACGATTTTCTCACTAAAAAAATGCCACAAACCGGAGGCTATATAGCAGCCTTCTCACCCCTGATTGACACCTGCAGAGATCAAATTTAAACTCCATGTCTGGAAAGGATCTAATCCGCGGAACCCCGGAACCATTTGTACCATAGCTTTGAGGATATGAACACTGGTATTCATGCTGCATTCATTCCCAGTGTCTGAAAAAGACAGTGGAGCCAGTTTGTTTGTCATCACTGTGACTATTTCACTGTTAGTAACTTTATACATTAAGATAAATGTTGCAGTGTTGTTGAGACATCAATTAATATGAAAATAATAAGTCGAAACAGGATTAAAATAAGCAGTTGTGGAAGCAGAAATTTTAATATAGCCTCATGCAACTTGGTGAGCATTGTTTCTTTAAAAAAAAAATAGCTGATTTTTTTTTCTATAAAAAACAAAGGATTTGAGGGTGTTTACTGAACATTTGGTTAAGATTACAAAAATAACTACCAGATGTCACACTTTACTAGAACACCACCAGTTTGCCATGTCCTGTCATTTTCATTCGCCAGGGGGAAGCAACTATTGTCATGATGTAAGTTAAAACATGAAACTAATTAAAATCAATTTCAAAAATATTCTTCTCTGTTTGAGAATTACAAAATACCACAAAAATGCTGTCACCTTCTGTTGTTTAAAGTAACAAAATTGAGGGATGAGAACAAAGTTTCCATGATTTTCCATATGGGTGATGTTCGTCCTGCAACCTCTTGATGTTGACACACTTGAGATAATATTATATAATATTATCTATTAATAATAATAATAATAACTATGCTGCAATTACAGAAGGTCACCAAACTTAAACTAATTAGAATGATAAAAGCTGGGTTTATCCCACAACAAAAGTCATTGGTACATCTGGAAGATGTCAATTAAGAGCCATCTCAACACAACCACACCCTCCTGATGACAACACATAACATTTACAGTTTTTTTCAGTCTCTAACAAGCGTTTGTCCAAACAGTTGTCACATTTTCAAAACTCTAAACACAATAAGCACAGCATCGGTCTTTTGTGGCCATACCATTCACACATTTCATGTCGTTTTCACACAATATGCAGTCAGTGAACACATTTCCACAATGCTTAGATTTTCTTAACAGACAAGCTATACCTCCCAGCAAAATTATGGATTGTTTTTGTATTGTTTATGAATGTTAACACACAACATCCCACAATAGCAAAAACAATATTCCAAACCTTAGATACAGTATAAAGACCTCTGCTTCTGCAATGATATCAGTTCAAAATCAATATATCTCAGCTGATAATAAACAAACAATTGAATAATTGACACACAGCTGATTTATGTTGGGTAAATTGGGCCAACCACAGCTGATTCCAGTCTGGCTTAGACTCAGTAGCAGGGGTTAAAAGGAGGACTTTGTGGAGTGATGTTTTTGGAAACAGAAACAGAAAAAGACAAACACTGTAATGTCTGGACGAGGAAGGGTAAGAGCAAGGGGCCCAGGGAGAAGAGCAGGCCCAGTGAGAGATGCAGTGAGAGGTGCAGTGAGAGGAGCAGGGCCAGGGAGAAGGGCAGGCCCAAGGAGAGGGCAAGGTAGAGGTGTAAGAATGCGTGGTGGTGGCATTCTAAGGGCTGCAAGAACAGTAGTCAGTGATGAAATTCGTGCCACTATCATTGACCATGTAATCAACCACGGTCTTTCACTAAGAGAGACTGGTGAAAGAGTGCAGCCCAATTTGAGGCAGTCAACGGTTGCCTCCATTATACGCATCTTTCAACAAACCAACAGGTAAGTATTGCATTTTACATGGACTGTTTCTATTCTCACTTGACATGTCAATAAGGCCATACAGTAATGCATATGTTGATTTTTTTGTCCCTCTAAAGAATGCAACGTCTTCTTCCCTCTGGGGGAAGAGGAAAGCTCCTCAATAATGATCTTGATGAGCTTGCCATTGTAGAAATGGCTGTTGCAAATAATGCAATAAAACTGCATGAAATTCAAACTAGAATTGTGGAGGACCATGAGATATCTGACAATATCGATAGCATCAGCCTCACAACCATTACGCGGACATTGTCCAAACACAGAGTGCGGATGAAGCAGCTCTACACTGTTCCCTTGAGAGGAACAGTGAGAGAGTCAAGGAGCTACGACGACAATATATCCAGGTATAGTACTGTATATCAATTCAATGTCCAGTTCTATAAGTTCTGCACTTTGCAAGTAGGTAACCTACACAGTAATAGGTTATAGTACAGCATGGTATATAGTAATGAGATTTACATGAACTTTGTTTCAGAGAGTTATGGAATTGGAGGCCAACCAGGCCCCTCATGAATTATATACATAAATGAGGCAGGATTCAATCTGGCCAAAAGGCGTCCACGTGGACGAAATGTAATTGGAAAAAGGGCCACAGTTGATGTGCCAGGACAGAGAGGGGCAAACATTACCATGTGTGCAGCAATTGCAAATGCAGGATTACTCCTTCACAGATGTCAGGTTGGACCCTACAATACCGAGCGCCTCCTTGCCTTTCTCAATGATCTCCACCAGTGCCTGGTTCCAGAGCAGGATCAGGAGGGTGAAAACATGAGGACTTTTTTAATCACCTGGGACAATGTGGCTTTCCATCATTCGCAAGCAATAACAACATGGTTTGAAGTCCACCCAAGACTGGTACGTCTCTTCCTTCCACCCTATTCACCTTTCCTCAACCCCATAGAGGAGTTATTTTCTGCATGGAGGTGGAAGGTTTATGACCATCAGCCACATGACCAGATGTCCCTCCTTGAAGCCATGGATGCTGGCTGCAGGGACATCACAGTTGATGATTGCCAAGGGTGGATCTGACATACCAAGCGGTTTTATCCCAGGTGCATCGCCTCTGATAATATCAGATGCGATGTTGATGAAAACATGTGGCCTAACCCTGAAGATCGCAGAGATTAGATACAGTAATTTTGTGCTTTTTTTATGCAGTGCAGTCTATGCAGTTTTTGTAATGTCAACAATAGCCAGCATTTTGAAACCTGATGTACTTTGATTGACTGCATGTACCTTGTGAAGTGAAAACAAGTGTTATTCTTTGACAGAATAATTTCATTTTGAGTCAGATTTCCAGTGTTTTGGTAAAGTTAGTGTGTGCAAAGAAAGATGTGTTCTATTTTGAAATGAAGAGTTAGTATATATATTTAACAAAATGTGTTTTTGAGAAGAAAATTATCCATTTGGCCGATTGTGTTTTGTAGGTGTGAGTCTGTGTTAAGAGTTTAGAAAAAGTATCTGAAGTATGGGTAAGCGCTTGTTAGCAATTGAAAAAAACTGTAAGCAACTGATACTTTTCTTTGCATCTGTTCAGTCCATAAAATGAACATCCCCGATAATAGCTCTGCTACTTAGCAACCATTATTAGCTGTGCCAACCATGTTCATTAACCAGAACTCGCTATTTTATTGTATTACTTGCTAAAAAATTTTAGTTCACATCTGAAGATACTTTTAAGCAACAATTGTCACTACAAACTGTATTTCCTAAATGCATAAATTATTTGCCGAAGTCAATAAAAATGACCTATGTTATTGCAAGACAGTGACATTGTCAGCATACTACAATTGTCAGCTCCCGGGCACCATGATACACAATGAGGTAAACTGCTGTGCTGCTCTAAACACAGACCACCAGTAGCTCAGAGTCAGAGATTAGTGCCAGCTGCTGGTCAGCTACCTTTACAGGTCATACACCTGTACAGTTCACTCCACAGTTCACTCCACTTTCTGCACTTCTAGATAACGCAATTTAAGCAGGCCAGCAGAATTTTCCAGATTCACTGAGGGTTTCATAGATAGATTGAGAGTTTTTGAGATACAGAACAATAGACTGTCATGACAACTATGTTATGTACATAAGGGATAATGCCTGACGAGGTGTCCATTATCAGGAATTAATGGCTAACGGGGAGGGGTGAACTGTCCATTGCAAAGCTGACAGCTGCTTTCGCAGATGCAATTAATTCCTGATTATGGACACCTCAAAGGGCATTTACCAGCTTATACCATGGTCACTTGCCAAAGAAAAAAAAATTAAATCAAAATGTTAAGTTTTTCACAAGTTAAGTTTCTCTGGTAACACCTGAGGGTTTACCTAATACCTGGAGGAACAATCACTACCACCCCATAAGGTTCTACTGCAATGGAAACTATCATTGCTCCAGTAAATAAGATGAACCTTAGATACAACTTACTTAGCTCATAGAACCTTTTGACAGCTACCTAATGGTGCTTGCAAGATTCAAAGTCAAGAACAATAAACATAATTTGGCAGGATGTTTATCAACAAGAAGAGCTGGCTATCCAGCCATATCATCATGTCCCCAAATCAATATCAAAATGTTCACAAACAAATGATACGCCATGTGTAAAATTACTGTCAGCCGGGGCCTGAAGCAGCAAGTTGAACTGCCAATAGAATGTGAGATAATCGCTGATGTGATACAAAGTATCGGTTGGGTTAGAGGGCCAGTGTACTTCTTGCAGTGTGTGTGATGTGCTGTGCTCACACCACGATCGATAAAGCAACAGTGAGCCAAGCAACATTATCACTAAGTCGCCGTTGAAATATTACTCAAGCGCTCATTAAAATAGTTAAGTCACCACCAGCTACCTGCCACAAAGCACCTCGACTGAACGTCATCTAAAGTTTGTATTTGGACATAAAATATCTCTGCCTATGAGCCCCATTTTAACACCACATTTCACCACCTCATTGCATCCCCATATGCACTGCAATACAGAGAGAGCTAGCATAGCGTCAGCTAACTAAGGTAAATAACACAGTATCATAGCTAAAAACAAACCATATGATTGGCTGATGCTTCACTGCATCATTGGAGCACTGAAAAAAGTTGAGAACTTTTGTTGTAGCACTCCATGACTATCAGCAGTGACAAGTGTTGGGTGTCAGTGTGTACCCTTGTACAATACTTAGAAGGTGTCCTATATCAGGTTTTAGTGGACATCCTGCAGTCAATCAGTACTGAGTAATCACCCAGACCATGGTATAAAGGTCCAATCACTAGGGGTGGGCAATATGGCCCTAAAATAATAGCACTATAATTCAAGGTATTTTTGCAATAACAATATTCTTGATGATATGACTAATTAGTAAAAAAAAAGGTAAAATATATTTTATTATCAATTTAAAAAAGCAGTATTGCAACAAAATAAGTGATATTGTTTTACATGTTAATCACTTTACCTTCAAATATGAACAAAACTGATCTCTCATTTCCTTAGTTTGTAAACAACAGTAACTCAGAGTGAGATTCAGATTGTGTATACAATATTAATAGTAAAACAAAATAAAATGTACCACTAATTACACATTTAAACAGCTCCCAAATACAAAAAATGGACCCTGGGATCTAGGCAATTTATTTCCCTTGTAGCAGAGATGTTTTTTTTTTTCACCTGGACCTTTATGCTCTGCCATTTCTCCTCTGACAGGCTGTTATGCTACTCTAACTACCGCACATTCACATATATGTAGTTTTTTGTCGAGCTGCGAGCGCTAAGCAGTTTTACATTACCGAAGGTTGAATGACTTTACGAAACCAACTCCCGTGTGCGCACGGTGAGAGAGGAGAGGGAGACGATCTGCTGCTGCATGTATGTTTACATGGCAAAATATGCATCAGTCTAAAAGAGACAGATTTAGAAAGAGCTCGCTGAAGGAACAGTGAAGACACAGCAAGCGGTTTCTAGCAGGTCTTTGGCAGCAAGAAAGGACCAACTCACAGAGGCCTGCCACCAGTGAGCAGGCCAACACAAATCGTAGATTGACTTTAACATTTAGATTAGGCAGCATGTAGCACTCTTTATTTTCAATGATATAGCACCACTTTAAGGACGGTTGTGGCTCAGAGGTAGAGCAGGTCGTCCACCAATAGAAAGATCAGCAGTTCGATCCCGGGCTCCTCCAGGCTGCATGTCGAAGTATCCTTGAGCAAGATACTGAACCCCAAATTGCCCCCGATGGCTGTTCCATCGGTGTGTGAGTGTGTTAAAACTGAGTAGCAGGTGGCACCTTGTATGGTAGCCTCAGCCACCAGTGTATGAATGTGTGTGTGAATGGGTGAACGTAACTCGCAGTGTAAAAAGTGCTTTGAGTGGTCACTAGATGACTAGAAAGGCGCTAAACAAAAGCAGGTCCATTTACCATTTAGCATTTAAATGCCCACGACCCAAACCTGCATGTCTTAAAGGGGAACTTCGGTATTTTTCAACCTGGGCCCTGTTTCACCGTGTGTGTGTGTGTGTACGATTCATAGGTACAACTCGTTTTAAAATTGGTTCAGTATTGAGGGAGGCGGATGCGGCCGGCAGCCGCGAAACGAGTTATAACGGCAGCTGTGGGGGCAAATGCGTTCCGTATAAATTTGCGCATTAAAAGTGTTTTTTTTCGCCACAGTCCGGCTCATATCTCCAGCGTAATCTCTGTCAACAGCATGCAAATCGTCTGTCTTGCCTTCACTTCCTCTGGGCTGTGTAGCGACATGTCACGTGACCTGTTGCCGGAGGTAAACAGACGAGCCATGCTCAGAGCCGGTCAGAGCGGAGTTGGTTGTCCCGGAGTACAGTTGAGAGTTTTGCTGCATCAACTGAAAACAATGGTTCGTGTTTGTGCTTATCCGACTTGCAAGAACAGGATGTCGCGCAACACCCCGCACAGCTTTCATAGGCTGCCTTTGTCGGACGGCGAGATGCTGAAGCTGTGGCTAATTGTGCTACAAATGGATGCTAACACTTTTCCCGAGATGACTACTGCCAGCCCAAGAGGAGAAGACATCCAATCCCGAAACAAGTCGGATAAGTCATCTCGGGAAAAGTGTGCACTGCAGACGCGATGGTCTGCGAGGCGCAGCGTCTGGACAGGAGTGTTAGCATCCATTTGTACCATTTTTTAAGAACAGTCCCTTGATTGTGGTGAAGTTTGTGGGCCATGACCTATAAGGGTGGGAATTGATAGGATTTTATTGATATCAATGCCATTATCGATTCTGCTTATCGATCCGATTCTTTATCGATTCCCTTATCAATTCCTCCTGTGAATTAATGATATCACCTCCTGTTGCTTGTAACCCAAGACATCTGCTTTCATAACGTTTTATTATGAACCTTAAAGACATGGTCTAGTTTAGAAAGACGATGAAAAAGATTTGAAAAAAAGCACCACATCCCCCTTCCCCTCTGAGCTCGTGTCCCTCTCCCCTCGGGGCTCCTAATGACACACCTCCTCCTGCATAGAAATGTTTCGACGTCGTCTAACCACACCAAAAACTAACGGCAGCTTTCACAGTCATAAGCCAGCATTGGCATACAGTTATCTATGTCACAACAACAGCCAAAATGAGTGTCATTAATGTTACTGCTAGCTGGTGATCTAGAGATAAATCCCGGCCCACAGCCTGAGTGTGTCAAAACCACGCAGCTAGTGCAGCTAACTCAGGTGAGGCAGCTAACGCAGCTAGCCTAGCATATTATAACAACAAATGGTGTGCAAACCAACTCAACTGCCCTCATCTTACCATCCTTGGTGTTCCCATGAAATCCGACAACAGGAGCGGGGACGCGCCGAGGCTCCACAACGGGCTAGCAGCTCCAGTGAGGCTACAGCAACAGCGTCCTGCCGTCGTGTACCTGGAGCGGGGATCCGCCGAAGTTCCACAGCGGGCTAACAGCTCCAGGGAGGCTAACAAAAACAGCGTCCTGCCGCAGTCTACCTGGAGCAGCGACACGCTGAGGCTCCACAGTTGCTAGCAGCTCCAGGGAGGCTATTAACAGCATGAAGTGAAGCCACGGCTTTCACCGTTTCGGTCTCTCCGCCATTACGTCTTCTTTGTTGTTGAACATGCTGCTGACTGACGAGCATAGATTTGGCGTAATGAAAAGAATAGATAAGGGAATCGTTATTCATAAAGGCTAATGATGTCGATGAATTGAACCAGTTGGAACCGGTTCTTAACAGGAACCAGTTCTCGATTCCCACCCCTGATGACCTGCCACAAAGAGAGAAATATAAATGGCTCGTTTCTCCTCTGACACGTCACATACCTGTGTGCCGCCACGGCTCGGCTGTTCAGGTATTTCTGGGCAGCCATGACACCAACGAAGAGGAAATTATGGACCTGGAGCCAGGCTTCTCGGTCGCCGGTAAGCCATTATCATTATCCTGTATTTGACAGGAATATGGCAGAGCCTCCACTGTATTCCTGTCTGTGACCCCCGTTCAACCCACAACCGGCAGGATACGCCTTTCGTTTCTGCTGCTGGTTGAAATCTGTACTCGCACAGCGTGCTCCTGAATGATTTCTTTTGCTCGCACAAAACTATTTTTAGTCGCAAACGCGAGTAAAATGCTTGCACCATAGAGCTCTGTGGAAAACAAGTCACTTTACCATATATAAACAAATCAAGCCTACAAGTAAAAAGTAAGAAATAATAATGTTCACTGCTTAAAGATACTCAATAGTGCCGTTATTGGACGGCACATGGACACTCAACCTCTTGCGATTGGACTTTGAACTTATCCCACAGTAGTGAGGTACTGTAGTACTATGGTATTCCAACATGATGGTATCATATGTACCGTGGTGATTTAGTTCCGCAAATGTTCTATTCAAGCTTTTGCTCACACTAAATCAAAGTGAATAGGAGTTGATCAGTTCCGCTCATGTGTTACCATAAATAAATGGGAGCAAATTTCCGACCAGAAATGCGTGGAATGTGGAGTGTGATGCCTGGCCAGGCAGGTGCACTGTGTTTCCATTGTTTGCACCGTGATCATGATCTCATGATAACAACTTATTATTTCGTTATCTCGATATAACGAAGATTGTTTTCTTGTGATAATGAATTAATTATCTCCTAACCCGATATAACAAAGATTGTTTTCCCGTGATAATTGTCAAGTCTGATGATTGTGCACTGGTTAATGTGATCGTCCTGATTTCAGCCTACAGGAGCTGCCATGGTCCTGCCAGATGCCTCCTGCTGCTGTTATCATTAGTCACACTTCTACTGTTATTATACACATATGATTATTGTCACATACCGTATATTTCCAAATAGTCGCCCAGTGGCAAATAGCCGCCGGGCACCTAATAGCCGCTGGGGGTTTGACCCCATTTTGCGTATTAAACGCCGGTCCGATTAAATGCCGGGGCAATTATTTCCTCATTCATTGCCTCAAGGAGGGACAGCCTGCCTGCAGGGCTGTCCCTCCTTGAGGAACTGTTTGCGCTTTTATGCACATGTCGGTGGTGAAGTGGCACACATGACTCGTGCTACGGACGGATGGACGGACGGACAGACAGACAGCCATGTATCTAAAACAGGTAATCCATCTGGCTACATCTTACCCACATCAAATATCCGTGATCACCGACACCCTACAACAATTCCGTGTCCTCTCACCGCGGATGCTGTGATTTGATGGCCCGGTACTCATTGTAGCCCATTCTTAAAAGACCCAATAATAATAATAATAATAAAAATAATAATAATAATAACAATAATAATAATAAGCTACTGTGGACCTATATGCAATGCCTTTTAATAAAATTACCGAAGGAGTTCACTGAAAAGCAGGTAATGTCAGCCTGAATTACTCGCGTGCGTCCCCAGTGAAAATCGCTGGAAATACGGCTTCTACAGGCTCGCCATAGCTCACTGTCAGGACTCAGGGACCAGAATTCGGGATGGCAGACCATCGGAATGGTGATATTTCGGTGTGGCGGCCTGTAACCATTGGTTAAATGGCCCGATCAGTTGGTATTTGGATAACTGGGGCTTTACTGGTATAATGCAATAACACCACCCAGTGGTGAAACCCGTGTACATGTGTACACAAAAAAAATGACCCACTCTAAACTCATCCTTATCTTATGCAGTATTTTTGCACTAAAAACATACTGGACAGGAACTGTAACGAAATAACGGCCTGGTGCAGGTTAGTGCAAAAAACAAAAAACATAATAAATGCCTTGAGCAAATAGCCCCTGGTTCTTTTAAATGCCTGGGGTCAAAATCGATTTTGTGAGATAAATGCCCATTTTATTAAAAGGCATGGCATATAGGTCCACAGTAGCTTATTATTATTATTATTATTATTGGGTCTTATAAGAGTGGGCTACAATGAGTACCGGGCCATAAAATCACAGCATCCGCAGTGAGAGGACAAGGAATTGTGTGCGCTTTTACGCATGCGGGTGTAGGTGATCACAGATATTTGATGTGGGAAAGATGTAGCCGGATGGATTAGCTGTTTTAGATACGTGGTTGTCTGTCTGTCCGTCCATCCGTCCATAGCACAAGTCATGTGCGCCACTTCACCACCGACCCGTGTGTAAAAGCACAAACAGTCCCTCAAGGAGGGACAGCCCTGCAGGCAGGCTGTCCCTCTTTGAGGCAGTGAATAAGGAAATAATTGCCCCGGCATTTAATCAGACCAGAGTTTAACACGCAAAATGGGGTCAAACCCCCGGCAGCTATTAGGTGCCCAGTGGCTATTTGCCACCGGGCGACTATTTGGAAATATACAGTCATGGAAAAAATTATTAGACCACCCTTGTTTTCTTCAATTTCTTGTTAATTTTAATGCCTGGCTCAACTAAAGGTACATTTGTTTGGACAATTATAATGATAACAACAAAAAATAGCTCATGAGAGTTTAATTTAAGAACTAAGAACTATTCATTTTCCATGGTTTTCTTGATAATAACCAAAATTACTTAAATTCTTACATCAATAGCTATGGCATTGTACCGCCAAAAACACTACTTTTAAGCATTCCATGTTTTCTTTTCTGTTTGCTTTAAACACATGATACACACACAAGAGTTAATACTTGATTGCATAACCATTGTTTTTGATGACTGCAGCCATGCGTCTTGGCATGCTCTCCACCAGCTTCTGACATTGTTCTGCTGTCACAGCAGCCCATTCCTGTTGGACAAATTCAAACAAATTTTCTTTGTTTTTGGGCTTGTGGTTCTCCATTTTGAGTTTGATGATTTTCCACAGGTTTTCAATTGGATTAAGATCTGGTGATTGAGCAGGCCAAGGCATGGTGCGAATGTTGTGGTTCTCCATCCAGGCTTTAACTGACCTTGCCGTGTGGCAAGGGGCATTGTCTTGTTGGAAAATCCAGTCATTCGAGGCAGGAAAGAGTTTTCCAGCTGATGAAAGAAGACTGTTTTCAAGGGTAGTCCTGTACATGACCTGGTTCATTCGGCCTTCACACAATTGCATTTGCCCTGTTCCACTCAGACTGAAACAACCCCAGATCATGACTGATCCACCCCCATATTTTACTGTAGGGGCAAGACAGTCTGGGTTGTAAGCTTCTCCAGGCTTCCTCCTAACCAGTAAGTTGGCTGGAGTGGGCATCAATTCAAAATTGGATTCATCACTGAAGAGAACCTTGGCCCAATCATCAACAGTCCAATCCTTGTGGTCTCGAGCAAAGAGTAACCGGGCCTTCCTCTGCCTTTCATTGATGAAGGGCTTCTTGCGTGCTCTGTGTGACTTCAAACCAGCTTCAACAAGTCGGTTTCGAACTGTCCTTGCCGAACAAGTCACATTTCTCGACAGTGCCCACTCATTTTTAAGGTCCCTGGAGGTCTGACGACGATTCCTGACACAGGAACGGATGAGTGCACGGTCATCTCGTGGGGTAGAAAGACGTTTCCTGCCACGGCCAGGTAGCAATTTGGTAGTGCCATGTTCAGCTTGTTTTTTTTTTGTTGTAATGAACGGCTGTCTTGGAGATCTTCAGTTTTTTCGCTACCTGTCTCTCACTCATGCCAATTTCCAGCAGTGCCAAGATGGCTGCCTTTGTGGCTTCACATAATTCTTTTGTTTTAGGCATTATGTGAGAGCTGACAACTTCTGAGTTGTGCTACGGCTTGAATGTAAGCAGGAAACCACTCTAGGCCTTTGCATGTGCAGTGCTGCTTGTGACATGAAATGGCCTCTTATATACCCTGGGAATCAATTAAGCTTAAGAATGTCAAATAGGACATAAAGTATTATGTGACCAGCTGCATTTTTTGTTGTGTTCATTGTATTATACGTTTAGTGGTACCAGATATTAGAATGAACAAGAAATTGAAGACAACAAGGGTGGTCTAATAATTTTTTCCATGACTGTACGGTATGTGACAATAATCATATGTGTATAATAACAGTAGAAGTGTGACCAATGATAACAGTAGCAGCAAGAGGAATCTGGCAGGACCACAGCAGCTCTTGTAGGCTGAAATCAAGACGGTCACATTAACCAGTGCGCAATCATCAGACTTGACAATTATCACAGGAAAACAATCTTTGTTATATCAAGATAACGAAACAATAAGTCATTATCACGACATAACAGTGCACAAAAAAAAAAAAAAAAAAAATACATGGCCGTCCTCGTCTTCCGTAATTAACAGCAGTGTTTGCATATGACTTGTATTTTCTTTTCCCGTTTTGTCACTTTGCATTAATGACATTGGATTGCTGATTATTAGGGCCGTAACGGTACATGTATTTGTATCGAACCGTTCGGTACGCGTCTTTCGGTTCGGCACGACCCTGTACTGAATGATTGGGCGCAGGATATTATTTTATTTTATTTTGTTTAATTTTAATTCAGTTTTTGCGAGCCGAACCATTTAAAATATCTAGTTCCCCGACGGACAAAATTGAGTGACGGACCGAGTCCCGTAAATCTCCACTTTCACTTTGTGCAGTGCATTCTCGCATTTCGATAACATGGCAAGTGAGCCTGACGAACCTGAAGACCCACCCGCAAACCTTAAGTCCTCCGTTTGGGAACACTTTGGTTTCAGGGTAAAATATTTAGATGGAAATAAACAAGTTGATAAGACAAAAGCAGTGTGCCGACACTGCAGAACAGCGGTCGGGTATGTACTTGGAAACACGTCAAATTAACATGCTAACGCCTCTACACCATCCGAGTTTGAACGTTAACCGGTGTGACGGATTAACTGGTGTTGAATCAACTGGTGAGAGACAGATGTGGTGTGGGCGTGGCCTGTGTGAACCCGTTGTCCGCTAACCAGGAAATAAACATCGCGATCGCTTCGCGTCTGTATTTCATTCATTTAAAGCTGTCGTTTGCAACATCATGATACAATATACTGGTCTGGACATTACTCACATTAATGAATCGCCGTTTGCACTGATATCCTCCACAGACATGTTGAGCCACGGAGACATCAAGCCAAGACGAGAGCCAGGAGAGCACGATTCCCCGTGACATTCAGCAAACGCTCCACAATCGTTCACAACAATAAAAACCTGAATGCATCCAAAATGTGAGCGGATTGACATGTTATAGTCACACGATATAAGTCTATAGGCTACAATACTGACGTTAGTCCGTGCCTCTGATGATTCGCGTTCCCTACACCTGTGCGCACCTGTGCATCCAAATCGCTTTAAAATTAGAGTTCACAGTCATGTCACATGTTTATGAATGAGTTTAAATGAACTGTAAAGAATATCGTTGTGTTGAGCGAAATTAAAGTGTGTAGCATTGGGTGTAAAACACGATCGATGATAGTATCACAAGTTAATCTGAGCGCATCACATGTTCCCACAGGGAGCTGCTCCACACTACACGCCAACACTTCTGACTGTATGTGTAATTCACAGCCTGTGGGAAAGCACAGACAGCTTACACATCCACTTGATATGGAATTAATAATGATATATGATAAAGACTGATGACGGAACATTTCGTAAGTGATTTACTGACATTTACAGTTTTGTAAACAGGCATTAACAGAGACACCTACCCCACTCCGTAACGTAAAGATAGCCTACCTAATATTACACAGTGAAAGGGCCTCGGTGGCTTAGTGGGTAGAGCTGGCGACCTATGAACTAAGCTGTTGTCCCAGCGAGCCGGGGTCGACTCCAGCCTGAGATCTCCTGTATGTTATGTGTTACACACTTCTATCTCTCCTCTCACAACCTTGTGCACAATTCACTTATTCATACAAATTAGATGACTGTCACCTATACGAGGACAACACTTGGCCTGCTATTATTATTCTCTTGCCCCGATTGGTTTAGTTTTGCCTACTACACTCGTGCGTATTACTGTCCTCACTAAAAACAATAGTTACCTGTCATGTCTAATTTGTATTAATGAGTATTAGTGAATTGTGTAAAATATTTTCATAAGGAGATAGATAAAAGTGTGTAGCCTTCTATATTTATAATTTAACTGAGACAGATGTTGAATCACAAGTTAATCTGAGCGCATCACAATTTGCCACAGCAGAGTGTGAGCTGGGTGGAAACAGCTCAGACTGTGTGTTTCACTTACGGCTGTATGTAACGTTAGCCTGTGTATAAAGTTCTCAGACCAACTTTACACTATGTTAGTGATGTTACAAATATAAGACTGACCATAGAAACATGTAGCCTTTATTGACATTTTATGAGCCGATATTTATTTATTAACCTTGCCACTTTTTCTATTTATTGATTCCTGATTCCACTGTATTCACTCCTAGCATCTTTGTATTTTTTATTCTACATGTTTATTGTATGTGTTGTGTTCACATGTTGTTGTGCTGGGCTGCTCAAACCAATTGCCCCATGTGGGATCAAGAAAGTTGTCTGAGTCTAAAAGATTTGCTGACGCTCGCCGTGTTTTTAACCGTAATCCATACTTCGTCATTATATGCCTCTCTGAGATCTGCATCAAAACCCCAGCCTCAGGCAAACATCTACCGACTAGTTAATTTAAAACTATGGGGGATTTATTACATATTTTATGGAGGCCTCTTACATTGAACTGCGATGACAACGGAGTGGGCAACGTAGGTTTCTTGACCGCAGTGTGTCTTGCCTGTTTACAAAACTGTAAATGTCAGTAAATCGCTTACGAAATGTTCCTGTCATCTGTCTTTATCATATATCATTATTAATTCCATATCAAGTGGATGTGTGAGCTGTCTGTGCTCCCCACGGCCTGTGAGTTACACATACAGTCAGAAGTGTTGGCGTGTAGTGTGGAGCAGCTCCCTGTGGGAACATGTGATGCGCTCAGATTAACTTGTGATACTATCATCGATCGTGTTTTACACCCAATGCTACACACTTTAATTTCGCTCAACACAACGATATTCTTTACAGTTCATTTAAACTCATTCATAAACATGTGACATGACTGTGAACTCTAAAGCGATTTGGATGCACAGGTGCGCACAGGTGTAGGGAACGCGAATCATCAGAGGCACGGACTAACGTCAGTATTGTAGCCTATAGACTTATATCGTGTGACTAACATGTCAACCCGCTCACATTTTGGATGCATTCAGGTTTTTATTGTTGTGAACGATTGTGGAGCGTTTGCTGAATGTCATGGGGAATCGTGCTCTCCTGGCTCTCGTCTTGGCTTGATGTCTCCGTGGCTCAACGTGTCTGTGGAGGATATCAGTGGAAACGGCGATTCATTAATGTGAGTAATGTCCAGACCAGTATATTGTATCATGATGTTGCAAACGACAGCTTTAAATGAATGAAATACAGACGCGAAGCGATCGCGATGTTTATTTCCTGGTTAGCGGACAACGGGTTCACACAGGCCACGCCCACACCACATCTGTCTCTCACCAGTTGATTCAACACCAGTTAATCCGTCACACCGGCACGACTAGAAAAAGCAATCTGGTGCAAACTACAATATCGTCGTCGTTTAAAAAGAAAGAGCGTTTCCCTGACAAAAGAAATAAAGAAATAACCAACGCCATTGGAGTTGAGTAAAATTGTTTAAGCTGCACTTTAGATATAAGCATGTTTTGTTTACTGCACTTTAACAAAGTGGGAAAGCTAAGTTCCTAGTAAAACTGAATCTGAGCAGGCTTTAATATAAGAGCAGGCTTTAGTATAAGTATAGTGCAGCTGGTCAGCTTGCTGGTCAGCAAGAGAGAGCAGCAGAGAGGGAGAGGCCATCGCTAACTTTAAAGCTAAGTAACTAGCAGTTTGCTCAAATAACTAGCAGATTGCTAACCGCTCAGCTAAAGTAAGTAGCATTTCTGAATAGAGGTTAGCGAGACAGTCGCTAAAAAAGAGAGCCATGACTTTAACACACGGAAAACCGGACGTTATAATCAGTTTATTTAAAAAATCCGGACACCCCGGAAGGGGTGTGAAAAGTGGACATGTCCGGGCAAAAGAGGACGTTTGGTCAGCCGAAGTAACGTTACTACTGATAGTTAGATCAGAGTTTGACGATCCGGTGCACACTCAAAAATAGAGGTACGAGACAAGAACATTTCTGTACCTATAGGTACATTTTTTAAGAATGATCTCTCAAAAGTACAATATTGGTCTTTAAGAGGCCAGAAGTGTACCTTTAGACGATCAGAAAGGGTTCAAAGTGATATAAAGTACAACTTCGTACCATTTCAACCCTAAGGGTACCTGCAGCATTGAAAAATGTGTGTAGCTCATAGACAATAACTATTATCAGTAGTACTTCTAATACTAATAGTAGTATAATTATAGTTTAGGCATTTAGAATCATTATAATAATAATAATAATAATAATAATGATGATGATGATGATTAAATAAATACATTTATTTAGTTATTCATTTATTAATTAATTATTAGCATCTTTTTTTATTAACTTTTACTCATAATTTTTAACATGATCTTGTTTTATTATATTTATCCTTCAAGATTTTACTTACTGTTGTGTATTTTGCTTTTATTATCTTTAATTACGGGTTCAAGCACACTTTTACACCATCCTGACACTATCAACTATTTAAGAGGTTTCCTGCTTTGTGAAGCACTTTGGGCTGTATATTTGTATGAAAGGTGCTATATGAATAAAGTTGAGTTGAACGGAGTTCTTGTAAAGTCAATAATCACACAGCAAGATAAAAATGCGCCAAGCAATATAGTTCCCCAGTACAGCAAAATGGTTGCCTAACAACAACAGCGGCGCATTAATACCACAGGCTAAAGGCCAAAGACGCTGCTGGCTCAGACACCAGTGCTGAGGTCAAAGGATGGGAAGTGAAGCATGGCGCTCAGAGGTCTGTCAACTGAGGAGCTGTTACAAAAGTTGGTGGTGGAAGGAGGTATTGACGTTTCAGAGGAGGAGGCTCAAAAATTTAGAGGTAAGTTAAGTGTAATTTTGATTTTTACAGCATTCATTTTAACCAATGAGCTAAATTTAGCAAATATCTGAACAGCTATCTTTAACATGGGTAATAGCTAGCTGCTAGCTAAGTTTTATCCAGTATTAATTACAGTGACTAACCGGCGGTAGCTATACAAAAACGTCTCTCTCACACTGCTAATATGTAAATATAGTTATCAAAAATCTCATTAGTAAGCTTAAGTTATTGCATCAGCTATTAGCCATATTGCTGTGAAGTTTTTGTTAGCAAGGACTCCCGTTTTCCCGCTCAAAGTGATACGAAACAAAGAAAAGTACAAATTTGTACCATTTCAGCTTCATGGGGTACATGGCTCTGCAGCACCCAGATAAATATGAACTATTAATAACAGTAACGGACCGTGTCATTATGGCGCATGTCAATGGTGACGTAACTCCAGTTACCATAGACATTAAATGAAGGAAGAGAAGAAGAAGCAGGCCGGATGTGACGTCCGAGAATGAGCGCTATCATTGCTAGGCTAAGCTAACTCGTCATGGATCATGGTTATACATTAACGGTTGCTGCACCTTCTGACACCGAAGCTGTCCCGGTAAACAACCCGGTAAAACGGAAACGTACGGGTCAACCAAGCGATCCCAGAAGAAGAGAGCTAACTTTAATCCAGGATAAATATTGGTGTGGCCTTTCTGAGATGGAGAGAGCTTCGTGAAAATCTAGACTACAATTCACCGCCGTCCTCGCGTGTGTTATACTAGACAGGTAAACAGAGATCTGGCTGATGTTATGGAAATATTAATAATTTCCACCAGTGTATTGCAAGCGCTGCTGCCCGCCGGGGCTCCAGCGCTCCGGCCAGCGGCCTCCACTGCTGAGCGCTGCGGAGCGGAGCGGAGCGGAGGCTGGCTAACCACAACATTTAACGATAGGTTTCTATCATGTTGAGCTGATGTAAATGAACTGCATTTATAAAAGAGGCATAGGAAGGAGGAATAGCTAAACATCAGACTCACTGAGCAAGAGAGAGCAGCAGAGAGGGAGAAGCCATCGCTAACTGTAAAGCTAAGTAACTAGCAGTTTGCACAAATAACTAGCAAATTGCTAACCGCTTAGCTAAAGTAAGTAGCATTTCTGAATAGAGTGTAAATAACTGAGGTTAGCGAGACAGTCGCTAAAAAAGAGAGCTATGGCTTTTTCATCAGAACTAGTGTCAGCTCAAATGATAAATCCAGCACAATTGACGTGGTGTAGATGCAAAGAGATGCTTGTGATGCTCATTTTCACTATTGTATTGCAAGCACTGCTGCCTGTCGGGGCTCCAGCGCTCCGGCCAGCGGCCAATGCTGCGCATCTGTTATATAACTTCAACACCCATGAGCACTCGCTACTTCGTGACGTCATCAAACTCCGTCTTCTTTTATTGTTTTGGTTTGGGACCCCTAGTGGCAGAAAATTACACATTGTACGTTTAAACAAAAAAGAGATTAAGATACAGATCGTGACAGACAGGCAGACCAAGGGTGGATCAGTGCTCTCAGTAGTGATGAATACAAGGTAAACTGTAAAGATTTAACAAATAACCCAATTGATGTGAATTAACATATAATAAAGGTTATCGGCTGCTCCATCCTCCATGAAAGCTGTTGAAAGCTGGACTTGAGGGTTAAAAATTACATTGGTTTTATATACCGGCCTATTTGTATGTTACCACCTACAGAAACAATCAATTAACTTGTTTTTCCACATGTTACTTACTTTGGAACAGTTCTTATCCTGTTCTGTATTAGGGTGACTTCAGGACATAGTGTTGTGTCACTTTTCTTGCTAATGTCTGGAAGTACCATGAAAAATTCAATGTCATGTGTTGTTGTTGTTTTATAGAAATATTGCAAGGACCAAGATGCACAGTTTTTTTTGTCAAGTAAAATTAGATCTTCTGTTTGAAGAACTGACTGATGTAGATTCTTGTTGCCTTTAAAGTTGATATAGATAATAAGTATAGATGTTTGTGTTATTTTTTATTTTAAACTAGAGTTGGATAGTTAAAATACATTTTGCTACCACTACAGTAAGCAGAGAAATAGGCTTAGGTCTCCTTCATCAGTAACAGCATACGTTCGGAGATAAAATGCTTTATTTTATTTGGTTGCAAAAAACTGAGCATTTTATTTATGTATTTTCAGTCTAGTTATCATGCCCTGTATGTCCACAGTTACTGTGCTTCTGTCAGTTTAATATCCTTTTTATTTACATTACATATTTATATTTCAGACAATGATGTGGATGGAGAGACAGTAGACTGCGGACTCACAGAGAGCATGATTGCATATCTCTTTGACAAGTCTTTCAAGAAGCAGCTGAAGTTCAGAGATTTCACAAACCGCTACAAGGAAGTCATCGTTACTTTACAAGCCGTCAACCCAGAACAAAATACATCTGAAACTCCTGTGTCCCCAGCAAACCAGAGGTATTATGTATTAAATGTGTCAATTTGCATCTGCATTAAAGTGCTTGCAAAATGGCAGAGATAATGTTGTTCTCCTGTTGTATTGCAGTTCAGAACCTACTTGCCACAGACTGCCTGTCGTCATTTCCGTTCCACAATTCCCACAAGATGTCCAGAGCCGCTTAGATGCCAAAGAGCCAGTCCACAAGGAACAAAAGTACCGCAACAAAATAATTGGGACTCTCTATGAAATGCTGTCACAGTACACAATGTAAGGGTTTCTTTCCAAATATTACACAATAATATCAATAATGCCATAACAACATAAAATCATACATCACATGTTCTCAGGTCTAAATTGTATTTTTTATAATTTCTCATCAAATATAATATCAAAGTAATGTGGTTTGTTTTGTCACTGTTTGAGACAGGTATCCAACCCACTCAGACTACATACAGGTCATCAAAGCACTGATTGTGAAGTATCCTTTCTTAAGGGACATTCACGGGAATGGTTATGTAAGTACCTCACCTTTTGTTTCTTCTTTAAAAGATTCCAGATTAACATAAAGTATGCATAATTGACTAATGATATCCATTTGGAACAACTAGCATACCTGGCACAGCCAACTCAAGAGAAAATTCAAAGCAGAACGGGCTCCACTAATCCACAATGAGGAAGTAAAACAGGTCAAAGAGAAGTTTGGGCAAGCAAGAAAATTGAAGACTACAGAAGAATCTGCAGGCTCATGTCCGAAACGACTGAAGCCATCTCTAGTAAGTCCCCACACCCTCAGCCTCTCAAGAGCTAAGGCATCATATCTAGTCATATTGTGTGCACATGATCGATAATCAGTGATATCTGCTTCGATAAAGGAATCGTGCATTGTGGGGGAGGACGCAGCCTCCATTGAGGCTCATATCAAGGTGCTGCTTGAGCAATACCGAAAGCTGCATCCCGACACGAAGCTGGTGAAAGACCGCATGATGAAAACCTTTGCATGGAGACGCCGAGAAATAGCAGAAGGAATATCTACTGAGGATCTCTTAAAGAGATATCCATTCCTACGAACATCTGCGGGGGTAAGAACTGTTATGCTGATTAGGACAGCAACTAACGATTATTTTCATTGTCAATTAATCTGTTTATTATTTTCTGGATTCATCGATTACTTAATCTGGTCATATTATCAATTATTTTTCAAGTCTATCTCGTAACAATAATTTTCTTTATCTCCTAATCTGCTGACCATTTACTTGATTAATCTATCACTTGTTTTGCAATTTAGAAGTTGGTATCAAATATTGGTCAAACTGATAAAATGATTATCAAAATAGTTGGCAATTAATTTAATAATCAATTATTCAAGTAATTGTTGCAGCTCTAAAGCTGATGCCAACTTGAGCTACGGATGGGACAAATTAAAGCACTTTTATCCCCAATCTGTATATTAAACTTGTGAAAGGTTGTTTAAATTCTTTACATAAAATGTCTGTCTTTCCCCTATTTTGCTTTTTTTTTTAAATGTTCAGTTGTGCGACGAGGTTGATGCTATGCACCCCTCTGCAGTCAACATCTGCCGCCGCTTCAGTGAGAACTTCACATTTGTTCTTCCAAACATTCTTAAACTTGTCAAGGATTTGCCACTAAAGAAGGTGTACATGGAGGCAAGAGAGGATGCACTGGCTGAGGACATTACAGGTGCTGATTTGAGCAAATACAAATAGTCAATTTTGTGACATAGTTGTGTCAACGATAACAGGATGTATAATGCAACATTATCTTAATGTTTTTCAGTTTCTTTCTGACATGACTTGAAGTAACATAGCATCTCTAATGCAGTTGCCTGTCTGTGGGAATTTGCACGTTATTAATACCAATCGAAATTTGATGAGGTGCATTTGCACTTACAGTTGTACTATTTCTCTGACCTAGGAATTGACTTCAAGGGGGGACTCCTCCTCTTGCCAACAATCTTCAAGGAGAAAATTGAAGATCTCATCATCCTTGGAGAGGTAAATACCTGGTGCTGTGCATAGCCACTGGCCACAAGTTTTGGATCACTGTGCATGCCTTACCAGATCCATCTCATTATGTATACTAACATTTTTTTCCTCTTATGTAGAATAATCCTGTAACTCCATACCCAACTATTCAAGTGAAAGACCAGGATTGGAAAACTGCCCTCTCCAGACAGTGTCACAGTGTGGTGAAAGTTGAAGGAATTGAGGTTTGTTCCTGCAGTTCGCTGGATGAGGCCTACATTGCAGCCTTCTGCACATACTTCGTCTTCAACATGACATATCCCCCATACTTCAAAAAGACACTGATGTTTCTCCAGAGTCGTGTCGCAAACATCATCGAGCAAGGAGACAAACCCCTGCCAGTAACTGTCACTCGAGTGCTCAACCACCTTTACTGAACATGCCTGGCCTGCATAAATGTTCAAAATGTTCAAAAAGGACCTTTACACTTAGGAAACTGATTCAGCATGTTGGACTTGTACATGCCCATGAACCTCATTTCACCATAACTTGTGGGATAAGTAACTGCCAGTCAGCTTTTTTCAAGTATCATTCTTTTAGGCGGCATGTTTATCGAAAACACAAAGACGCTATTTGTAATTGCCCTGAAGCAACTGAAGAACATTTCGAAGAACATGCACACACACAAGTTGAACACACACACACACAGTTCAGCAGCCCGCACCACCTAGTATGGACAGTTTGCTTGAGAATTTAAGAGACCATTTGTTTAGCTTCATTCTCAAGTGTACTGAAAAAAATAATCTCTCCCTCTCTGTCCAACAAGACATTGTTGATGATCTTAATTTTTTGTTGTGTTTTTTCAAAGAAAACTACGACTCATTTATTTCTTATCATTTGGATAAGAATGGTTTCCACATCAGTGATTGTCCAGAACTTGAGCAGGTTTTGTCTACTTCAGACTTTTTCCAGAAAGCATGTGATTTAATTCGGTCACCATTCATGATAAAAGAACACTGCAAATCAAAATTGAACATGACAGAATCCATCAGTTACACAGTAAGAGACAATTCAGGAATGAAAATTGGTAATTATTCTTATGTTCCAATCACACAGGTATTAAGAAAATATTGTCAGGTGGAGGATGTGTGGGAACAGATTGTTTTGGATAACCACAGCAACCAAGATGATGATGAAATTCTGACTGATTACAGTGATGGGATGTATTTTAAAGAGCACTCATTTTTCCAAGATCACCCTCAAGCTCTAAGACTTCATTTTTATGAGGACGAGTTTGAAATTGTGAACCCACTTGGTGCTAAAAGAAATAAGTACAAAATCTGTGCTTTTTATTATACAGTAGGGAACATAAGTGCAAAATATCGTTCAAAGTTAAGTCACATTCATTTAGCCTTAATGGTTCGCCATTCACATTTAAAAGAGTGTGGGCTTGAAACTATACTACAACCCTTGATAGCTGACCTCAAGATGCTGTCCACAGAGGGTTTCACTGTCTGTCTTGATGAAGTAGAGCACACAGTTCATGCTGCTCTAGCAACCATTTCATGTGACAACCTCTCTGCTCATATGATTGGGCGGTTTTCAATGTCTTTCAATACTGGCCGAATATGTCGATTTTGTATGGCCTCACATTCAGAGATACAACAAAAGTTTTGTGAGGACAGTTTTGTTCTTAGAACAACTGAAGTACATAAATACCACATAGACTGTGTGAAAAATGACAAAGACAGTGCTGCTTTGTACGGTGTCTATGGTAATTGTACATTTGATGCACTGCCTTACTTTGATGTGACAAAATGTCTTCCCCCAGATATAATGCATGATTTGCTGGAGGGAGTTATGCCTCTGGTGATGAAGCTGGTCATTTGTAAAGCTCATAATGAAAAGCACATAACCATACATGAAATCAATGATGAGCTGAAAAATTTAAACATCGGTAAGAATGACAGACCAAACAAACCAGTGCCATTGACTGAAAAAATTCTTCGAAATTCTAACATAGTTGGATCAGCCAGTCAAAAATGGTGCTTATTCAGGCTCTTGCCTTTTTTAATGGCTCACCATATTCCACCTGGTAGTCCATATTGGCATGTGTTCTTACTATGTTCAGAAATCGTGGATATCATAATGGCTACAAAAGTGAGAAAAGATGAGCTTGCTCATTTAAAATTGCTGATTCAAGAATTCCTTGATAAGACTACTGAAGTCTTTGGAGATGTTTTAACACCAAAGTGTCACTACTTGATTCACTATCCTAGACTGATATTGATGTACGGTCCTCTTCGCCCTTTGTGGTGTATGAGGTATGAAAGCAAGCATCAGTATTTCAAAAATATAGCCAGCAAATGCAGAAACTTTGTAAACATAACTGCGACTCTCAGCAACCGCCATCAAATGAAACAATGCTGGGAGTTTTCTTCAGATAGGTTCCTAGGTGACCATGAAAATGCGCTCAGCAAAAGCATTTGTGTGCCATTTTCATCTCTGCCAGGTGATTTACAGAATGCTCTGCAATTAAACAAAAGTTTTAAAGATGTGCAGTTTCAGGATAAAGTGCTTCAGCGTGTGTCTGCCATATCTGTCAGCGGTGTCAAATATGCCCTTGAGGATGTTTTTGTAGTAGGCCATCTACACACTGAAGCCATCCCTTTGTTCTTGAAAGTCAAGTACATTCTGAACGTTGACACTTTTTGGGTGTTGTGTGGGAAACTGTTATTTCCTTGCTCTTATGACAGTCATTTCCATGCTTACCAAGTGACAGTTGACAGTGACTGGATTCTGCTCAATCCAGGAAATGAGATAGACTATCAAGCTCTAGACACATATTTAGTTGATGATAGATTGTTTGTTTCCTTGAGGTATTCTGTGTAAATATGTTGATGTGATGGTTTAAGACTTTGACATGTATTGATTTTATGTGACAATATATATTCACAGTGAAATTTTATCATCTTTTAATGAAAATAAACAGTGACAAAGCAAATACTGTGGACAATTGCGGTACGTTTTTGTCTCTTTAAAGTCCAAAATAGGTTGTCGCTGGGGGGGTACCCTTATAAGTACCCAATTGTACCCTTTTCAATGGGAACATTTCTGTACTGTAGTTTAAAGGTACATTTATGTCTTGCAGGGTACATAATTGTACTTTAACTGGTACAACTTGATAAGGTACAGAAATGGACCAGGACTGAAGGGTACAGAAATGTTTTTCAAAAAGGTACACCCCCAGCGACAAGCATTTGTACCCTTTTAGGTACACGCTGGTACCTCTATTTTTGAGTGTGTGTAGGTACCAGATCGGCTCGGGCTGCTACACCTATACTGAATATAACTTCAGTAATATATCTCGTCCATGAGCATTTCTCTGCTACTGAAGCTCGCTCTGCCATAAAAACTGCCACAGTCGGTTTCAATTACACGGAGTGAGGAACGTTATAGCTGTATCTGTTATATAACTACAAGTCCCATGATACCACGCTACTTCGTGACGTCGTCCAACGCCATCTTCTGTTATTGTTTTGGTTTGAGACCCCTAGCGGTAGAAAATTACATATTGCACATTTAAAGCAGAAATGTATATTTTTCATTCAAAAAGTGTGTTAAAAAAACAGCAGGATTTTATTTTTCACTTTTATATTTCTATTTTCATCCAAACAATGTGAAAAAGCAGGATCTTATATATATTTGTTTCATTCAAAAATTGTGTAAAAACAGTTAACTGCTGAGGTGGTATGTTTTACTAAGGTTACCAATAAGTAAAAGATATTTAATAGTTGTCTATTTTTTTCATTACTGTACCAAAAAAAAACGAAACGTGACTTGTGTACCGAGGTACGTACCGAACCGAGATTTTTGTGTACCGTTACACTCCTACTGATTATTGAAATAATACATCAAACAAGATTGATTGAACAAGGTCAATGGATCTTTACACCCCTAATATGCAAATATATAGATCAGAGCATCACATGGAGTCACAATGTGCAGTCTATGCTTTGGAGTTTGTTGTTTCATGTTTCAGGTGAGGTTAAAAAACTGATGATACTCACTGATATGAGGCGCTGGCAGAATGCGAGCAGCTCGCACAGGACCATGGCGCACTGAGAACAGCTCTTGGGCTTCCCCTGCCAACTGAAAGAAATAATTTGAATTAAAGACAATGTAGAATTGCACATATCTGCTAGAGATAGAGAAAAGAGACAGTCCGTACTTAAGAATACAGACAGACAATACAGTTAAAGTTAAGCTTAAACCACATAGAAGATATTAGGCAACCCAGAGATGTCTACCGGTGGCCACATGACCCACTGTACTCACAAGTGTCAGTTATTAAGGGCATCATTTCCTGTCTCTTGCTGTCTGATGCTGAGTGTGTGTCTGGAAATACCACCTTCAAGACACACACTCAACACCATTGTCAATTGTATGCAGTTGTGCGTACACAATAGACCCCTAGAACATCTAGTAGCAGCAAAGTCTGGTAGCTCTGCAATTTTACTTAGTTTTACAGAATTTTTATTATATTTTTCTCAACTACTAATGGATACTTCTGTGAGGAGAAGAGTTTATTCAAGAGAGGAGCTTTTTTCATTGAAATGGATCAAGTCTGAAGGACACCATCCTATTCCAGCTGAGATGAAGAGGTGTTTTTGTGGTTGCCGTGCTGGTGCAAAGGTGAAGGCTTGGAAGTGGAGATATAAGCCCTTTCTTCCATCAGTCATCATGGGAAATGTCAACTCTCAAGTGATTAACTGGAGATATTGGTGAAGACTCAGAAAGCATACTGTGAGTGCAGTCTCATGTGTTTTACGGAAATGTGGTTGAATCAAAACATCTCAGAGTCTAACATGGATCTACCTGGCTTCACTCTCATACGATCGGACAGAGACTCTAACGCTAGTGGCAAGAAAAAAAGTTGGGGGCCTGGCTTTATTTGTGAACCAGAGATGGTGCAGCCCTGCACGTATTACTGTCAAGGAGAAGACGTGTTGTCCAGATATTGAACTTTTGGCAGTTGGTATGAGGCCATATTATGTACCAAGAGAATTCAGTCATATCATAACAATACTTGTGTACATCCCACCCAAGGTAACTGCTGAAGTTCCATGTGAAGTTCTCCATGAACTTGTTGTTAAGATACAGACTAAACATCCTGAAGCACTATTGATAATATCAGGAGATTTTAACCATGTTTCCCTCTCCTCTCACCTGACTGGATTTACACAGTTTGTTAACTGTCTAACCAGAGGAAATAAAAAACCTTTGATCTGCTGTATGCCAATGTCAGAGAAGCTTACGGAGCCACTGCCTTAACACCACTGGGCAGGTCAGATCACAACTTGGTTCTTCTGCAAACCCTGTGTGTGGAGGCAGCCTGCAACTAAACTCACAGTCATGAAATGGACACCAGAGGCTACTGAGGCTCTAAGAGACTGCTTTGAATGCACAGACTGGGATGTGCTGCTGGAAACAGAGGAGAATATCATGGACGTTGATAGACAGGTTGACTGTTTTACTGATTACATCAACTTCTGTAGAGACACAGTCACACCTACAAAGACTGTACGCTGTTTCCATAATAACAAACCTTGGATTACCAGTGACATAAAGGCAATCCTCAATGAGAAGAAGGCAGCTTTTAGAGATGGTGACAAAGCACGGCTCAAACAAGTGCAACATGAGTTGAAGAAGAGACTTAAGATGGGAAAGGTGGAATATAAAAAGAAACTGGAGAGGAATCTACAACACAGCAACATTCATGAAATGTGGAGAGGAGTCAACACCATCTCTGTTTACAACAACAAGAAAAGACAGCCAGTGGTGGGTGCCGGAGAAAGAGCTGTTCTTCAATAGATTCAATCCGGCAGCCACTCCCACTTCCAATGCTGCTTCTCCTCCTCCTCCTCCTCCTCCTCCTCCTCCTCCATCTCCTCCTCCATCACCTCCACCTCCACAACTTTTGTACAACTCCAATATGACAGCTAGCCCCCCTCTTACACCTGTGCCTCCACCCTTGTCTGTCACAGAGATGGGGGTGAGGTTGGAGCTGGGAAGACTTTGCTCTGGAAAAGCTGCTGGCCCAGATGGTGTGTGTCCAAGGCTCCTCAAAGATTGTGCTGCCCAACTGTGCCAACCTCTCCACAAGATCTTCAACCTCAGTCTACAGTTGGGGCGGGTGCCAGCACTGTGGAAGACTTCCTGTGTTGTGCCGGTACCAAAAATTAAATGTCCAGCTGAACTTCATGACTTCAGATCAGTAGCCCTCATTTCGCACATCATGAAGACCTTGGAGTGGCTGATTCTACGCCTACTGAGACTTGAGGTCAAAGACAAACTCGACCCCCCGCAGTTTGCATACAAACAACACATTGGAGTGAACAATGCTGTCCTCTACATGCTTCGCCATGCCCTAGCTCATCTGGAGGAACCTGGCGCTTATGTGAGAATCATGTTCTTTGATTTTTCAAGCGCATTCAACACCATCCAACCTAACATACTCAAAGACAAGCTCACAGAGATGGCAGTGGATCCTTCCTTTATCTCCTGGATCACAGATTACCTGACAGGAAGGCCACAGTATGTCAGGTTGGGGAACTGTATTTCTGGGACATTAATGAGCAGCACAGGGGCTCCACAAGGGACTGTCCTGGCTCCATTCCTGTTCACACTACACTGTGGACTTCAAATACAACTGAGTCCTGCCACATCCAGAAATACTCGGACGACACTGCTATTGTGGCGTGTATCAGGAATGGGTAGGAGTCTGAATATAGGGACCTGAAAAAAGCCTTCAGTGACTGGGGTCACAAGAACTGTCTCCTCCTGAACACATCAAAGACCAAGGAAATGATCATAGATTTCCGCAGGTCCAAGCCCCCTCTTCAGCCAGTGAATACCTGTGGGGTGGACATTGAGGTGGTGCCAAGCTAGAAGTATCTAGGTGCATACCTGGATAATAAGTTGGATTGGTCCCTAAACACAGACGCTCTCAACAAAAAGGGGCAGAGCCACCTCTTTTTCTTGAGGAAGCTCAGATCTCACAACATCTGTAGTAAGATGCTGCAGATGTTTTATCAGTCTGTGGTGGCAAGTGTGTTGTTTTATGCTACAGTCTGCTGAGGAGAAAGCATCAGACAGAAATATACAAGGCAGCTGGACAAACTAGTCAAAAGAGCTGGCTCTGTGACTGGAGTCAGGTTGGACACACTGGACGAGGTGGTGGAGAGATGCACGCTAAAGATGTTCGAGGCCATCAAGGAAAACCCAGATCATCCACTCCACAACACCTTGAGGGACCAAAAAAAAATTGTGGTGGCTAGCTGCTCTCTCTTCAATGCAGGACAGAGAGATACAGAAGATCCTATACCAATAGCCATCAGGCTTTATAATTCTTTGACATATAATAGATGAGCTGACAGATAACTGAATTTCCCCTTGGGGATGAATAAAGTTATTCTTATGTATGCTAATTTTGTGCAATATTTAGACACACACCTGCATTCTTGCGCTATGGGCATCGTGCAATTCAATCTAGCACTTTATTATTTGGTGCAATTTTGAGCAATGTGCAATATAACAAGTACTTAGGTGGGTGGTGGAGGGTGGTCCAGTGGTTGAAGTTCCAGCCGAACCACAAAGTAAAATCTACTGAGCTCAAAATAAAGGTTCAGTGGCATTGCAATGTAAATGAGCTGCCTACACTTACTGTGACAGTGCCAACAGGAGAGGGCTGGGGATACCGATTAATACCATGTGGGCAGAAGCCCATGATGTCATTTCCTTTTGCACATAGTGGTTATTTTCTAAGCCACTTTCAGTATTTTAGACTAAATGTTTTAATAAGACTTTTATTAGGCCCAAAATTACAGGATACAAAGAGTTTATTTGCACAGTTGATTAGACAAACTATAAAAAGTTCAAATGATTAAAACATTTTAAGGACATCCTTTTTGGTTTTTGGTCAAAATGTTCTGAGTGTTGAGGGTTTTGTTTGAGGAATATATAACCCTAGTATATCAAAAATCCTGGCTGTGTATTGGGCTAGGTTTTGTCAGGAATGTTTTGATGCTAGTGCTAATACAGTATGATATCTAAGCTTCAAGAAAAAAAAAAAACTCTATTAAATCTATTTGGACATTATTGCTGCAACTTAACATTTCATACCTTTCAAACTTTCAGAAATTTCTTATATATTCTGGTAACAATTCTGCATTTAAATGAATGGATGATTTGTTCACAATTAAGACATTTTCATGAATTTTAATCTTTTAATCTCATGTACTCATTCATACTCTCAGCTAAAACTCCTTTCAAACATTTAAATGCTCCACATCTTCCATATTTAAACATTTGACCCTTCTGGAGCTTAGTAAAAATGTTTACATTGGTGTGTCTTGGACAGAAAGCTCACAGCCAGATTCGAGAGAAACTTTCACTGACACCAGAAATCTCTGTAAGAAAACAGTGCCAGTTTTTCAACCTGCAGCAATGCTCACATTTGTGACACTACACAAACAGATTTCACACAATGAGTTCATCAGGGTGTATCTCTCACAGTGTAAAGTAAATGCAATGTAAATTTCAGGTTTTGACAGGGAAGCAGATATTTAAAAGGTGTGCCTCAGCTCAATCTCTATGAAGTTAACTATGATCCAGGAGTCAATCAGCTGTTGGCATTACAATGGTGACCTTGGACTTCAGACAGAAACACAAGTGATTGACATGAGCTAATTTGTGCAGTTTGAGACAAACACATGCAGACAAAGGACTTTGATAGGCTTTTTGAAATTTGTCATTCATAAAATCTTTTCTACTTAATACTTTCAGATAGAAATTCCACTCAGACCTAACAAAGCATCACATCTTTCATGCATTTTAGGTATTATTCAAACTTTAAGTGACATTCATAGTAATCACACCCGTTTGCCCTTTCCAACTATTCTTACTATTTCAACTTTTTGTTATACATTTGAGCTAGCAATTGGCTCTTCTTACATTGAGACTCCGGATGAGCTTGAGTATGCGTGTTCATGGCATCCTGGATGGTTCTGGTAATCCATGGTTTCCCCCAGGTAGTCCTTGTGAGTCAGCAGCTTCATTATGAGCCGCAAAACCCTTTAACATCATTAACTATGCACCACTAGCTGTGTTGACACTGCTATCGGTGCAAACACAGCTAATAATGATACCATAGTTAACAATGTTAAAAGGGGTTTGCAGCTCAATTTTTTGCCAATTTCTCACCAGGGCTATCTGGAGGGAGACCAGAGGATGGCCACCATGTTTCAACAGCAAAGGTGTTGGGTCGGGACAAAGTTACTTGCATTAATCGCAGAGTAAGCAGTGCCGCTTGCTAGCTCCAACCAGTTTTGTTGGTGCACAGTGCAGTTAACTAAAGAATAAGAAAATTAACCTATGGGCCACCATGCATAACCAGTCAAAAGTATTCTTGGCTGTTAATAGTTAACGGTTAAGTGTTTCATTGCTTCACAGATGATGAAAAAGCGAAGGACTGAGAGTGCTTTTTTTTTTTTCTTTCCCCAAACTGCTATTCCTTAACCTCCTTCACTGATCAAACAAGTGCATTCCAGCACATTTGCAAAGCTTGAAATTAAATTCAGGAAGAAACACTGGGATGATTTTTTAAAGTTTACTGTATTTATGGTCTTTACAGTGGAAATACAGCCACAGTTTTGAGCACCTAAATGGATATGTGGTTGTGTCTGCCCAACCTGGTTTAGGCTTCTTATGTGATGACAGTGTATTAGGTCAGTGGCCTGTGAGGCTCTTGGCAGTGTCTAGCGTGTGTAATAGCACATTGTTTTAAGCGCAGAATGCCCCATTTTTGCGTTTCTTTTATGCGTTAAATTACAGTGAAACCTGCATTATCACTTTACTAGTGCTTTAATCTGGTTGTTTAAAGTATTTTAACCCATCTGAGGGGATGATTGCTCTTTTTGTGCAATTAGTAGCCTTTTCAAAGTGGCGGATTTAGAGCATTTTTTATTCAAAGTGCTTGAAGTCCAGCGGTGATAGATTAACACTGGAGATACAAGCAGGTTATACGAACACTGATAGCTGGAATAAAAAGAGGTTGGCAGTAGGGTAGGATTCCTCTACAGGCAAATGGACCTGCAAGGGGGAATAATAGAATTTGTTGGATTAAAATAAGAAGAGGGACGGGATGGAGGTTAATGCGCTGGGTTATTGTGCATTACCCCGTCGCTCATCCTCGCCTTACATGGCTCTGTGTGACATCCACTGCCATCAACAACATCCCCACCATTACATTAGTGGCCCAGCGTATGTAATATGCCAAATTGCTTTTTCAAAGTTGTTTTCCCTGCACACTGTTATTCATTATATTCATTTCATTTGTTGCTCTGATGTTTTTGTGGAATCACAGTGTCTGCTCTTTTGTTTTAATCTCTCAAATGTAATACCATAAGCTGTGAACAGATATCTGGGGCATATTCACTAGCGAGTCAGCTCACTAACACAGGCCTGGACATATTGGAGGTTTGGATGGAGCAGGTGCTTCAGGGATCGGACAATAACAGGTGCTTGTTCATGGGCTGCCATAACATGCAGCAATAAAACCATAGAGGTAGCCTACACAAGCTTTGGGTGATCCAACACTACTTGAACTGAAAAACTGCAAAACAAACTTAAGTAAACTTTCTTATGTGAAGTATCTCAGGATCTAAAAATGAATTCACAAACACGTTTACTAACCTAGTGAAAGCCTCAGATGAAACCTAGGATCAGCTGTGTATCACCATGTCTATCACAGATCTTGTCAAATTATTTACTGCAACTGTCTGCCTCATGAGTCTAATGGACTTACTAAGCTTCAGCGTACTGCAGCTATCTCTCTCTTAAGTGTGCATACAGCCAAAGAACCAAGAACCCAAACTATAAGAATGAAATGAGAGCACCCCTTTGTTCACAAAACAGAAAACACAGGACAGCTCACCCTGAGTTTTTATCATCATTATTATTATTATTATTACTATATTATTTTATTTTCATATCATAAAACTTCATTCAAATGTGATCTATACCATATTCAGACTATATACACCAATCAGCTAAAACATTAAAACCACTGACAGGTGAAGTGAATAACATTGATCATTTCATTACAATGCAATGTTCTGCTGGGAAACCTTTGATCCTCACATACATGTGGATGCCCTTTAATGCACTCCACTCACCACTCAGGAATAGCCCACGGAACATGACAAAGAGCTCAAGGCATTGACCTAGCTTTCAAATTCCCCAGATCCCAGTCTGATCAAGTATCTGTGGGACAAACTGGTACTCCGGAGGTCCTTTGTCCAGGCCCCAATGGGTCAGAGGCAAGTCCTATCTACGGTGGGGCCTCTGACCTGTCAAGGCATGGCGACAGAACCTCTGCGGGTGTCCTGTGTTGTCTGGCACCAAGGTGTTGTCAATGGATCCTTTGAGTCCTTTGGGTTGTGAGGTAAGCCTGCATGCCCAATGGATTTTCAATTAGATTGGGATCTGGGGAGTGTGGAAGCCAGGTTGATGCCTTGAGCTCTTTATCACATCCCCCGTGCCATAACTGAGCAGTTTTTGTGGTGTGGCATGGTGCATTGTACTGTCTGGGACAATAAATAAATGGCATTACTAATGGCGCTACTTTTTTCAGTAACGAGTAATCAAAAAAGTTACTGTCTCCCCAGTTATAACATTGTTACCGTTACTCACAATAAAATGCACCATTACTCGGATTTACTTGAGTTCACTGAAGCTGATTTCATCCAAGCGAGCTCCTTCTCAGCGGAGCTCTCAAGTTTTTTTTTTTTCTGTGGTGAGGGCAGGTGAGGGGGAAGCATAAGTGATGATGATTGGCATAGGGAGAGTAAAATTTCATCATATACCAGTTAGAGGCAGAGTAGGGTGGGTATTCACAGTCACACAAGCAGGGTTGTCAGGTCCGCGTATTAGCCGCGACTTTGGGCTTGTTCCTAAAGTGGAGTTGCTTATTTGGGCTTACTCTCTAAATGTTGCCTTTCTCTCTATATGTATCCATCTAATAAGTTATTTAAACACTGCAGTCGAACTATATATGTATGTATGTATATTATATATATATATATATATATATATATATATACACACACATACATATATACATATATATATATATAATATACATATATACATACATACATATATATATATATATATATATATATATCTATATATATCTATATATATATATATATATATATATATACACACATATATATATATCTATATATATATATATATATATATATATATATATATATGTGTGTGTGTGTGTGTGTGTGTACATGTGTGTGGCTGAGATGGTTACTAGCCGAGAACAACAGCGACAATACTGCTGACAGAGATGACAGTGTAGATGTGGGGATGTGGGGTGAACCAGTTGGTGGGGGCTGCATTTCCACAACAAAAAACGTCCAGTTACAGTAGGTCTGGGTAGCAGTATCAGTATATATGAGCAGAGTGCCAAGCTATAAAGATCATCAAGCCAGTGGGATATACACACAGGAACTCACATGAACATCCAAACACAGCTGGAACGTCTATCACATAAAAGAACAGAGAGACTCAGACTACAACACACACTTATGCATGTACATATCAGTGTTGTTTTTGGCAGGCATTTTAGATTTAGTCTTAGTTTTAGTCTTTTGGACTAAAATGCTTATTAGTTTTAGTCAAATTTTAGTCATTTTTATATGTGATAGTTTTATGTATGTTTGCATTATTTGGCCCAACAGCCTCAAGGCTAGCCCAAGTAATTTTTTCCAGGGTTACAGTATGCAATGGCTCAGAATATCTATCTATATATTTTTGTTTATTACATATGTTCATCTTTTATGAAACCTGGATAGTGTACAGCAATTGGATTATGGTACATGAATTATGCCCAATACCATTTTTTTTCCTACTGAATTTCAATACTTTTACCAACTAAGATGTTATTCTTTTCATTTGCCATTGAATGTGTAGGGTATTGGATGATCTGTAATGAATTGCATTCAAATGTATTGCCTTCATGTATGTATTGTGAGTAATATGAACAGTAATCCTTTTTTGTTACTTATTTCAGGACGAGGTGAGAGATATCCCACTAGATCCGACTGAATTGGTGGCTGATTCCAGCTATTGTGTCAGTGGTGTACCACAGTCAACCCCCCACAAAAGCCATGCTGCTGCGGGCCCCTTACTCACTTTTCAGCTGACTAGTCCTGAGCAGACAGGTCCACGCACAAAGCCCTCAAGATCTGGGAAATATTTTGCCCTGGCACCAAGTTGGAGAGGACAATCGGTATGCTAATTGCTCTGTTGTCATGTCTACTTTGTGATAAATGCAACAATTTCTGAAATCCATCTCTTTCTTGTACAGGGCATTGCATTGTCATCCACAATGACTGCTTCGGGCAGGGCACGAACAAGCCTACTATTTCATGTAAGTATATGCTACAAGCCTAGGAGCCATGACAATAAAAACAAATTTATCAATTTATTGCATCATATTTATATTTCATGCTTTTATTTAGCAATTATCCAGAGCACCAAAAATTCAGTAATTGAACAGGCAGATATTTGTATATTCTTCTTTCTGAGAAATGCAGTGAGAAACAGTCAGTGCTGAAAAACTATACAAGTGAGTAGAGAGACTAAATATTGTCATGTTGATTTGCCAACCACAGGAAACTAGTGAAAAGGAAACAGATGAAATGGATATTACTCCACAGTCATCTGCCTTGGACATTAGTATGACTTCAGAGCCTGGTGATGACCCTGCTGATTCCAGTTTTGTCCCCTTTACAAGCCCCTCCACCTCAGAAAAGGGATCTAGCTCGGAAAGCACATCCAGCGTTCCACAAAAAACAAGAACATGGATGGAAAAGAAGTGGATAGTGAATGAGTCTAAACTTAAGGAACTATTTCAAAGATGCAGTATTTGTGGAGCTGAAATGTGTGACAACAGCCTAGCACCATCTGGCAGCAGACTCAAAGTGAGATGGCAATGCAACAACAGTCACACTGGAGTATGGGAGTCATGTCCAAATGTCCGTGGGATGGCTGAAAACAATCTGCTTACAGCAGCAGCAACGCTGTTCACTGGTGCAACTTACACTGCTGTAAGTTGCACCTGATTGGGCAGCGGTTTTGAGGCTTCAACTGCCCAAGAAAACCACATATTATAACATACAGTCTAGCTACCTGATTCCTGTCATTAAGGAAGCATACAAGATGCAGGAGAACGCCATCTTTGCACGGCTCATCTGCAAGACTCTGGATGGTGAGGCGGTGCATGTGTGTGGGGACGGAAGAAGTGATAGCCCGGGCCATTCAAGCAAATACACGACCTACTCCTTCATGGATGACTCCACAAATGAAATCATACTCTTTGAATTGATTCAGGTAAGAAAAACACAATAATAGACAAAAAAATAACAGTTATTGTGCTACGAAGTCTCTTTCAAAAATGTAATCACCAGTAACTCGTAAACCTTTCTTGTTCCCCCAAGGTGACCCAAGCAAAAAGTTCTGTTGGTATGGAGCCATTAAGTTTCAGGAAAGGACTGGAAAGGCTCTTGGATGAAGGGATCCATGTAAAGGTCGTAACCACTGACAGACATCCGTCCATCAGGAAAACTTTGAGAGAGACTTTTCCAGACATAGACCACCAGTTTGATCCTTGGCATATAAGAAAAGGTTGGTCTACTTATAACAATATTGTATGTGCTCATATAGCACAATACCTGTCACTTAGTATAATGCTGTGCTGTGTTTTCACTGAGAACAGCCATAGAAAATAATTTGTCTGTGTGTGCCATTTCTGAATTGTAATGTCCGTTTCTAATCCTTTTCCTCTTTTATTTTAGGAATAAAAAAGAAATTGGTCCAAGCCTCTAAAAGCAAGTACTGCAAAGACATTGGTCCTTGGGTAAAGAGCGTAACCAATCACTTGTGGTGGTGGTGCAGCACATCGAAAGGAGATGGAGAGGTAAACACAATCACACCTCGTTGCAGACCGCCCTACGGCATTTCTCTTTTCCTTGCAGACTCAAACCATACAGTACCTCATTTTCAGTACTTCATTCCTAAAATGATGAAACATTATTACTGATTTGCTGACATGTCTATGGCATACAATGTTTCTAATTTTATTCAGTGGATAGTTAATATGGAATGTTAGATCAATGCTACAATGATTTCTTCTTGTGGGGTAATGTTATTGTCAGGAGTTGATTCGACGATGGAAGTCACTCCTTCATCATATCCGTGGAGTCCATCGCTGGGAGGAAAATGGAGAAGGGCACAAATGCTACCACCCCGATTTGTCAGCAGATGAGCAAAGGAAGAAAAGATGATTGTTGGAAGACTCAGCTGCGTTCAAAGCCTTATATGAGGTGGTGATGAACAGACGTCTCCTTCAAGATTTGGAGCAAATGACGCTGTTCAAGCACATGGGTATGTATATATGTGTTGGAAGATAGTGAAAAGGCCCAATAAAATGCAATAAGAGGTAATTGTGTGTTCAGGAAATCTTTCTGTGAAAATGATTTACAGTAAATGGGGTGGTTATGTAGCACCACAGACAAGAGGAGCATTGGTATGCATACTATTCTACGATTTTAGTTTTTATACATAAGACATAAATACATTATTCCACAATGACAGTCTTCAACAGGTCATGCACACACACTGTGATAAATATTGCATAAAGTATGTGGTTTATAGTTTATAGTTTGTAATGTCAATTTTGTGTTTTCAGGAAACCTTGAGGTTTTCCATAATGCCCTCCTGAAATACTGTCCAAAGTGCCTGCATTTTGACTATCCTTCGATGCAGGCACGCACAAGGTTGGCTGTCATGGATCACATTGAGAACCACAACACAAAGCGTGAACAGGCTTTGACTGCAACAGGTAAAATACTAAGAATATAAGCAGTGGCAAGTTTACACAAAATACCTAAAAAGATAATTTTAGTTTTTGAGAATTTTCATTGCACGAGTTGTCTACCGTAATCACTGTAAACTACAGCTATAGAGGACTTATTTCATTCTGCTCAAAGTAGTAAATAAAATGTTATGGAACAGCATCTGTCAAGAAGTCATTGAACATTTTGAAACATCTCAGTTCATGCTTGTATATCATTTCAGGCCTTCAAAGACACAACGTTGTCTTTCAGAAGCAGTCCAAGCAGTGGGTTTCCCGGCCAATTTACAAGGAGACAACTCAAAGATTCAGAGATGACCTGATGGAGCAAGAACTGCACAGACGGCTGGATCCCTCAGTCATATTCAGAGACTCCACATCAAAAGTGAACGTCCCCCGTCTAGCTGCCAACATCGCCCCATTTCCTAAACCCAACAAGGAGGATGTCATAAAAGCACACAAATCTAGGTTCAGGTTTTTATTTGTTGATTTTGGTGTGATAGATTGTAAAATAGGATGCTACAGTGTGATATTTTTTTTATTTATTTTTTTTGGGACAATGTAATATAGTGTAATATAGTGTGATGTAGTGTGACAATGTTATAGTTTTATAGTGTGACATACAGTAATATAGTGATATAGTGCTACTTTTTCTGTCCCAAACCAGTCTGTCAACTGAACAAATAACTTGATTACAAAAGACTGCAGGTTCATCCATACCTGTCCATTTACCGCAAAGTATTCATTCTTACCTCATACATGTACATATTGTAAATTAAATAACACAGTTTATCATTTTGTGAGTTGTCATTTTACTTTTGAAAATCTGATCATGTTATTTAGCTGTACATTGAAATGTTTGATAAAAATAGCTTACAGATGTTATTACACAGCAATCTCAAACCCTGCCCTCTTCCTGATACTCCCATCACAACTGTTGATGTCCTCAAACAAACAAGGAAAACAACAGTTATGGTGGAATGATTGAGAGAAGAGGGCAGTGTTGGAGATAGATGAACTTGTCACATAACAAAAGAGAAACTATTTTGAAATTATTTAGCTGTCAGAAGGTCGAGTATTGAACTAATATATGGTGTGTAATCTATTTACAATTTCAGGAGTCACCTGTCTGTTCACAGCTTGTTACTACGCTGCATGTAATAATACAACATAATGCTGTACTGAAACTTTTATTAGGGTAAAAAGAGAGTATTATAGGAAGGTAGTGAACACAATTTTTAGCCAGCAGATATGTCACAAGGATATGAATAGTGAATGTATCAACCAGTTGTGTGTGATCAAGACAAGTCTTGATATAGTGTTTTGATAACTGGAATGGCTTGTAAGCTTTTGAGTCTACAACATATCCATAGCATCCTGTGCCTCTTGGAATCCTTGATATGTTCCCGTTGGTGAGGGATATCTTCTACGAATAGCACTGACGACACACGATGGCAAAGGTTTACGATTGCCTTTCCCCAGCGTTTCTCCCTTCAGGGCCCACTCCAAAACAATGCGGTAGGACACCAACCTGTATTGTCTGAGAAACAAGAATTTTTTTTTATCAATAACCACAAATACATAAACGACTAACTTTTTTCTCTATACATGTAGAGACTACCTGTTTATACAGCTTGCTATATACAACAATATGTGCCCCATGCATCTTTATTAATTATAATGATTATATTATAATTTATAATAAAATTATAATAGTCACTTACTCTACGGACAACTGTCCATTAGGTCCAGACGGCCTGGGGCGTTTTTTCCAGTTTATTTTGGGTAGATGGAAAAAAGTTTCAACAACTGCGGGATTTACTAAAGCTGGAAAAGCATCATTCGTTGTGACACAATCTCTTTGTGTACTGTCCTCTTCGCCAGATATATCAAGCCTCCCCATCGATGGCAGCACCAACTCCCACTCAGTACAGCAGAAGCACTCGTTTTCTGCCGGCATAGGCTGACAAGCCCCACATCTACACCACCAGTCCATGCCGGTTCTGACTCTCCCCTCGGCCCCAGGCTGTTCGTCTGTCTCAGCTTCTCTTCGTGCACGCTCAGCTTCCAAAACATGTAGTTCCTCCTCTGTATATTCTGGTTCAAATAGGTAAGGTTGTGGATCTTCGTCAGTCACGAAGAAATCATCTTCGTCTTCTCTTACAAAGTCGGCCATAATCCGTAGTTGCAATCTTCTTCTTCTCCTAAACAGAGGCTTTGTTCTGTTTACCTACTTCCAAGCACATCCGTGGTGGTTTGCGCATGCGCAAAACCTGCGGTTTAGTTTCCTATGTATTTCTTTCAAAACTTACATAAAGTGCTAATCTTAGTCTAAAAATAGATAAGGTAACATAACGCGGTAAAAACAAGTCACAACAAGCACACAGGACCGTTTAGAGTTGCTGAAGAGTTTATCTGATAACTGCAGGCAGAGGCAGGCTAACACTACCCATTGACTCCAAGCATCTGAGCTAAGCTAATTAGCGGTGGGCGAGCTCTGCCCGGCTCTCCCTTGTTACTGCACGTACAGCCGAAAGAATGGTATCTACCTGCTTGTCATGGACTCGGGAGTGAGGCAAGACACGCAAACACAAAAAATGTTGGCATATCCCTTTAATATGGACCCATCCAAAGGATATATGTTTAGTCACAATCCAGGTTGTAATCCACCTGGCATTTTGGCTGAAGAGCTGCCTGATATTGGATGCAAGGCCACTATTGCATCCAGCCACTCTGTATAACCTACTTATACTTATGCAGCAGTCTTTATCCATCATAATATTTAAACTTTAAACCAACTGCTTACCTGCAACAATCAGACAGTGGAAGTGAGCATGGCATTCTAAAAGGCCCAAAATACCTTACACGGGTGCCACCTAGTGGCTCAACATTATACATCTTACATAATAAAATTTGAGAATGCGATTACGATTAAATAATTCTTGGTTTCACTAATTTAGTTTACTATGCGCTGAAACCCATGCCGTTTGCTTTATTTGCACCTCTAAGATGTGAAAATGATGATAATGCAGCAGTTTTCTCATGATATGAGCCACTTTTAATATTGGTAGCTGGAGAGGTGCCAGTTCACCTCCGGGGCACTGCCGAGGGGGGGTTAATAAAGTATATTAAATCAAATTAAATTAAATTAAATTAAATTAAAATTATTACATTATGAACTGTTATAACATTATGAACTGTTATTACATTATGAGCGACGCCAGTAAGGCTCATAATGTAATAGGTTATTACATTATTACATTACGCACAAAACCGTTATTACGTTATGTGCTCATGATTTTATTACATTATGAGCCATTATTACTTTATGAGTTGCAACAAATACAGCTCCACATCCCCAGCACATCCACTGACACTTGCTGCAGACAATTTTCTTCAAGCAGGTCATTTCATCTCAACATGTATGCATACAGACTATTAGTCTACAACAGTCTGCCTTTTATCAGGCTGTGGTGGATGACACCTCTCCAGGGTGAGACAGCAGTAATCTACATCGCCTCAACAGCTCTGTCAGCATTCATACAACCAGTCAGAAGTCCCCATCTTGTGAGTGTGTGAAAGTGTGTGTACACGTGTATGTTCATACTCTGCCAGGCCATTATAGAGGGTGTTGGCTTAGCAACTGTCACAAACACTTCAAAACCACTCAAGAGCCAGAGACTAAGGCACCTTCGGTGCTTACTAAAAACCTTGCAAAAAACACAACCCAGAAATATCCCATATACTTTTAAAACTAAAAGAAAAAGAAAAAAAAACAAGGAAGGAACGAGGTGTGATAACAAGCACACCTGCACTGTGTGAATCGGAATTGGCATTCATATAAAACTGAAAGAGGAGCCTCACCAAGCTTGTATCTCACTGGAAGTGTGCAGTGTGGCAAAAACAGCTGTAATCCTCTGCACCACCATAATGACTGCAACAGAAACTCTGTTAGCAGCACAGGAGTTGCCACATCACAGTGTTCAATGTGTGTGTTCACGGGTAAGGTAAGAGTGTGTCCTCTTAACCGCAGCCTGTGGATGTTTACAGAGAGAATGATTAAGGACTTTGGTATGTTTAGATCTAACAGGATGTATGTGAAGTTTGCATGTTTCTGTGACAGCCTGTACATGAAAGGCGATAGTGGGTGAGTGACGCCTTTGCACGGTTGTGGGTAATTTGTTAAGTCACAGAGCAGACAAACTTTACGAGACTGACTTTAAAGAAGTGAAGCTTCTTCTATCTTGCCCTTTGGGCTAAGGAAGAGTTCTGAGGTTAAACATTGGTCCAGACATGAAAACATGTTTGAGTGGAAAAATGTATTTCATCATGCAGCTTGCAAAAATTAGCAGTAACCAAAAACAACACTTATGTTTGGCAGTATTTATAGCATGTATGCCTTTATGACCATTGTTTTAATTTATTTATTTAATATAAGACTCAATCTCTGTGGTCCACCTCTAACCTGTAAATAAAAGAGGTCATATTAACAAGCTTATATTATCAAAAGCTCTCCATCATGTGGCCATCTTCCACATTACATCAGGATGGTGCTGGAACTCATTGAGTTTGCTGACTACACAACCATCATCGGCCTGTTCTCTGGCAACGATGACACAGCTTACAGTGAGGAAGTCAGAGCCCTGAAATCTTGCCATGACAACAACCTCCATATCAACGTCAGCAAAACAAGGAAGCTGACTGTGGACTACAAGAAGCAACAAAGAGAAAGACATGACCCCGTCTCAGTCAGTGGGACTATGGTGGAAAAAGTCAGCAGCTTCAGATTCCTCAAAGGAAAAGGGATTTATGGTTGTGCGTAGACCCTCCGCACGTTTTTACTTCTGCGGTGGTGTGTCTGTGTCACTCTGCAGTCTCCAAAAACTAGTCGGCAGAGGAGGTTTTCTGCGCTTCGCAGCACTTCGTTGGCAGTGTGGCCCTGGCATTAGGATGACAGTATATGCTGTTCCAAAACCTGTATGTACCATTTAGTATTCATGGTGCTTTCACTGATATGCAAGTTACCCATGATGCCATGGGCACTAACACACCCCCATACCATCACAGATGCTGGCTTTGAACTTTGCACTGGTAACAATCTGGATGGTCCTTTTCCTCTTTAGCCTTAAGGACATGATGTCTATGATTTCGAAAAAATTAATTTAAACTGTGGACTCGTCAGACCATTTAAGACTAGACTTAAGAATTTCCTTTTTGATACAGCTTATAGTTAGAGTTGGCTCAGGCTTGTCTTGGTCCAATCCCTTGTTAGACTGACATAAGCTTAGTCTGCCAGCACACCTCCTATATAATACACCAAGCCCCTTTTCTCCTTCTCCCTCTCTTCTTAGTTTCTGAAAAGTTGTTTCTTCTTCACTTGCTAACATTCACGTCCTATTACTGCACATCTCTAACTCGGCTTTACTGCATGTCACTAACTCGGCTTCTTCTCCAGAGCCTTTGTGCACCACCACCTCAAAGGTTAACTCATGTTGCAGCTACGGATGGTGTGTCGTTTTTGTGCCGCTGCCGTGGTCCTGCCTGATGCCTCCTATTGCTGTTATTATTAGTCATACCTCTACTGTTAGTATACACATATGATTATTTGTCACATACATATACAATCGTATATTAATATTGTAGGAGGAACAGCCTGCTGAACTGCTCCAGAACATAGATTTTAAGTAAATGGACAGAAGTGAGATGGGCCACTCTGAGAGTCAATAGAATATTTATGGCTTTGACTGCAGTCTCACTTCAAAGGTAAAGAACTCTTTCACTGTCATCCTGGCATCAAGAGTGGTAAAGGAGTCAATTGGAAACATCTAGATCTCAGTTTGCTGATTACCATCCTGGGAAAATCCAGCATTTTGACAACTCAGCCAGATAAACTGCCAGACTAAGGTCAGTAACTATGCTTTTAAAGGGATAGTGTACCCAAAAATGAAAATTCAGCCATTATCTACTCACCCTCATGCCAAGGAAGGCTCTGGTGAAGTTTCAGGCCCAATCCCAATTCCTATCTTAACCCTCAATCTTAACCTTCAGTCTCAAAAATCCATGCTCCCGCGAAGTGCTAGTGCTGTCCCGATTCTCAGCGTGTTGAGTTGAGGGTCAAGAATAAGGGCTGTATGGCCCTCACTTTTAAGATTTTCCAGGACCACCCTTTGCAATAAGTGCTATCCCAGAATCCTTTGTGTATCATCCAGCAAGCTCAGAGTAGAGACGATTCAGTCAACGCAAGATGGCAGTGACAAGTGTAAGGAAGCAAGTTATCAATGTGAGTATTTTCCTCATTAATAGTTGTTTTAAAATTATGATAACCATTGCATTATCTTAGTTTAACATCATTTTATGGACTATAGACCTCTCTGTAGCGTAACACACATATTTTTGGTCGTGGGTGACGGCTTCCCTGCCCCGCTGCACGTAACCCCAGTTCTCTGATAACCGAGTATGCTGTCATTCAGTTACAAAAAGTCATTTTTCTAAGTGATAATGTAGTTGTTAAGTGTTTTAATATACGTGAAATGTTAACATCAACATTTTTGTAAGATGACCGGACGGTAGCCTCCTGTAGCCGTAGAGTCTGCAGCTGGTAATGTTACAGCTGCAGGTTAACGTTAGTGATTGTATTTTCTCTGTGTGACTGAGAAGTGGCTGATTGTTGGTGAGTCCAGTGCGTTCACAGAACTTTTACCTGATGATTGCAGCTATTTGCCACATTTGCCCCCTGCATCTGGCTCCCTCGATACTGAAGCAATTTTAGAATGAGTTGTACCTATGAATCATATGCACACATACCAATGGGGAAATAGGGCCCAGGTTGAAAAATACCGAAGTTGTCCTTTAACCAATATCTGACAGGTAGCCCAAAACAAATAAAAAATAAAAAATAAAAGACAGTAATGTTGTTATCTCTGTTCCATTTCAGGGCCACCAGACAAAACACAAGCCCTGATTCATTTCAGGGCCACCATTGAAGACAACTTTACAAAAAGCAAGCAGGCTCTAAAACAACTATGGGAGTGAGTAATTTGTAACTTGTGAACTGTTCATATTCATAACATGATTCTCGGTCACAACAGCAACTGTTCCCCTAGTGATCAAGCATTGTGTTTCAATATGAAATCAACACAGCTGCAGATGGCATTGTCGAAGCTTGTTGTTTGGTAACTGTATATTTGTTTTGGAGCTGCCCCTATACTATCACTTTTTGGAAAGATTTTGTCGAGTATATTCGTTGCAACATTTATGTTCTATTTTCTATCTGTACAAAGATGTGTTGTTTGGATTTTATGCGGCATTTCAAAACAAAAACAATTCTATATCATTAATCTATCTGTTATCTTAGCGAAATTCCATGTTCATGTAAATTTTGTAACAGAAAACCCTTGTTCAAATTTTTTATGAATGAATTGCAGCAATACTTAGAAACCATTCAGCACTCCACAAACTCCAAAGCTATAAAGACATAAAAATATGTAAACAATTTAATTGTTTGAGCTGCTGAACTTTTTTATTTATTTATTTGTTTATTTTATTTCTTTTTCTTTTCTCTTAACCCTAGCATATTTGTTCTGTTCATGTCTGTCACTGCTTGTTTTGTACAAGAATTAAAATAAAGTGACGGAAAAAAAAACAAAAAAACTTGTCACGTCTTTTTATCGACAACTACTGATGACATATATTTCGTCTTCTTTGAATTGACAGACTGGATGGAGTTCTGGCATATTGCTGCCCCCGACAGTCTTAAGACGTATTTGCCTTTGAAGGGTGTCCCATTTTAAAGTCACAAGATAGCCCTTAACACTTGGTTTTGAGGGCTAGTGAGATTGAGAGTTGAGCTTGAAAATTAAGATTGAGGGTTAAGATAGGAATTGGGATTCGGCCTTAGAGTCCTCACATCCCTTGCGGAGATTGGCGGGGGGAGCGGCTAGCACACCTAATGGCTGACGGCGCCCCAGACTAACGTCCAAGAACACAAAATTGAAACCACAAAATATCTCCAACATGCTCATCCGTAGTGATCCATGTGTGCTGAAGCCCCAACATAAAAAGTTGTTTCGAAAGACATCATATGAAGTCTATTTTTAGCCTCACTGTAGCCTGTAGCTCTCACTGCTTCTCTGTGCTCCGCACTTACGTGTGCGTGCTTGCGCGAGACCAGCGAAAGCATGAGCTATTTCTATATAGTGTGTATGGATAGTATATATCCATACCTTTAGGAAACTGTCTCCGGGTCCGCCCCAGGTCGCTTCCAGGACGAAATGATTTACGGCAAACATCATCTTACCTAGCTGCTTACATTTATAGTGACTCTTATTAAAAATAGTCGCTATTCCTCCTCCTCGACCCAACGTCCGCGGGGAGTTAAAATAGCAGCAATCATCAGGTAAAGGTTCTGTGAAAGCACTGGACTCACCAACAGTCAGCCACGTCTCAGTCACACAGAGAAAATACAATCCTTGGGAAGTCAGGAAATCCTTCAGGATAAACGTTTTGTTCGCTAGCGATCTAGCATTTACCAGCCCAATACTGGCAGGAGGCGGCGGGTCCACGGCGTTAGGCGTTCGGGGAGCCACACACAGAGGCCGCAGGTTGCGCAGATTCACCCCGCGCCAGTGGGGACAAGGAGAACAGGGGCCGCGGATCTGGAAAAAGAGGCAAGGCACCGCTTCATACTCAGTCCAAGAAGCTGTGGAAGTGCTCGCCAAACAGGCCTTCAGCCTTACCAGCCGACCGCTGTGTTTACCCTGGCGGCAGCAGCGCTTACGCCGGAGCTGGGGCGGGGCAGAGGTGAGCTGGGATCCCCGATAGGAGCGGGGGCAAAGTTTTCCCATCTTGTTGTTTCATTCATCCCCAAAACAAACACATGCGCGAGCCAGGTAAGCGTATTTACAACAATACGCACTAGAGCTCATGGGAAATATAGGCTTCTTTCTGGCAAAACACGACCGCTTTTGTCCACAGGATCACCAAAATCAACTCAAAATGAAAGTTCCTTGTAGGGGCTTTAAGTTTTCTTCGACAGAGTAATGTCTAAACTAAGAGACCCGCCTTTCCTCAAACACACCCATTCAACCTGGTCGGATTATTCTATTGAGCTCACTTTTTTCTTTTACTTTACTTTACTTTCCCTTTTTAATTTTTCTCTCTTTTGCTTCCATTCTTTTGCCATCCTTCGTTCTAGTTATACTCTTTATGCTTTAACCCACTACGCTCTTATACTCGGTTCCCACGTAACCCTTTCTTTTCTTACAATCAAAATTACTTTTAAGTTTTGCTCGCCACGTCCAGGATTGCCTTGTCTGTCCTGAGTTTTCCTTTGTATTCTGTGCTTTCAGTGACATTCTACCTTTGCAACATTTTTTATAATTTATCTTTTTTTATTTATTTTTTTTTATATACTTTAATAATCCCCCTCAGTTGTCATTAACACACAGGTCCGAAATACACACACATGGGGGGTTCAGTGCCTTGCTCAAGGGCACCTCGGCAGTGCCCAGACGGTGAACTGGCACCTCTCCAGCCACCAGTCCACGCTCCATATGTTAATAATAACTTTGATAAGAATATCAAACGGCCGACGACATTGTTTTCAACCATATTATGAGCGAGTAGCCACAACCAAATAGAGGAGCTACTATTTGACCAGCAACAAAGATTCATCGGATCCAGCAATGCCAGCCACTTGCCAAAGCTGTTCGCAAAGCAGTGGCTCCTTTTAGAGCTTAGATCGGACCCAAAAAATTCAGCCCGACCCGGCCCGAGCCCGTGCTCGTTATGTCCGGGACCGGCCCGGCCCGTCCAATTAATTGTAATTATGGGCCGAGCCCGATTTAAACCCGACATTTTTCAATAAGTTGGCTGTTATAATTAACGCTAAGGACACACCGAGCGCGTTAGTGCCGTGGAAATCCTGCGAGTATACTCGCAGCATGCGCTTGACTGTAGCACATTTCTCCTATGCTCTCCGCGGCAGTTAAACATCGACTCCACTCATCTGTTCCCCTCAGTACTCGTTCTTTTCACTTCAACAGGTCATTTTAAACATGGGTAGGTCCATAATTTCATTGTTTTTTATAGCGTAATAAGTTAATGACAATTTGTTATTGCATGTCCATGTATTGAATAGGGCATCTCTGAGGAACCTCAGCCTGAGTATAAGCTGCATAGGCAAATCTTCCCTCACCTGATGCAGCCACTGTGTTGTGATGAGAGTTGATGTTGAATAGGAAACAGTTATTTTGGTCTTAATTTAGGTTTCATTGTGTAAATGGTAGGAATGGGCATCAATTTTCGATTATCAATGACTGATTGTTAATGATTTTGATCGATCACAAATTTTGCTCGATAGTCGCTGTGTTTCCCCTACAATGCTAGCCACTGTGCCTACGAGACCCCCTGCCGGACCTATGCCAGGCAAAACATCATAAACAGACAGAGGCTCTCATCGCTCTCCAAAGCCTCGGTGCCATTGAAAGACGGAGGTTTCGCTGAAAACTGAAGCCTGTAACTACTGGCTGGCAACGGTTGTAAACACCAAGGGGTGAAGTGTGCATGCGCGCCATTCTTCCTCTTTGGCCTGGGAGGTTGAAGCTCAAAACTGGGGCAGCTGCGCTTTATTGCGGCGACAGTCTGCACTGCACTTATTTGTTTTCTCTCTTTTGAAATACTAGCTTATCAATTAATTGATAATTGATCGTTAATTGTCTTTGATGATCAAATAATGAATTTTGATCGTTTGCCCATCTGGTTTTGCATATCACTGCGTCCCCAATTTATCTAGAGTCACATACTCTCTCACTATTGCTAAACTAAATAACTGCCAAAAGTGTTACCTCTTGCCTTAAAGCCACAGTGTGTAGGAATTTCTCCCATCTAACGTTGAAATCATATATTGCATTCAAACAGATGGCGCACTCTAGCGCCTCACTGTTTCAAACACATATTGCAACAACTGTAGCCGCTGTGTACCAAAAAGCTATGGTAACACTGATGAAACCATGTCATCCGATACTACACGGAGTATTCATTCAAGCTCCTACACAGACACACGCGACGTGAGTTGACAAACCCCCTCCTCACCATGCTGCCTGTGTTTACAACGTAGGACTGTTGGGGCGAATGTAAATTGAAACAAACCAATCACGTCTTGTCCTTTGACAACTGACAAGTGGCTCAACCTCACACACCCCATCCCTCTCCTCGCATTACTGCGCCGCTAATAGCTGTTAGTGGCCAGCGGCACTACTGCTACATAACTAAGTCCCACTCTTTGAGTATAATGCAGGATCATGCATATGCAGCATCATGTGAGACGGAATCCTTGTCGCCAAGAAAGCGCAAAAGGGAACAGAAAAGGGAGCCTGACCGGCGAATTAAAAAAAACGAAGGCCCACATCAGGGTTGCCTTTCCCAGGTGGAGAGAGCTGCTGAAGGAGAAAGGTAACAGGCTAACAGCGGCTAACAGCGGCTAACAGCGGCTAGCGGCTAACAGCTAACAGCGGTGCAGTGATATGAGGAGAGGGATGAGGCTGTTAGCAACTGGCCACTAACAGCGGCTAACAGCCAACAGCGGTGCTGGCCTGTGATTGCATTACCATTCTCCCCCAGCAGCTCTCTCTACCTGGGAAAGGCTACCCCGATGTGGGCCTTCGTTTTTTTAATTCGCCGGTTACGCTGCCTTTTCTGTTCCCTTTTGCGCTTTCTTGGCGACAAGGATTCCGTCTCAGATGATGCTGCATATGCATGATCCTGCATTATGCCCCAAATTTATGATGAGTGCAAACATTTTCTAAAGGTATTGCTTCTACAATATATACTTGCAACATACTGTATCACAATTACCGTTATCATAATATTATTGCTAAAACTAATGTTATTGTAGCTATTGTCATTACTGTCTGCCCCGCACCTCTCATTGGCTCGGTCTCTCTCAGTCTCTTTCTTTCTCAATTTTTCTCTCTGTTTCTCTTTATGTATCATTTTGTCATGTGGATTACTGCAAATGAGTTATGTTGATCTGTTCTGTACATCTACTGCAAGTCTGTCCGTCCTGGACGAGGAATCCCTCCTCAGTTGCTCTTCCTGAGGTTTCTACCTTTTTGTTTCTCCCTGTTAAAGGGTTTTTTGGGGGAGTTTTTCCTTATCCGCTGTGAGGGTCCAAAGGACAGAGTGATGTCGTAGGCGGTAAAGCCCTCTGAGGCAAATTGTGTTTTGTGATATTGGGCTTAATAAATAAAATTGATTGACTGATTGATTGATTGATTGATTGATTGATCACAATACATTTTTTCACTTTGTGTCAATCCATCTCTGATGAGCTCAGACCCAGAGAAGTCGGCAGTGTTTCTGTATGTTGTTGATATCTGGCTTTCACTTTGCATGCCAGAGTCTTAACATGCATTTGTAGCAGCAAACTGTGTTAACTGACCATGATTTTCTAAAGTGCAATATTAATATAATATAAATATCAATATCCTTTGTACCATCATGTCAGTTTTTAATGCAGTACCACCTCAGGGGTCAAAGATCATGGGCATTCAGGGTTGGTTTTCAGCCTTCCCCCTTGCATACTAAGGTTTCTCTGTATTCCCTGTATATTCTGATATTATGATATCATGGATTAAAGATGACAAAATCCATAAATTCCTTGCAATGGTGCATTGAGAAACATTATTCTTTATCCAATGCAGTTTCTTACCAGTTCTTGCGTTGTCCTTACTTGTGAACAACTCAGAATTTTGAGGAAGCCCCTTTAATACCAAATTATGACCTTTATTACCTGTTCAACTGTGAAAATGTTCTAGATGTTTTTTTGAGTATTCCACAACTTTCCCAGATTTTTATTCCCCCTCATGTCATATTAACATTCATTTATGTATATATGTAACTATGTATGCATGTACGTGTATCTCGTGGACTTATAGACATCTGGTTAGTTTAGATACAGTTTGTCAATATGTGTGTATGATTTTGTTTAGTTGAGTGTAGGCACTTGGAACACCTGCTAGTACAGAACTGATTCATACTTATTCTTTGTGACAGTTTAAAATGGCTCAAAAGACTCCCTGGGGCTAAATGACCACTTCAAACTAAAGAGGACATACCCAAGGTAGATGAAAAGAGCATTCCACTCTAGATTTGGGTGTTGGAGCTCTATTTGTACTTACATCTATCTTTTGTCATTTCCATTCTGCTGAACTCCAAAAGCACCTTTTTGATTGGCTGCACTTGCTGTTAACAATAAATGTCTGTACACAACACACTTATTCATTTTGTGTATTTGTCCTTCTCTTTTGTTTTCTTCACAACCTTTATTCAGAAACAAGTTGTGAAGTTCAGTAGGCTCTTGGGACTTGTTTTAGTGTGTTAGAGCCCTGAGCAGTTCTGTTTGGATCAAATACACTCTGTATCACAGTCAACACTGACACCTAGTGGCCAAAGGCAATACAGTTTTGTATTTAAACAGTGAAAAGGGGGAGACCCTGGTCATTGTTAAACATGACACAATAAAAAAAGCATCATTAGATTAGTTCTAGCTACTCCACATATATTTCATTGTTTTGCTTTGCCATTGTATTTAGGTATGTTTCACTGTATTGTATCAAAATAACTACAATACATTTAAAATCAATGTACAGTTTACATCAAATTTATTTTGAGTTCTATATTATTTGTTATTGTCTTTCATCCATTTTTTTAAAACACTTTGATCTTTTTTATGATCTTTAGAATTTCATTATTTTATTTTTCCAGAATATTAGTTAGATTATTACATTAGATATATGGAACATATGTATGTATGTATATGTACATGTGTGTGTGTGTGTGTGTGTGTGTGTGTCTATATACATACATATATATAAAAATATATATGAAGTCATTCAGTAGTTTCTAGCAAGATCACTGCGAAACAAATTTTATTTATTTGTTGTTATTTTTCATGGAAACACGGAGGCAAAACAGAACACAGCCAGCTTTTTTTGTGCGACACTTCCTGTCCAGCACTCTTGACCACTGTGTAAATGGGAACTGCCTTGTTGTTTAACTTGTTGAGTTTAGCAATATATATATACATATATATATATATATACATATACATGTGTATATATTAGATACATACATATATATATAGATACACACATACATATATATACATATACACATATATATATATATATATATATATATATATATATATATATATATATATATACACACACACACACACACACACAAACATTACTATTTCTGTGTGTAATTAATAACATGGTTATCGTAGATTAGCTGGGCTAACCGTTAACTATTAGCCGTTAGCGGTGTCCAGTGTTCAACGTAACATTTTTTCCCCACTGGCCCCCTGGGCCCCTGGGCCAGTAGTTCAGAGTTTTACTGGCCCCCTGTATATTCTTACTGGCCCAAGAAACAAAGAGAGAGAGAGAGAGAGAGAGAGAGAGACAGAGACAGAGAAAACTTAATTTCATTTCATTTAACTCATCATAGTGCGTGATGGTATATACAGCAGTCCTCGCGGAAGCTGATGCATGATGTCACAGCTTCTGTGTACTCATCCACTTCTTAGATGACCTCACAACAGGTTTACAGAGCTTTAACTTCTGCCTGTATGAGGGAATCAGGTGGACTGTATTGTGGTCAGAGTGGCCCAGTGCAGCGCAGGGGACGGCGTGATAGGCGTTGTTAACAGTTGTGTAACAGTGATCCAGGATATTCTTCTCTCTGGTCGGACATTCTATAAACTGTTTGTATTTGGGGAGTTCATGGGTGAGGTTACCTTTGCTAAAGTCGCCAAGGACAATAACTAAGGAGTCCACTCCACACACAGTAGCCTATCTGGTCGGCGAGTGTGCTCTGTAGCCTACCTTCTGCACATAGGCCTGCGGAGGGATGTAAACACCGACCAGAATGAATGAAGCAAACTCACAGGGGGAGTAAAAAGGTTTGCAGTTGATGAAAAAAGATTCCAGATCAGGAGAGCGGTGCTGCTGGATCACTGTCACGTCATTACACCAGCCACTGTTAGTATAAAAACAGATACCACCACCTTTAGTTTTGCCAGAGAGTTCCATGTTACGATCCGCTCAAGAGTTGGAAGCCTGCCAGCTGCAGCGCAGAGTCTGCTATCGATGTACACAGCCATGTCTCCGTGAAGCACAAAACTGCAGGTGTAGAAAAGTACCCATTTTTCACCATCAGTAGCTGAAGTTCATCCAGTTTGCTGGCCAGCGAACGCATGTTGGAGAGAAATATACCTGCGTGGCAGCAGTGTGTGGTGTCCGCGTTGGCGGAGACGCACAAGCGCACCGGCACGTTTCCCCCTCCTCCGGTGTTTCACTGCACGAACAAAGGTGAGGGCACCTTTGGCAAAAAAGCCCAATAAATCCACTGAAGGCTCGAGAAAAGTGGGATAAAAATCCGCTGTAGTTGTTCCCCTGACAAAAAAAAGCCTTACAGAGTCACTGGCCCGAGCGGGCCTGTGACCTGTCAGTCAACTTGCCCAACATACTTTTTGATTGGTCCCGGGCCATCGCGCCATGGGTTATGTCGAACCCTGGTGTCTGTAATAACTCAATAAACAGTCCGTTAAAAAGAATATTTTCCCAGCGGATGTCTTACTTACAACATGATTGAGCTAACTGGAGTAGTTTCATGTCGTATCCGACAACAGGAGGCTTTTAACAGATGACGTCCTGATGTTGGCTTTGCTGCTAGTGTTAGCTGTCCCTGTAAGCTGCAGCCACTGATGCTTTCTAGACATCATGATTTCCCACAACTGAATAAATACCACACATAGCAACACAAAACTGCTTTGCTAGCTCAATCATGTTGTAACAGCTAGATGGTTCATGCATATATGCTGATTTGAGTGCTATCAGAGCCAATCCACGCATCACTATGGATTAATAATCAACTCAGTCAATAAAAACAACCCGTCCTGTGTTAGGAGTGTATGTCGCTGACAGAGAGAAAGAAAGAAAAGGAAAAAAAAGATAGAAAAGCAGCGTACACCTCACATATTTATTTCTCACAGTTGCACACACGTTTGGCTGGCATGCAGGAGCACCGTCTGTGTGTCGAGGGTGCGAGCCGCAGCTTCAGCTGCTCAGGTAGAGAGACTGTGTAGCACGGTGTGTTTTTTCGCTGATTCGGTTCTGCAGGTTCTCTGCTGGTACACTGGAGACAGGGATCAAGCAGTTTGTCTCACTCGGGATAGATTGTGCTTTTTGGGTTCATAGTTTTTGATTGACGTGCGATTTATTCGCATTTAGAGGGACTTATTTTTTACCAGCAATTACCGGAAAATGGAAACGTGGGCACAGTTATCTATATAAAATACACAGACTAACTAACTAACTAACTGACTGACTAACATAAACAATTGAAAACTGAAAAAAATTAGCTTGCACTGTTAGCTCCGATAAGGGAAAGCATGAGGGAAAGCGGCTGACCAGAAGTCACGCACAAAAACACAGATGTTGATCACTATTTACTTCCGTGTTTGAAAATATGGTGGATAGTGTTGAATCAACCAGATCTGTGTGAGGGCCATGCAACTGGAAAAGATGGGACTGTGTGAAAGCTTTAACAGCCGGTATTATGCACTGGGAGCGCGCAGTCACAGAACATCTTGACTGAAGTACCTGGCCCAACTGCACATGCACGCCGCAATATTGATGACCATTTGAGCGCATTCATGTTATTTTATAATGTACTGGACATGGCCGCACTGAATACCTGGGTCCTGTACCGGCGCTGCATGGTTGCCAACACGACCATGTATCTTTGCCAAGATGCCACCAATGTTCATTTTTCTCAGATAAAACCCAGATCTATATCAGTATTACCACAAAGTAATTACTGCCATGGTAAAGTAAGATTTATATAGTATTCATAACATGACTAACAGTCATACAGCATAGTAATTGCTGCTTGTAAATCTACGGCCATCTTGACTTTTGGGGAACTCTATTTGTCGCTGGACCGGACCTTTGCGCACGACTGAGCGGAGTGGCCATCCATGGGTCACTGCTCATCGTCATCGTGGTTGTCATCGTTGTCATTGTCCTTGTCCACTGTATTTGTCCAAGTTATCTCACCTGGGCTGTCGGCGGTAGTAACTGGTGACGGTGACGTTAGCTCTGAGGTTCTACCACAAGCTGCATCTTCATCAACGCTGATGTTGTTGTCAGCTTCAGCGTCATATCCAGTTGTTGGGGCAGTAAAAAAAGCTTGTAATTTAGGCAGTGCTGCAATATATTTTTTAGCATCTTCTCTTTTTTTCTTTTTATCCCAACCGCTTGAGAGTCGCTTCATTTTTCTCTCTGCTTCGTAGCCTATTTCTCTTGCACTTTTCTCTGTTTACCTCACGTCACCTGCATTCATCTTACTGGATCGAAGGTCATGGAATAATCCATTGTAGTGTGATGGGGTTGGAGTGGCGAGACAGATGCCAACCACTCATGAATTAGATATGTTGATGCTACTTTGATATATGTTTTTTTATGAAATAAAAAAGTAAGTAAGCTTGACCATGTTAATGAATTTTTCATAGTGGGGGTGGGTTGACTGCTGGGGGCCTCCCAAGCAGGACTCCCCACCAGGGCCTCAGGCAGTTGCCTACCTAAGCCTTATAGTAAAGTCCGCCCTTGCTTTTGAGAGTCTATCAGCCCCTTCGCACTTGTACAAAAGAGCTGTAGCCAAACATTGCTCTATAGTGAACTAACTAACAAGGTGAGTGTTTCAGCACACATGTCCATCTGAATTTATCATTGAAATGAAACTGATGGCATAAAAGCTCCAGGAAGAAAATGGTGAGGTAGCAGTTTTACTGGCCCATTAGGCATGTGACTTACAGATACGCTCCAGATCTGCATCCCGTCAGTGTAGCCAATCATGAGGCAAAGAGGAGGGTCGGTAGTACCACTGTGCATCTCCATAAACTCTGGATTGCGGGCAGTATCTGTTCAAACAGAAAGTGAGACATTTGGTGAAGTTTAGGTGGAGGACGTGCTGGCGATGTAGTAATATCCTTTATACCATCATGTCAGTTTTTAATACAGTGCCATCTGAGGCATTCAGTGTTGGTTTTCAGCCTTGCCCTTTATATGCAGAGATTTCTCTGGATCCTCTGAATCTTTTGATAATATTATGGATTGTAGATGGGAAAATGAATAAATTCCCCGCAACCGTGTTTTTAGAAATTGTTGACCTGCTTGCCCACAAAGGGTCTCTCACAAAGTGGGGAACCTCAGGCTATCCTTGCATATGAACAACTGGGCCTTTTGAGGATGCCCCTTTCATACACCATCATGATCCTATCATCTGTAACCAACTAATTTCTGCATGAAATTCAGAATTAGTGTATATTAACAACATAATCAAGTAAACTGTAAACTTTATTATTTTGTTAATATACACTAATTCTGAATTTGATGCCTGCAACACGTTCCAAAAAAAGTTGGGATGGGGCAACAAAAGACCGGGAAAGTTGTGGAATGTTCAAAAAACCTCTGTTTGGAACATTTCACAAGTGCAGAAGTTTACAATTTATTTGTTGAGGCCCACCACAATAACATCTGCCACCACAAATTGATTTTTTTATTTTTAGAGGTGTACCATTCATTAGAAGTGCTACTGGAATACAAATACCATTCGGTTATTCACTGCACCACACTTTCAGAGCAGGGAGTGTACTCAGGGCACTGACAGAGCAGCAGAATGGCAGGCTGAGTGGAAGTGAAACTTAACTGTTCATTGCACTGGGTCTAAAAGTTTGCATTAACTCACAACTGCAAGAGCTACATCCATCATTCTGATCAGATCAGCTTTGATCACATGGACCAATCAGTTATCCACCCGAAATTGCTGCTGAGGAAAAAAGAACTAACGAAGAGTTCCACCTGCACTGCATTCACGTTCTCTGTTATATGACAGCTGGTCTCATCCTCTGCTCAGAGGATAAGGTGCCCCCAAATGTCATTGCTTTCCCAATTTGCAGACATTTACTTCCACTGTTCTTTTCTTTGAGGTTGCTGCTAATTGGAAGCAGCTGTTATTTAAAATCTCCTGCAGTGTGGCCGCCAAAATAATACATAATCAAAACGTCACACCTCCACCCCACCTGGTCATATCTTTCCAGCTCTACATTTTACACGGACCTTTTTTCAGTGCTGTTACCACCTCTGTTCCTAGCTCAGAGGCAAGATCACTCTGTCCCCCCTTTCTTACCTTATATACAGAATGGCAAGGCAACATAACAGTGCAATATTCCCATCTTGAACAGACAGTTTAAAAGAGGCTAGATTTACCATTGACGTCAGCTTTCTCAAATCGAACCCAAATTATCTTCTCTTTTTCATCAGTGAGTGGAGCTCCAGTATATGCCTGTAGTTTGGAAGAAATAACAGAGTGTGGACAAAATGTATACAGCAATACCACCCGACATACCTAATACAACTCCATCATCCAAATTCTAATAAACACATTAGTCTAGTAGCCCAATGTATGTTTGTAGGAGAGTTAACAATCAAGAATAGCTGGTAAATAACTTGTATACGGTCAAAGTGTACAATGTTTTTGACTGGAGGCTCAGTTATGCAAGGTTTATGGTTTATGGTAATGTCAGTGTTTCCTCCAAATGCAACTAGCAGCGGCGCACCACTGCTGAAATATGATCACCGCTGCCGTTTTTTTTTTTTGTTTTTTTTTTTTATTCGTCTTAGCTCTTTAGAAACTACGGTTATATTATTTAGTGCTACATATCCAGGTCAGTTTGCACACTTGTGAGTAAAGCATATAAGAGAAGAGGGCTCCGTCTTATCTCTTTGATGTATGTGAGAAGGGGGAGAGTCAGAGAGTGAGTGATGGTAACTGCAAGGATCACGTCACCTTCACTCATCAGTGGGCTCATTCCAGATGAACTGTACCGAGGCGGTGACAAGCTGCGGTCAGGTCAGCGGCTGAATCCAAATGCCCACCCTGTGGATTTGCGGACTGAACTCTTGAAAACTTCAGCAGTACGTAGTGTGAAGTATTTACTGACATAACGTAAAATCTGCGAGGGCAGAGACTGCATGTGACTGACTGACAGCCCTCGAGATCGTTTTACCCATTGCCGTGGAAACGTTAAATTTTCGCTGCTGTCATATAAGTCGATGCACAGTGCCTACTCATCTGTCGCTGCAGATAACAAGATATAAATCCTACATACAGCCTTTTTTGGTGATTGAACAAAAATGTATTAATACATCTCTATATGACAGGCAACACACCAGAAATGTTTCTAAGGACTATAACTCAATAAATTGGGCATTACTGGCCTTCTTCTGTTGATTTTTCAGACATTTTTCAGTTAGACTGCACAGCCTGATAGGCTGCAATAATAAAATGTATTTTCAGTCCCTCTATAGCCTAGACTTACACATATTTCTGTATCATGATGTGGTTGAATATTATTTCTGGCCTATACATTTCAAGCAACATTTTAATCGACCTAACTATCAATAACTATTTAGGCTATAACAGTTATATCAGTTTGCTGCTGCAGACTACAACTACATAGGCTAAATAAATTGTGTCTGACTATAAGGTTAATGTTTTCAGAGGGAGGAAAAAAAAACAGTTTTGATTAAAGATCAGTTGATATAGTCAGGGCTTCACATCTGTACAGATGCTACTTTAAGAATCTGTGTAAGTCTGTGTAATGCTTAAAGGGGAACTTCGGTATTTTTCAACCTGGGCCCTGTTTCACCGTGTGTGTGTGTACGATTCATAGGTACAACTCGTTTTAAAATTGGTTCAGTATTGAGGGAGGCGGATGCGGCCGGCAGCCGCGAAACGAGTTATAACGGCAGCTGTGGGGGCAAATGCGTTCCGTATAAATTTGCGCATTAAAAGTGTTTTTTTTTCGCCACAGTCCGGCTCATATCTCCAGCGTAATCTCTGTCAACAGCATGCAAATCGTCTGTCTTGCCTTCACTTCCTCTGGGCTGTGTAGCGACATGTCACGTGACCTGTTGCCGGAGGTAAACAGACGAGCCATGCTCAGAGCCGGTCAGAGCGGAGTTGGTTGTCCCGGAGTACAGTTGAGAGTTTTGCTGCATCAACTGAAAACAATGGTTCGTGTTTGTGCTTATCCGACTTGCAAGAACAGGATGTCGCGCAACACCCCGCACAGCTTTCATAGGCTGCCTTTGTCGGACGGCGAGATGCTGAAGCTGTGGCTAATTGTGCTACAAATGGATGCTAACACTTTTCCCGAGATGACTACTGCCAGCCCAAGAGGAGAAGACATCCAATCCCGAAACAAGTCGGATAAGTCATCTCGGGAAAAGTGTGCACTGCAGACGCGATGGTCTGCGAGGCGCAGCGTCTGGACAGGAGTGTTAGCATCCATTTGTAGCACAATTAGCCACAGCTTCAGCATCTCGCCGTCCGACAAAGACAGCCTATGAAAGCTGTGCGGGGTGTTGCGCGACATCCTGTTCTTGCAAGTCGGATAAGCACAAACACGAACCATTGTTTTCAGTTGATGCAGCAAAACTCTCAGCTGTACTCCGGGACAACCAACTGCGCTCTGACCGGCTCTGAGCATGGCTCGTCTGTTTACCTCCGGCAACCGGTCACGTGACATGTCGCTACACAGCCCAGAGGACGTGAAGGCAAGACAGACGATTTGCATGCTGTTGACAGAGATTACGCTGGAGATATGAGCCGGACTGTGGCGAAAAAAAACACTTTTAATGCGCAAATTTATACGGAACGCATTTGCCCCCACAGCTGCCGTTATAACTCGTTTCGCGGCTGCCGGCCGCATCCGCCTCCCTCAATACTGAACCAATTTTAAAACGAGTTGTACCTATGAATCGTACACACACACACACATGGTGAAACAGGGCCCAGGTTGAAAAATACCGAAGTTCCCCTTTAATACTTTAATAATTACAACAGTCCAATGTTAATATATAGCAGACTACATATAGTTTATAATACAGTTAAAATGGCCCAAAATGTGAATAACTGCATTGCAGTAGGTTTTAAGGCGTGCCCCTAAATTTTCTGCTTCTGCTCCTAAAATTATTCAGTTAGGGCTACAGTGCTCCTACTAAAAAAAGTTAGTCTGGAGCCCAGCATGGGGTTGTAAAGAAGGATGAATGAGTCGGACCCTCTGAAGGTAGCGTCATTTCTCATAGATCAGCTGGAGGGGTATTATTATTCAACTGACGTTCGTTCAATGAATGTCAATTGTTTTAAAGATTATACTTTTATTATGTTGAATAAAATTGTATTATCCTAAATCTTGAGACACCAGCTCATTACTGTGCACAAATGTACTGTATGCACTTAGTCCTAACGAACCCTTCCGGTGTCAGTAGATACATAGAAACATCCCAGCAGGCTGTGCTTTGCAAGTGTACAAAAAATTTTGCACGTGTGAAAATTTTTTTCCGTGCGCATGCTTCACCTCCACTGCTACAACTACATCCTTGGGAACACTAAATGCACTTAATTTGATTCGGTTTTTTTCTTTTCATTTTTTTTATTCTCAACACAAACGACCATACTGATTTTTTTTTATCTTTTTTTTTTTTTGATGTTGTAAGCTCATTACAATAATTTAAGTGATTTCTCAACTTTCATGTTGCCTTGGCAAATATGACTTGGAATTTACCTTACTGAGATGTGACACTTGACTGACACAGATAATCTGTCACAATAAATATTTGAATGCTATTTTGTTTGTCATCTTTACACATCTTTTAGATGTTATAGCAAAATGAGGCAGGGAGTCTTATAAAAAGGGTACATTGATTTTTCTGGCACCTTTGCTCATCGGTGCTTTTTTTTCCCCACACCTGACTCTTCATCCTCACCATGGCTCGCAACTGCATTACCAGATATCAAAACATCATTCTAATAAAACAATTTACACAACACTTTTGTTTTTGTTCCCAAAGATCGAAAACATTTTCTATATACACGAAAGACCATTTCTCACAAATATTGTTCACAAATCTGTCTAAATCTGTGTTAGTGAGCACTTCTCCTTTGCCGAGATAATCCATCCCACCTCACAGGTGTGGCATAACAAGATGCTAATTAGACAGCATGATTATTGTACAGGTGTGCCTTAGGCTGGCCACAATAAAAGGCCACTCTAAAATGTTCAGTTTTATCACACAGCACAATGCCACAGATGTCGCAAGTTTTGAGGGAGCGTGCAATTGCAGGAATGTTCACCAGAGCTGTTGCCCGTGAATGGAATGTTCATTTCTCTACCATAAGCCGTCTCCAAGAGACAGCGTGTGTGGCGTCGTGTGGGTGAGCGATTTGCTGATGTCAGTGACCAAATGCGGGTCACACCAGAAACCGACTGATTTTCTGACCCCTCCAGACCCCCCCCCCCCAATAAAGCAAAACTGCACATTTCAGAGTGGCCTATTATTGTGGCCAGCCTAAGGCACACCTGTACAATAATCATGCTGTCTAATCAGCATCCTGATATGCCACACCTGTGAGGTGGGATGGATTATCTCGGCAAAGGGGTAGTGCTCACTAACACAGATTTAGACAGATTTGTGAACAATATTTGTGAGTCTTTCGTGTATATAGAAAATGTTTTCTTTGAGTTCAACTCATGAAAAATGGGAGCAAAAACAAAAGTGTTGCGTTTAAATTTTTGTTCAGTGTACATACTCATAGTATAAAGTATATAAAATATACTAATTAACATGTTATAGTTAGTATTTTAAAAAATCAATGTGGCTATTATACTAACAGAGGTCAATCAAACAGCAACCCTGGAATTAAAGTGGCAAAATGGATGTCAAAATATTTTTATTTTGGGTTCGTTATTTTGTTTTCTGAAATCTCTTTGGAGCTGTTTTAAATGCCAGTGTTGTCATGCTACTGGAACTTCTAATTTCAATAAAATATCTTGAAAAATATCAATATTGTATACCAATTCGGATACCCTGGGAAAAAAATAACATTGAGGGCATAAAAATTACATTTTGCATTAAAAGATAAAAATTTATTAAGGCTATAAAATGAAAACAACTTTTTAAGTTAGTGGCAGAGAACAGTAGAATGACTGCAAGACATATTAACAGTAAGAGAGAGTGAGAAAGCGTAGCTATTAGCAGTGTATCAATAATGTGGGAAATGAAGACTGAAATCATTTCAAGTATTCTGAATTGATATGTATTAATTAATCGATACTTGACAACCCCTCTCACCACACCTGCAATTTATTCTGGAACTGTGTGTAGCTCCACCATTTCCTTTGTGCATTCCATTGTGGAACAACAGTGTTCATCAACAGCACACTACAAAATTTATGTGTTTGCATAATGACATTGTTGAGTATACTTCATTTTGTCACTTTTCTAATATGAAAACAACAACATACTCCAGATGGGCTATACTTATTAAAATCAGTACAGTAGTGGGAAATTAGGATAGGACTTGTAACAGCTGTTAGTATGAGAGTATAGATGATGGAGGAAGTTACCTGGGGGACCACATCCTGCAGGAAGGTCACAACACTTTCCATGTAAGACTGCTCACTGTGACAACATAAAGCTCATGTCAGTTCAAATAATCATGGATTTATGGGAGATGCTCTATTTTATATAAATAAAATATTCTACATCAGGGACTTCCATTAGTTTGCAAAGCAAAATTAAATGTCATGTGGGGCAACATTCAGGCTCAGTCTCCATGTATAAAGACATTTTTGAAAATAGATAATTTCCTCTACATTTTGGCCTCTCGTCCACATGCAAACAGAGTTTTTGGTCACTCAAATTCCGATTTTTAAAAACACCATCTAAGGTGCAAATTATTTCTTCTGGTCATTTTAGATCCCTGTGGACATGTAAAATGGAAGCAATGACGTAGTCTCCTCAATTTGGCCATGCCTATTGTTGTTTTTTGAAATGAGAATCCTCCAGAGACAACAACAACAACGACGACGACAAACTACCAGTTTGTTTAGGTTTCTTTCATCTCTCGTTATCAATCCACACATGTCATATATCAGTTTTGCCATAGCACCAGTGGTGGGTAGAGTACTGAAAATCTGTTCTCAAGTAAACTGGAGTGAGTAAGTTAACTTTTGATGTCTTACTACTCAATTACATGCCACTCGGCAGGAGTTACTATCCTAGATGTTTATCTGATAGTGCTGTATCAAAATTTAAGGAAATGATTCCATCGACATTAAATTTAATGCCATGTCCAACTGTAAAAGAGGTTTCCTGTACTGACTTAAAACTCAAAATTGCCAAATTGATTATCTTGTTGATAGTGCTGCAGGCTCGCTGCGAACAACACTCGACTCCATAGCACCTCTAAAAAAGAAGTTAAGGAAACAAAGAAAGTTTGCTCCGTGGTACAACTCCCAAACCCGAAAATTAAAACAGATATCTCGAAAATTTGGAAAGGAAAGGAATTGGCATTTAACCAAGCTGGAAGAATCTCGTTCTCTGCACTGGCTCCCTGTAAAATCCAGAATTGAATTTAAAATCCTACTGTTAACTTATAAAGCTCTAAATCAGGGGCATCAAACTCCCGGCCCGGGGGCCACTTCCGGCCCGCGGCCCCCCTACATCCGGCCCACACCTTGATGTAAAAAAGTATATGTAATTTGGCTCTTCAAGTTTATTTTTATTTATTTGTTTTCCACAATTACATGAAAAATTAAATCAAAAAAATCTAAAAATAAATAAATAAGTAAATCCAAAATGATTTCATGGGAAGTGCTGACGACATGAAAGAGAAGCACAGAAGAAGAAAAGGTAAATAGAGGAGAAGAAGAAGAAGCTAAGATGTCGCTCTCCAAACCTAAGAGAAAAGTGGATGACGAACACAGACAATTCCAGGAAAGATGGACATTACAGTATTTTTTTGTTGAGTTCGGTGGAAACGCCATCTGCCTAATATGTAAAGAGAAACTTGCCGTTCTTAAGGAATATAATCTCAAGCGACATTACACTACTAAACACGGAGAGCAGTATGAGAAATACAGCGGAGATGACAGGAAAAGGCGAGCTGAGCAGCTACAAAGTGGACTGTTATCCCAGCAAGAACTTTTCACCAAAGCTGCGAAGGACAGCGATGCTGCAGTCCAGGCAAGTTATGTGGTCAGCGAATTAATCGCCAAGGCGGGAAAGCCATTTACCGAGGGGCAGTTTCTGAAGGACTGCATGCTACGAGTTGCTGATATTCTGTGTCCCGAAAAGAAAAGCCTGTTTAGCAACATTTCGCTGTCGGCAAACACTGTGGCAGAGCGGATTGATGGACTTTCTGGTAATATCTATGAACAGTTACAGGACAAAGCAAAAAGTTTGACTGCATTCTCTGTGGCGCTTGATGAAAGCACTGATGCAACTGACAATGCTCTGCTTGCAATTTTCATTAGGGGTGTGGATGACAAGTTTGAGGTGACAGAAGAGTTGCTGAGTGTGTGTCCGATGCATGGCCACACTAAAGCACAAGATATATTCAGAAACTGTGTGATGCGATGGAGCGGCTTGGTCTGCCGTGGAACAGACTGGTGGGCATTACAACTGACGGTGCGCCATCCATAACTGGAAAAAAAACGGACTGGTTGCGCTGGTTCAGAGAAAGTTAGCGGAGGAAAACTCAGAACCAGCAATCGCTCTGCACTGCATTATACACCAACACGCACTGTGCAGCAAACGCTTGAAATGTGAACATGTCATGTCTGTCGTCTTGAAATGTGTGAATTACATCAGGTCCAGAGGATTACAGCACCGCCAGTTCCAGGATTTTTTGGAAGAAATCGAAGCATCGTATGGTGATGTACTGTATTTTACTGAAGTGCGCTGGCTGAGCAGAGGCAATGTGCTGAAGAGATTTTTTGAGTTAAGAGCTGAAGTCAAGACATTCATGGAAGATGCAGACTGGATGTTACTGAACTAGATGATCCAAAATGGATAATGGATTTGGCATTCCTTGTGGATATAACACAACAACTAAAAATCCTGAACTTAAAGCTGCAGGGTCCTGGTCAGCTCATCACAACAGCCTATGAGAGTGTGAAGGCCTTCTCCACCAAACTGAGACTGTGGAAAACTCAACTGCCTGCAAAAAACCTCTGCCATTTTGCTCCATGCAGATCTTTGACAGAAGAGGGAACACTATTCAGTCCTAGTGAGTATGTCTCTGCTATTGAAAACCTGCAGCAAGAGTTTGATGAGCGATTTGCTGATTTCAAGGCTCACTGTGACACTTTCCCAGAGCTGTCCAGAGTTTTCAGTCGTGTTATCTGCCTTTTTGGGAGCACATATATGTGCGAGAAACTGTTCTCTACAATGAACTTTAATAAATGCAAGTACAGGACAAGGCTTACAGACGCTCATCTTGAGGCTGTACTCAGAGTTTCAACTGCAACATCCATCAGTGTAAATACAGCTCAGCTATGTGAACAGAAGCGCTGCCAGGTATCTGGCAAGAAATAAATCGCAAATGGACTCAGAAGCAAAGTTTCTGTTGAGTGAAATGTTAAAATAGGTTATTCAAGCTAAAAAAATTGCACTAACTGTTAACATGTGCATACAAAGCTAGAGTTCTTTTTTGTGTTGTTATTTAATATGAAGACAATATGAACAGAAGTGCTGTCAGTTCATGAAAGGCTTTCATAAGTTATTTAAGAATGAGGCCAAAAACATTTGCACTTACTGTGAATTTAATAGTTTTGTAATTATATAGTATTTGAAAATAAACTCCGTTTTCAGAGATATTTGTGATTTATTTTTTTTTGATACTTGTCTCAAACACTGAAGTGGCCCCCCACTGAGATGACAATGCCAGCAGTGGCCCCCAGCTCATTTGAGTTTGAGACCCCTGCTCTAAATGGTCAAGCTCCGCCATATCTTAGAGAGCTCATAGTGCCATATTATCCCACCAGAACTCAGAACGCTCTGAGAACGCAGGGTTACTTGTGGTCCCTAAAGTCTCCAAAAGTAGATCAGGAGCCAGAGCCTTCAGCTATCAGGCTCCTCTCCTGTGGAATCATCTTCCTGTTACGGTCCGGGAGGCAGACACCGTCTCCACATTTAAGACTAGACTTAAGACTTTCCTCTTTGATAAAGCTTATAGTTAAGGCTGGCTCAGTCTTGCCCTGTACCAGCCCCTTGTTAGGCTGACTTAGGCCTAGTCTGCCAGAGGACCACCTATAATGCACTGGGCACCTTCTCTCTCTCTCTCTCTCTCTCTCTCTCTCTCTCTCTCTGCCAGATACTAATATATACTCTCTGCCAGATACTAATATATACTTTCAACATATTGTACCACAGTAGCCAGAACTATAACGACAATATTATTACTTTCATGAATGTTGTTGTAAGCTGCTGTCATTACCGAGGATGTCATACAGATTACTGTATTGTGTATTACTGTTATTTGTTATGCTGATCTGTTCTGTACGACATCTATTGCACGTCTGTCCGTCCTGGAAGAGGGATCCCTCCTCTTCCTGAGGTTTCTACCATTTTTTTCCCCGGTAAAGGGGTTTTTTTGGGGAGTTTTTCCTTATCCGCTGTGAGGGTCTAAAGGACAGAGGGATGTCGTATGCTGTAAAGCCCTGTGAGGCAAATTGTATTTGTGATATTGGGCTTTATAAATAAAATTGATTGATTGATTGATTGATTGATAGTCTGGGAAGATGTCTTAAAATGTAAAGGAGGGCCCTCTGCGATGCCAAGGCAAACTATTACTCAGCATGAATAGAAGAAAATAAGAAGAACCCCAGGTTTCTTTTCACCACTGTAGTCAGGCTAACAGAGACTAACAGCTCTATTGAGCCTTGTATTCCTTTAACGCTCAGCAGTAATAATTTTATGAGCTTTTTTAATGACAAAATTCCAACTATTAGAGGCAAAATTCATTACCTCTTGTCCTCACACAGTACCGATCTGACTTCAGACACAGCGACCTTAAACACAGCTGTAAGACCTGATATACATTTAGACTGCTTCTCTCTGATTACCCTTCAACAATTGACCTCAATGATTTCCTCATCTAAAACATCAAAGTGTCTCTTAAACCCCATCCTACTAGGCTACTTAAGGAAGTCTTACCTTGAGTACAAACTTCTATATTAGACATGATCAATATGACTGCGAGGGCAGAGACTGCAAGCGACTGATTCACAGCCCTCGAGACCATTGTACCCGTTGCCGTGGAAACATTAAACTTTCACTGTTGTCATACAAGTTGTCCATATATATACATATATACATATATATATACATATATATACATATATATACATATACAATTTATTTGAGGAATTTCATTCAGGCTTAATAGTGCATCATAGCACAGAGACAGCATTGGTAAAAAATTACAAATGATCTTCTGATTGCTTCAGACAAAGGACTTGTCTCTGTCCAAGTTTTATTAGATCTTTGACACAATTGACCATCAAATTCTGCTACGGAGACTGGGACATTTAATTGGCCTTAAAGGTTCTGCACTAAGCTGGTTTAAATCCTATTTATCTGATCGATTTCAGTTCATTCATGTTCATGACGAATCATCTTTGCATACCAAAGTTTGTTTCAGAGTTCCACAAGGTTCTGTGTTCGGACCAATTCTATTCCCTTTATATAGAAATCACTCTGTAAACTTCCATTGTTCTGCAGATGATACACTATCGTATCAATAAAGCCAGAAGAAACGGATCAATTACCTAAACTTCAAACATGCCTTAAAGACATAAAATCCTGGATGAGCTCCAATTCCCTTATGTTAAATTCAGACAAAACTGAAGTCATAGTTCTGGCCTCTTGCACTACTGTAAGAAACCTCGGAGTAATATTTGAGATGATTGTGAAGATTTGTCTTTTAACTCCCATAGAAAACAAACTTCACAGCCTGTCTTCTTTCATCTGTGGCCTATCCTGTCCCAAACAGATGCAGAAACACTGGTTCACGCTTTTGTTACCTCTGCACTGGATTACTGCAATCCCCATTATAAGGTTTCTCTGATAAATGTGTCCAAAACACAGCCGCACGTGTTCTGAAAGTGTGATGGCCCTGGCCTGTATGTTCTGTATGTTGTCTCTCAGTCCCTCTCTCTGTGTTTCCTCTCTGAGGTGTAGCCTGATTGCTTGATCTGAAGTACCTAGGTGCTCCTCCAGAAGATAAATGGCCAAAGCTCCAGTTCTTCAAAGTGTTGTCATGTACCAAAATTGGGACCCACAGTATACCAGTGAAAGTATCACAGTTCTGAGTAGTATCACGATACCACAGCAAAAATTAGGCAGAAGTGCCTTTTGTCATTTATTTTGAATTGTATTTCTGGGCAGTCATGACACCAACGAAGAGGAAATTATTGGACCTGGAGCCGGGCTTCTCAGTCGCCAGTAAGCCATTATCTTGCACCGCGGAGCACTATAGCCGCCATATTTGACAGGAATACTGCGGAGGTGACCCCTGTTCAACCCACAACCGGCAGGATTCGCCTTTCGTTTCTGCTGTTGGTTGGAATCCGTCCACGCACAGCATGCTCCTGAATGTTTTCTTTTGCTCGCACAAAACTATTTTTAGTCGCAAATGCAAGTAAAATGCTCGCACTGTAGAGCTCTGTGGAAAACAAATCACTGTAGCATATGTAAACAAATCTAGCCTACAAGTTAAAAGAAATAAATAATAACTTTCACTGCTTAAAGATACTCAACAGCTCAGCTAATACCTGAAATGTCACTGGAAAACAAACCACTGCAGCAGCATATTGAGTGCCAGGTGGCCAGCGCCCGCCGTTACTGGATGGCGCATGGACACTCACCCTCTTGCGATTGGACTTTGAACTTATCCCACAGTAGTGGTACCATGAGGTACCATAGTACTTTGGTATGGTATCATATGTACCGTGATGTTTTAGTACCGCGGTCTACCATTGGTACCAGTATACTGTGCAACACTAGTGCTTGGTTGGTTTTGTTGATCCTTTTGCACACACAACACCATGCAGCACATTCTCACACACCCACATGCGCACTACTGATCCTACAGACTTAACACATCTCATTCTTTATCTCATTCGTTAATATTTGTTTACTTTAATAAATCACTTAATTTACTCCTATTCTGAGTACTTGTCCTTTCTTTGCCATAACCTCTCGAGCCAGGGTTATGACAAATGGGGGCTCGGGCTGCGTCTTTCCCGTTTATTCTGCATCTGGGTAAGCTTTAATCAGTGTAATTGTGTTTAATACCTACTTGTGCAGTTCAGTGGTTGCAGCCTTGGGTTTGGTTGATTAGTAAATTTGTGGCAGCCTGGCAAGGGGCTGTTTGGGCTGCAGTCTTATTTGGCACACGTGTGCCTAATTAGCTTGTAGTTCAAGCTTGCGCCCCGTGTTTTGGTTGTTGGTGCAGGTGGCTGCTCATTTGTTTGTTTGAGGGAAGGACTTTTACATTTCGGGTGCCTTTGCAGGCTAAGTAAATAGTTTTGTTTATGGCTTTTTTAAAAGGTTTTGGGTTACTTATCTGTTTCTTTTGGAGGAAGCTTTTGGCTTGTCAGTCGCTGTTGCCAGCTGGTCCGGACATGGTGGCTATGCGTAGCTGTCAATGAAGCGGTGCAGAATTTTTCCCTTGTAGGCCGTAGCAAAACTGTCTCCATGGAGGTATGTTGATTCTTTTTCTGTTTTAGTTTGTTATTTTTGTGCATAAACAGAATTGGACATTGAGGTCCGGGGTTACACATCGGTGGCAGGTCCAGTTTGGGCTCTACTGGGTCACCGGGTTTTGTGTTTAAAACGCCCGTCGTGTCATGCATGAAGACCAGAGTTGAGTTTAGTAAGTTTCTTTGTTAGGTAGATAGCGGGAGGAACCCCAAGCAATGCGCGATATTCATAACGACGAAGACGGCTTGAAACTCGATATTGTGTTCATGTTATTTTCATTCCACAGACACTTAACTGTGCCGCCGGCTGCCATGTTGAATCACCATCTTGAATACGGTAACCCCTGACTGCGATCCAGAATCCAGCCACCTCATTGGTTTAGCGCGCCCCACGTGACGGACCGTGGAACCGCTTCCGGGTAAAATCTTACAAAATCTCACTCACAGCAGCACGGCCAAAAACACACACCGCATGTGATGCCTGCAGCGTACCGTAAACAATAATGGCGACGGCGAGCCAGGGAGGAATGAATGAGGAGGAAGAACTTGATAAGAGTCTTGAGACTGTGGGAGACAGTGACGGAGAAGGGGAACTCGTTCCAAAGAAAAATGCCACATCTTTCATTTGGGACTATTTTGGGTTCAAACGCGAAGACGGCTTACAAAAAAAGGTACTGTGCAAGACATGCAAGCGGTTTGTTGCAACATCGCAAGGAAACACAACAAATCTCCGTAGCCACCTAAAGCACCACCACAAAGAGCTGCACGAAGAGTTCGTAACGGGCCCTAGTAAACATCCCAAAAAGAAAAACGCTGACAAAGAAATAAAACAGCCCTCCCTTGCCCAGAGTTTTTCAAGTGGCACTCCGTACGAAAAAAACATCCAAGCGTCACAGAGAGATAACATGCGCCAATACGTTCTTTTTGGCCAAAGACATGATGCCAATTCATACGGTGGAAAAAGAAGGCTTTAAGCAACTGCTAAACAAATTGGATAGAAGACACGCGATTCCCTCGCGCACCTATTTATCCTGGGAAGCCATTCCCCGCATGTACGACACTTTGAGGGCCAAGGTGAAGTCAGAACTGAGTCAAGTGGAATACTTTGCGAGTACTACAGATCTGTGGTCCAGCAGAACAACAGAGCCGTACATGTCGTTCACTGTGCATTTTATCACAGAGGACTTTCAGCTGAAAACACGCTGTCTGGAGATGGCGTACTTCCCTGAATGCCACACGGGACAGAACATCACTGTTACACTGCGTGAGGTGTTGGGAAGCTGGGGGTTGAGCGAACAGCAGCAGATCTGTATCATAACAGACAACGGAGCCAACGTCGTAAAGGCAACTGAGCTCAACGAGTGGCTGAGACTCCAGTGTTTTGGCCACAGGCTGCATCTTGCCATCGGTAAGTGTTTAATATTGGGATAATAAATAGTCACTGTGGCGTTATGCTGTTTTATTGTACTTATTATTTTTTATTTCCGTAACTTGAATGGGCCAAGTCATTAATTCAATAAATAAATAATTGATAAAATAATATAATAATTAAACATGCCCCTTTTTCTCATTGTTTTTAATTATTGTTGTAGAAAACTGATATTTTACTGAATTGTTTTAAAAAAAAATTTCTTGTCTGCCTTGTCTTCTCTACTCCACAGAAAATTCAGTTAAAGATGACAACCGTGTTGCTTGAGCTGCTGGGATTTGTAAAAAGATAGTGGGACATTTCTCACATAGCTTTAAACAGAAACAACACTGAAAGAAGTACAGCAGGAGAAAAACCTCCCAGAGCACTCCTTGATAACAGAATGCCCGACCAGGTGGGGTTCAAGACAGAAGATGATTTCAAGAGTCCTGGAGCAGCATCAGGCCTTACATGAAGTCCTCTCACCAAGCCCAAAAACAAGGCACCTGGTTCCTTCCTGGTCAGACCTTACTGTACTTGAGTCTGTAAACAAGGCACTACAGCCCCTGCAAGAATTTACAGATGCTCTTTCAAGCGACAGCTATGTGAGTGTTTCATTTATGAAACCAGTCCTTCATTTGCTCAACACCTCAGTTCTTGCAGAGCAGGAGGGACACAGCGAGCTAACCTTGTCCATTAAGATGAAAGTCCGGGACTACATGAACACGAAGTTTGACGACCCAAAAACCCAAGAAATTCTGGACATGGCTTGCTTTGTGGACCCCCGATTCAAAACCAACTACATCAGCAGCGAAACTGTGGCAGACATCAAGGTCAGGGTGTTGTCAGAGATGAAAGCAGCAGCACAGAAGGTAATTGGGTGGGTTAGGGAGGGTTATAAATGAGGTTATTTGACACCAGGGCAGGGCTGTGGCATAATTAGGCATAATTTAATAAATATATACTGTATGACATTGAATGGAAGTGGAAGATGACATTTTGACTATTGCAATTTGCAAAAATAACAATGTATTTTCCCCTCTGTATTCTCTCTGTATCCTTCTCTCAGCTCCAGGAGGGAAACCTTACTGCCCAGAGCATAGATCCACCCGGTCCCACTGTGAAGAAGCCAACACTCGGAGGTATGCTGAAGAAGGCCCAGCCCCCAGTTCTCTCCTCACTCAGGCAACCGGTGCAAGTTGTGGAAGCTGAACTCAACAACTGGGTGATGTGCCCCACCATCGACAGTGAGGCTGACCCTCTGGAGTGGTGGCAGCTCCACAAGGAGAACTACCAACAGTTGAAGAAGCTAGCCACGAAGTATCTCTGTATACCTGCAAGCAGCTCACCCTCAGAGAGACTTTTCAGTACATCTGGAAATGTTGTGAACTGTCAGCGCACAAGTTTAAAGCCTGACAAAGTAAACATGCTTGTGTTTCCTAGCTAAGAACTTGCCTAATAAGTCTGATGACTTGACTAACTAACTAACTGACTGACTGCTTAATGACTGACTGACTGCTCATTAATGACTAATTGCTCACTGACTGACTGACTGACGGACTGACTGACTTCGACAGGCAGCAACAGTGCACACTCTCACTTTTGTTTATTTTATTTTTTGACAGCCAATTGCACTACTCTGATTGTTGTCTTAGTTTAAATTTATGGTTGCAGGCATATGTTTAATTTTGAGTAGAAGAAAATGTTTTAAGGAGAGTAACTGTATTTAATTGCCACAGGCCTACTTGATAGGTGCTACTAGTAGGTTGTGGAGGTGGCATTTATTTTACCTCATTGTGTTTTTGTTGAATTGCTGTTTTGCACTATTTGATATTACCTCAACATTGTGTTCTTGTTCTCCAATACTTATTGGAATTCTGCAGAATTTGCAGTTACTTTTGCACTTTACTAGTTTACTAATTGTTTAATTTGGGAGTAGAAAAATGTGTTTTAAGGAGCACTAACTCCAAGTGTCGTGATGATGACTATTTGGAATGGCCAAATTTGCCAATGAAACAATCTACTGTTATCTGCTGTTGCCACACTTGCCAAGGTGGAGGAGGTGGTGTTTATTTGCTTGTTTGTTGTATAGAGCAGACTATGTTCTTCACTCAGATTTGTTTACCAGACTCAGGAGACATTTGTATTTGGGTTAAATTGTGTGGTAAAAAGTTCTTTCCAATAAAACCAGCATTGGAACATGATGCATTCATTTATTTTCCTATGTGCATGCATAAATGCATATGGTATTCATTATCTGGGTGTAGACAGAGGACCTAAAGCGGTAGAAACATTAAAATTATATACTGTGGCAATATCGCTAGAGATATCGTTACCGAGGTATTGAACACTGTTATCGAATATCGAAGGTTTTCCTGATATCGCACAGCCCTAGTAAAGTTCAAGTTGGTTGGTCTGTTTGAGTGTTTATCATGTCTGGATTAGAAGCGTTTATTGACAGTCTCTCTCAGGGGGCCCTGGATGCACTTACAAATGAGCGGTTGCTGGTGGTTGCTGACCATTTTACAGTGGTGGTTGTGGGAGACAAGTGTCTCAAGGATAATATTAAAGCGGCTCTAAGATGGAGGCGCTTGAGCTCATGTCGGGTGAGGAAGAAGCGGTTTCTGATTCAGATTCTGTTGCGGCCACTGCTTCAAGTCCTGCAGATCCTGTTGCGCCCACTGTGTCTGTGCCTGCACACGGGTTAACTTTCTAGCAGCAGAGGGAGATTTTGTTGTTGCAATTGGAACATGACAAAATGAAACACAAATTGGAAATTAAAAATCAGATTAAAGTAAAGAGAATCCGCCATGAGTCTGAGATGACAAAGCTGGAGTTGCAGAAGCATGTGTCTGTTAAGGGCAAGCAGGTTTCCAGGTCTTCTGTGGATCGCTTTGATATTAACAATTTGCGTTTGCTGCCACAGTTTAATGAAAGGGATCCAAATACTTTCTTACTGCTGTTTGAGCATGTGTCCAAAGCTAGAAATTGGTGTCTTCTCAGGGAAAGCGCGGGAGGCGTATTCATCTTTGAGCCTTGAGGACAGCTCTGGCTATGCTAAAATAAAAGCGGCGGTGCTTAAAGCATATGAACTTGTGCTGGAGGCATATCGCCAGCACTTTAGGTCCTGGGAGAGGAGAAGTGGTATTCACTAGGGACCTGTCTACTAAATTTAAGCGGTGGTTAACTGCGCTTGATGTCACTGAGTTTGACGATTTGTGTGATTTGATGATTCTGGAGCAGCTGAAAAACTCTCTGCCAGAACGCATAGCCAAGTACATCACATAGCAAAAAGTCACTACTGCTACTGATGCTGCTATATCAGCGGATGAGTATATGTTGCTTCATAAGAGCAGCTTCAGAGAGCGCTCTGTTGCTCATGATGTTGGGGGCGTGGAACTGGGGCTGATGCCGCGTTTGAGATGCAGCGTTCAAAGTAAGCTGGTCTTGGGAGGTCTGACTCCAAGGTAGGTGGCAGTTTTGGGTCATACCAAAGACTGTAAAAATGGGACCCATTGCCTCCCTGCTTGGCACTCAGCATCAGGGGTTGGAACTGGGGGGTTACATCACCACAATTCCCGAGTGTGGCACCACTGCTGCTCACCGCTCCCTCAGGAAATGAGTCAAATGCGGAGAACAAATTTCACACACTCAGGTGTGTGACAATCAGTGGGACATTAACTTTAACTTTATTGTCATGAGAAAGGGCATTGGAAGGCAGAATGTCCTATTATGTTAAAAACTAAAGCCAAGGGAATTAGATCTGGTGTTAGGCTGCGGCCTTTGCTGCACTTTTTAAAAGTTGCTGTGTCTCGGAGGTGTTTGCTCCTCACCCCTGTGAACCAGATGCGTTGGCAGCTTATGCTCCTTTCATTCGTGATGGGACTGTAGGAAGTAATGTGAAGGTTCCCATAAAAATCCTGAGGGATACTGGGGCTTACCCCTAAATTCCACCAGATGCGTGTGGGTTGCGTCTGCACTCCAGAACAGCAGCAGACTAATTGTAAGAGATTTTTTATCACGCTACATCATTTCTATGAGGTGTCCAGAACAACATACTAAAAGTCCTAAGAAATCCTAGTTGCGGAAGTATGTTTAATTCTCATCAATCCTAGATGTGTGCCAGTATGGCCGTACAACAATACATCCAAATGGGCTTACTTTTTTCTTTTACTCCTATCACAATGAAACTTTCCAGAATAAAAGTAAACATGGAAAGTAACATTTTTTTGTATTACAAGTTTCTTTGGAAATGAATTTAAATATGCAAATGAGCTGTGTAAAATATGTCAGGCTATGACCCCCCGCCCCCACCCCCGCAGACAATATTCCAAATATAGAATAAATCACAGACGATAATGTGGTGATAACATTTTGTGCTGGTAAATTTACAGATTGTTTGCAAGATATTGTTGGTAAGATTTAGGGGTGGGAATCGAGAACCAGTTCCTGTTAAGAACCGGTTCCAACTGGTTCAATTCATTGACATCATTAGCCGTTATGCGTAATGATTCCCTTATCGATTCTTTTCATTACGCCGAATCTATGCTCGTCAGTCAGCAGCATGTTCAACAACAAAGAAGACGTAATGGTGGAGAGACAGAAGCGGTCAAAGCCGTGGCTTCACTTCATGCTGTTAATAGCCTCCCTGGAGCTGCTAGCAACTGTGGAGCCTCAGCGTGTCCCCGCTCCAGGTAGACTGCGGCAGGACACTGTTGCTGTAGCCTCACTGGAGCTGTTAGCCCGTTGTGGAGCCTCTGCGCGTCCCCGCTCCTGTTGTCGGATTTCATGGGAACACCAAGGATGGTAAGATGAGGGCAGCTGAGTTGATTTGCACGCCATTTGTTGTTATAATATGCTAGGCTAGCTGCGTTAGCTGCCTCACCTGAGTTAGCTGCACTAGCTGCGTGGTGTTGACACACTCAAGCTGTGGGCCGGGATTTATCTCTAGATCACTAGCTAGCAGTAACATTAATGACACTCATTGTGGCTGTTGTTGTGACATAGATAACTGTATGCCAATGCTGGATTATGACTGTGAAAGCTGCCGTTAGTTTTTGGTGTGGTTAGACGACGTCGAAACATTTCTATGCAGGAGGAGGTGTGTCGTTAGGAGCCCCGAGGGGAGAGGGACACAAGCTCAGAGGGGAGGGGGGGTGTGGTGCTTTTTTTCAAATCTTTTTCATCGTCTTTCTAAACTAGACCACAGCTTTAAGGTTCATAATAAAACGTTATGAAAGTAGATGTCTTGGGTTACAAACAACAGGAGGTGATATCATTAATTCACAGGAGGAATTGATAAGGGAATCGATAATGAATCGGATCGATAAGCTGAATCAATAATGGCATTGATATCAATAAAATCCTATCAATTCCCACCCCTAGTAAGATTAGACATTGTTGGTAAAGATAGGCTAATAATTGTAGACAGTGCAATGATTAACTCGCACACAGCACGTCTAGCCAAAAAAAACAGACAGAGCTGACAGACACACATTAACCAATAGCAGACAACACAATGCAGAATGCACTTTGCACCAATTTGGCTATACACAATAGCAGATAGCATCCCTGAACAGCGAGTATCATAGGGGAACATAACAAACTGAATCAAAGTGGGAAACCTAGCCAAGTGGGGAAAAATTCAATTCAAATTAGCTACACTGAACTGATGAGGCTACTTATCTATGTAGACGAGAGACTATATTTCTGAACCATCATAACAGGTAGACAATTTAGGCTGACAGTTAACAATTTTGTCCAAAACCAAAATTACATTTTCAATTCAAATCACATTTTGAAGTAAGCCTAACTGTAGATTGCCTATTGATTGCTAGCACTAGCAAATTCAATTCATCTTGTTGCCAGACAAACACTGTTTATTTCTCCAGAAACCCAAACTCGACTTCTTTATTAATTCACACTACCTCTTTTTGTAACTATAAACAAGTGTTTCAGACCAGGGTTACACTTTGGGCTTCAACCCTTGTTTGGCTATGCACTGTGTATGAGAAGTAGCTAGCAAAATCTATTCATATTGTTGGCAAGGAAACCACTCTTCATCTCTCCAGAAACTCAATTTGGACATTTTAAGTTACCAACTCTTTTCTAAATTTTTGTCCCAAAAGCAAAACTACTTTATCAATGTGTGGTCAATTTGCGAGACACAGCCCGCTCAATTCTTCGTGAATTTCACAAGCAACAGAAATCTAAGAATCCAGAAGACGAGAAGCTGAATATAATTAAAACCGCTGCAAAGTTAATTGGAAGTGATGTCAAGTTCATGGAAATCCAGAATGATTCTTACCCAGATGCAAGTGACATTGCAGCTGCTGAGAGCTATGTTCCAGAATCACTACAAGTTCTACTGAGGAATATGTTTTCGGGTAAAAATATTAGTACAAAGCTTACATCAATCGGACAGTCCATCATGCAAGCAGTTAAACCAAGGACAACGACTGCACCTCTTCAGCTTGGCTTAGGGATCCAGATGCATCACCATTTTGCATCAAAATTTTTGGTCAACACACTCCATGAGCATGGCTTTGCCTACTTGTATGCAGATGTCATGAAATATGAATGGAGTGCAGCAGTGGCGCAAGGGACTGAGATCCCTGGATTGCAGACAACGTCGACCACAATGTAGTAACCATTGATGGTACAGGGACGTTCCATGGAATGGGTATAATAGCTTGTGTTACACCAGGAACGCAACAAAACAAAGGTGTTCCAAAGATCCAAGTGACTGCTGCAGATATTGCTGCGGTTGGTCACATAAACATTCAGTACTTTAAGATTCCTCCTATACGTGAACCTATGGTGTATCAGCCACTGGCTCTGTTGCCAGCAGATAACAAAACATCACAGCTGGATGTGTTGTGGAAGACATCCCTACTCCTTCATTCTCAAAGGCCATCATGGTCTGGTATGATGCAGCTGCTGCATCAAGGTGAACACCCTGGGAGAGCTTCAGTAACATTCCTTCCAATGATTGATCTTGATCCCAGTGATGAATCTTGTATATACTCAACATTGAGGTTTGTGGCAACTGAAGCTTTGCAGTATGATGTGACCCCTGCTCTGACGTTCGACCAACCCCTTTTCTGGAAAAACCTGACCATTATCCAGTCTCAGCCAAGCAACAATGGACTCAAGTGAATAGTCCTCAGGCTTGGGGGATTCTTGGGTAGCATTGGACACTTAATCGCAGGGTCTAGACTGGAGGAGCTACTAGAGGTGGTGTATGCTGGAAATACAGTGTGCCACATGATGTCTGGCAAGGCTGTGTCCAGGGCGGTTCGTGGTCACATGCTAGTTGACGCAGCACTCAACACCATGTTGCTCGCTGATGCTTACAATGTGCCACTACCAACCGAAGACACAGTAGAGCAACCTTCAGTTGAGATGACGCCTGCCACTGATACTGAGCCAGATGAGGAGGAAGTTCCCAATACCCAAGAAACAGTCACAACTGACTTGAGTTTTGTCAGTGAACTATATGATCAAGTCATGTCCTCTTATTTGCTGATAGAAGAACTTTGCTCTGCAGAGGTTTTGGACAGAATCCAGAGTTTACTCAACAAGAAGAAGGAAAAAATGCATATGAGGACAGCAAAGCTTTGGCTGCAGTACATGGACATGATTGATATTGTGAGAAACTTCATCAAAGCTGGGAGGACAGGCAACTGGAGGTTGCATATTCATATTCATATTCTTCATGATATGCTACCCTACTTTGCCGCTTCTGGACACAGACAATATGCAAAGTCAGCATATGTATACTTGCAAATGACGACAGCCCTACCTGAAACACATCCAGATGTCCACAAGAAATTTGAGGAGGGATTTCACGTAGTGAGGCGGAGCAACAGGTATTGGGTTGGACTGTCCACTGATCTCATTATTGAGCAAGTGCTCATGAGAAGCGTAAAAACACATGGAGGCTTAACAAGAGGAAAAGGATTTACAGAGACTCAACAATTAGTGTGGGTCCTTTCAATGCCAGCATGTGCAAACATCAACAATGCTATGCAGTCTTTCACAGGTGTCTCATATGAGACCAGCGACCAACATAAAGACCTGTCCAAGGCCAGGCATACTACAGATGTCAGTGACACTCTTGCCCTGGTCAACTATCTCAAAGAGAAAGACCCATTCACTGAGAACCCTGCACAACATTGCTAAAGGTATGACAGCCCAGCAGGGAGTCAATGTTGAGAAATCAAGGGAAATTGGGTGCAAGACTTTGGAATCTATGGTAGGGAAACCAGTGGAAGAATTCACCTTCAGGAAAGCTGACCAAGCAGTGACACTTGCATCTAGATCAACTGTCAAGATCAAAGGAGAGACAGTAGTAGTGGATCCACAGCTGTTATTCCAGTGGCTCGTAGCAGTGAAAGACTGTTGAGAAGATTTGCCATCACTGTTCAAGTATGAACTCTGCAGTCATCCGCCTGCTTTCTTTGAGGCAAACAAGGCAATCCTTGCCGATGTCCTCTGGAAATCCATTGAGCAGCAGCAAAGACAACCCAGCGGAGATGTCCAGCATGTCCTTGACGGGGGTGCATTACTACATCATCTACCATGGCCACAAGGGTCCACTTATGACAGTGTGTGTGAAATGTATGTCAGATATGTCACACAGAAATATGGTATGGCTACTGTCATAGTCTTTGATGGCTACAAAGAAGAACCAACAATAAAAGACGCCACCCAACTACGTCGAACAGGTGTTAGTCCCGGTGTGACTGTACACTTCTCTGGTGACATGATCATCCAATCCAAAAAGGACCAGTTTCTTAACAATAAGGAAAACAAACAATGCTTCTTGGTTTATCTCAGTGATAAACTTGAGAGGGCTGGGTGTATCACTGATCATGCAAAGCACAATGCTGATGTATTCATTGTCGAAACTGCCATTGCCTCCGCCAGAACAAAAGACACAGTCCTAGTAGGTGATGACACAGACTTGTTAGTACTCTTGTTGCATCATGCTGATCTGAATGCATAGGAGCTGTTTCTTGCACCAGAACCAAAGAAAGCAACAAAAACAAGACGAATATGGTCAGGGCTCCAGACTGCGCCTAATTGGTCGCATTTTGCGACCTTTTCTGGAGGCAGTGTGACATAGTTTTTTAACTAGGAGCACCAGCGCGACTTACAAATCCACCCCTCTACCCCTTTTTTTTTTTTTTTTTTAAATTGCATTACATGGAGGAGCGGAAGCGAGTATCTGTGTGTGTGTGTCTGGATGCGCACTGCGAGGCTGGGGGCGGTGGGGGCGCCAGTAACCATAGCAACGTGCAGCAGTTTTAGTACGTGTGAACTGTGTGAGGGGTTAAGGCCCGATCATACTTGGGCGGAACGTATGCGGAGCAGACTCCGCAGAGGTGCGCGCGGACTCAAAGCGGACGTCCGCAAGCCCTGTGCACGCAAAGCTCAGATTTTACGACCACGCAGACTCCGCTCTGTGCACCAGTGACTGCTCGGCATGTATTTTTCACATCGCGAGGATTTTTCACGGTCATTTTTCCAGGAAACCACAATTCGGAAGTGTGCTCGACTATGGAAGCCCGAATGACTGCGGACGAGTCAGCAGGTGATGTCACAGCACCGAAAAAGCCAAAGCCCTATCATTTCCGACAAGAATGGCTCACTGAATTTACGTGGCTGAGATATTGTAAAGAAAAGAAAGTGATGTCCTACATGTATTGCTCTCAGTGCGGTCTGAAATTTGCGGGGTAAACTAAATTCGCCGACTCCACCACACACTTCAAACATGAAACGCTGGTTAAGCACAACAACAGCATCAGGCATAAATTATGCAGGGACAGATGCAATGATGGAGCAAAAGCGCTGCTGCACACATCATTTAGGATGCAGGGTTGTCTGTGTTTATTGCTAAATTATCAGTAATGCAGTTAATATAGACAAAATTTTGAATATGTTGTGTCATATAAACAGTGCTCCTAAATTTTGTGCTGGTGCTCCTAAAATTTTCAGGAAGGAGCACTGGTGCTCCTAGTAGAAAAAGTTAGTCTGGAGCCCTGATGGTGCATAAAGCAGACAAAGGAGTGTGACAATCTCCTCCTCATCCATGCTATTTTAGGCTGTGATTCTACATCTTGTCTATTTGGCATAGGAAAGGGAATGGCAGTGAACAAAGTAAAGAATGACACTAGCTTTCTCGAACAAGCTAAGGTGTTCAGCCAGTCACAGGAAAATGTGGGAAAAGGCATTATCATTGCAGCAGGTGAAAAAGCTCTAGTATCATTGTATGGGGGCCACAAAGATGAATAACTGGATATGCTGAGACACAGGCGATTCTGTGATAAAGTATCTAAGAACACATCTCCAGTGGAACCTCAAACTCTACAACCAACATCAACAGCTGCGAAGTTCCATAGTCTTTGTGTCTTTTACCAAATGATGGAGTGGAAAGGGAGAAGTGAAAGTATGAACCCAAAAGATTGGGGGTGGCATGTTATGGATGGTAGATTTATGCCAATAATGACTGATCAGACTGCAGCACCACCAGAATTATTGGATGTAGTCCAGCAGCACAAAGAGATGCACATGCAAAAAACATGGACTCCCTTGCACTGCCATGTGCGGAGAATGTTGTGGTACTAGCTGTACAAACTCCCAGTTGCCTGATTTATCAGATGACTATGACCCAGAGGAGAAGAACTAAGCAAAAAACAAACCAGGAACTGAGATAGGGGGTGCCAGAACCAAGAGCCACAGAGAAGGGGTCGAGGATCCAGGCTGGGAAAAAAACAACAAAAAACATTAAAAAAAAAAATCTTTAAAAAGAAAAACTAAAAAAACGATTTTTGTGATATGCAAATTAGGACATATTCAATTAGTGTTGAGCTAATTTGCATATTCTAATTCACTTCCAAAGAAACTTGTAATACAAAACATTTTACTTTTCATGCATACTTTCTTTATGTTAAGTTTCATTGTGATAAGAGTTAAGGGAACCTGCCATCTGTGTCAGCTCACTGGAAATCCTAATCAGAGTCTCAGGCCAGCGCCACTGCAGCCTATCCCAGTGGTGAGTGAACCTTTTACGCACCTCATTGTAGACTGTGTGGGTCCTTTGCCACCGTACAAGTCTGGTTGTAAATATCTGCTGACGGTAATGTGTCAGTGCACCCGGTATCCGGCGGCATATCCTTTGAGGTCGATTACAACTAAGGCTGTGGTTAAGGCATTGTCGCAGTTTATTTCAGTATTTGGTATCCCCAAAGAGATTCAGAGCAACCAAGGGTCAAATTTTTCATTTAACTTGTTTGGGCAAGGGTTGAGGCTACTGCATATTAGACAAAATCAATCGACAGCTTATCATGCGCAGAGCCAGGGGGCCCTTAAGTGGTTCCTTCAGACGCTTAAGTCTCTCTTGCGTGCCTACTGTGTGGAGTTGGATTGAGGTTGGGAAGAGGGGCTTCTGTGGCTCATGTTAGCTGCGCGAGAGGCAGTACAGGAAAGCACAGGCTTTAGCCCAAATGAGTTGGTCTTTGGGCATGTTGTGCGGGGTCCTTTAGCAGTGCTGAAGGGGGAATGCGTTGAAACTAAGCCACTGAGCACTTTGTTGGATTATGTGAACAGGTTCTGTCATCGATTGTTTATTGCTGGTTGTATGGCACGGGAAAAATTGTCAGTGCCCCAAGACAAAATGAAAGAGTTGTATCACGTTGTTCGTGCGCCGTGACTTCAGTCCAGGCGACCAGGTTCTGGCGCTTTTGCCCATTGTTGGTTCGCCTTTCCAGGCTAAATGTGCAGGTCCATAAACTGTTGTTGAAAAAGTCTCTGATTTGAACTATGTCACAGCAACACCCGGCGGAAAGCTGAACGTCTTTGTCATGTAAACCTTTTGAAGCCGTATTACACCCGTGTTGAGTCGAGCTTAAGTCAGGAGCTGAGTGACGGGGTGCGCCCAGCTCTGGCTGTGGCTTCTGTGGCAGATGAGTGTGATGGGGTGCCAGAGCCGGAAGAAAGTTTACTGTGCAGTAGGGCTGCCACGATTAGTTGACTAATCGATGACTAATCAACGATTAAAATAATCGGTGACTATTTTAGTAGTCGACTAATCGGTTTGAGTCATTTTTCATAGAAAAGTACTATAGAAGTACACCAAATTACTGCAGCTTCTTACATTCAGATATTGGCAGCTTTACACACTCTTCCGTGACATTGAACTAAAACCCTTTGGCGTGAGTATGAAACAAGACATTAGATTATGTCATTTTGGGGTTTGGGCGAGACAGACCGACATTTTTCAACATTTTAACACATTTTTCAATGAAATGATTAGTCGACTAATTGAAGAAATAATCGACAGATTGAAATGAAAATAATCATTAGTGGCAGCCCTACTGTGCAGGTGGTTAAAAAATTCTGGATCGCTTGGTAATTTGGACCAGTTGTTGTGTCATCTGTCAGCGTTGCAGCACAATGAACTGACATGTTTGGTGCGTAATTATCCCTGTTTGTTTAGTGACATTCACTCGCAGACTGACTGGATCGAGCATGATGTGGATGTTGGAGATGCTTGGCCCATCAAACAGCAGTTTTACTGGGTGGCACCGGGTAAACGTGACCATTTGGATGCTGAGGTTCAGTATATGCTCCGTTGTCATCCAGTTGGGCTTCGCCGTGTATTTTGGTGCCGAAGCACAATGGCACCCCTCGGTTCTGTACAGACTTACATAAAAGTGAATGCAGTTGTTAAGAAGTCAGATTTGTTTCCCTTGCCACACATGGATGATTGTATTGACCAAGTAGGCTCAGCCAAGTTTGTTAGCAAGTTTTACCTGCTTAAGGGCTACTGGCAGGTGCCTTTGTCCGAGCGTGCGCAAGAGGTCTGTGCATTTGTCACTCCGTCCAGCTAACAAGTATTTAGGCCCTACAACTATTTGCAAAACTATCAGATGCCACACAAATTATTTGTGCCACTCTGAAAAATAGTTCCTGTCCACCACAACACAGAGGGGCACATCACAGGCCTGACACTTCCAGGGTGTGTCTGTGCGGTAGGGCTGCACTCCTATTGTCAACCTGGAGCAGCATCCTCTGTCTTCCAGGGCTCAGAGCTGAGGCGTAGCTCTGCTGCCTGAGCCAGTGGAGATCCAGACCTGGTGGGTGTGCCACACCGTCCGATCCTCTGTGGCTCATTTTCCTCTCTCTCCTCTTCCAAAACACACTACACCACACACTAACTATAGCCTACACTCCAAACACGCTATAATTCCAACTCTATCTATGATTGCAATTGTTATCACTGTCTCTCTCGCTGCCGTCATTCCAACAACTTTCCCCTCTTCCCCAGCAACAAATGCTGTGTGTTACCATACAATTTTTTGATTGGTTGATATGCCGCATTTGTTCACCAATAAGAAAAGCGGTGTCATCTTTTTTTTTTTGCAGTTATTGTTGCTTTCAGCACTTTCGTTTGCCCGAACGGCCCGTTTTTACCATTACTTGCTGCACCAAACGCGCAGCAAACTTGACAACAAGATTCAGGAAAATCATGCCATTTATTATTCATCATAAGTCTGGTTTTATATGGCCTATCAACACAAATTAAAAAGTGAAGTTCACACTTCCCACAAAAAAAGAAATGGGGACTCAGCGAGGCTGCGTGTTGCTGCTACATTGTCTTAAATCGGTCACGTGATTTTGACGCGTCGGCGCAGCTGCGGACTCTAGAGGATTAAGTTCAAATAACTCATGTTTGTCTTAGTATGTCATTTTGAGGAAATGAGATTCCCATGATCCGTTGCTAAAGAAAATAATAACATACAGCCATGGCCAAAAGTTTTGAGAATTACACTAGTATTGGTTTTTACAAAGTTTGCTGCTTCAGTGTTTTTAGATCTTTTTGTCAGATGTTACTATGATATACTGAAGTATAATTACAAGCATTTCATAAGGGTCAAAGGCTTTTATTGACAGTTACAGTAAGTTTATGCAAAGAGTCAATATTTGCAATGTTGACCCTTCTTTTTCAAGACCTCTGCAATTTGCTCTGGCATGCTGTCAATTAACTTCTGGGCCTCATCCTGACTGATGGTAGCCCATTCTTGCATAATCAATGCTTGGAGTTTGTCAGAATTTGTGGGATTTTGTTTGTCCACCCGCCTCTTGAGGATTGACCACAAGTTCTCAATGGGATTAAGGTCTGGGGAGTTTCCTGGCCATGGACCCAAAATTTCAATGTTTTGTTCCCCAAGCCACGTAGTTATCACTTTTGCCTTATGGCAAGGCGCTCCATCATGCTGGAAAAGGCATTGTTCGTCACCAAACCGTTCTTGGATGGTTGGGAGAAGTTGCTCTCGGAGGATGTTTTGGTACCATTCTTTATTCATGGCTGTGTTCTTAGGCAAAATTGTGAGTGAGCCCAGTCCCTTGGCTGAAAAGCAACCCCACACATGGATGGTCTCAGGATGCATTACTGTTGGCATGACACAGGACTGATGGTAACGCTCACCGTTTCTTCTCCAGACAAGCTTTTTTCCAGAAGCCCCAAACAATCGGAAAGGGGATTCATCAGAGAAAATGACTTTACCCCAGTCCTCAGCAGTCCAATCCCTGTACTTTTTGCAGAATATCAGTCTGTCCCTGATGTTTTTCCTGGAGAGAAGTGGCTTCTTTGCTGCCCTTCTTGACACCAGGCCATCGTCCAAAAGTCTTCGTCTCACTGTGCGTGCGGACACACTCACACCTGCCTGCTGCCATTCCTGAGCAAGCTCTGCACTGGTGGTGCCCCGATCCCGCAGCTGAATCAACTTTAGGAGACGGTCCTGGCGTTTGCTGGACTTTCTTGGGCGCCCTGAAGCCTTCTTCACAACAATTGAACCTCTCTCCTTGAAGTTCCTGATGATCCGATAAATGGTTGATTTAGGTGCAATCTTAGTATCAGCAATATCCTTGCCTGTAAAGCCCTTTTTGTACAAAGCAATGATGGCTGCACGTGTTTCCTTGCAGGTAACCATGGTTAACAGAGGAAGAACAATGATTTCAAGCACCACCCTCTTTTAAAGCTTCCAGTTATTCTAACTCCATCAGCATGACAAAGTGATCTCCACCTTGTCCTCATCAGGACTCTCACCTGTGTTAACGAGAGAATCACTGACATGATGTCAGCTGGTCCTTCTGTGGCAGGACTGAAATGCATTGGAAAGGTTTTTGGGGGGGATTAAGTTCATTTTCATGGCAAAGAGGGACTTTGCAATTAATTGCAATTCATCTGATCACTCTTCATAACATTCTGGAGTACATGCAAATTGCCATCATAAAAAATGAGGCAGTAGACTTTATGAAAATTAATATTTGTGTGATTCTCAAAACTTTTGGCCAGATCCAATAGCTGCAAAGATGCATTATGAGTTGTTATTAAGTGCATACTAATAATTTTATAAGCTTCATACAACACTGTTCCCACTTTAGATCCAGTAGCTGCAAAGATGCATTATGAGATGTTAATAAGTGCATATTAATAGTTTATTAACTTTTATACGACACTGTTCCCACTTTCGATCCAGTAGCTGCAAAGACACATTATGAGCTGTTAATGAGTGCATATTAATAGTTTATTAACCTTTATATGACACTGTTCCCTCTTTAGATCCGGTAGCTGCAAAGGATCATTATTTACTATTAATAAGTGCATAATTAAGCATTTATTAACCGTAATATGGCATTTATATTGACTTCTTATAGTCTTATTAAAGTCCGTGTAAAGCAGAAAAAAATGTCTTTTATAAGTTCGTCACATCACAGAAATATGTGTCATTAATCACTGAGCCAAATTTGAAAGATTAAAAAAATCGCTAAGTATATAAAATTAGCAACATGGCGGAGAACCCAAAGAAGCAGCCGAGACACAGTTCAGAAGTGGATACTACCACAAAGAAAAAGCCTGGACGTTTGGCTGAAGGTCTATTAGCAAAGAAGGAAAGTGACCGAGACGGTGGAGGTAAATAAGGATTTGTATTGGCGTCGCTTTTCCTCAGTGGAGAGCCCTGAAGGAAGAAATTGGGCTGAGGGCAGACATGTATATTGCCTTGCTGCTGTTGAATAAGTAAGTGACTTGGTTTATAATTATATTATGAGTAGTATGTGTTGCTTTTACATGTACTGGACCTAGTACTTTATTATTTTCTTGGAAATGGCCTTAGCAGCCTGGTGTTCGCCACGCTGTGTAGCATTGTGTACATGGTGTGAAGCGAGTATTACTCTGTGTACACGGTGTGTGGCGAGTGTTACTCTGTGTACATGGAAGTGCCGGCTTATCTGTTGTAATAACGCATTATCCGCTGGGGGGCGACAGAGGTTACGCACTATAGCTTTAACTGTTAATTTATGCTATTAAGCATTAATTAGCGCTTATTACAGTACCTTAATAAATAGTGTTACCTTGTCACATTCATATACAATCATATATTAATATATACTTACAACTAAACTTGCACTAATTAATCAGCAGTGCTCGGAATCGGGCCGGTTTTCACGTGATCGGCCATGACATGCGACCGGCCAGTCAGTCTAAAATATGCCAAATGCCAATTTAAAACACTAGTCAAATTCCCGCCGCTCTGCATGATTGACATCGTGTAACATCGGCAGCGCGCACACACACACACACACACACACACACACACACACACACACACACACACACACACACACACACACGTGCAACTCACAGCTTGGGCAATGTGAGGAAGGGGACCTCAGGGACACACTGGTTTGGGTAGGACAACTATGGAGTAAATGATTCCGGCCTCAAACTACGGTAGTTCTTGTCTGCTTTTGTCATGTGGTGAATTCTACGGTTGGCCTCCTTATGGAAAAAATTTAGTAAAATTTGTCCTCCTCCTCTCCTCCACTTATCTGTGTCCGGGGGCAGCAGCCTCAGCAAAGAAGCCCAGACAGTCCTCTCCCCAGCCACTTCCATCAGCTCTTCCAAGGGAAACCGGAGGCGTTCCCAGGCCAGCCGGGCGATGTAATCCCTCCAACGTGTTCTGGGGCAGGGAGGCATCCGGGAGGCATCCTTACCAGATGCCGAAACCACCTGAACTGGCTCCTCTCAATGTGGAGGAGCAGCGGCTCTTCTCCGAGTCCCTCCCGGATGTCCAAGCTCCTCACCCTATCTCTGAGGCTGAGCCCAGCCACCCTGCGGAGGAAACTCATTTCGGCCGCTTGTAATCATGATCTTGTGCTTTCGGTCACTACCCAGAGCTCATGACCATAGGTGAGGCTTGGAACGTAGATCGACCGGTAAATCAATAGCTTCGCTTTCTGGCTAAGCTCCCTCTTCACCACAACAGACCAGTTAAGCGCCTGCATTACTGCTGATGCCGCCCAATCCACCTGTCAATCTCCCGCTCCATCCTACCCTCATTCGTGTACAAGATCCCGAGATACTTAAACTCCTCCACCTGAGGCAGGACCTGGCTGGAGTGGGCAATCCACCCTTTTCCAGCTGAGGACCATGGCCTCAGACTTGGAGGTGCTGATTCCCATCCCAGCTGCTTCACACTTGGCTGTGAACTGTCCCAGCAAGAGCTGGAGGTCACTGTTTGATGGGGCTAGGAGGACCACGTCATCTGCAAAAAGCAGGGACAAGATCCTCCCATCACCGAACCTGACACTCTCCACCACTCGGCTGCACCTAGAAACTCTTGCCATCTAAGTTATGAACAGAACCGACTCTCACCGCCACGCGATCCAGACTCACGCTCCTTCGGAACAGGGACTGGATGGCCCTTAGCAAGGGGCCACCAACCCCATACTCCCGGAGCACCCCCAACAGAATGCCCCTAGGGACACGGTCGTAAGCCTTCTCCAAATCCACAAAACACATGTGGACTGGTTGGGCGAACTCTCATGCCCCCTCCAGCACCCTGGCGAGGGTCCATGGTTCCGCGTCTGGGACGAAAACCACATTGCTCCTCCTCAATCTGAGGTTCAACTATTGACCGGACCCTCTTTCTCCAGCATCCTGGAGTAGACCTTACCGGGTAGTATCCATGACATCTTAGTCTCCTCACACACTTTCACACATTTGTTTTTAAAGTTGCATTCTCTCTCTCACATACCCCTCCAGAGGCTGGGTGATATGCACAATGGTGTCTCAGTACAATACTCACCAACTCACCAACAGTATTCAAGGCTGTGCTCACAAAAGCTGATTTTAGTTGGAATTCCCCACCTGGGAATCAGAGTCATCAAAGCCTTTGCTGCTCTGCATCCTGTTTAGCTGTGGGAAAAGCTTCAACCCATTTTGAAAACATGTACACAATCACCAAAACAAACTTTTTTCCCTTTGCTTGGTGTTAGTTCAATGAAATCCATTTGCAAGAGATCAAAAGGTCTTTCTATAAAAAGGTATACTATAAAGTATAGTAGCACAGATCACACATCTTTTGCAAAATTCTATGGCATAACTGAAAAACTCTCTTGTAAACCAGTATCTCTGTATCTCATCAACCATTCCCCCCTTTGACACGTGGTCCAAACCATGTGTCAACTTAGCAAAGAAATGAAAAAGGTAGCTCGGGAGACAGGGCAGGCCATTAGGGCCCGTCCACACTTTATCAACCACAGTACATCATGCTTTTTTTTCCAAACGGCCTTCTCCGCTGGAGAGGCCCTTATCTGCAGGTCTGTTATCTCAGCTGTAGCCACGACTGTAGGAGTAGAAGCAGGGGTTAGTAAGGTAGCATGCAAGGCTAAAGACAATGGCAGCTTTGATGAGCAATAGTTTTCCCGGTTGAAGTTAAGAGAATCCCTATCCTTCCCAATTTGTCCAAAATCATGAACCCCACCCCTAGCATATCTGCTGTCAGTGTAAATGTTTAAAGATTTGCCCTCTGCCAGTTTACATGCCTCTGTCAGAGCCACCAATTCAGCCGCTTGAGCTGGATGTGAGGATGAGAAAGGACGTACGATCACTGTCTCCTGCAGTGTTGTGACGACAAAACCTGAAACATTTTTACCAGTGCTAGGGTCTCTTGAAGCTGATCCATCTACAAAGAATTCAAAGTCAGCGTGGGCAACCAGTGTGTCTCCCAGATCTGGCTTGGGAGAGCAGGCAGAAGTTATCACAGCTACACAGTCATGTGTGTCAACTGCAGCAACACTATCAAGTTTAGATGAAAAATAAGCTACAGGTCACTTTTTCCCCCCCATGTTCTTGTAAAAGTACAGAAGGCATGTACCCACCCTTTTCATCAACAGTCTGGGTAAATGGTCGTGTGCAGTCAGAGTAGTCCAAGAGTAGGAGGTGTTTGCAAAGAAAGTTTCAAATCAACAAAAGATTTCTCTGCATCAGGAGTCCAAATGACATGATCAGATGCTTTCAGGCCTTTCCCATGAGCAATTGCTGCTAATGCTGCCTCAATTTCAGCATAATTATTGCCTGCAGTAGCCTGTCATCTGTAAAAATGACATGACTCGTTTTTTTAGCTCCAATTATTTCTCAGGTTTTTGGGATCTTTTGAATGGCTTCAATGCGCTTGGATGTCGGGGTCTTTCCCACAGGAGAGACCCAGGAATGTGACCTCTTGTACAACAAATAGTAGCTTTGACAGGCTGGCTTTATGGCCCTGTTCAACCAAATGAGTCAGCAAGGCGAGGGTGTCTTTTACACAGCCCTCTCTGGTTTCACTCGCAACCAAAATGTCATCAAGACACTGCAACAAAGCACTTCCTTTAGGCAGTACAAGAGTTTACAAACTATCTCTCAAAGCAGAATTTCAAATCAAAATGCAAACCAGAATTGACTCTCTTGGTGTACTGGAACAGTGAAAAAACCGGGGACCACCACCCCGGTCTGCCACTCTACAGGCACTGCCCCCGATGTCCATGCAATGTTGCAGAGGTGTGTCAACCAGGACAGCCCTACTCATCCACCCCCGGGGCTCCTCCGCCACAGAGTTGCTTCACTACCTATGCAACTTCTGCCCCAGAAACTGGACGACCTGCCCCCGACACCCTCGGTTCTGTTTCCTCTCTGGAATACATGTTGGTGGGATTGAGGAGCTCCTCAAAGTATTCCTTCCAGCACCCAACAATGTCCCCAGTTGACGTCAGCAGCTCCCCGCCCCCACTGTAAACAGTGTGAGCAAGTTGCCGCCCTCCCCCCTTGAGGCACCAGACGGTTTGCCAGAACCTCTTTGGAGCTGATCGATAGTCTTTCTCCATGGCCTCACCGAATCTCCTCCCATGCCCGAGTTTTTGCCTCTGTGTCTGCTGCTGCTATGCTCCGTTTGGCCCACCGGTACCCGTCAGCTGCCTCTGGAGACCCACAGACCAACCATGCCCTGTAGGCCTCCTTACTAACTAACTCGCTCACTGAGCATGAGGTTCACTCGTCAGGATTAGAATCCAGCATCTGGAGGCATTTTGGTTTTTATGAACATGAAGACAGAAAGAGCATTGACAAAAGCTACTCCATGTGTGAGGCGTGTAAAACAAGAATCAAGTACAGTGGTGACACGACAAACATGAGACAGCACCTCAAGCGTTTCAACCCCGGGTTAGAGCCAGAGGAGGAGGAGAAGAAGACGTCGGCTGTTGCTACTAACCAGCGAACAATTGAGTAAGGATTGAGAAAACCTCCTCGCGGCTCTGACAGGGCGAAACAAATCTCAAAATCCATCGCTACCTTCATTGCTTAGGATTTACATCCATACGCTGTCATTGACAACAAAGGCTTTCGCACTCTGATGCGGACATTGGAACCGAGATAACTAGAAACTCCCAAAGCGAAAGTATTTCGCCCAGAAAGCAGTTCCTCAGCTGTACAACGAGACCAAAACCGAAGTACTGGAATCACTGAAGAAAGCATGCAGGATGGCTGTGGCAAGTGATGCGTGGACTTCAGTTGCAACTGAATCATATGTCACGGTAACGGCACACTTAATAAGTTATTTGAGCAACGACTGGGAGCTGGTGAGTTATGGCCTCCAGACAAGAGTGATGAGTGATGAGTGAGAGCCACACGGGTGCAAATGTAGCTGAGCTGTTGATAAAAGTAGTAGAAGAATGGCAGATCACGGACAAAGATTTGGCTTTAGTGACTGATAATGCCTCAAACATGGTGGTTGCTGCTCAAGTGGGAAACTTCCTACACGTGAAATGTTATGCTCACACACTCAACCTTGCCTCCCAGAAAGCACGAAAGTTGCCTGCTGTGACAAAGCTCCTGGCGAGGGTGAGAAGGATCACCTCCTTTTTTCATCGCAGTACCGCTGCCAACCATCTGCTGGAAGAGAGAATCTGGGCACTCCGGCTTCCTCCCACAGTCCAAAGACATGCAGATTGGGGATTAGGTTAATTGATAACTCTAAATTGTCCATAAGTGTGTATGTGAGCGTGAATGGTTGTCTGTCTCTATGTGTCAGCCCTGCAATAGTCTGGCGACCTGTCCAGGGTGTACCCTGCCTCTCGCCCAATGTCAGCTGGGATAGGCTCCAGCCCCTCCGCGACCCCTCAAGAGGATGAAGCGGTTAGAAGATGGATGGAATGATGGATGGATGGATGGGTGGGTGGGTGGATGGTATTGGAACTGTGATTTTCAACAAGTAAGACTTTTGTGGGTTTACTTGTTTTTCTCACTGTGTTTACAACCAGCAAAAGGTGGTGGCAGTGCACAACACAGCCAGCTCAACAGCGGCCAGTGAGGAGGAGCCACACCAAAGCCCTGCTTCCAAAAGGAGGGTTTCAACATCTTCTCTGCTGGATAGTCTGCTGAGTCTGGCCTTCTCAGATCAGCGTAGGAATCTGACTTTTTAAAATGTTAAGATCTAGCCACAGAAAAGAATTTCATATATTTACCCAACAGTAAATTATTATCTGTCTGAAATCTGCAATCCACTTTCATATTGTACCTGTATTTTAGTCAGCGCATACCAGAGCTGAGGAGGAGGTGACCAAATACTGCTGTGCTGAAACACCCGCTCTCTCAGAGGACCGCTGGTGGAAAAAGAATCAAGTACTGTATCCCATGATTTCTAAGTTGGCTAAGAGGTACCTGTGTATTCCTGGCACCAGTGTCTCTGCAGAGAGAGTGTTCTCTACTGCCGGAGACATCGTAACTGCACAGCGGAGCACACTTGATTTGGAGCATGTCGACCAGCTCCTGTTCTTGCATAAGAACTTGAAAGTTTACAATCCTGATGAGACTGATGATAGCAATAGCGAAGACAGCAATGATGATGACAAGTAGCTGCACATTTGCCTCCATTTTGCACTTACATGCCTTGGCATGATTTAATCGATTCTGTTCTTTTATTCATCCACCACATATTTAGATTTAAAGCTGCTTTTGGTTGTGGATAGTAAAATGTTTGTTTGCTGTGGGATGCTATGCTGCTCATTGAATACTTTGTTTAGAAGTCTTTATTATTACTGAATAAAGTATCCTTTATGTTAGATCAGATTGAATTAGCTGAACAAGCGAATAGTTGTTTTTTGTATTAAACCTACAGAACTCTGTGCAAAAAGCTGAGGATTTTAGTTAAAATAAGTTATTTGTAAAGGATTTTGTTTGGAAGTCTTTATTTATTATTTCTGAATAAGCAGAATAAGCTATTTGTTTTGTATCAATCCTGCCAGTACAGAAATCTGTGAAAACAGCAGAGAATTTTGCTTGAAAGAAGTCTTAATTCTAAAGGCACTTTAGAATTACACTTTATGTAATAAGAGCAGCTTTTTGCTGTGGGCAATGTGTTGGATCGTTTGGTCTGATATAAATAAAAGATAATGGAGGTAAATTTGTTTGTTTACTTTAATTAATGGATACTGACAAATATACCTTGTTGAAAAGAAATCCTCTATGGGGAAAAAGATGCATCGATAATCATGATAATTGTGATAACCTATAATAATCAAAATCAAAAATAATCAAATCGTAGCACCCTGAATGGTAATCGAGTCAAATCGTGAGGTGCCTAAGATGGTACACCCCTAGTCAGGACCCGTTCCCTGACCCGAAGGCGCAGGGAAGCAACACTTTTGTCTACTGGGGTTAACCCCAACGTACAGTTAGAGAGTCTGGGGGATATCAGAAAGCCCACCCCGGCCCTCCACCTCTCACTCGGAGCAACTCCAGCAAAGGAGAGAGGCCAACCCCTCTCAAGGACTTTGGTTCCAGAGCCGGAACTAAATGACTAGGTGAGGCCGACTATATCTAGCCGGTAGCGCTCAACCTCTTCCACAAGCTCCGGCTCTTTCCCCGCCAGAGAGGTGACATTTCATGTCCCAAGAGTCAACTTCCGTAGCCGAGGATCAGCCCACCAAGGCCCCCATCTTGGCCCGTTCCCTGATCCACAATGCACCAATCCCTTCTGGATCCCTCCGCAGGGGGTTGGGCCTGCAGGGGGACAAGCCCATGTAGCCGGTTCTGGCTGGGTCTGGCCAGACCCCATGGGCGAAGGCCCGGCCACCAGGCGCTCGCCCACGGGCCCCAGCCCCAGGCCTGGCTCCAGGGCGGGGCCCTGGTAACCCTCCGGGCCGGGTACACGTTTTCTTGTTGTTGTCCATCATGAAGGGTCTTTTGAATAAAATTTGCATTTGTTCGAACTTCTTAATGTTTTATTTGTGTGTAGCTTATGACAGCCAGTCAGCAGCCTAGTGAGTGTGCTATCTAACAGAAAAAAAAATACACCCCCCACTTACAACATCTTCCCGTGTGTTGGGAATACCAAGATGTGTTATCCAAATAAGGGCATGTGCGTCACATATAGCAGATGATGTGATTTCCCGTCAATGAGATAAACGCAACACCAATATGTATAAAGATATATTTAGCTACTATTGTTTGATTTGTTAATACCACCAAAGGAAAATAATATCACTACACATGCTCAGAGGCTTCTTCTTACATATATGACCATCTCTGACATAGCATTTATCCAGTGGTGTAATACATTCCTATGTATTGGAGTAAAAGTATTTCACTCTAGTTTTACTCTGGTGTATTTCTGCGTCCTAAGCATTTTTGTTACTTTGTTACTACAAAATAAAATTCAAAGATTTGGTGAATCAGTGGTCCTTGCTTGCAAGTTAGATCACAGGTTAGTCACATAAGGTCAGCTGCAAACAAGTGCTCTCAGAGCCGCAGTCAGTTCAGTTTGGATTTCCAGTGACACCCAGGCTGCAGATCAGCAGCCTGGCACTGAAAGACCCAATTCGCAAAACGCGAATGGGTCTGGACACGGATTATACATTTTCTCGATTCCTGAGGGGTAGTATCAACGGCTGTCACTCAGAGTGCCCCTTCCCACAATTGGAAAGATGGAAAACCTATCAGAGTAAATGAAACATGTGACATAGGCTAGCACAACGCCACTGTAAACAGACCAGCAAGCTGCAGCGGAGATAAGCTGTGATGATGTCTGGGAAAGAGCGTTGCCTTCTTTGCAGATTTCCTCCTCACTGTGGAGTCAGAGTTGGCCGCTTCCCTGACCTGCTCCTCCATGAGAGCAACTAGCGGAGAAACAACAATAGCCACTGGGTTTTCACTGAGTCCCATCTTTTTCCCAATCAACGGAGCCAGTTGGTAAATTAAACTTTTACCAAACCCCATAGGAAGAACAGCAAACACATCCTTTTTTTCAATAAAAGCTTTCAGTGCAGCCGTTTGCTCTGCTTTTAAAGAAAATATACATTCCAGTTCGTTCAACACATTTACCATCGCAGCTTCAAAATCAGTAGCCATGTTGGTTGTTTACGAATTGCATTCACTCCACTCCTTGTCCCTCCTGTTCTGATGACGTGATTTCAAATACATGCTCCAAAGAAATAAACGGTTGCAATTGGCCCGGTAAGCTTTAACAGATGCCAGAATGCACCTTTATGACTGCATGGCCAGACTGATCTGGGAAGCAAAATAGAATATGAGCTCACGAGATTAGGATGGTTTCACCAGGCTAGTTCCCACAGCAGAGAGGGCAAATAATGATTCAAGGAGATGAGGCTCTGTGTCTGGTAACTGCATGGTGACTGCAGTGTGTTAGACCTTGATAGTCAAAGGTTTTCTTTAAATCCTTCAAGCTGTGAAGAAGAATCCGTTTTTCTTTAAGTGTTATGTACGCTCCATTTTAAAGGTGGTGTACGTTAAAAAGAAATAAACTTAGTAATTCTCAGAATTCTGACTGCTTGCTTTTTATAACCAGCATTTACTTGTACTTTTACTTTCAATACTTAATTACATTTAATATAGTACATTACTTTTGATACTGAAGTACAGTAGATATCAGATACTTTAAACATTTTACTCAAGTAATATTCTAATAGATGACTGAACTTCTTCTTAGGTCATTTTTTGGTCAGATATCTGTACTTTTACTCATTTGTGGCTTTCTGGTACTTCTGTCACCACTGTCTTTATCACCACCTACTGGCCAGGTGAGCATTTGGACTTAATTTTGCATTCAAGTGAGGATGAAAATATTTTGTCAAATGAAGGCTGTGTAGATTTTTTTTTTTTTTAAATAAACTGTGGGGGGGGGGGGGGGGGGATATCTGTATACATGTAGACAGGGCCCTAAAGGAGTGCAATCTGAAGCATGATTGTAAAAATGACAGAATTATTTGACATCTAACTTCATCAAGCAGGCTGTTTCTTATTCTTGGTGCCCAGGGACATACATAGATTATCAAGCATACAGGCATATATATATACATACAGTATTTCTAAACAATAATACTAATAGTAATGGTAATAACAATAAGAAGAAGAAGAAGAACAATAATAATAAGCTTATGTGTATCCTTACGTAGCAGCTTGTGCTCGCACCAGAACCCCTCCAGCACAGCGACTAGGTCTGCGTGGAGAGTCGGATGCCATTTTGTCTGCTGGTTTGCTCCTGAAAAGAACCACAAAGACATTTTAAGTTGACAACAGTAGACAACTTTGAATCCTTTAAGCAGTTACCATGTGGATGTCAGAAAGCAGTTACTTCACGTGAAATTTTAAGTTTAATTTTTTTTAGTCTAAAAAATGCACACCAAAAAAGGTGAAAAATAGCCATCCAAATTTCACATAGCCCAAACTAATGTCTTCAGACTCCTTGTTTTGACTGATCAAAAACAAAAGTTTTCAAATTACAATGATCTGAAACAGAGAAAAGCAAGCCCTTACACTTGAGAAGCTGGAAACAGAGAATGTTTGCCATTTTTGGTGATATATGACTACCATTGTTACCAGACATCAAGCTAAAATAATCCAGTGTTATTATACTACATGATAAATATATGTTAATATTATAATGTTATATGATAAATAAAACATCAAGTGCATATAAGATAAGAATATTCTAAATATTGTTTTGTCCAGTGGTATCAAACTGTACCTTAACTGTTTATGCTTTACTTGAGTGGGCATACGTGAGTATAAACCTAAAGGTAGACTAACACATCCCAGTTTAGTTTCAGAGGACTGTAGGCCTAAGTCATATGTTGTGGATATCTTTGGGCCTGTGCTTTACAGCCAAGCCAAACACCAACAAACTGAGCATTAGTGGCTTATTGAGAAAGTAGAAGGCAGAATGTGACCTTCCAAATTTTAGTGGTTTTCTCAAGAAACCTTGCTCAAGACCAGATGTGTCTGTCCAATCCGTCCAATGTGTCTGGATCTCGGAACCTCCTGCAGTAATAGATTTGTAGACCTCAACACTCTCATTGGGGTGTGAGGCTGTAAAAGCTGTAAAAGCAGGCCATTAAGACTCTTAAAAACAAGCATTAAAATTTTAAACTGGACCCTGAAAAGGACTGGAAGCCAGTGTAAGGAGGACAGTACAGATGTGATGTGATCACGCCGTTTCTTTCCTGGTAACAGGCAGGCTGCTGCATTTTGAACCGCGTGCAAATGGCGCAGTGATGACTGGTCAAGTCCAACATACAAACAATTACAATAATCTAGATGCAAAGAGATGAAGGCATGAATTACTCACTCAAAGTGGAGGGAGGTAGGCCTTCACCTCACTCAGGAGTCTCAATTGAAAGAAGCTTGTATTAACAACTGAACTAATCTGTTTATCCAGTTTAAAGGCAGAATCAAAAATCATACCAAGGTTCTTCAGAGTGGAGTGACAATAGGATGCTAGTGAACCAATGGCACTATCATAGCTATCTAAAAAAATGGATTGCCTAAATAGAATGATTTCAGTTTTATTTATGATCAGGTTAAGAAAGTTCAACTCCATTCATGATTGAACATCTTTAAGACAGTTCAGCAGAGCCTGAATAGAGGCCTCACTGTTTGTTTTTATGGGCAGATAGATCTGTAGATCATCCGCAAAACAATGAAAGGAGATATTGTACTTTTTAAAAATTGACCCCAAGGGAGGCATATACGATGAGAATAGGGCCCAGGATGGAGCCTTGTGGTACCCGACAACTGAACAGGGACGCAGCTGAATAATACTGGTCGAGATGGACAGAGAAACTTGACCGTGTAAAAAGCAGCTGACAGATCCAAAAGGACCAGGGGCCCGTTGTTCGAAAGTAGAATTAACCAATCCAGGATAAGCGGAAAAGCGAGGCTGGACAAATTCCCCTAACTCCATCCTGGCTTAGTTGGTTGTTCGAACACCAAGCCAGACTGAGGAGGCGCGGCTTTGTCAAGCCAGGTGTAACTTATTCAGGTGAGTGCGCGTCCACGGCTTTCTTAAATAGACCCCGAGATCAATCACAGATTCACCGATGCAGCAATGGAGAGGGCACGTGCCGCATACTTCTCACCCAGTGAGTAGCGTCTCATCATGGACACTTATGAAGAGGTAAAACATATAATCACGAAGAAAGGAAACACTGCAGCAATAATAAAGCAGAGGGAGTGTGTGGCAAACAATTGTGGACCAACTGAATGTGTAAGTAATCTAAAAACTTGCTGCGCAAATGAATCTGCCATAATTACAATTCAAGTTCCTTCCACAAATTAACAGTTGTACACTTTACCTTAAAGGTGAGCAGTGGATATAATATTACTCGGGAACCAATTGCTGATTTCACACAAGCAGAAGAGCTCGCCCTGGATCAGAACCGGCTACAGACTCTCTCCCACCCACAGAAACCGCCCTCTTCATACAAGGTACATTATTCCAGTATACTGTACATGGAATCAATCACTTTATTCAATCATTAATCAACCAGTGGTGTTATGTGGACGGTCTGACTTTGGATTGTCTTGCAGTGTAAGACAAATTGACAAATTAAAAGAAAACCTTAAGGAAATTGGACTTAGAAATTAAGAAACTAGAGAAGTGATTTTAATGCACATTGTAAGCATGACTGTGATGCAATGTATTAATCAATATTATTTCTCTCTTTCTCTCCACAGCTCAAAGCAGACAGTGACTGATTTTAGTACTTTTCATTTAAATAAAATGAGGTCAAAGAATATTGTGGTTTCATCTTCATGTTTTCATTCATTGATGTAAAGTGCACTGGAGTTATTGGTCCAGTTAGCTGGGAATATAATTTGGGAAGGTCATACAGTTAGAAACCTAATAAACACTAATTGTGTTAATGCCAAAATACACCTACTTGTATGTTTATTCCAACAATTAATCCTTTTATTGGTAAAGATATGTGCATGTCAAAGTATGTTTGGGCTATGACAAAAATAATGTTTTAAATGTTTTTTTGTTGTTTTTTTTTCATCGTAGGCTTAATGTATTTTGTTCAAAAATGAAGCAAAGACGTACATAAGAACATGAAATGACGATAAAACATGTTGATTTCCGATCGCAGTGACAGCTGAATGGACAGATGAGGCACCAGGCTAAACTAAGCCTGGCTGTTAGCCTGGTCAGGACCAGACTAAGTGCACAGAATAAATATCCATGGCAACATATGTGCCTCTGCTTTCGAACAACCGAATCAACGCTAAATTAAGCCAGGATAACCAACATATCCTGGCTTAATCCCTTATCTAGGTTTCGAACAACAGGCCCCAGGACAGCAGAGTCGCCAGATATCAACAGTTCAACGCAGGTCATTAAAAACTCTTAAAAGTGCGGTTTCTGTGCTATGTCGCGATTTAAAACCAGACTGGAATTTTAGGGCTGTACCCAAATATTTGGATATTCGAACACTTGTTTCTATGGGTAGGTATTCGTTATGAAAATTTGGTATTCAATATTCGTTTTTTTTATTTACTTTTTTTTATTTTTTTATTTTATTTATTTATTTATTTATTTTTACATATTTTTTTGGTGCTAAATGTAGTCTTTTTGCTGTTGGTAAATGTAGGTTATCAATAAAAATCAAAACTTTTAAATTGCATTGTTAAAAATGTAAAAATATAGTATCGCCTACCAACGGAGCTTGTGCGCACGGCATGCTTGATCGCATCCGTCTGAGGCTGTGGATCTATATCTAGTTTTACCACTTTATCACTATTCCCTCTAACTTGTAGCCATTTTTTCCTTATCTTTTGAATTTAATATGAATTATGGAAGAGTTTTTGTCAACGTTTGTTTCCCCCGTTTTGTACAATAAATTAAAGTTTCAACAAGTTTCTTTTGGAGTGTGTGACACAAGTGTGTTTTGAAAACGACCGCGGACTGTCACCTGCTCAACGCATCAGTACCTTTGGATGCCATGACAGTAATAGATTATAGATTAATAGATTATAATAATAATGTCAAAATATCATTTACAGACCGATTTAACAGATGATCACTGCTGCGCGATCCGCAGGTCCATTTGCGGGTCCCACGGGTTACGGGTCGATCTGCGCATCACTACTCAGCTCAGTCTATAAAGGCTGTACACAAAAGCAGACATTATATTCTATTCAGGCTGGCAGAACCAGCAGCGCATCGGCTCTACAGTGCAAGGCACTGCTGATTAACCATTTTATTGTAGCACAGAGTGATCAAAAGAAAGCATAGAATAATGTACTGAAGGAGACTGTTGTGCCTTCACATTTTTTTGTGGTTTGAGAGCAAAGATCCGGTCGCCACTGTGCAAAACTTCGCTATACAATTAGGTCTGAAAAAAAACCCCAGAGGAGTGATTCACAAGGACTCTTTGAAAGGAGTCATGCCTGGCTTAAAACCGGAGAGAGCAGGCAGCACGGCCACAGCACCTGATAGCAACAATCTTGTCTTTAAAAAATGCAAGACATTTTCTACGCCATAGGAGTTGAAAAGTAAACAGCCAAGATGGCAGCTGCCGAAGGACCACATCCATTCATTTTAGCTTTGGAAGAAACACTAAGCCAACTACACTTTACTTTTTCCTTGAGAGAGGAACAGAAAACTGCCCTAGAAACCTTCGCTTCCAGGAAGGACGTTTTTGCCGATTCATAATGAAAGCATGATGATGATTTTTGATGAGAACATGCAGGTTATGCACCCTTATCACAATCACATATTGAAAATGTACCAGTACTTATGTATCATAACACAACATAAAATTTAAATTGACAAAATAAAAATAAATAAGTTCGTAAACTAAAAAGAACCGAACCAAACAGAATCCGAGAAACTGTGATTAAAAAAAGCATGAACTCAATAAAAGATTCTAACTTGAAAAGACCAGTGGGGCCTCAACAGATGGTATTTAATTTCACATTAAAATAGGAATTTGTCATTTGAACACTAAAAAATAAATGATACACAACAAAATTTGATGAAAACTGTATTGCAATTTAAGATGTTCACTTAAATGTGTCTTGCTAGGCTGTAACTCCTTACAGCCTAGCAAGACACAATCATACACCACCAATCATACACCAATATTGGAAACATTGTGGAGCACATAGAACAAAATGACACCAGTAACATTAGAGTGATGATGTTTTTTCTGTCGAGGTTCCCTCATGATGAAGCCAATGGGATTTTTTCATTGGAGTTTGGATTATTACAGAATATTAAATCTGTGACAAACAAACATGTGATATTTACATGTGATACATATGATACTTACACATTTTGTTCAGTAAAACTAATAATAATAATAATAATAATATTAATAATAATAATAATAATAATAATAATACCACTTTGATGATAACTGAAGCCTAAATGTAATCGCCAGTGCTAATGTTAGGCTATAAACTAACTACACCACAGTCACATGACCTAACGTCACCACCATAACAAGACTGTAAAGCAGTGTTCACCATATGATGTTCTGTAGTCTCATTTAGCCACTTGTTAGCAACTACTTTTTTTAAGACACATGAAATACTGACCTATTTTATGTCATAGAACAAATCATAAAAGTCTCTTCAGATTGTGTAAACCACAGACCCTATTTCAGGTATCTGACAAAAAAATCCATTCAAAAGTGTTTCCCATACATTGACAAAGACTATGGCGGCCCGTCAATATGGCAGTGTCCAAAAAACAGCCAGATATAAAATGCCTCTGATAAATAAACGTCACTCTGTAGCGCACCGGCTGGAGCGCCTACTGAGAATTCTTTGGCTCCCCCCTCCCCCTCCCCAGCCTCACCACAGACATCGCTCTCCTAGCGCTAGCGTGAGCTTGAGTTGATAGAGCAGAATGCATTTTTAAGCAGAATACTAAGGAATACTGACATCCACTTCGTGAAGAATTCTTGGAAAAACATCTGTAGAGAATTGTGTGGCTGTATTTAAGACAACTCTGAGCCTGCATGGCAACACACAGCACCATTGAAGTAAGCTCTGAAAACTTTTTCTTTCTCATTTCCATTCCAGGTCAAAACTAGTCTCTGCAACAGGCTGCACGAAGAACATCTAGCTGCCTACCCTTGTTGACTCCGCGGAGGTCCGCGCGGACTAAAAGCGGACGTCCGCAAGCCCTGTGCACACAAAGGTCAGATTTTACGACCGTGCGGACTACGCTCCGCGCACCAGTGTCACTCAAAAGACTGCTCGACATGTATTTTTCACATCGCTATGACAGAAACTTGCAAGAATTGGGGGTAATGGAGTGTTTCACGGACATTTTTATTGGAAACTACAACACGGAAGTGCGCTCAACGCTCCGCTTATAGTGCACCCGAGTCTGTGAGCACCTTAAATTAAAACTCTCGGGGCACACTGCAACACAATCAAACAGATGCGCAACTCAGAGGATCAGAAGTGTCTCTGACACCAGACTCAGAGCGGCTCTGAGTGCGCTCGTGACGGTGTTAGTATTGCGTTTAAGGCCTCCCCCAAAAAAACAGAAAAAAAGCGCCAAAGCTTCGAATTTTTTGGGTCAGCCCTAATAATGTCACGTGATAATCTGCAGAAATCTCCTCTAAGTCCCTCTTTATGTTTGACTTCAGGCCTAGGGCCACCAACTTTGACGTCATGTTGTTGTAGCGATGTGAAATACGATGTGGAGTTTTCATGGGTGTTTTAAAATTGACCAGATACTCTCATCTTTTCTGCGCCTGACTTCCTGTTTGACTCATTTGGTCTGTGCAAACTGACGTGCCGTTGCGCGGCGTCTGTCAAAAATAGACCGGGCACGTATTTTCAGCAGAGCGGAGCACCCAGTCACTTCTAGACAGCAGCTAGGACTTCTGGAGCAGCTTACATTGACTTGAATGGCTGCAATTAGCTACAGCACCCACAACCCGGTTGGATCACGCATGCAATGGTTCCAGTGGGTTGCCATAAATAGGCCTGTCCCAGAGGCATTCAACTACCAGAGGGCTTTTGAAATCTTCTTTTCAAAGTTGCGTAAAATCAAATGCTCTGATTCAGGGTGCTGTACTTGCAAATTGTGAGGGAGGGAGGGAGGGAGGGAGGGGAGGAGGAAAGCAGTAATTTGTGTCTGTTTGTGTGTAATTAATTTGAGTCTTACATTTTGTTTTCTTTTCGTATTTTGTATTGTTTTGCGTATCTGTAGCTGTGTTTGTGAGTGTGAGAGAGAGTTTTAAATTAATATTTTGTCAGCACATGATTTAAAATAATGAAATAGCCCTCCAGAGGCAGATCAGTACGTTAGTCATTTTTCTTTTGATTACTAAAATGTTTAACCACTAATCCTGAGCTGTATTTTAAGTGTAACCCTTCACCATAACATACCACTGATGTTTTTACAGGGTCCGACATTAACGGTCGCTCGAATGCCCAGACAAGTAAAAACAGCCAGCAGGCCAGCAGACCCTGCGCAGACATGGCGGATTAGGCAAGCTGCACCGACTCAAACACACACATACCGGACAGCCACTCAGTCCTTACCCGCTAACATTAGCTCATGTACAACACAGGTACCACACAGAAATTTTTACAAAAGGTCATAATGTGCTTCTAGTGACTGTCAAATCGCCAGCGACACGGAGAGCATGCTGCCTGCTCTCATGGGACAAAGATCCTCTGAGAAGAAAGACAGTTCACTCTGCTCTACCGCCAGGAACAAACTGGGAGGCAAAGATCCTCTGGAGTTGGTCCCCAGACGCTGCACTGCGGCTGCCCACTGCTCCCAGTGTATACAGTAGGATGGGTCAAATACAGAGGTCAAATTTCGTTTCAATATATGTAATGTGCTGAGAAAGGACAAAAAAGAATCTTCTTCTAATAATAATTTCTTAATAACTAAGAGACAACAAAAGAATAAAAAGATTTCAAAGACTTAAAAAATAAGGGACATGAATCAAAACAACAAGAAACGAGATATATCCCCAGTCATGCACACCCAGTTTTAATAAACACAGTACTGTTTTTTAACACATATACAGTCATGGAAAAAATTATTAGACCACCCTTGTTGTCTTCAATTTCTTGTTCATTCTAATATCTGGTACCACTAAACGTATAATACAATGAACACAACAAAAAATGCAGCTGGTCACATAATACTTTATGTCCTATTTGACATTCTTAAGCTTAATTGATTCCCAGGGTATATAAGAGGCCATTTCATGTCACAAGCAGCACTGCACATGCAAAGGCCTAGAGTGGTTTCCTGCTTACATTCAAGCCGTAGCACAACTCAGAAGTTGTCAGCTCTCACATAATGCCTAAAACAAAAGAATTATGTGAAGCCACAAAGGCAGCCATCTTGGCACTGCTGGAAATTGGCATGAGTGAGAGACAGGTAGCGAAAAAACTGAAGATCTCCAAGACAGCCGTTCATTACAACAAAAAAAAACAAGCTGAACATGGTACTACCAAATTGCTACCTGGCCGTGGCAGGAAACGTCTTTCTACCCCACGAGATGACCGTGCACTCATCCGTTCCTGTGTCAGGAATCGTCGTCAGACCTCCAGGGACCTTAAAAATGAGTGGGCACTGTCGAGAAATGTGACTTGTTCGGCAAGGACAGTTCAAACCGACTTGTTGAAGCTGGTTTGAAGTCACACAGAGCACGCAAGAAGCCCTTCATCAATGAAAGGCAGAGGAAGGCCCGGTTACTCTTTGCTCGAGACCACAAGGATTGGACTGTTGATGATTGGGCTAAGGTTCTCTTCAGTGATGAATCCAATTTTGAATTGATGCCCACTCCAGCCAGCAACTTACTGGTTAGGAGGAAGCCTGGAGAAGCTTACAACCCAGACTGTCTTGCCCCTACAGTAAAACATGGGGGTGGATCAGTCATGATCTGGGGTTGTTTCAGTCTGAGTGGAACAGGGCAAATGCAATTGTGTGAAGGCCGCATGAACCAGGTCATGTACAGGACTACCCTTGAAAACAGTCTTCTTTCATCAGCTGGAAAACTCTTTCCTGCCTCGAATGACTGGATTTTCCAACAAGACAATGCCCCTTGCCACACGCAAGGTCAGTTAAAGCCTGGATGGAGAACCACAACATTCGCACCATGCCTTGGCCTGCTCAATCACCAGATCTTAATCCAATTGAAAACCTGTGGAAAATCATCAAACAAAATGGAGAACCACAAGCCCAAAAACAAAGAAAATTTGTTTGAATTTGTCCAACAGGAATGGGCTGCTGTGACAGCAGAACAATGTCAGAAGCTGGTGGAGAGCATGCCAAGACGCATGGCTGCAGTCATCAAAAACAATGGTTATGCAATCAAGTATTAACTCTTGTGTGTATCATGTGTTTAAAGCAAACAGAAAAGAAAACATGGAATGCTTAAAAGTAGTGTTTTTGGCGGTACAATGCCATAGCTATTGATGTAAGAATTTAAGTAATTTTGGTTATTATCAAGAAAACCATGGAAAATGAATAGTTCTTAGTTCTTAAATTAAACTCTCATGAGCTATTTTTGTTGTTATCATTATAATTGTCCAAACAAATGTACCTTTAGTTGAGCCAGGCATTAAAATTAACAAGAAATTGAAGAAAACAAGGGTGGTCTAATAATTTTTTCCATGACTGTATTGTTTTGTCTTCATTCAATGTAGTTAGCACATATTGTTATTGCGCCATTGGTTTTGGCCTTGGTGCCCCACATTTTGGCCGTGATGCCCCAATAAATTTGTATTTATCAAAGGCCAAAATGGCCTTGCCCTAAAAATATCTTAACTCCAGGCCTGTAATCGTGTATTTCCTCTCCTGTTTCTGTCCTCGGAGGGGCCAGTTGCTGTGCTGCTTTTTTATGTGCTGCTGCCTCCTTTGGCTGAGCGTCTCTGCTGACATGAGATATAAGTCATAAGCAAAAATATGTACCACACAGCCAGAAAAAGAACTTCTTAGGCAGGGCAAGTAAGAATTTGGATGGGGCAAGTAGATTTTCGAAGTACTTGCCCGGCAGGGCAAGTAGGAAAAAACCTTAACGTCAGACCCTGTTTTATCAGTAAAAATAAAACATTTTTCACACATTAAAAGCACAAAGATGTTGAAATCTAGGCATATTCTGCCATCATAACTTGGCTCTCGAAATTCACCAGATTGATGCCTTTAAATCAAATATATACAACATTTTCCTGGGGGGGCATGCCCCTAGACCCCCCCAACAGGGTTCTTATAGATTCAAGATGTTTATTGTCATTCCAGTCATAGAAGTACAAGCGACGTTTTCACTTAAAGGCTCCATTATAGAACAACAATAAATAGTAGGCCTAACTATAGTGGGGTTTCCATCCACCTATTTTTATTCACATTTCAAAAGCAGCGAGAGGAAAAAAAAAAAAAAAAAAAACTTGGATGGAAACACCAGAAATTCGCAAAAAAAGTTTTTACGCTTGGAGGGGGTGGATTTGTCAGCATATCAATAATAGGAAAATGCGACTTTTTGCTATGGAAACAGGTTTCGCGAATTAACGATGACGTATTGGCACACAGATCCTCAAATGTGGCCCTTGACATACGGAAATGTTTCAGCCAGAGTTCATGAGTGAAATGCTGCTCACAAACTCTGATCTAATCATATGTTGAATTGTTTCAACATATGATTAAGTTGCCTCACAGTAACGACTATTGCAGTATTCCAGGTAGGTCAGATGGTGAGGAGAAGACCTTTGAGCAGATTCTGAACATGCTGGAATTATATTTCACAGCTAACCTGAGAGCATCTCAAGGTACCCCTGTAAGCTGGAGGATGTGAATAGGGAAAAAGTCTGCTGCTAACATGAACTCAACACAGTTGATAATGGAAGAATGCAGACAGTGGAAATAGTCAATAGTCAACCAAATCAAAACTTTAGGGCTATACAGCTGTGTGCCATAAGAATATGGGAGTAGGTAACATAACTGATTATGATAACTTATATTTACATAGCTACCCCTACCTTTGCTTCCATAAAAACTGCCCTGCCAAAAATCAACTGATGTTGCTGATCTCTCATTCAGATCATGATCCACTACAGCCACTTGGTAAAGCAATTGTCATTCGTTTCAGTGGATTTTATTAATTCTCTACATAACTGTATAACACATCGGTGTTGAAGTCCACTAAACAGTGTATGTTAACACTGTGAAGATGTCAATATCCCACTGGTCTAGTGATTATGAAGCTACGTCAATACAGGAGACGAGACTTCATGCAGTCAACAGTGTTTCCATGCAGGAACTGAGAGATGAGCTCCTGTACTATGGCACACTGAGAAGCTTGGCTCTCTTTGCCTTGGTTAAATATCATCAACATTCATTCAGCTAGCTTGAAGGACTAGCAAGGAGCGGGTCAATACGGGCAACATTTGTGACAACTGCCAAGTCCACACAATACAGCTACTGGCTAACGCTGAAGTTATACTGGTAGATAAGGACCCCGCAGCTAACTTTGCTAGCATTAGCATTAACGCTAGCTGTTAACACTTCCCTGTAGTGATAAGACGACACAGCTGAAGCCTTAAAGCAGGAGATGCATTTGTTATGCTTCAGTAAGACAGATATAGTTACAAACCGGTGAGTAGAACGCTGAATCTCTTATGGATCCGTATGTTGGTCTGAAGAGCTCTTTCGAAAACGTCAAAACAGACTAGATTGCGGAACTATGTCGTGGGAATGGAAGCCAATCACAACACAGAATTATTTTCGTTGATCCAATTAGCTAATCGTAAGGGAGGGGCTTATGATGCGTCACATGTTAGAAAAACATTCGACAAAATAAAACATTAAGTTTGTTATTCTAAATGATACATTTTAAATCAAAAACAGAAATTCCCTTAGTTACTTCTGAATTTTTATATTTTCTTCTACAATTTAAGGCTCTTCTCAAATCACTCAGTTTATTAAAGAACAAGTTTATCTGCCAAAAAGACACATGGGCACACAAAATGTTTTCCTGGGTTTTGGTTTATAGTCTCATCTTCGGAGGGGTATTCCAGGTAGGAGGTTCAACAAACTCTGAGTCTAACCCTGAACTCTCAGTTGATTTACCCTGAGATGGGAAACTCTGAGTTCCCGGTTCCAGAACAGCTGATTTGAGTTAGTTCAGTCAACTCTGAGTATGTTCACTCTGAGTTAAGCCGACAACAAAAAGCCATCATCAATGGAGCTCCGACTCTACGATTCACCATGGAACAGGTAAATTAAAGACAGCGCCTCCATTTTAATCCAGTGGATGTAGAGATATCAATGCATGTGTAGCAGACGGTGCACGTTTATCTTTAAAAGAAAAGCCTGAGTCAGAGCGAGGAAAGTGGAAATAAGTTAACCATAAAGTTAATTAAAAAGTTTTATTCAGTGTTGTCTGTTTATTCATCATTTATCAGACTTACATTTTCTTAATGAAGATAAAGTGGTGGAATCTGACTGTGTATCAGGCTGTAGATACATTACATTATACTAATAATATATAATAGCCTATATAAGATTTAATCTGATGGGGAAAAACACAGGAGGCAACAACTGAAAAATAGGAAGATTTAAAACATATAGGCTAGGCTATAGATCAAAGACATAAAGACATGACTGTAAACTCACAGTCTGATCCAGTAATAATATGTTTGGTGATTTGCACTTGAAAAGACGTTGAGGTTAAAATACAGTAGATTTTAAAATGTTGCACATCTATTTGAATCTTGACTCAACAGCATTCAGTGACTTTATTTCAGTTACAAATGTAGTAAATTTAAAGACACTGAAATGCTGCACCATTGCTCACTCAGAAATCTTAACATATAATCCCTAATATTAGGCTATAGGAATTATGTTCCATCAGTGCAACCAATGACATCAGTGATGGAGATCATTAGTCATTGATACTACGTGTCTAAAGCTTCATACCGATTTTTAAAATTTAAATAATTAGACCTACACATTATGTGCAATAAACATGTCGGAGCTGCTCCAACAGACTGACAGACTGATCCTTGTGCATTATAAAAATAATAATAAATGGACAGAGGTTTGATTCTGAGCTGAGGGTGAATTCTTGCTGTGTAATATTTGAATGTAAAGACAAAAACTGATGTCCAAAGAAATGATTGATGTGCATAAATTCAGTAACTTAAGACAGTCCTGAGTAACAAATTAATATCCAGCAGGATTTAGACTGTGACAGACGGTAAATCTCCGCTAATTAATGCCCTTCGATACAAGCTTTGACACGGACTGAATGAATGAGGAAATGACACAGCGTGTAAGAGGGAGGAGACAGAGAAAAACTCAGGGTTTCTTAAAGAAAACCTGCCGTCAGCAGTTTAGGTTCACAGAGTAAATTGCCATGGTGATTGACTCGGAGTTTGATCTACCTCTCTTTCTGGAACTGAGGGGTATTCCAGAAAGCGGGTTTAGTGAAAACTCTGAGTATGTTAACCCTGAAATGAGGGAAACTCTGGGTTTTCAGTTCCAGAAAGAGAGGTAGATCAAACTCCGAGTCAATCACTATGTCAACTGACTCTGTGAACCTAACCTGCTCGCTGGCAGGTTTTCTTTAAGAAACCCTGAGTTAACCCTGTCTCCTCCCTACAGCCGAACTTGAAGCAAGCTGACAGACAGACATGGGTTTTCCGTATGTAGGAAATGCTATCGATATCAAGGCATAATTAATTCGTAATGCCTTACACTGGGAGAGGATCTTCAGACCCCATTTAGATGTGCTGTCATTCCCCAATGAATATCTGTTTGAACCGTACCATTTTTCATTAGACTCAATCATTTATCGGCCACACATATCAAATCTGACATACCATGGACGTGCACTCTCATCAGAGCAAATTTCAAATGACTTTCAAATAAGTCATCAACCATCTTGTACTAGATTTATGGAGGGACTTCTACCCATCACGCCATGACTATACTTTCTATTCACATCGCATGGTGCGTGTTCAAGAACAGTTTTTTTTTTTGTGTTAAAGAGAGATCGTCATAGAATACGTGGTTGTGATATTGGATGTATTGACCTATCCGATCATGCCCCCCTCTCCTGCACAGTGGATATTAATGATAACCCCGGTAGAACTCTGTGGAGGTTGAACAGTAATATCCTGAATAATCCAAAATTCAAAACTCAAATGAGAGAGGAAATAAAAAGGTTTCTAGAAGAAAATGATAAGGCAGAGGTTGACTCAGCTATAGTGTGGGATACTTTAAGAGCTGTTATTAGAGGTAGAATCATATCATTCTGCACCTATGAAAAGAAACAAAAACAATTAAGATTGATAGACATTAATAAGGAATTGAAAGATCTTAGTGCAGCGTTTGACACTGGTGACCATGAAATTCTGCTACAGAGACTGGAACACTTAATTGGCCTAAAAGGTTCTGCACTAAGCTGGTTTAAATCTTATTTATCTGATCGTTTTCAATTTGTTGACGTTCATAATGAATCATCCGTACGTACTAAAGTTTGTTTTGGAGTTCCGCAAGGTTCTGTGCTTGGACCAATCCTATTTATTCTATATATGCTTCCTTTAGGCAACATCATTAGAAATCACTCTATAAATTTCCATTGTTATGCGGATGATACACAGCTGTATTTATCGATGAAGCCAGAAGAAAGTGATCAGTTAACTAAACTTCATAATTGTCTTAAAGACATAAAAACCTGGATGAGCACCAATTTCCTGATGTTAAATTCAGACAAAACTGAAGTTATTGTTCTTGGCCCCAAACAACTCAGAGACTCTTTATCTGATGACATAGTCTCTCTCGATGGCATTGCTCTGGCCTCTACCATTACCGTAAGAAACCTCAGAGTAACATTTGATCAAGATTTATTGACGACAAGACCCTATTGTTATCCTGCATGTTCTTCTTCTTCTTGAAAATTCACAACAAATCAACCATACGTGCTACAGATTTGCAACTTTCAACAAAATGTAGCCCCAATACTGAAGAAACTTTTTTTACATTTAAACCTATTGCAAATTATGAAGTCCATCACTCTGTTTTTTTCAAAAACTGTAAAACTTATTAAACCTATCTCCTCCCACAATTTTTGCTCAATTGACACCAAACTTCCTACAGAGCATCTTCAAATTGTCCTACACAAACGATCCACACAGATTTTTGATTTATCGAAAATTGAGCCTACAGTGCATCAAAATGTTTAACTGTAAACGGTATTGTAAACATATACTTGCAAATTCTTGCTAAATACATTTTCAATGTTCATAAAAAATGGCAAAATTTTGTAGTCATGGTAGATGATGTTTGGAAAATATCAGAATTTTATTTCAAAAACTGAATTTTTTTTACAGCATTTTGAATTTCGCTCTCATGCGAACAATTGGAGTCAATGCAAAAATGGCATTTTTAAACATTAGTTTTTCACTTATGGAGCCAATAAATCATTGTTAAAATTACCAACATCTCCATGCTGTCTAGATGCAATTTGTATATTTTCGGATTTTTGTCTTAATAACTGAATTTTTGACAGCTGTTTGAAATCTGCCTTTACACACCAACAGCTGCTGTCTTGCACACAGGTGATTGGCCTAGTCAATTTGTGAAGCTACATATGACATTTCTGTTTGCAAATTAGCTCAGTGAGATAGAGAATGATTCTTGGTGTTGAAGATTGTGAATTCAAGCCTCAGCTCATGCAACATGTCCATTTGAGAAATCTACAGAACTTTTCATAAAGGTCCAGTCCCATGCCATGTGTCCTCAACTGGAAACACAAGACTATAGTCCTGATGGTGGCGCTACAGCAAGCCTATAAATTTCAAAACTTTGAGAATTCATAACAAATCAACCACATGTGCTACAGCTTTGGAGCTTTCACTTTGAAATTTGCTTTTCCATGGCATGGATGGCTAATGTCTGGCACCCTGGTGCTTGGCTTAGTCAATTTGTGAAGCCACACATGAACTGTCACTTGCCAATTAGCTCAGTAAGATAGAAGATCGACCTCAGTCTCAGAAGTTGTGAGTTCAAGCCTCAGCTAAGGCACAACGGGCATTCTAATAGAAAGTCCTCTGGTCAGGCATCATGCTATCTGGATTAGAGACTACTAAGGTTAAAAAAATTATGATCCAGGCAGTTTCGCGGAGAGACAAAAACTCTTTATCAACACTTTTCCCTGTTATCCCTTGTCTCTTTTCCCTCTTTATTTGGCTTAGCTATCAGTCAATATGCAGAGTCTATCCAATAGCTACTTTTACATTTTAAAAAATGTTTTCATCTTTGTCACCATGGATAATGTTTAGCTTTAAGCTAGATCAGGCCAGTTTGTTCATAATTGCTAGTAATGTTATTCTTACTTTCTTGTTCTTGAGTTTTTTCTTTCCTTTGTATATTATGAGTCTGATCACTTCAGCCACTCATCCACAATTTGAAGGGCATGCCATAATTATATGATGTAACTTCTATGTTGTGATATGCTGTTTCAATGTGTGTGCTGCTCAGAATTGCCTAATTTTCCCTAAAATTGCCCAGCCCCGACCATTGCTGCACAGCAGCTATAATTGACCTGTTACATCAGAGCAACAAAATGAAACATTAACAGCCCCTGTAACCAAGATAGAGTTGAATAGTGCCATTTCCACACTGAAAGCAAACAAATCGCCTGGCTCAAATGGCTTCTCCTCAGAGTGGTACAAAGTCTTGAAAGTCGAGTTAATGCCAATCCTTCTCCGTGCTTGCAATATGACATTAGCAGACGCTAAAATGCCCCCATCTTGGAATGAGGTGGTGATTTCCGTTAATCCCAAGGAGGGGAAAAACAAATGAAAATGTAGCTAATATAGACCTATTTCGGTGCTGAATGCTGATTATAAACTTTACGCAACCATTCTTGGCAGAAGACTGGACAAGATTCTCCCCTAGCTCATACATAAGGATCAGACCGGATTTATTTCACAAAGACAGACTCATGATAATATTACACGATCATTACATGTTTTACATCATATCCAACAGAATAATCTTGAAGCTTGTTTAGTTAGTCTAGACGCCGAGAAGGCATTTGACTCCACGAGTTGGCAATTTCTATATAAAGTTTTAGAAAGACTTGGCTTGGACAACATTTTTATTAGAGGGATTCATACATTATACAGCAAACCATTGGCCCGGATAAAAATAAATGGATACCTTTCAGATACCATTATACTGGAACGCGGATCAAGACAGGGACGCCTGATTTCGCCCCTGCTGTTTGCACTCTATATAGAGCCATTGGCACAGTGGATAAAACAGACTCAGATAATTAAAGGCATCTGCATCAATGGAGAAGACCACAAGGTGGCGCTATACGCTGACAATGTTTTGGTTTATTTAAGTAACCCTCTTTATTCACTCCCCAAATTAATGGTTCTTTACATTCAGTAATAACTCAGGATATAAATTAAATGTACAAAGAACATAACTTTTGGTTATCAATTTTCAACCCGCAAAGCAACTTCGGGAGAAATTCCATATTAATTGGGATCAGAATTCATTGAAATATTTAGGAATATACTTGCCAAAAAGAATTCAAACACTGGCAGAGATAAAGTATGGCCCCCTCTTAACGAAAATTAAAGAAGACATACAAAGATGGAACTCAATTTCTTTCCTTAGTCTTAGTCACAGAATTGATTCTGTAAGAATGAATATTCTCCCACGATATCTCTTCTTAGTCCAGGCACTCCCTGTAGAAATTCCCTCAAAATTTTCTGAACTGAATAAAATTATTTCCAGATTTATTTGGCAGGTTAAAAAACCCAGGATTAGATTTAAAACATTACAACTTCCAAAAGAGCAAGGGGGAATGGCATTACCCCATTTTAAAGATTATTTTTTACACAGCTCAGATTAGACCCCTAATTAAATTGTGTAACTCGTCCTTTCAAGCCAGGTGGAAAGATACCGAACTCTCTATTCTGGTTGACCCCCCCAATACAAGCAGTATTACCTCACAAACATCTGGGAAGATTTATAGATACAGTGCAAAACCCATGGATCAAAGTGCAGTTAAAAATCTGGAATATGATAAAAGACAAGTACAAATTAAGTAATAAGTTACAGATAATTCAATGGTGTGCCTATGATCCTGAGTTTAAGCCTAACACAATAGATAAGGGATTTAAATCATGGATTTCGAAAGGAACATGCATGAACATACAACATTTTACTCTCTTACAGAAAAGGGACAATTTAATAACTTTGAAAAGTTGAGGGAAGACTATGATCTGGAAAGATCAGATTTTTTCAGATTTCTCCAGGTACGTAATCGTTTTGAACATAACATTAGAAAGGAAATAGACCTTAATGACCCGATATTGATAATTGTTATTGATGCCCACCAAAGTAAGTCAAATAAGAGTGTCATCTCTAAATTATATGTATTGTCCAAAAAGTCTCAGAGGACAGGATATGTTAAGGAAAAATGGGAGAGGGAGGGTAATCTGTTAATATCTGAAGAAGATTAGCTTGACTTTTGTCAACCCCAGTGGAAATGCACCAGCTCTCACGTGTGGTGGGAGTTTGGTTGGAAGTGTATTCTCCATTTATTCATTACACCAAAACAAAAGACACATTTTACTGGAAGGGATGCTACATGCTGGAGATGGTGTGGACACCGAGAAGCCAGTCACTGGCATATCTTTTGGGAGTGTCCAGTGGTTAAACCCTTCTGGACAGAGTTTTACAAAGTATTAAGGGGCATATTTAACAGTAACCTACCTATGCAATTTTCCACATTATTTTTAGGAAATTTAGATTTGCAGGTTAGAAGGGCTGATGAATATGTATTGGTATTTTGATAACCGCTGGTAAAAAAGTAATTACAAGGCGTTGGTTGCTTCCTGACCCACCCCCAATACAGGAGTGGATATTTATAGTAAATGGCATTTATCTTATGGAAAAGATTACTTTCTCTCTTTGCCTTTGGAAAAAATGCATTTATTAAACTTTGGACCAAGTGGGTTAGATATCTTAGCCCCTTACAGACAGATTTTGTGGAGGTATTGAATGAATGACCCTGCCTGTAATGCTGTTTTTGTATCTATTTATTATTTATTATTTAGTTTTATGCAGCTAAAATCTGGAACAGTCTTTCTGAAGATGTGAGACAGGCCTCTACTCTGACAATGTTCAAATCTAGGCTCAAAACAGCTCTATTTCAGTGTGCATATGACTGAAAGGATCTTATCTGCACTCTTCTCTTTTAAAGTTCATTTTATAATGATTATTTCTGTTTTTATTTTGTATTGTGATTTTAATGCATTTTATTCTTCTGTAAAGCACTTTGAATTACTTTGTGTACGAATTGTGCTCTACAAATAAACTTGCCTTGCCTTGCCTTGCCTTATTATTTGATGTTTTATTGGGCCTAAAAATTAGTCTTGCTGTACTTATAATTTATTTCAAATCCCCCTGGGATTTTTTTTTTTTTTAACATGTTCTCATGTATATGTCCATCTTTCCAAGAACGTTCTAAGTTCTCAAATATAAGGCGTTTAACTTTATGTATTTTAATTCTTGTTTTTTTAAACAAAAAATTACAGTTGTGAGGGGCAGAAGAGGTGCTGTTATATTGACTGAATGTAAGCATTGTAACACTTGGCTCTCACAAAGTAAAAAAAGAAAATGTAAAAAAAAAAAAAAAAAAAAAAAAAAGTCATCAACCATAAAACAGCTGATGAAATTAGCAAAGATTCTTTTTTAATATTTTTTGAGGGGGCAGTTTCCCTTAAATTGACAAGACAGTTAAGCGTGAAAGGGGGAGAGAGACAAAGGGAGTGACATGCAGCAAGGTGCCACAGGACGCAGTCGAACCCAGGCCGCTGCAGCAAAACCAACCTGGGACGCCTGCTCTATCCACTAAGCCTAAACCCCACCAAAGACCTGCAAGCTGTGAATGCTGCTGTGCAGGCCAGGGCGCCTACAGTCCCAAATCCACATACAATTCTGCCCCAAGTTCCAGCTGATAGCAAATGGTTTTCAGTTGTTAAACTGTAAAATGTTCCAGTACACCAAGAGAGTCAATTCTGGTTTGCATTTTGATTTGAAATTCTGCTTTGAGAGATAGTTTGGAAACTTTTTTACTTACTAAAGGAAGTGCTTTGTTGCAATATGTTGGTGACATTTTGGTTGCGAGTGAAACCAGAGAGGGCTGTGTTAAAGACACCCTCGCCTTGCTGACTCATTTGGCTGAACAGGGCCATAAAGCCAGCCTGTCAAAACTACTATTTGTTGCAAAAGAGATCACATTCCTGGGTCACGTGATCTCTTCCTAATTATGCTGAAATTGAGGCACCATTAGCAGCAATTGCTCATGGGAAAGGCTTGAAACCATCTGACTGTGTCATTTGGACTCCTGAGGCAGAGAAATCTTTTGTTGACTTGAAATTTTCTTTGCAAACACCTCCTACTCTTGGACTGCCTGACTGTACACGACCATTTAGCCAGACTGTTGATGAAAAGGATGGGTACATGACTTCTGTACTGTTACAAGAACACAGGGGAAGCAGTGACCTGTACCTTATTTTTTCCATCTAAACTTGATAGTGTTGCTGCAGTTGACACACATGACTGTGTGTTTGTGATAACTTCTGCTTGCTCTTGCAGGCCAGATTTGTGAGACACACTGATTGCCAACGCTGATTTTAAATGTTTTCTAGATGGATCACCTTCAAGAGAGAGATATGCTTGGGGTGTGGTTCATGATATTGGACAAATTTGGAAGGATAGGGATTTCTTAACTTCAATGGGGAAAACTATTGCTCGTGTGCTGCCATTGTCTTTAGCCTTGCATGCTACCTCACTAACACCTGCTTCTACTCCTACAGTTGTGGCTACGGCTGAGATAACAGACCTCCGCCGGAGAGGCCCTTATCTGCAGAAGGCCGTTCGGAAAAAAGCAGGATGTACTGTGGTTGATAAAGTGTGGACATTGCCCTGATGGCCTGCCCTGTCTCCCTCTGCCTTTTTCCATTTCTTTGCTAAATTGACACATGGTTTGGACCACGTGTCAAAGGGGGAATGGTTGATGAGATACAGAGATACTGGTTTACAAGAGAGTTTTTCAGTTATGCCATAGAATTTTGCATGGGGGTTATGCCACAGAGTTTTGCAAAAGATGTGTGATCTGTGCTACTATACTTTATAGTATACCTTTCATACTAATACTTTTGATCACTTGCAAATGGATATCATTGAACTAACAGCTAAATAAAAAAAAGTTTGTTTTGGTCATTGTGTGCATGTTTCCAAAATGGGTTGAAGCTTTTCCCACAGTTAAACAGGATGCAGCAGCAGTGGCGAAGGCTTTGATGACTCTGATTCCCAGGTGGGGAATTCCAACTAAAATCAGCTTTTGTGAGTGCAGCCTTGAAAACTGTTGGTGAGTTGGTGAGTATTGATCTGAGACACCATTGTGCATATCACTCGGCCTGTGGAGGGGCATGTGAGAGAGAAAATGCAACATGTGGTTGCTCATCTTAATGACCTGCTACATCTGAAGAAGAGCCGTGACACTGAGTTCGGAGTATGGACCTGTGGTCCTGGTTTTCTTTGAGCAGATGGAAAACATCATTAATGCATCTGTTTTCTGATATAGTGGGTCTGCTGGTGCTATGCAATGTTATGTGTTGTGTTGTTCCCTGTGTGAGATCTCTGATTACATCAATGGTATCATCTGCTGTAGGGTGCTACATGCAGATGGATCTGTGGACTCCTTACAATTCACCAGAGTTACTCGTTTAAGTTCTTCTTCTGATTCACATTTATGTGTTTTAGTTTAGAAATGTTTTGATCATTAAAGTTGATTTATTAGTAGTTTGATTAGCAATCACATTTTACATTACACTGCTTTAACATTGATTACACTTAGCATTAGTTTAGTACACACCATATTTACTCAATTTATTCTTTTGATTTTCACTTTCATTTTTTTTATTTTCATTTTTATTTCACATTTTGTTCATCTTCATTTTCTTTCATATAAATATTCACATGACAGTCAGTAAAGCAATGTGTTCCCTTTATTGATTTTACTATTGTGTATTCTCATTAAAGATGACATTTTTCATTTATGCTTATCTTGCTTTAACTTGGAGTTTAGTTTAAGGGATTTTTTTTGTCCTCATCATATAGAGTTTTTTTCCCTCATTAGGTAGTGTAGTTAGACGGACAAGTCTTTTACCCTCTCCTTCACCATATTGGGAGGGGGATGTTTGGCTTGCCTGTGCTTATGGCCTGTGCCTTCTGCCTGGGCTTTCATCTACCATGTTTGAGGATGGTGATACTGGCGTTTGGCTCGTACAGGTGGAACTCGTATGACATAAGGTAGTAAGATATTTTTCCATGCTTATAGTTTAGCATGAGAATGCTAAAAAGGGTGGAATGTGATGGAAATTTCTGGTATTTAAACACCTTTAATCTATAATGTGTTGTTTAAGGTTACTTGTTTTGATGAAACTGAACTTCTAACCTAATGATGTGTGTCGCTCATTTAACCCCTACTGTGACAGCAGTGAGAGACACCAAGGTCACGAGCCAGGGAGGCTCAGACACCAAGATTATGAGCCAGGGAGGACAACAAGTGTCCTTGTTAGTCTCAAGATATGTTGTGTTTTAGGAATGTCAAGGAGCCACATATTTTGACCGTTGATGTGCATGTGTTATGGGAACTCAAGACAGAAGGGCGAGAGGACTTGCTAGGCACTCACTGACTGACTGACTGACTGTTCATGCGGTATGTTTGAGTGTCTCCATACATGAATGTTTATTAAAACTCAAAAAAGACAGTCGACCTGTGAAGACTTTTTCTTTAAACTGTTTATTAAATAGTAGTTTTGCCACCAAATGTGAAAAAAGCTTTTTCAATCAACAATCAATCAATCAATCAATCAATGTAATGCTGTCCTTTCCTTCCAGAAGCTGATGAATAATCTGTGTACCTTTAGTCACAGAAAATAAAAACTTTAAATTCCCTTTCCAAAAGTGAACTCACTTGCCAAAATTACAAAAAGGGAAGAATGACTTCATTTTCTAAAATCTGATGAAAGTTGGTGGATTAATTGGTCAACTGGTCACTGTCAATTAAATCTGATCAAACCACACCCACACAATCCCAATGAAATGTATTAGTTCAGTTTTTTAGTCATTATTATTGTTGTTGTTGTTGTTGTTGCTTATCTAGCACACGTATTGAATGTGAAAGGGAAATAACTAAGATTTTAAACTTATAGGTTTAGGGGTTTTAAGTGCAAGAACCTTTAATGTATGTAATTTCTCTCTTGCAATAAAATCTAATCACATAAAGAGTCCCAGGAATGAGTCCTAAATCCCCAAAATAAGTTAGCATATCTGTACTCCCGGTTCCCTTGTTTTTTAATTTTTTTTATGCATTTGCATGGCGATTGCATATAGGCTTCAGTAATCATGAAAGTAGTGTTTATTTGCATGGCTGTAGCCAGCTATGAGGTCACCAAGGTCTGGACCTTGGTAAAAATTTCAAAGAGAAAAAAATAGAAGAAACCGCAAACAGCATGGTAAACACACCGGGCAGCTTTTATTTTGAAATAATACTCAGGAAGTTATCTGATGTATTGGCGGAACACGTAAAACTTGAATTCAGTTGACAGGAAGACGATGATACTGCTAGCTGACAGATGAGGTGAGTGAATGAAAGTTTTTTCTTATTATTTTAGTGACGACCAAGCAGCCCACTGTAAGTTAAAGTTTAAGAAAAAGTTGTTCTTGTGAAGTAACGTTAATGTTAGGAGCTTTAGCTGTTACAAAATGGGTTGAAAGCTACTGGCTAATCATGCATGAGTGTGAGCTCCTTAAGTTAGTGCCATGCTCCTGAAGGTAATGCTATTTAACGTTATGCAGGTGGCTGTTTCATGACCCAATAAAGTTACAAGAGGTTAAGTGGTGTAGAAACTATACATATAGATGGATAGATAGATAGATAGATAGATAGATAGATCTAAAACATTTTCTATATACACAAAAGACCATTTCCCTCAAATATTGTCCACAAATCTGCCTAAATCTGTGTTAGTGAGCACTTCTCCTTTGCTGACATAATCCATCCCACCTCACAGGTGTGGCATATCAAGATGCTGATTAGACAGCATGATGCCACAGATGTTGCAAGTTTTGAGGGAGCGTGCAATTGGCATGCTGACTGCAGGAATGTCCACCAGAGCTGTTGCCCGTGAATTGAATGTTCATTTCTCTACCATAAGCCATCTCCAAAGGTGTTTCAGACAATTTGGCAGTACATCCAACCGGCATCACAACCGCAGACCACGTGTAACCACACCAGCCCAGGACCTCCAAATCCAGCATGTTCACCTCCAAGATCATCTGAGACCAGTACCGGACACGATCGCCGCGCTGGACGGATTCCAGCTCATCAGACACGATAGGACAGTGGACAGTGGTAAGAGGAAAGGAGGAGGGCTGGCTGTGTTTGTGAATGATAGATGGTGTAACTCTGGGCACATCACTATCAAGGAACAGCATTGCTGCAGGGACATTGAGCTGCTGGCTGTTGGCGTGAGACCATATTATCTACCCAGGGAGTTTTCTCATGTCATTATGGTAGCAGTGTATGTCCCTCCATCTGCAAAGGCTGAGTCTGCTTGTGACATTCTCCACTCTGTTACAATTAGGCTGCAAACACAGCACCCTCAGGCCCTCCTTCTGATCTCTGGGGACTTCAATCATGCCTGTCCTTCCACCACCCTGCCCACCTTCACCCAGTATGTTTCCTTCCACACCAGAGACAATAAAACACTGGATTTATTTTATGCCAGCACCAAGGAAGCATACCACTCATCCCCCCTGCCCCCCCTGTGAAGAGCTGATCACAACCTGGTTCATCTTCTGCCTTTCTACAAACCTCTGGTGCAGAGAAGACCGTGCAGAAGGAGCTATGGAGAAACATCAGGCGGGGAAAGGAAGAATACAAAAAGAAGATGGAGGAACAGCTGCAGCAGAGCGACGTCAGCGGAGTTTGGAGAGGTCTGAAAACCATCTCAGAACACAAACAACCAGAGTCCCAGGCCAGAGGCGACCAGCAGTGGGTGAATGATCTGAATCTGTTCTTCAGTAGATTTGATCAGTCTGCCCCTCCCCTGGCCCAGACATCACAGCTACACCCCCCCCCCCCCACCTACACTCCTGCCACACTGCTTCAACACCTCCCCCACCCCCGCTCCCCCGGAGATCTCACCACCCCCCACCCCTCCTCATCACCTCCACCCCCAGCACACAGCCCCTCTGCTCCAGCTTGTCCTTCACTACCTGTCAGGTGAGAGATCAGCTGAGGAGGATAAAGACGAGGAAGGCTGCGGGTCCAGACGGCATCAGCTCCAGGCTCCTGAAGTCCTGCGCAGACCAACTGTGCAGGATAGTTGAAACCATCTTCAACCTGAGCCTGAGGCTGGGGAGAGTACCACAGCTGTGGAAGACATCCTGCATGGTACCTGTACCCAAGACTCCGCACCCCAAGGACTTCAGCAGCTTCAGACCGGTGGCATTAACATTACACCTCATGAAGACTCTGGAGGGCATGGTCCTGTCTCGCCTCCGCCCCGTAATAGGCCCTTCAATGAACCTGCTGCAGTTTGCCTACCAGTCTGGCATTGGGGTGGATGACGCCGTCATCTTCCACCTGCATAGAGCTCTTTTTCACCTGGAGAAGCCCGGAAGCCCTGTGAAAATCATGTTCTTTGATTTCTCCAGCGCATTCAACACCATACAGCCTGCGCTTCTGAGGGTCTGAGGGAAAAGCTGGAGCACATAGGGGTGGCTAATCACCTCACATCCTGGATCCTGGACTACCTGACGGACCGGCCACAGTATAGGCCCGTTTCCACCGCAGGAACTTCGGGGTAGATTTACGGGGCCGGGGCCGTTGGTGCGTGTCTCCACCGCAGGAACCACCCCCGAAGGACAGAGTTCCGGAACTTTTACAGGGGCTAAAGAAGTCCCTGCTTCGGGGTAGGTACTCAGAACGGCCCCGAAAGACTCCTGGCTGGGGCTTGGGGTTTACTTGGTGCTAATTGGATATACTAAAGACGGGATGTGACGACAACAGAAAGCAACAAAATAGCTGGCATTATTAAAACTCAGCAGACGAAGGTTAGCATGTTCATATAGCTTTCGCCGCCATGTAAAAAAAAAACTCACTAAATGGCCCGTGAAAAAAATATTCTTTCCAGCGGATATCTTAGTTAAAACATGATTGAGCTAGCAAAGCAGTTTTGTGTTGATATGTGTGGTATTTATTCAGTTTTGGGAAATCACGATGTCTAGAAAGCATCAGCTGACAGGGACGGCAAACAGCAGCAGCAAGCTAACATCAGGACGTCATCTGTTAAAAGCCTCCCACTGTCGGATACGACATGAAACTACTCCAGTTAGCTCAATCATGTTGTAACTAAGACATATTTTTTTCACGGGCCATTTAGTGAATTATTACAGACACCGCTATCTAACCTACGTCGCCCCGGTCAAAATAGTCGAGCAACGATTACGTCACATCCAGAGCCCGTAACTTTACAGGAACCTTCCTCGTACTTCGCTCTCTCAGTGGAGACACGGCGGTTGAGAGGGCCGAATGAGAGGACGTTCCTGTAGTAGTTCCTGTCCCCCAAATAGTACCAGGAACTTCTTCAGTGGAAACAGGCCTTATGTCAGGACCCAGGATTGTGTATCAGACTTGGTTGTCTGCAGTACGGGGGCCCCGCAGGGGACGGTGCTGGTACCGTTCCTTTTCACCCTCTACACTGCAGACTTTTCATACGACACCCCCACCTGTCATCTGCAGAAGTTCTCTGACGACTCTGCCATAGTTGGCTTCATCACAGATGGGGACAACAGGGAGTACAGAGAACTTAACCAGGACTTTGTGGACTGGTGCCTGAGGAACCACCTTCAGATCAACGCAGGGAAAACCAAAGAGCTGATGCTGGATTACTGCAGGCGCAGACTCCTCCCCCCAACACCGGTGAACATCCAGGGAAAGGACATTGAGATGGTGACATCTTATAAGTACCTGGGTGTTCATCTTAACAATAAACTGGACTGGACTGATCACATAACAGCACTATACAGGAAAGACCAAAGCAGACTCTACCTGCTGAGGCGGCTCAGGTCTTTTGGAGTGCAGGGGGCGCTCCTGAAGACCTTCTTTGACACTGTGGTGGCATCAGCCATCTTTGATGGAGTGGTCTGCCGGGGCAGCAGCGTCTCGGCTGCAGATAGGAGGAGACTGGACAAGCTGATCAAGAAGGCCAGCTCTGTCCTGGGACTCTGTGCAGGTGGTGGGAGAAAGGAGGACGACAGCCAAGCTGTCATCTCTGAGGACTAATGACTCCCATCCTCTGCAGGAGGAGATAAAAGCTCTGGAGAGCTCCTTCAGCGATAGACTGATTCACCCAAAGTGTGTGAAGGAATGCTATTGCAGGTCCTTCCTGCCTGCTGCAGTCAGGTTACATAACCAACACTGCTCACAGTAAATTGCACCATGGACACTTTATTGACACTATGGACACTTTATAGACAACACAGCTGTTTGCTGTTTTTGCACAATCACTTGCACTAGATGTGCTCTCTTTAATCCACTGCTCATTTTTATTCACTGCTCATTTTTATTCACTTCTCATTATTATTATTATTATTATTATTATTATTATTAGTAGTAGTAGTAGTATTTTTGTTATTCTTAATTATCGCCATTTCTTGTACTCTTGTACTTTATTTTGCATGCCTAGTGTTTAAGTTCTAAGTTTTTAAAGTCTGTGTAAAGCAGCAAAAAATGTCTGTTATAAGTTTATCACACCACAGAAATATGGGTCATTAGTCACTAAGCCAAATTTGAAAGATTAAAAAAATCACTAAGTATATAAAATTAGCTCTCAAAATCATGGAAAAACAAGCACTTCTCTCTGCTGTGAAATGTTGGGGGCGTATCTGGAGGGGTATATCTGCAGCTCTCTCTCTTGTCTCATGACTCCAGGCTGCAGCCATTCAGTCCACGCCCACTCGCGGGAGGGAAGCTGTCTCTGTGTACTGTACAAGGATGTAACCCCGCACCTGCAGCCGGCAGAACGGGAGGATGTAAATCCAGGGAGGGAGAGTGTTGGTTTGGCTCCACTGACTCAAAATATTTTTCCAAGGGATGTCTTAGTTACAACATGTTTGAGCTAACTGGAGTAGTTTCATGTTGTATCCGACAACGGGAGGCTTTTAACAGATGACGTCCTGATGTTAGCTTTGCTGCTGCTGTTAGCTGTCCCTGTCAGCTGCAGCCACTGATGCTCTCTAGACATTGTGATTTCCCAAAACTGAATAAATACCACACATAGCAACACAAAACTGCTTTGCTAGTTTTACAAGATTGCAGAATCTTGAAAAACTCCTCCTTGATGTAGAGGGGTCTTCTGTGGCCAGGGAAGGTGATGAATATGTGTATGAGTGAGTTCAGTGCCAGAAAAACACGTCTTATTGTGTGGCAAATAGTTCCTTTATTGAGGTCCTCGGCATCCCCAACAGAATAAAGGAAGCTCCTGCTTGCAAAGAACCTCAGTGTAACGCAGGCCATCTGTGGTACAGTGAGGACATGTCTTTGTGCTGACTGGTTCCCGTCATGTCGTAGAAAGATTATACCAAAACTGGCTTGTTCGTCTCATGAAGACCTACAAATCCAACAGGAAGTGAACTAATGCCTCTGAAAGTAACATGAGCAAATGTGGAGAAATTGTCAGCTGTGAGCTAGAGTGGAGAGGGGCCTAAAATCGTCTAAAACTTTTGTCTTTAACTGTCTAGGTGAGCTGGAGGCCGAAATGGCAGGAGTCCGAGGTCCCGCCCAACGCTGCTTGCAGCTTTAATTGAAACCACCTTTGCAACTTCATTGGCCATTTTTCTTATAATCTCAATAACTGCAATAATACAGATATTCATCAAACCTCTGACAGCAATTTGACAGTCAGTCAATCAATCAATCAATCAATCAATTTTATTTATAAAGTCCACAGGGCTTTACAGCATACGACATCCCTCTGTCCTTTGGACCCTCGCAGCGGATAAGGAAAAACTCCCCCCCAAAAAACCCTTTAACGGGGGATAAAAATGGTAGAAGCAGGAAGAGCAACTGAGGAGGGATCCCTCTTCCAGGATGGACAGACGTGCAATAGATGTCGTACAGAACAGATCAACATAATAAATTAACAGTAATCCATATGGCAAAATAAGACAGAAAGAGAGACAGAGACAGAGAGAGATGCAGGACAGACGGTAATGACAGTAGCTTACAACAACATAATGAAAGTAATAATATTGTCATGATAACGTTTGTTTTGGTGTTTGGTTTTGTGTTTGGGAAGGTCTGTGTTTTTTCTTTTTCCCCCTCCCTTTTCTCTCCCTGGCAGTGTGTGTGCAGCTGAGGGTGTGGCTGGCTGGCTCTTCGTAATGAGGCACACCTGGTGTTCATCCATTAATCACTCCTGCAATAAAGCCTGGTCAAGACACCACTCCTGTGCCAGATTATCCTGTCACTATCGGTAACGTAGTGGCTCAAGTCTTTTGTGAAGAAGTGAATTTCGTGTCTTTTCGTCGCTCTTAAGCGCTTTTGTTTTTGTGCAGCTACTGGTGTGCATCGCAAACTTCCAGTCCTATAGTGTCTCCGCATGCTGAGTCCGTTCCAGAAAGGCCAACCAGTCCTTCGCCACCTCCACTTGCCCCTTTTTCTGATTTTGAACTTAGTCTTTTTCAACAAACACTTTGAACTGTTTTTTTGCTTCCGTCTCTGCATTTGGGGTCCAAACACAAAACCTAAACATAAAAATGTTATAATAATTATAGCTATTGCGGTACAAAAAGTACCTTTACTTTGATGAAAATCTACTTAAGTACAAGTCAAGCTACCCATCTAAAAATCTACTCAAGTAAAAGTAAAAAGTAGTTTGTTTAAAATGTACAAGTAGAAGTTACCTAGTTACTTCCAACAACTTGATGGGGGTCACTCCTATGCAGTGCAAAAATGGTCCAGGGGTCATAAATCCAATCCGAAAACTGATTATTTTTCTATGATGAACCATAGAATTCAATTCAATTTAGGGTTGCACAATATCATTAGAGCATCACCACTGCAATGTCCTCTTGTGCAATAGTCACATTGTGAGACTCACAGTCATCTTGCATCATATCAATATAATATTAATCAAAGGCAATATGCCATACTTATTTTGCTGGTTAATACTTTAGGTTGTGAAGTTCTCAATTTCCATGACAGTTTGATTGTAAAATGTAAATGTCATGCAAATACAGCCTTTCCAAATCCCAAATGATGACTTCTTCCAAATAGAGCTATTCAAGTTATTGCAATACACTGTATATTGCAATACATATCGCAGTATACAAAATCGTCACATTGTCAGTTTTGTCTAATATCTAATGTTCTCAGGGATGCAAACAGGTGTATGGTCAAAAAGGAGAGAGCTTGTCGAAGCGAAATTCTGAATATTAAAATACACTAACAATAATTTGGAAGAATACTGTGTATTCCAAATCAGAACACATCCATTGAGCAACAGTGTTTCCCCCACATTCAACTAGCAGTGGTGGTGCTCCGCTGCTGAAATATGACCGCCGCTGCTGATTTTTTTTTTTTTTTTTGTCTTAGCTCTTTAGAAACTAGCATTGTATTATTTGCTGCTATGGACATTTCATATCCACATCAATTCACACACTTGTGAGTAAAACATTTAAGAGGAGAGGGCTCCCTCTTATCTCTTCATAAACTAAAGTTATGTTATTTCGCGTGAACATAACATAACAGTATACTATTTATCGTGTTATACGGTGAAACGTTGGGCCGCATTTTTCTCTCCATTTTTCTGACAGACAATTATAAACGGCACTGTGCACACGGGGTTTTCTTTCGTTACGTTTGTTTCTTCATTCACTTCAACTGCTGCGTCTGCTTGTGCTTCTGCCGAAGCACTCCCACCCTCCTCCAGCTACCCTCCAGTAACTTGCCGGCACCAGCTGCTTGTTCTGGGTCAATTCCACACGAGATTTCCGAGACTCACCCTTTTGGTTTCCATTTAGCCAAACTTAGTAACGGATATGATTTCAAATGTAGCAAAGTACAATATTTTAGTTACTTTCCACCTCTGGGAATTACAGTAATCCAGCCTTTTCGGTTCAGGATAGGCCTAATTTTCGCAATATTACGCAGATGAAAAAACGCAGTCCGTGGAGTTTGTTTTAAATGGGAGTTAAAAGACAAATCATCCAGGTTTTTATATCTTTAAGGCAGTTTTGCAGTTTAGTTAATTGATTAGTTTCTTCTGGCTTCATCGATAAATACAATTGTGTATCATCCGCATAGCAATGGAAATTTACAGAGTGATTTCTCTTGATGTTACCTAAGGGAAGCATGTATAGAGTGAAAAGGATTGGTCCGAGCACAGAACCTTGTGGAACTTATTTATTTTTAAGGTTTAGAGATCAGGGACAATGCACATTAATAAAACATTTAAAAAATGTAAACATGCCAGAATTAGCCAAAAGGCTATTTTACATCTGCTGTCCCTGGACTGATGTTGAATAGTCACCCTAAAAGAATATAAAAGATTTAGTTACAAACATACAAATAATACATTAAAGAATAAGAAAACTAAATCTCCTCAGATTAAAATACAAAGAACAACGCAAAAATTCATACATTCATACAAGCACATTATAAAAAGCCATGCACAAAGAGCAACAATGATGCAAGACAATTATGGGTTGAAATATGTGCCACTAGAAACTGAATTTGAATTACATAATTTGAAATTGAATCATTTATATTTGAATTTGAATTACTAGAAACTGAATTTGAATCACATAATTTGAAATTGTATTGTTAATTTGAATCATTGCATTGAAAAACTGAATCTGAATAGTATAATTTGAAATTGAATTCATTTCTATATATATTCACATTCAGTTCTCACAATTCAAATTCAGTTCTCACAATTCAAATTCAATTTACTGTGACAGACATCCGGGTCGTTTAAGGACGAAGGAAGAGCAATCAAGCGCAGATACACAGGACTCCTCTTCGGCCAATCAGCACCTATGTTTTTGAGCACGTAGGAAGAAGCGCTTGCTCGCCTTGACCAAGCAGCAACCTCCAGGGGTGACGAGTGACGGTTTTGTTCTCAATAGTTAATTTCCCCTTTCATGACAACGGGGAGGGGGGGGGGGGGGGGGGGGGGGGGTTATATCTCATCCGTTTCAATGTTATCAAGGTTTAAAATTGCACATAATTAAGGGCGTCGCCACTTTGAGTGACAGGTGGCACTGTCACGGGTGGCTAACTAGCAGCTAACTAGCTGCTGGCTCCGCTGTGCGGAGCTGAGCTCAGACTAGCCGTCTGCTCGGCGTCATCTCAGCCAGTTCATGCCCATGTTCAAGGCATTGAACCTGTCCTCTCAGCCGTGTCTGTGCCTTCTGGATATTTTTTCAGGCAAATATTGGAGTAATATTAATTATACCAACAGACGGTCCAAGAAGTCTGTGCTTCAGTTTTTTCGGTAAGTGAAATTCGGAAATTCTAGTATCGTTCATCGTTTATATGTTAGCACTAATTAGCGGGTATCGGTGTCTGCGGTCACCACCTAGTTTGTCAGCTTCTTGTTATAATTATTAAGCCTTTATTTAGGACATGTAAAATCACGTTGATACCGGAGGTCTCATTTTCAAGCGCGACCTGTATCACAGCAGCAACATCCACATCAAGTTACAGAACAACAGACAATACGATACAACACAAGCTTAGCTCCTTAACTAGCTAACCAGCCAGCTAACATTTAGCCTTCAAGCAAGACGCCAGTCCGGGATGCATTGAAGTCAGAGCCTGACAGAGAAGTGTTAGGATTTAGGCATTTAGGGAGAGAATATTTTGAACAAAAGGCATCTGTGTGAGTTTTGAAAATAAAGGTCCACCATGTTAGTTAGCTAACATGATGCAATGTTAACTTGTTAAAAAGTGGCGAACTGTGTGAAATTACAATAAGGTGTGTAACGTAATTAAAAAAGGCTAATGTGACATTTGACTGTCACATATAAAATATTAAGAAAATAAAAGTATGATATAGGCCTGTAGCTACACAACAATAGATAATGCACAGACAGAATATGGGGACTGTGATGGTCACCACCTTTTTGTTTTGCTAAATTAAATTGATTATGATCTGTTTAACACTGAAGTAATTTAAGTTGTATTGTTTGCATGTAAAGGTGTCTGTGAAGTAGGTAGCTAACACATATATTTTAATATCTATTTGTCTGTGTAAAGTTTTCCTCTAGGTGACCCAGACAGACTGGACCAGTGGACACTGAAGACAGAAGACTGAACTGGAGTCCAAACAAGACTTCCCGACTGTGCAGGGAACACTTTGAGTCATCACTTCAGCACTGACTCCAGGATAAAGACACCTTTTTTCATACAGTACCTCACAAAGAGTCAAGAAACTTATTAGTTTAAAATGATAAAATTATTGACCATAATTCATTTAAATTCATTGTATATATTACTAATTTTCATACATTACTAAGTACTCGATTAGGGCACAGCTTGCTCTGTACTATTACTGATAAGGTGAAGTTACTGACACACCAGTGCAATTTAATCTTCCCCTGATGCAAAAGGGAAAATGAAGATTGTATCAATCAAGGAACACGACATGTATTTACCGACTTTAACATTTTAGTGCATTTTATGCAAAGACCCTTTATCATAGTGAGAATTACTACCTTTTTCCCCCACACACAGTCTGTGAAGAACCAATGGAAAAAATATTCTCAAAATGAGACAGCTGAACATAGCATGATTCCACAGTGGCAGTGACCTTTGAGAACAGTTCAGTTTCCTTTTGATAGCAACTATTATGTTAATGTGGATGAACTGCATACTGTACATTCATACTCCAATTGTCTTGGTAGTACACTGTTAAATTTAAAATCACATTCAAATATAAAGTTGAATATCTACAGAACTTAAACACAAAACTATTTTATGAATGACAGCCACTTACTCAGCAGTAAGATCATTTTGGTGATGAGTGGTTTTTTAACCAAGACAGGCTGTAGTCAGTGTTTTCTACCTGTGTTTTTAACCTGTCATCTTTCTCTCTTGTAGGACACTTGAGGAAAGTTACAACGCCTCGACCAATGATATGATATTTACTCCACAGTAAAGAAGTTGTTTCACAAGAAATTACGACTTTGCAAATTATGACACTGGGTCCTAATTCATAGGTTTTATAATTACTGTTATAAATCTTTTAATTTATTTCATGTGTACTTTTTGTAACCTTTTAATAGTGATGATTTCATGAATGCAAGCTTTGACTTAATTTTGTTAAACTGTTTGTGTAATGGTTTTAACTTTTGCTATATAAAATGGATCAGACAAAACTTACTTTAGAGTAAAAGCACATTTTTTGAAAGCTGTCATCAGTTTCCTGTGATGACTGGAAATATAGTGGTGATTTTAACCTTTAACAAAATATAATTATTAATGGCATCTTAATGTTTTCATTTATGTTTTAACATTTACCCAAGTTTGCATTTATCTTAGCAAAATGTAAAGAAAAAATGAAAAGCTGATGTTATGTGCTGGTTTTGTTTGAACATTTCTTTAAGACAAATGAAGAAAATTCACTGAATAACGATTCTCCTTTTGTGAAAACAAGGAAATATCTGCACACTGAATAGTTTTAAGCCCCGTAATAGGTATTATTTATTTGTGACATTGTGACATGAGAAGGTTCTGCTCGGTATTGAGGCTTATATAGTGAGGCTAAAAAAAACATAACACAATTGGCTGATTATGTTTCTATTTGCCTCACTATAAAAACGTCACAGTACCTTTTGCCTGAGGGAGACCCTCTCAGAGTTGGCGAACAAGTGATACCTTGGGGGCTTCAAAACTGTTGTGTCCAGCTAATTGTTTGTTTTTCACTTTGAGCCCTTTTATCCAGTCACATTCTTCTGTGTTAAAACTAGACTTCTAACAGAGCAGCAAACAAAGGTTACTCTCCAAAATCTTCTCAGGCTCTGCTGCTGGGTCTGAGGTGCTTAGTTACCTTCAAGTACAAAGTTAAAATAATCAGGCCCACACAGAAATGGACTGCTTAATTATTTGCCAATGACAGTGTTGAACATTAATGCTTTAGGGTTTATCTGTAGTGTATGATTTGTTTGCTCTTTCAGTTGACAGTCAGATTCAGTCAGAAACAAAGACAAAAGGAGTGCAAATGTAAATAGAATTTATTGAAATTTTAAACAAGTTATAGATAAATATCAAAAACTCAACATTGGCCATGACAGCCTGGGCTATGTTCAGGCCTAACAAAATGTGTCCTAAAGGCCAAATTCAAAAGCAGTGACACTGCCAACTGTAAGCAGTTCACTGCGTTTGGAGGTGGTCTTTAAGACAATTAACTAATTTACTTACTTACACAAACATTTCATTTTCCCTAGGTGTGAAATGAACTCCATCTTTCAAAAATAGCCCCCTGTCATGTCTGATGTGAGGGTGCTCAATTATGGCACCATTTAAACTGTGAACAAATGTTGCCATAAACTATTAACAAATTTCCTGGCCTTATCAATCTTTGCTGGATTGCCACCAGCCTCCCACCTGCACCTTTGGGCCAATGAAAAAAATATTATCTTAATGCCAGGATGCTGGAGGGGAAGCTGGTGCAGGTCCTCCTTCATCATGCTGACCAGCTTGACACTGCTGACCTTCCCCAGGTCATTGCCGCCACAGTGGATGATGAGGACATCTGGTGCTGCTCTTCCTCGCAGGAGTTGGGGAAAGAAGGAGAGAAGGCCTCTCTGCAGTCCACCCCAGCCAAACCAGCAGACATGGACATCTGGCATGCTGAGGTTGCTTCCCAGAGTCTCTGCAGCTCTCTGACATAGCTGTCACCAATGATGCACACTGTGCCTATGAAAGTAAAATGAGTGTAATAACTGCTTTAGGTAATAAAAAACAAAGTTAACTATAAAGGGTGAATCACTCCTTTTTGTTGACAATACTATTATGTCACATCTGTAGGGTAAAATAAAACAGGGAGCAACACCTCAAAATATAAATGACTTGATGATGTCTTTTAAATGCTTTTTTTTGTCCTTGGAAGACAATGTAATATCAGCTGTCTAAAATCAAGTAGCTAAAACTGGTACTTACAGTTTCTGCTGTGTGTAGCTGGCGTGGTGCAGACGTCACAAGTGGCCGTGACCTCAACACCGGCGATGTACTGAAAGAAATTAATTGTAACAAGTATAACACTGCCTTTCTTTCGCAACTTCTACATTTCTTTAACATGTTCTATGTTCATAACAGTAACGTATATTTCAGTCCCCTTCAGTCCCCCCTTTTAATCAATGTCAAAATCATAAATATGCGCACTGTTTGCAACAGCGGTATGGGTACAGGGATATAATCTTTAATGTCAGCCGTTATGCACATTGCAAATCCAACTACTAACTTGGATTTCTTGTTTGCTATCAACAAAACATTCATGGTAAGAAAGAACACTACCGTTAAATGGGTAACATCACATGTGACTTGTAGACTAGCTCCGGCACTTGTTGCTGCATTGCTAAAATGATAGCTGAAACAATGCTAACGTGCTAGTCGCCTAATGTAATAGTAAACATGATTTGTTTATGCTCGCTGACGAAACGAAACGTTCCTACAAAGTAGCTGTAACATTAACAACAGTTAAAAAAGGTTGTTAAAATATATGGTAAAATGCCAAATTACCATATTTGTCCCAGTCGTATCCATGGTCAAACCAGTATGGGTCAAGGCGAGCAAGCGCTTCTTCCTACGTGCTCAAAAACGTAGGTGCTGATTGGCCGAAGAGGAGTCCTGTGTATCTGCACTCGATTGCTCTTCCTTCGTCCTTAAACGACCCGGATGTCTGTCACAGTAAATTGAATTTGAATTGTGAGAACTGAATGTGAATTGTGAGAATATATAAAGAAATTAATTCAATTTCAAATTATACTATTTAGATTCAGTTTTTCAATGCAATGATTCAAATTAACAATACAATTTCAAATTATGTGATTCAAATTCAGTTTCTAGTAATTCAAATTCAAATATAAATGATTCAATTTCAAATTATGTAATTCAAATTAAGTTTCTAGTGGCACATATTTCAGCCCATAGACAATTGATAAACTGACATACAACGTGACATGACAGATGGCATCAAAAGCAGCGGCATACAGAGCAGTAAACATGGAGAAAATTTAAGCACTAAAATTTAATGTTGACAGCTTTGACCACTAATCAACCACTTTTTTTAAAAAACGTTTAAAAGAAGCATAATGTGATAAATTTATAACGTGAGTTGGGATGGAGTTCCACTCACAAGCAGCCCTGATTGAAAATGCAGACTGATCCATTTAGAAAAAGTGCTTTTAGCCACAGTCTCCTCTAGCTGCACTCCGTGTGGATGTTGATGATGTTTTTATAAACTGGCTCAATACAGGTGGAGCAAGTCCATGTATGATTTTGTACATAAGACAGGAGTGTGAATACCTAATCAAGTTTTCCCAGTGTAGCAACTTGTATTTCAATAAAATATGGCAGTGATGTAGTTGTTGGATTACAGCACTTTGAGAGTTTTTTTATATAGAGAAAGTAGTGGTTTGAGAGCAGTGTTGCTAGCTTGAGACCAGGTTGTGAGACAATATGTTATGTGGGAGAAGATCATTGCGTGCATGTACATTAGTGCAGCCTCTGTTGACATGCAACTGCGGACTTGTCTAAAATTTGCCAAGTTGAATTTAATGCACTTGGTAACCTTTTTGAGATGTTTGTTAAACCTGAGATTATTATCTATGAGCACACCAAGGTATTTAAAATCTGAAACAACACGTAGTCTCTCTCCTTGTACAACCACATCACATCAGTGAGATTTAGTTTTACTAAAAAACATACACACTGTTTTAGAGACATTCAGCTGAAGACAGTTTTGCTTTAGCCATACTGTGATGTGTTGCATTGATTTGGTTAATTGATCAGCGACTTGGGCTGCACTGCTACCATGCATAAAAATTACTGTGTCATCTGCATACATTGTGGTGTTAGAATTAGGGCAAACAGTTGGCAAATCATTCACATATAATGAAAATAACAGTGGACCCAAAATGGATCCCTGGGGAACACCTGCAGCCAGGGAAATAGCATCTGACTGATGGTTCTTTATCCGAACAAACTGAGACCTATTTGTTAAATATGACTGTATCCAGTTGGTGGTGCCTAAGGAAAAGTTAAATGTAAAGAGTTTACCAAGACGTACGCCATGATTGATGGTATCAAAGGCCTTCTTCAAATCTAGAAAGACAGCACCAACCACTCCACCTTTATCTAGCATTGACTTAATTTTTTCAATGAAATAACAATTAGCTGTTTCAGTGGAATGATTAGTACAGAAGCCAAATTGATTTGGATGCAATGGGTAGGAATTGGTATTTAAATGATTTATAATTTGTTCAGCAACAAGTTTTTCAGCCACTTTAGAAACCACTGGCAAGACACTTATAGGTCTATAGTTGCAGATGGATTGTTGATCGCCGCCTTTAAATATGGGAGACACTGCAGCTAGTTTCCACACATCTGGGAATATTTCCTGGTCAATTGAAAGGTTTAGAATTTGTGTAATAGGACTTACTAGGGATGCAGAGAGCTCTTTGAGCATAACTGTGTTCATACCAAAGACATCATTGGCCCTGGAGGACTTAAGAGATCCAAACACTGTCATGACATCTGACTCTGTAGTAGTTTTTAGATTGAAAGCAGGTTCAGTATGTCTGACTTGGCTGGAATTAATGTGCTCAGGGGAAAAGCACTTGATAATATCATCTACTGAATCAATGAAATGGTACTGAGAACAACTGCTACTTCAGCTGGATTGCTCAAGAGTGTTCCATTAGCATACATTTCAATTGATTTGGTATTATTAAAATTTTGCCCCATTAGTTTTCTTAGTTGGTTCCAAATATTTTTTGTATTACCTCCTGCTTTTTCTATTATGTTCAAAAAAAAGTTTGCCTTTCATGTCCTAAGCTCTTTGACTACCTTATTACGAAGCATGGTAAAAGTATATCTGTCAGTGCTCAATTTGGATTTAAGAGCAATCTTTAAAGCCATATCTCGTTTTTTCATTAAATTTAGGATATTTGTATTGATCCAAGGAATTATGTTTTTTCTTTTCCTACGTCTTTGTCGACATGTAAAGTCCTCAATTGTACTCTGTAGTTTTTGCATTAATCTTTGACTGTCATCTTCCAAAGAATTTACCCTCAGTACAGCCTCCCAGTCAATGTTTTGAACAGCACTTTTAAATCCAACTTGCATATTTTTGGGAATAATCAGAGATTCCTGTTCTTGGGCAAATGGAATAAAATGCTTTTTAGTCAGCTTCCTTGCTATCAGAGTCAAGTTATGGTCCGATAGTCCTGTCACCATATTAAAGGATTTATTGATTCGTTTTGGCCTATTGCTAAAAATAAGATCAATTTTTGTGCTGGTGGTGTTTGTAATTCTTGTAGGACCATTTACTAGCTGTGAGAGATCAAAATGATCAGTGATCTGTTTTAAAGATTTCCTTGATGATTTTACTTCCCAATTGACATTGAAGTCTCCCATGAGACTCACCTCCTTATTAAAATTACATTCCTTTAACATATTTTCAAAATGTTCATAAAAGGTATTATTGGAAGAGGGGGGGGCGATACAATACAATAAGTGAGAAAAACAAAGATGGAGACAAAGTCACATTAAGTCCAATACACTCAATACACTAGTTCATTGCAAGACCACTGTATTTCATGACACCGAAAACTCTCTTTTACAAAAATTAAAACTCCCTTTGAGCCTACTCTATCCTTCCTATAAATGTTATACCCAGGAACATGTAATATTGATGATGGTGAATTTTCATTAAGCCATGTCTCAGATAAACACAGGAAATCTAGGTTGGAGTCCAATAATAGCTGATGAATTTGATCACTTTTAGATTTAAAACTTCTCATATTCAAGTGTCCTCCTAAAATGCCCCTTGGCTTTAATTTTGGATCCCAGATAATTCTTGAGTGGTTGACAGTCTGAAGTAAGTTCAATGTCCAGTTTTTCGAGATCGCTATATTTAGAACCCTGTTTTTTACAGTGTGCGGCGTGTTGTCTGGCATGGAGTTCACAAGGTTTCCAAACTTCTTTCTTACAGTGTTTGCAGTTATGTCCGGTGACAGCTTAGATGTAGTCTGTTGCGCCAGCAGAATAGATGGACCGCTTGGTGATTTATGGACACTGTCCATGCAACCAGCATGTTGAGTGAAGCGATAATTACCTCTGTCGCTTGAGAACAGAGAAAAATCTGCACCTGTTGACCCTCCGACACCGACGTTGGACACGCTCGCAGCCTGAATTTCCTCACAGCCACATCGCTGATCCGCCGGTGCAAGGCCGTCACCACTCCGGCAGTCCCTCGCTTAATCACTCGGCGCACCCACCAGACGCACCACAGGACATCGGGCAGGTAGCTCAAACTCAGCCCGCAGAACAGCCGGAAAAACATCCATCATGCGTCTTTTGTCCGCGGCACAACCAGCACTAGTCTCTCCTCGTGGGCTAGGGCACGGATGGACATCTCCAGAAAGCAACAGACAGATTGTAATAAGCAGAGCATTGCCCTGCTGTATGCTGGCTTTAGAACGGTGTTTCTTTGTATGACGGTGCAGCTGAGGAAGGATGAAAGTCGACGCGGGGTATACTTGCCAAATCAGAAGTTCGGTGTGGTAGGGACTGTTTGTTTGTTCTCTGTTAGGTCAGTCCCATCACTCTCGGTGTAAACGTTTCTGTGTAGATGCGCTTTGTCGATCAGCTTTATTGACAGATTAATATCGGCAGGTTTTAGCACGCTTAAAATTAATCCATAGAATAAAAACGCCAGCACTGCACCTGTCCAGCCAGCACCTGTCTTGGCTGCTTCCACCATCTTACACTCTGAAACAAATTTTAGTATTTAGAGATGATTCATCATGAACATGAACAGACTGAAAACAGAACACTGAAAACGTACAGTCTTCCCAGACTAAACGAGATTCTTCCAGCTTGGTTAAATGCCAATTCCTTTCAAATTTTAGCAATATTTGTTTAATTTTCGGGTTTGGGAAATAACTAGCTAACTTTCTTTGTTTCCTTCACTTCGTTTTTAAGAGGTGCTACAGAGTCGAGTGTTGTTCACAGTGAGGTGATCAGTTCGGGAGAGTTTAAAGTTGGTACGGGAAACCTCTGTTACTGAAGGACATGGTATTAAATTTACCGATGAAGGAATCATTTTCTTAAATTTTGCGACAGCACTATCTGATAAACATCTAGTATAGTAACTCTTGCTGAGTGGCGTGTAATCAAGTAAAAATAAAATCAAAAGTTATTAAATAATGATCTGATAGAGAGGGATTCTGTGGAAAGACTGTTAGGTTATCAATTTCAATTCCATATGTCAGAACTAGATCGAGGGTATGGTTAAAAGACACAGTTTGTATAAAACTATGGGTGGGTAATTGCACTAGAAGCTCAGAGAAGCATGGAGGACTATGACTCTGATTCCTGGTCTGAACTCTGGGTTGTCAGGGTTTTGAATTACTAATAAACTTGGCCAGGTTCCTAGATATGAGAACAGCTCCATCCAAAGTGGGATGAATGCTGTCTCTCCTAATTAGACCAGGGCCCTGTTTCAGGAAGCAGGATTTGTGAAAACTGTGAGTTTGCTGTGAAGGCGACTATCCTGAGCAACCTATTAGTCGCCGAGAGGCTGAGTAGGGGGAAAAAAAAATACTTTGCCCGAAGCGCTGGCTGACGAAGCGTCAATTAACACGGCTCCCAAGTACTGTTTTTTGTGTATTTATTGCCGAAAACAAACTTACATGCGGGAAGGCAGCGATTCAATCTACAACAGAAAATCAAAGCGGTCAGCAAAAGTAGGACATCCCCGTTCATCCTCTCCCAGTTCATTCACACAAAAAAAAACCCCGCCAGGTGAACAGCTGATTTACCACTACCAGTGCTGACGTACCACCACCACCACCACGTGACTCACATCCCCGTATGTGACCATACAATAAACAAATAACTATTTCCGTTTCTATAAGGTTATAGATGCCACAAAGAGCTGGCATCTACATTCCGTCCCCTAATTATTACAGTTATCTGCATAGTAATATGTAATAATTACAAAGGTATTACCCCGTAAGAAAGAAATCCATACAATGTTCCGAATAATAAACAGTACAATACAATTTTCTCCTTTTTTTTACGATTTTTTTCAACGCAAGGCTTCTTTTCTTCAACGCAAAGTGTCCATTGTCCATTGTGTGCGTGTGTGTGTATTCTTCTTAAGTCAAGTCAAATGATGTCAGGACAGAGGTTACTAGCACATGTCCTATTTCAGAGTGACTGATCACTCGAGTCAAGTCAAATAAGCAAAAAAACAAAGGTGAAGTCAAAACAGACTTCACGACTGTGCAGACTCCTTAAGAAGGCAGATCTTGGTCACAGGCCTGCAGAGAGTGCTGGTCCGGGTCTTGATCCGGACCAGCACTCTCTGCAAGTCCTTTTTGGTCTGGAACTGCCTCAGTGATCCTCCCGATGATCCAGGAATTCCGAGGTGCAGAATCATCCACTATGAGCACTATGTCCCCGGGGACGAAGTTTCGCTTGACCTTTGCCCACTTCTGTCGCTCCTGTAGCTGTGGCAAGTACTCCTTAGTCTACCTTTTCCAAAACAGGTCAGAAATGTATTGAACTTGCTTCTATCTCCGGCGTGCGTAACTGTCTTCTTTGTGAAACAGACCAGGTGGAAGGCTGGGCTTGGATTTGAGAAGAAGAAGGTGGCTGGGTGTTAATGCTTCCAAGTCGCTTGGATCTGTGGATTCTTTGGTGAGTGGTCTGCTGTTGAGAATTGATTCAACTTCACAGAGTACTGTGTGGAGTTCCACCTCATCCAGATTTTGAGTTCTCAGTGTGGAATTGAGAATCTTTCTGGTGGAACGAATTAACCTCTCCTATGCTCCTCCATGATGTGATCCAGTGGGAGGGTTAAAGGTCCATTTGATTCCCTTCAAGGAGAGTGTATCATTGATCTGTTCCAGGTTCCATGCCTCAATGGCTCGTTTCAGCTCACGCTCTGCACCGATGAAATTAGTACCATTGTCGGAGTGTAGCTATTTGATCTGTCCTCTTCTTGCAATGAAGCATCATAGGGTGTTGATGAATGAGTCTGTGTCCAAAGACGAAGCAACTTCAATGTGTACTGCTCTTACTGCTGAACATGTGAAGATGACTCCGTATCTTCTCACCAGACTCCTCCCACGCTTAATGTCAAAGGGCCCAAAATAGTCAACCCCAACGTAACTGAAGGGAGGTTCATCCGCCGAAACTCTATCAATAGGCAAGACCGCCATTTGCTGTTGTCCTGCAGCTCCATGTAGCCGACGACAAATGACACACTTGTCCAAGACTTTCCTTATGGCAACACTGGCTGAAGGAATCCAATAGCGCTGTCGCAGCCTTGCCAGTACATGGTTCCTGCCGCCATGGCCAACCTCCTGATGGATGTGCCGTATGATGAGGTCTGATATGTGAAGGTCTTTAGCTATTATAGCTGGGTGTTTAGACTCCTCAGGCATGGCAGCCTTACTAAGTCGCTCTCCAACTCTCAACACCCCCTCCTCCAGTATGGGACTGAGTTTATATATGTGACTGTTTGCTTTCACACACTCTCCCCTTTGGAGGCAAGAAAATTCTTCTGGGAACCCTCTTCTTTGACAAAACTTGATTATTTCCAGTTCAGCTTCCCTGATCTCTTCCACTGAGAGACAACCATGGCAGAGCTTGTCGTCATGCATCTCCTTGTTGAGAGCATCCGTTTGCATTGAACTGGATGAAGATTGAGCCAGATATGCAGCAACTTCCTTTTTCTTCCTGATGTTCTGAAGTGAAGTCTTGAGCCTTAGAATCCAGGCCATCACTCTTGTAAGACGTGTCCATGATGAGCTGTGGTTTATCAAACATGTCACAGCATCATCTTCCTCTTGTTTCGTGGAAACAATGGCACCTGACACCTTAACCTCTGGGTCCCCAGATGGAAGTTCTCCCAAGCTTTCTGGGTTGACAGGCCATGCTTCCTCTGGCTGTATGAGAAATGAGGGACCAGATATCCACACCTTATTTTTCAAGAATAGCTCCATCCTCAGACCTCTGGAGGTAAGGTCCGCTGGATTGTCTGTAGTGGACACATACCTCCATTGCGATGGATCAGAAATCTTAAGGATCTCGGAGACTCTGTTCGCAACGAAGCCTCGGAATCTTGAAGTTTCGTTCTTTATGTATTTCAGAACAGTGGTGCTGTCCGACCAAAAAACGGAGTCTTGCAGTTGCAGCCTCAGCTCCCTCCTCCACAGCTTATCCATACGAGCTGCCACCACTGCTGCTGTCAGCTCCATACGTGGGATCGTCACAGGCTTAAGAGGTGCCACCCTGAACTTTCCCATGATGAAGGCACTGTGCGCCTGGCCTTGCTGATTTTTCAACAGCAGGTAGGTGACAGTACCATAGCCCTCCTCACTTGCATCCACAAAGTGATGCAGCTGGGCCATGGTTGCTTCTCCAAAGTTGGGGGTTTTTAAACATCATCTGATGCAGAAGCCTTCCAACGATTGCAGCTCTTTCACCCAGTCTGTCCATTTGTAGCGTAGAAACCTAAAAAAAATTGTTGGGCGCCAGACAGGCGGACACAAAAACCCTCACCTGTCAAATTTATTAAGGGTGAAGTAAAAGTTAAATAACCCGACTGCTTACTTCTACACTACAAAATAACTGAAAACACCACAAATCAAGTTGAGTAATTAAGGGTCGTTATATTCACTCCTAATTCTAATTCTAATTCTCATTCAATCAAGCAGAATCAAATAACTCAAAAATTTCTTAATTCATCAATGTCACTGCAGTAAACAGAAATCCAATTCAATTCAATAGACAACCACAGGAAAACACAAAATTCAAATACAAATAATATTCATTCAGCTCATAAACAAATAAAAGGTAATTGGGTGTGTACATGTGTGCACAAGTGCGTGTGTGTGTGGGTGAGAGAGAGGTTTACAGGTCAGTTCATTTAGTTCAGATAGGTGAGAGTGTTGAGGGGAGTGTGAGGAGTATGAATGTAATCCAGTTCAGTTCAGTTCAGTTCGGATGTGTGTGTGAGGGTGTGTGTGTGGGAGTGAGTGGGGAAGTATGAATGTAATTCAGTTCAGCTCAGTTCGGATGTGTGTGTGAATGTAATTCAGTTCAAATCAGTTCAGGTGGATGAGTGCGTGTTGAGTGTGTGTGAGGGGGGAGGGAAGGACCCAGGTTAGCTTGAAGCTCGAGTTTGGAGAAGCCAGGAGATTGTGGGGAAAAAAGGAACTTATCTGCTGGTAGTGAGTCATCCACCTCAGCTCAGCCACTGAATCCAAGCAGGAAAAGCACAGCAGATTCCAGTCTGTTTCCACCTGCTCCAGAGATCAGCTTTTCTCTGGGTTGTTGTTTCCTCACCAGTCATTTCCAGTCAGTCCTTGTAACACTTTGTCCCTAGGGTAAATTCACTGTTGTCTTTTCATTTAATCCAGTGCTAGGTTCACCCTTTTACTTATTTCCTCTTTTGTTTCCCAGTCTCACTTCTCCTTTCCATCCTCCTTCAAGTCTCCTTTGTTTGATTTTCCCGCTCTCTGTTCAGCTCACAGATGTCCCTTAATTTATCACCTTCCCCTCCTCCCTCCCCTACTGGGGTGGACAAGGCTGTGATCTCACTTCCTTTTTCCTTCCTGCTACACATTCTTTGGAGGCAGATGCTGGTATTGGGTCATCCCAGCCTAACCGTTTCCTGCACAGGTCTTGAAGGATCCTCTTGGCTGTGAAAATCACAGGAGCAAGAATCCCTAGAGGATCATAAAAAGAGCCGATGGTTGACAGAATTCCTCTTCGGGTCAACGGTCTGTCTTGGAAGGTTATGCTAAACTTAAAGGTATCGGACTGTACACACCATCGCACCCCCAGTGCTCTCTCCACTGGTAAGACGTCCTGAGCCAGGTCCAAGTCCTTAACCTCCTTTGCTCTTTCCTCCTCTGGTATTGCTGCCAGCACACCACGACTGTTGCTGATCCATTTAGTCAAATGAAAGCCTCCCCTGGCGCAGATGGTTCTCAAGTCATCACACAGGGCTATAGCTTCCTGTTCTGAGGCTACAGAGGTGAGGAGGTCGTCAACATAAAAACTTTGCATGATGGTCTCAAACACCTGCTGGCTAAAAAGCTCTTTGTTATCTTCGGCACATCTCCGGAGAGCAAAGTTAGCGCAGCTTGGGGATGATGTAGCCCCAAACAAATGGACGACCATCCTGTACTCTACCGTATCTTCAATGAAGTCTCCATTGGGCCACCAGAGAAAGCGCAACAAGTCTGCATCTTCCTCTGGCACACAGACTTGATGGAACATAGCCTCAATGTCAGACATCAGAGCAATGGGGTCCTTCCTGAACCTGGTCAAGACACCCACCAGCATGCTTGTAAGGTCAGGTCCTTGTAGGAGATGTGCGTTGAGCGATGTATCTTTGAATGATGCCCCACAATCAAAAACAACACGAATTTTCCTCTTCTGGGGATGGTATACCCCGTGATGAGTGATATACCAAACCTTGCCGTCGCTGCACTCCAGATCTGAATCTGGCACACTCTCAGCATATCCATTTGAGATCAGGTCATTCATGAATGCAGTGTAGTCCTTGTGGAACGATGCGTCCCTGTTGAACCTCCTTTTCAGGCTGAAGGTGCGTTGCTCAGCGATCTTGCGGTTGTTGGGCATGCTGACCTTTTGGTCCCTCAGAGGTAAGGCAATGCTATAATGGCCATCCACCAGTCTCACAGCTTTGTTAGCCATTCCCAGGAACCTGCGGTCCTCCCTTGACAGCCCTTGTTGTTCATCCTGACAGCTTTCAGGAAAGTCTGTCTTGAACTGTTGATTCCAGAGCTCGTCAAGCGTGACAGCAGAAATTCTGTTGACTAAAACTCCTGACTGACACACAGGATTATCACAGCCATCACCAAGTGGGCCATTTACAGTCCAGCCAAGCATCGTTTTCACGGCATATGGCCCTCCATCCACACTCCTGATGACTTCCAGCGGCTCCAAAGCTCTGGGCACATTCGTGCCAATCAAAATCTCCACATCCGCATCTATTTCTGGCAGATGGACATGTCTCAGGTGAGGCCACCTTTCCAGGTCCTTTTGACATGGAATGTTGCTTCTTTTTACAGGCATTTCCTGTTGTGTGAAAATCTTTGGCAGTTCACAGTATGTGTCACTGTCCAGTCCAGCGACTTCCAAGGCAGATGCAATGCAACTCTCAACAAATTTCTCTTGGCCCATGGTGCACAAAAGAATCCTTGTTTTCCTCCAAGAGAGATCCAGCTTCTCCATCAGACCCACTGTGCAGAAGGAGGCCGAACTCCCTGGGTCTAAAAAGGCGTAGGTTTCCACTACCTTTTGACCTATGCTTGACTTGACTTTGACTGGTACGATGGCGAGCTTGCAGTCCTGGTCACCGGCCCCAGTGAGACCACCGGTCCCAGTGAGACCACCGGTGTTGACTTTCACCATAGCACTGTCCAGAGCACTTACTGACTTGTTCTTGTCTTTCTCTGCCTCTGCATCATTTTTCCTTTGATGGATGTGCAGCATGCTGGGGTGTCGTGAGCCACATATTTTACATGAAAGACGTTTCCTGCACTCTTTACTGACATGCCCTGTGCACAAACAGCCAAAGCAAACTCCATTCGTTTTCAGGAACTCCATCTTCTCACTATGAGCTTTTCTCTCCAATAGAGTGCACGACTCCAGCGTGTGTCTGCCTTTCTTGCAGTAGAGACAAGTCTTCTCAGCTCCATCTCTGACCTTGCTCTTCTCTGAATGAGGTGTTTTCTCAAGTGTCGTAACGGTTGTGGCAAAACTACTCCCTCTAGCTTTTGGGCGATGCATAGGTTTCGCTTTGCCACTGTCTTTGCTTGCACCAACGGTCGGCGCATCCTGTATGTCTCCAAATATAGGGTCAGTGGCAATCTTCACTTGCCGTTCAACAAAGGCTGCGATATCGGAAAACTCTTCGGCGGTGCCTTTCCTGAATATCGCATGCCACTGTTCGCCACTCAACTCAATTTGTAGGGCAGCTTCTTGATGACAATGAGCATGTTAGCTGGTGTGTTCAAGTCACACAGATTATATACATCCTTCATGGCAGTACAACATCCACGCAGGAACAGACTGTATGCTAGTAAAGCCTTCGCATCCTCTAACTTAATTTGCGACCATGAAAATATCTTGTTCATGTAGGCAGATGCTATATGATGCTCATTTCCAAAATGTTCATGTAGTAAAGCCTTCGCTGTGGCATATCCTGTGCCATCCGTTATGTGTTGACAGCTCCTGACTAATTGTTGTGGCTGCCCACTGGTATATTGCTCCAGATAATGCAGGCAGTCCACAGGATTATTAGTCTTTGCCTCTATGGTGTGTTCAAATGTCTGCATAAAGGCATGGTACTGTAGAGGATTGCCATCAAAGACTTGGATATCCCTCTTTGGCAGTGAGGCAAGAGTTTGTTGATGCACTAATATTGATGTCATTTCGTTTTGTTTTTCCAAGATAGACATAATATTGTGTTCACTGCTGCTGTGGCTGGAAAAATGGCTATGTGCATCATTATGTTGAGATACAGGGGGCGCCGCAGCAGCAGGGGCTGCGGTCTCTGGTTTTGGGAGCACTGAGGTCCCCTGGTGGAGATAATTGGTCCTGCCTCTGACAGGTGACTTTGGTCTGGCTCCTCCAAAGTGTGAATTTAAATTTCTGGTTACAGGCTGCATCCCTCCATCCTGTCCATCTTTATTTGGCACAAAAGTCTCTGCATGGATGTTGAGGCAGGGACTCCATGCCATCCTTTTTCCGAGAAGCACGACTGTGTACACTTGAGCCAGAGGACTTAAAAACATTTACCTTTGCCATAGATGCAGCTATCTCGGCCTCCAGCTGAAGTTGCTCTTTTCATTTCTTAATTGCTCTTCCTGTTCTTCAAGAGCATGCTTTTCTTTGAGCAACCTTTGCCGAGCCAGTAAGGCAGCCATTTCAGCCTCGGCTTTGAGACGTGCAGATGCAGTAGATGAAACTTTAGATCTCGAGCCACTCAACTTGCTGCTTTGGTTTGATATGCTGTCAGCAGGTGCTACTGTATCCTGGTAATCAATTTGAGGATGTTGGTGAAGCTGTGACGTTTCATTCTGGCCATCATTTTGATGATTTTGTTGCAGAGACGCTATTTTCTCCTGGAAATTGATTTGAGGATTTAGAGTTTGGTGAAACTGATGCTCCTTTCCACCTTCCATATCCACTTGTGCTTCCTTTTCCAAGGCCTCTTCCTGGCCTCCTCCTGGCAAGGCCTCCTCCTGCTGGAGCCTTCCAGTGAGATGGGTCTCTGTTAGAGCTTTGCTTGGACGTCGACTGGTCTCTTTAAACCAGGCTTCCACATCCTGAAGAAATCCTTCTTTATGTTTATAAATCTTTGAAAACCACTCATTTTGCCTGTTTTGTTCATCATTTGGAATTAAAGGCAACAGAGAGTCATGCAGAGCAGTGGCGTTTTCAGACAGTTGCACAATTACATCAACCTGTGATTTGACAAGTGAAACATTTTTCTCATCCTTCATGAGCTCTTTCATTGACAATATCAAACGTTTTATTTCATCCACTTTCCTTTTGCGCTCCTTTTGAATTGACTCGATTTTATTCTCACGGGCCTTCTCAGTGAGGATTGGTTTTCTTTTCTCCTCCCCTTTGCCACCAGTTGAACCAGTCTTCTCTGTTCCACTCATTTTGAAAGCACCACAAACTGATCGCGAAGAGAATCCAATGCAAGGCCAGCAACATCAATAGCCACAACAAGCCGCAGCCTTCAGGTGAAAAGGCATTACGTCACACAAGCCAATCCAGCGTTGCGCACCAAGCCACACGCACCGGGCCCCGCGGGCTCCAAACGCAGCAGTCCGCAGACTGCATAAACCCCCGCAGCAGCAGCAACCAGCACACCGCGACTACAACGCTAATTTCCACGCAGCAGCAACCCGTTCAAACTGTTTCCAACAAGCCAACATAACAGCAAAACGAAATGGGTAACTTACCGCTGATCACAGCGAAGTTGTCTGGCTGGTGCGCTCTCAGGCAGAGTGCCCCGGAATCCATGCGATGGGATCAATGATTCAATTATCCACTTGTTCCGTGAGGTGCGCCCAAAGCGATCTTTGGCTTGTCAGGTCTCTCTGTGGCTCCAATCCGATGCTTTGTGTCGTATTTTGCTGACAAATGAAGGCGACTATCCTGAGCAACCTATTAGTCGCCGAGAGGCTGAGTAGGGGGAAAAAAAATATACTTTGCCCGACGCACTGACTGACGTAGCGTCAATGATCACGGCTCCCAAGTACTGTGTTTTGTGTATTTATTGCCGAAAACATTCTTACATGCGGGAAGGCAGCGATTCAATCTACAACAGAAAATCAAAGCGGTCAGCAAAAGTAGGACATCCCCGTTCACCCTCTCCCAGTTTATTCACATAAAAAAAAAAACCCGTCAGGTGAACAGCTGATTTACCACTACCAGTGCTGACGTACCACCACCACCACCACCACGTGACTCACATCCCTGTATGTGACCATACAATAAACAAATAACTATTAAGGCTATAGATGCCACAAAGAGCTGGCATCTACATGCTGAGTTTTCCATTTCACAAAACCAGCTCAGCGAAACCCAAGTCAGTTACTATGGCAACTTACTCCGTTAAGCAAACCTGCTGGCTCGCAGGACTTTTTGTTGGCACCGTTAGGTTTCCAGTCCCCAGACAATTTGTTGACACCGTTAGGTTACCCTTGTCTGCTTTTATTTCACTGAGACACTGTTAATAACTACCACATTTAACAAACCTTTAAAACAAAGCACATAAAACAAACACACAGATACCAGATTATGATGAAAACATTCAGGCACCAAAATGTCAAAAGAATTTTCTTTGTAATGACCTTTAACCCAAAAGAGATCAGAACCGAAGTATTACATTTTTGTTTTACAAAGCTTTGTTTTTCTTGTATAAGCCCACTGCTGCTGGCTATGTGCACTTTTTATCTACCTCCTACGCTCCCTGTCCTTGTTCAGTCGTTAGTCTATTATGTCCTCAGTCTTTTTATCTACACACATATCTACCTCTTACGCTCCCCATCTTCGTCCAGTCGTTAGTCTATTATGTCCTCAGTCTTTTATCTACACATGTCTATTTATAACAACTTCTATCTTCTCCTATAATATTTACAATTTTTAAACTTTGATCGATCTCTTATCTTATCTCTTTATCTCTTATCTTATCTCTTTAGAATTCCGTCCGCGCAGTCCTGCCGCCCGACACAACACCTCTGCCTCTACAGGCTTAAAAGAGCGTTGGTGAGATAGGCAGCGGTAACCACAGATTTGCTTTTATGTATTTTCTCTTTAGCTCTTATTTTATCTGTTTAGCATTCTGTCCGCGCAGTCCTACCATCTGACACAACACCCCTGTCTCTACAGGCTTAAAAGAGTGTTAGTGAGATAGGCAGCGGTAACCACAGATATGCTTTTATGTATATCTCTTATTTTTCTTTTTTCTCTTTTTCTTCACATGATTTATTTTCTCTTTACTGTCACTAACACACACAGATTTTCTCTTTTCTTTCTCTAGCTTTCCCACCCACACATTCTCTCTGCCCGCTTATTGCTCTAGCTAGCTCACATACACACACACACTCACTCCCACATTCACTCTGCAAGCTTATCTCTCTAACTTCCACACACACACACACACACACCAAGGTCACATTGTGTTGCATTAGATTCAGTTGTCTCCATCAATATATCAGCTATGTTCCAATGTTGTGTTATTAGTTAGTAATTATTACATCACATTTTTAGGTTCTTTAGGAGAGGAATTTGTCAAATACCTCCGACCTGGGTGGCTCCCAACTGCACCTCAGACGCACCCAGTTTAGGCAGAAAAAACGCTCTGCTTACCTTATCTGGTGGCCACCTGTACGTCTGATGTGCAGCCCAGTGTCCCCGATCTTAGGATTCGACCTCCTCACACTTGGCTTGCCAAAAATGTCGAAGCAAAAGCCAAGGTCTGGAGCTGTGCCAGAAAGCTTGCGACCCTGTTCCTTTGTTCTCGAACGGACTTTCATTGTTTTCTATTAGATATCAAAAAACTCAAATACTCAAAGGTCAAAAAATCACTGGAGACACGTAGAATCAGATGCAACTGAGTTTAACCTCTTTAACTCCGGTTGGACACCGGCGTCCGCACTCCCTCCCTCCTCTGTTAAATGGGATCTCACAGGCGCACTATGTCATCAAACCATGTAATTCTTGGTATCACCGGAAACAGGAAGCTCTCGGCTTCCTGAATCCTCTGTCGTTTTTCTTTTATTCCTTATGGTTTTCACACCAGAGCAGCCTAAATACACGAAGGCTTTATTTGGTGATATTTTATGGTGTTTCTGTCATAAACAACATCCGCTATCATAATCACACCTGATTTCAATAAGGTACAATGTCTGAAGCTGGCTGAGTGTTGTTTGATCACTGATAGTACTGTTTTGAAGCGGAGTGATGTGGAGCTCCGCCTGGATCCTTTCATGGAAAAAACACTGTAGAATGGTCATACTTTCAGCAATCTTCTTCAAACTTGAAACAAATGTTCATTGATAGTGTGCCTACAGCCCCACAGTGTCATTTACCTGCTCAGATGAAACCACAGACAGTTATTCATCCTGAAAATCATTTTTGATTTTATTTTAGGCAAAATCTTCAACTTTTTATTGACTTCAGAGGCCCATTACTCTGTCTCTGTATCACCTAGAGTGTTTCTAACACTTTCAGAAGAAACTTCAGAGAGTTTGCTTTCTGGCAAGACCTCATGCGTGCATGTAGTCAGAGCAGTTCAGTCATTTTAATTTCGGTATGTCATTTTAGGCGTTTTTGCTACAAAATGGGCAAGAGGTTAATGTGCTCGCAGGCAACAAACACATCACACCTCAATGAGTCAAGCTCCAGAGCAAGACTGGAATTTCTGTGTTCGCACTGGCTTTTTATTGTGAAAATTTCTGCTGAGTCGTCTTTTTTTTCCTTAACCCTTCCCACTTGGCTCTGATCATAACAGTGTCACATTTCTGCTGAGTTTACACTTTTTTAGTCCTTCCCACCATATCAATGTCACATTTTTGCTGAGTCTCCACTTTTTTAGTTCTTCCCCCTTGGAGTTGAAACATTACGGTGTCACATTTCTCCGTTCTCCCCCAAATGGGTGCTTTTTTACTTGCACTCGTTCATAATAGTATCCCCGCTCTCCTTTTCTCCCTTGGAGCCAATTTCACCATGTGATGCTTTTCTGTGCAGTCTAAGCCCGCCTCCTCTAGAGTCATATCAGGACAAGCTGGAAGTCCCTTAACTTTCCACCAGTGTTTTCTGAGCCCATCCTCACGCTATTTTTAGAAATGATGCACAGTGAATCCTAGGTACTTTTCTACCACAATGCTTAAGTGCTTAATGAGTGTGTGTGTGTGTGTGTGTGTGTGTGTGTGTCATAACATAACATGAAATAATAAACCAGTGTGTGATTTGTCAGTTGCACAGAGTACATTGCTTCAACATGTATCTTTAAAGGTCAGCTTAAAGGTACAGTATAAACACTACAGTAAATATTACACTACACGCACTAATGGGATGTCGGACCAATGGGCTGTTGGACCAATGACATGGAGCCGTGGAGGCATAGATTATTCAGAGGCTGTTGCATCAGGAGAGGGTGATTATACCTTGTTTGGATGTGTTATCTTTCCCGCAGGAGTATCTCTTTGAAAGATACCATTTCACCTCACACTCAGTCACTTATCTTAATAATCTCCTCCGCCCACATATATAAAATATAACACATCGTCGATTTGCCTTATCGTCGGAGAAAATTTTATGCATTGCCCTTCGATTTTTTGCCAACAGCAGTATTCTTTATAATATCAGGGACAGTGAACATATAAGTAAGGCAACGATTTGTTGAAAATGAGGCTGGCTCTGAAAGGACTTTTGCCCGTTTTTGTGGTCTTCCCTGGGCATAAATCTGAATGGATCGTCAAAGCGGAATTCCAAAGAATTGCAGGTTTGTCAGTGTTAATAAGAAATAAGTCTATGTGGATATGTTCTGCAATGATTTCCCAGTACTTTTAATATATGCAAGGATTCCCCGATGTAATTGGCTGTATTGATGGAACTCACATACCCATTATAGCTCCATCTGAGAACGAAGGAGAGTATGTGAATCGTAAATCGATTCACAGCATAAATGTGCAAGTAAGACAAGCCAGAGTATGTTCCATCTCTCTGGAGTTTCACTTCATGATTTAAAAAAGATGCCATTTCAGACTCATGCTCCAGATACATTTCACATTTACTGTATATACCAGTGTGTGTATATATATATATATATACAGTACAGGCCAAAAGTTTGGACGCACCTTCTCATTCAATGCGTTTTCTTTATTTTCATGACTATTTACATGGTAGATTCTCACTGAAGGCATCAAAACTATGAATGAACACATGTGGAGTTATGTACTTAACAAAAAAAGGTGAAATAACTGAAAACATGTTTTATATTCTAGTTTCTTCAAAATAGCCACCCTTTGCTCTGATTACTGCTTTGCACACACTCTTGGCATTCTCTCGATGAGCTTCAAGAGGTAGTCACCTGAAATGGTTTTCACTTCACAGGTGTGCCTTATCAGGGTTAATTGGTGGAATTCCTTGCTTTATCAATGGGGTTGGGACCATCAGTTGTGCTGTGCAGAAGTCAGGTTAATACACAGCCGACAGCCCTATTGGACAACTGTTAAAATTCATATTATGGCAAGAACCAATCAGCTAACTAAAGAAAAACGAGTGGCCATCATTACTTTAAGAAATGAAGGTCAGTCAGTCCGGAAAATTGCAAAAACTTTAAATGTGTCCCCAAGTGGAGTCGCAAAAACCATCAAGCGCTACAACGAAACTGGCACACATGAGGACCGACCCAGGAAAGGAAGACCAAAAGTCACCTCTGCTTCTGAGGATAAGTTCCTCCGAGTCACCAGCCTCAGAAATCGCAAGTTAACAGCAGCTCAGATCAGAGACCAGATGAATGCCACACAGAGTTCTAGCAGCAGACCCATCTCTAGAACAACTGTTAAGAGGAGACTGCACGAATCAGGCCTTCATGGTCAAATAGCTGCTAGGAAACCACTGCTAAGGAGAGGCAACACACCATCACACAGAGGTGTGATGGTGTGGGGGTGTTTTGCTGGTGACACTGTTGGGGATTTATTCAAAACTGAAGGCACACTGAACCAGCATGGCTACCACAGCATCCTGCAGCGACATGCCATCCCATCTGGTTTGCGTTTAGTTGGACGATCATTTATTTTTCAACAGGACAATGACCCCAAACACACCTCCAGGTTGTGTAAGGGCTATTTGACCAAGAAGGAGAGTGATGGAGTGCTGCGGCAGATGACCTGGCCTCCACAGTCACCGGACCTGAACCCAATCGAGATGGTTTGGGGTGAGCTGGACCGCAGAGTGAAGGCAAAGGGGCCAACAAGTGCTAAACACCTCTGGGAACTCCTTCAAGACTGTTGGAAAACCATTTCAGGTGACTACCTCTTGAAGCTCATCGAGAGAATGCCAAGAGTGTGCAAAGCAGTAATCAGAGCAAAGGGTGGCTTTGATTTTGAAGAAACTAGAATATAAAACATGTTTTCAGTTATTTCACCTTTTTTTGTTAAGTACATAACTCCACATGTGTTCATTCATAGTTTTGATGCCTTCAGTGAGAATCTACAATGTAAATAGTCATGAAAATAAAGAAAACGCATTGAATGAGAAGGTGTGTCGAAACTTTTGGCCTGTACTGTATATATATATATACTTTATTATTATTAATCCCCCTGAGGTGAAATTCAATTTTTTCACAAATATTTTTGTCATTAACACACTGGTCCGAAAGACACACACATGCACAAACAGGACCTATACATGCACAAAGTGGAGAGATGTCAGTTAATTTCAGTTAATACATGCTAAAGCATAATAACAGATCATGAATTAAAAGACACTGGGTCTCATTCATGAAAAGTTAGTAAATCTGTGTGTAGATTTGCACATAAAAGGCTACTACGCTACTAAAAACCTACTCAGGATTCAGGAACGCCGCAGGAAACTCAGATTTGATCGTAAACACGTGTGTATGATCATGAATGCCAATCCATCGTTAAGTGACAGCGCACTCCCAGTAATCAGCAATTCGCATAAATCCCTGCCCAGGAATAGCCAATGACCACCATATAAGGAGGTGTAGGTGCATCCAGTCGACCTGTCAGTCATGGCACAAACAAAGAAAGAGAGAGAAAGAAAAAAGATTTTTTCCAAAGCGGAGATCGAAATAATTTTGGGTGAAGTGGACTTAAGAAAAAACATTTTATTTTCTTCAGTTAGGAGTGGTGTGACAAGGACAGGCAAAGCGAAGGCCTGGAAGGAGGTAACAGATGCTGTTGTCTCGTACAAAGAACCATGTCAGAGGTGAAGCGTAAATGGTTTGATATGAAACTGGAGGCAAAGAAACGCATAAGCACACACACAAAAAAATACAGTGGTCACCAAACAAACAGAAGATTCAGTTGTGGGGTTTTGAATTAAGTGGGAACGGGAAACCAGACATGTTTTGTGCATAATGGATAATTTCTAAATCAGTGATGGCTGTCGGAATGTAGAGCTATCTAACATTTATTTTAACAAATGATATGGATAACATATAGCCTACGGCAGTTTTGTATGCATCGTCTTCAAATTAGCCTATTTGAATCTTAATAGCCTAAAGCTCTGTTTTATACAATGTAATTAAACATTTTTCAAATCAGATTTATTCACTCAAATGATCAAAAAGCCACAAAAAAAGACAAAAAAAACCCTGTTGTCTCAAATAATTCTTTTAGCTGGCACGTGCTGGCTCCACCACCTGCTGCCCCTGCTGAACCCAGGCACCAAGACCGAAGAGGCCTTGATCCGGCTGTCCTTAGGATATTTTTTATTATCTTCATTCAACATGTAGAAAGATCATGTAATCTATTGAGTCGATTTACATAGATAATTCACAATCATGAACCTAATCTGGATCTTAAACCTGCTAATTGCCAACTAATTTAACTAAAAGTGTTATATTTTTAATATTTTTCATGTTTAGGTTACGTGTTTCAAAGGCATCTGTGTATTGTGTACATAACAGAGCGCAATACGAATTAAAATTGTCATTTCTGAAAAGCAATATTTCTGTGCTTAACTAAATTTACACAAGCACTACGAGTGGTCAGGAGCAGGAGTAGATTTTGTGAGTAGCTACGAAAAGATCGGAGCTACTAAAATATTGATGAATGCGGACATGCGCGTAAATTTCCTTCTGCTCACGTTTCATGAATGAGACCCAATAAATCTGCATTATCCTGTAAAAGGCTTGGGCGATTGGACGAATATATCGGCCAAGTCCATCACGGTTGGTTTCATTTTTGACGATTTTTTTTTTGTCATTTTATTTTGCTAAATTAATGGTCTGTCTCCACAGAATTCAACTCGGTACATATAGTCCATAAGTACTATGTAGAGCACAATTCAAAGTGTGTGTGTATTGGAACCTGCAGCTTCACACTGATTTCCAACAAGTCTTTCACAAAACATGTCAGTGATGGCGGAGCTAAAAGTTACGGCTGGGGTCCACCGGCAACGGGAGCAGCGCGACACGTCTGCATCGCAAGTCCTGTAGCAGCTCGCCCCCCTGTTATCAATTACAGCGGCTGCACCGGCAACGGGAGCAGCGTGACAACTCTCTATTTTAGGATGCTTTTTCTATTTTTGTCGCGCTACGCTCCCCTACGCGACCCTCCAGCAGATAAAAACTACATGAAATCAGGGGCGGACTGGGACTAAAAAACAGCCCTGGACTTTGACTCGGTCCAGCCCACAACAACCGGTGCACGGAAACTCATCAGCCCCAGGGAGTCACCTGCATTGTATTGTTCAGCAGAGAGACATCTGGACTGTGTCGTTAATTTCTCAGCGAGTATTCAAGTTAAACTGTATAATTACAGCCTCTTAACACTATGATTTATCATAACTCATAGAGGCTTCACTCTCTAATCGCCTTTGTTTTTTTCCCTCACCTTCTCAGCCCCACCCTTTTCTTTCCGTTTTTTTGGATAAGGGCCATCCACACCAAGAAAGATAACTGTTACGTTAACTATAACGATAACAATGGCAGCATCCACACCAATGAACGATATCGTCGTGTTGCTAGGTTACGCCAAACACACACTGCTCGGTGCGGTCGGCAGGGGAGCAGAGTGATGGATAAAATGGATATTGATGACCTGTTATTGCTGTATGTTGCGAGACAGAAAAAAGAAAACCAATTTGCCGCTTGCTCCACCTGTCTGTCTGTCTGTCTGTCTGTCAGCTCCATCTGTCATGAGACAAACATGAATGAAGACGTGCAGTTTATTGTGTTTCACCGGCGACGAGCTGTCATGACGCGCGACAATTACGCACGGCTGCGCGCTCTTTATAACTCACTGTGTGAACCTATGTTGCATAATAAAGATTTGCCCCCCTCAGTAACTTCATCCTGGCGCCTGAATTTTATGAACGGAGGGGAAAAGAGGAGACGCATTCCCCTGCAAAATGTATTTTATTGCAGGTATTTGCAAAACAAAATCACTGAAGTTAAGGTTCTGTCACAAAACTATATTGTTACGGATCTTTGCACATGTTTAAGTGGGTGTATGGAAATCCTGGAGCTTTCTTAGTGGGTAAACGTGATGCGATGAACGTCTCGACCTGTCATTTCGGATGGATTTTGATTGGCTGTCAGTGTTTCTATCGTTCATCAAATCGCTCTGAAAGTGATCCAAACGATATCGTCCACCACTATCGCTGTCGTTATAGTTGTAGTGTGGACGCTGCCAAACACTTGAGTTTAGAACGATTTTTAAAACTATATTTATAGTTATATTTATAGTTATAGTTCTTGGTGTGGACGGCCCAGTACCCATATTGTTATCTTGCATGCAGTCCCTCCCATCTGCACCTGCTGCACACGGCCGCTCGATTTGCGTGACATATGCGCTTCCTTCTTCTTCAATTTGATTGGCGGCCGGCCAGCTCATAGATATCTATGGGCCAGCTGGCATCCAATTTAAAGGCTGCCACCTAGCGGACTGGACGTGGAACAGTAGATTATCATGGAGAAAAAGAAAAAAGAAAAAAAAAGAGAAAACAGTGATGACTGCGTGGCGGCCGCCGGCCGTCCTGCTGTACCGGCCGTTCTGTGATTCTCCAGAACCTCCAGATGGCCAGTCCGCCCCTGGATTGTGATAAAAAACAACATCAAGAGAGTTTGCTGGTACACTGGTGAGTGCAATTTAAAACATATTTGGGTGATCATTTTTGTGATTACCCTGCCCTAAACCTGTGTTAGTTTTTGACATCGGCCTACCAGTACTAAACAAATACTTGTATTTGAATTAAATTATGTCTTTACTACAGCCATTTGAACCTCATCACAAAAGCAGTCCTGTACACAAGAGCCTGACAAGGTGTAAGTTGTGTGTGTGTGTGTGTGTGTGTGTGTGTGTGTGTGTGTGTGTGTGTGTCTGTCTGTCTGTCTGTCTGTCTGTGTACCATAGAAAATTTAGCTTTTATTGCATTTGCATACATATTTATTTGCTATCAACATAGCTTTGTAATTTGTGGTTATTGTAACATTTACTATACATAAATGCATTGCTACTACAATATCTAAATGTTTGTTTGGATTTGCAATGTCACCAATATATTTTGGAGTACACTATGATTTATGCTTTTATGCCCTCTCAGGAATGGTGCTGGGGGGCTGTCACTCTCTACTAAAGTACAACAGGTAATGGAGTATTATAATAGTTACATAGAGTCCTCATTGTCCATTACTTTAGGTATGAAACAAAACAATAGCTAAATGTTTACATAGACACCATTAATGTAAATATTATATGGTCAAATAAGATAAGAATAACTTAATTGATCCACAGAGGGAAGTTCACTGGTCTGGCAGCTCATCTACCAATCAATCAATCAATTGCTTTATTTGTCCCCAGTGGGGCAATTAATTTCACAGCAGTGGGAGCAACACAAAGTACAAAAATACAGAAATACACCATTCAGTGAAGAATTATAAAGTCTGATGGCTGTGGGTACAAAAGATCCTCTATATCTCTCCATCCTGCAGTGAAGAGAGAGGAGCCGTTGTCCACCATCTGTTTTTAATGTTATGGTTATATTAATACCATTAGACCAAAGTCTATCGAGGTAAACTCATAATCATAGTATTGTGTTTATTGCAGTTGTGTGCTTTAAAGCCACTTCAGATGGACTGTTAACTACAACCCTTTTGTGAATGTGCCTGACTTAAGAAATGGAAAGGGTATATGGAGAGTTAGATGATCGTAGATGCATCAAAAATCACTTCAGATATCCTCTTCAAGCATAGAAGCACATATGAGAAAAATTTCCTCAATACTTTAGCATGTTGCATGTTTCCTTTCTTGTCTGTAGCATATATGAATAAATGATGACTGTGCTAGCTTGAATGCTAGCTCAACTGATATGCTAACTTTGATTAATTAATTAGGCTAGTAGGGATGCACCGAATATTCAGTAACCGGATATATTCGGCCGAATATTGCAAAAAAAGCACACATTCGATATTCGGTGGAATAAGTTAAAAGCAAGGCCGAATAATAGCGGCGTATTTTGATAACGCAATCAAACAGCATGCCGTGACGGGCGGAGTTAAATGTCGGCAGTGTGCCGATCCTTCCATCACTACACTCGCATTTGCAACTAAAAATAGTTTTGAGCGAGCAAAATAGGCTTAAATCAAGCATGCTGTGTGAGTACAGATTTCAACCACCAGCAGAAACGATAGGCGAATCCCACTGGATGTGGGTTGAATGGACAGTAATGTATTCCTGTCAAATATGGCGGCCACTAGCTAACCGGCGGCGACGGAGAAGTCGGCTCCAATAATATCCTCTTCTTGGCGTCATGACTGCCCAGTAGTACCTGAACAGCCGAGCCAGCCGAACACAGGTATGAGGCGTGTCAGAGGAGAAACGAGCCGTTCACGTTTCTGTCATTGTGGCAGGTAACGGCCCACAAACCTCACCGCACTTTAGGGATTGTTTGTTACTTATGAAGGGAATTGTCAGGGGAGGAGGGTGGCTGGTTGATTTTTATTTTATTTTATTTATTTTATTTTGATCTCCCCTATGTTAATCACTTAATGATGCTGTTTTTGAAGTATGAATAAGTCAATAAGTAATTTATTCCATTGAAATATCATTGATGAGTTCTAGAAAAGTGATTTATCTTTTTATAAATGACAAAAGGCACATCTGTCTCATTTTTGCTGTGGTATCCTGATACTACTCAGAACCGTGATATTTTCATTGGTATTGTACAGTGGGTCCCAATTTTGGTACCGTGACAACACTAATCTGGAGGGGGTTCATCTGCAAAAACTAATGAAAAACTAAACAACGGTATTTGGTATTCGGTACTCGGTATTCGGCCAAGCGTTTAATTTTATTCGGCTTCAGCTTCGGCTGGTGGGTAAAGAGTGGCCAGCTTCATTTTTTGGACAATTTCAATAGTCACAGGTGCATTCAGATTTTGGTGCAGTACCCCTGCTCTGCCAACAGATGGAATGCCTACAAAAGCACTCCATTTGCTGGCTTGGCTGAGATACTGCACCCACATCCACATGTGCAGTAGGCTACCTCTGCTCTGCCAGCAGATGGAGTGCTTTCCCACCAAACTTTTAGTATGTCCGAATGGACCCAACTTGTTTAGTAGGTAGGAGTAGTATCTAGTGGTAGTACGTAGTAGTAGTATGCAGTATGCCAGTGGGCCTTTTGGATGCAGCCTTCATCTTCTCCATTGTCTTCTTCCTCTTCTTCTTTGGCGAATAATACACACACGGACCAACTTCCAGTATGGACTTCCGTTATGGATTGGATATATGGCCGCACCCATGTCCGCCGTCATGTCTGTAGCTGGGTCCCTCTGCTAAAAGTAGCTGCAAGTTCTCACCTGTTCCCAAGATATTAGTATCGTCAACAAATAATACACATTTCAATACGTCAGATACTTTACATAAATCATTTATATATAAATTAAATAATATCTGCCCTAATACTGACCCTGGGGGGACACAACACACTGCACATTTCGCTTTAAAATCACCCATCTTCACAAATTGTTGCCTGTTTCCACTCAATTCAGCACCAATCCCCGTATCCCGTATCATTCTAATTTTTTGATAAGTATTTTATGATTTATTGTGTCGAAAACTTTTTTCAAGTCTATAAACACCCCAACAGCAAATTTCTTTTTAATCCATGAAATTAGTTATTTTTTCAATGAGTTCTATTAAAGCTAATGAAGTTGATCTGTTTGATCTAAAACCATACTGACTATTGTAAAGTAAATTGTGTTTATCTATGAAGTTACTTAATCTATTATTGAAGAGTTTTTCTAGGATTTTTGAGAATTGTGGTAGAAGAGAGACAGATCTGGTCGTTTGCGAAGTGGGATTTGTCACCATCTCTGAACATGGGTATGATTTTTTCTATTTTCATTCTGATTTGAATGACAAATTGCAGATGTGTGTGAGTGGTTTAGACATCCCCTCAATTACCCTTTTCACTATTATCATGTCAGTTTCTTCAGAATCCGTAGATGTTTTATTGCTACATTTATTGACAGCGTCAACAAGTTCATCTTCTTCTATGGCTTTTAAAAAACATTGAACTGGGATTGCTGTCTAGAAGAGCCTCGGCTGTGTTTGCCGATATTGTATCAGGTATTTCTACTGCAAGGTTTGGCCCTACCTTTGCAAAGTAATTATTAAATATGTTCACTATTTCATCCATATTATTTAACTTTTTATCATTTTCAATAAATTTTTGCGGATACTCTTTATGTCTAGGGCTGTTTCTCACTACTTTATTTAATATTTTCCATATACATCATATACATTTGATATTATTTTTGTTATTTTCTAATATTTTGTCATAATATTCCTTTTTACATGTCCTCATAATATATATTTTTAATAATTATTTGATTTTTAAAAATATCTGTACATAGTGTAATGTAAATAAAGAACCACAAATAAAAAACATGAAAACAAACAGAAACAACCAAAACAAATAAGCAAAGCAAAAATTATATGCTGTTTGATATGGTAGAACAAAGAAAAAAAATGTATGCTGTTTTACATGGTCAATAGAGAATTAAAACATTCACCAATGAAGTATATGCAATTAAGTAAGGGTCACCCAAACAAATGCAAACAAGAAGAAAAAGATAATTCGAAGCAAGTATAAGTCTCCAGAAAAAAATAAAATAAAATAAAAAACGTATGTTAGAATAGCCTGGGAATATAGGCAATAGTATGAGACCAAAGGATAATGTGTCAAATTTTGCACCTTTAACTTTGCTGTAGATTTTTCTAAAAGACAGATATCATAAAACAATTCAACCCAGACTTTTTTCATTACAATGCTTGGTTCGAACCAACTTTTAAGAATAGTCTTTTTTACAGCCGTTGAGTTGAGACAGCAAGAATGATTCGTTTCCCTGTATGTGGTAATGTACATTAGGGTTGTAACCAAAAAGTCACAAGACTGCAAAATGGGAGATGTTTATCCAACAAATCTGACAGTGTTTGAGCAACATAGACCCAAAGAGTTTTTACTATTTCACAATCCCAAAACATATGTAAGTAAGTTCCTAGTTTTGAATGGGGGCACCTATCACAAAGATCGCTACTTGACAGTTTCAGTCTAAATCTGCGTTCAGGAGTAAAATAAAGTCTGTGAACAAATTTAAAATGAATAAGCTGATGAGCAAGATTTTTGGACGAAGAAAAGACGTAATTCCAGATCGTAGGCCAATCCAATTCGAAATCAAGCTCCTGCAGGTCTCCATCCCAGGCCGCTGTAATAGGTAGAGGATTAATATTATGTTTTAATAACCAGTCATAAAAAGAAGTAACAAACCCAAACTTTGAAGCAGAAAAAAGACGATTTACAATAGGAGGTGAGCTTAAAGGATGGTCCCATGGTGCTCCATACATTTTTAAAGCAGTACGAAATCTGAGATAGAGAAACCAGGAGGAGCCCAGTAATGAATAAGACTCCCTAAGGTCCTGGAAGGAACGGAGACCTTGTTGATTAAAAATGTCACCGAGAACATTTATACCCTGCTGAGCCCATTTAGGGAAGTGGAAAGGCATGGAATCAGTTAAAAGATAGTTATTATTCCATATAGGGGTCAAATCATGAAACCTACAATTACTACGCTGTAAATGTTTAACTATTTGATACCAGACAGTCAGAAAATTTGACATAATAGACCCCATATGTAGCTGAGTCATCCTAATCTTTGCACCGCAAAATGGCAGATCTTGAAGTCTAAAAGGATGACATAAAGTATTCTCAAGAGTTCGCCATGGAACAGAAGAGGAAGAAACGAGCCATACCATCAGAGATCTTCGCTGGAAAGACCAGCAGTACATTTTAAAATTGGGTACAGATAGTCCTCCTAGTGTTTTGGGACGTGTTAAAGTGGAAAAACTCATTGAGGGGCACATACCTTTCCAGAAAAGAAAAGAAAATTTCTACAAATTGCCTCCAAGTCCTTAAAAAACTTACAAGGAGGTGAAAGTGGAAGCATGGAGAAAAGAAAGTTGATACAGGGGAGGATATTCATTTTAATAACTGAGATATGGCCATGGAGAGTCATGTGTAAGGGGGACCATTTGGTTAGGTCGCTATTAATTTTTGCCAGTACTGTGGTGTAATTATCCTTAATAATAGAAGGAAGGCTGGGACGGATTGTTATTCCCAAATAGGTAAAAGCATTACACTCCAAAGTCACTGGTAGTGAAGAAGGGGTAATTTTACTAACTGTAGAATTAAGGGGCATTAAAAGGGATTTCGATCAGTTAATTCTATAGCCAGAAAATGTCCCAAAATCGTTAAACAGACTTAGCACATGGGGGATGGAAGTAGTCAAGTTGGATAAATACAGTAAAATATCATCAGCGTAAAGGGAAATAGAATGAGCTGTTCCTTTAATTGAGATAGGTGATATATGTTGATGTTGTCTCACAGCTTGTGCCAAAGGTTCTAAAGAAAGTGCAAAGAGGCCAGGTGAGAGAGGGCAGCCCTGTCTAGTTGATCTGTACAGTCTAAACTCAGGTGAACCAGGGTGGCCAGTTTGAACGTGTGCAGTGGGACTGGTATACAAGGTACACACCATATTAATAAACTTGGGACCAAATCCAAAATGTTTTAAAACTGCCCATAGGTAGTCCCACTCCACGAGGTCAAAAGCCTTTTCTGCATCCAGAGAAAGTATGGCAGATAGCTGTTCCAGAGATGGTGCTGCTTCAATAATATGCAGTAATCAACAGATATTATCAGAAGCCAAGTGGCCTTTAATGAAGCCTGCTTAGTCTGGATGAACCAAGGATGAGATACAAGTGTGCAGTCGTCTTGATAAAACTTTTGCATATAGTTTGATATCACAATTTAAGATTGATATGGGCTTATAGCTGGAACATTCCAATGGGTCTTTACCTTTTTTTAAAAGAAGAGAAATAAGTGCAGTTTTTTTATCCTGATGGAAGCCTCCAACCGCAAGTGAAAAATTAGAAGAGTCCAAGATGACTGGACCAACCAGATCCCATAAAGCCACAAGAAGCTCTGGTGGAATGCCATCTAAGCCTGGTGATTTTGCTTTTGGCATTAAAGCTGCCCTGTGGAGTTTCTACATATAAACCAGAGTCCGTTACATTACAGCCACTGCCAAACGAGTTATTAGGATGATCACTGAACGCATCTCCACCACACAACAGTCTCTGGTTTGCTTAGAAGTGCTATTGCCTCTCAGGAGCGACATTCCCGCACTGCCGCACAGGAAACGACGCATTTGACGTAGAGTTCAAAGAGCGCATACACAGTTGGAAATGTCGGAGACGACGAGGCTGGCAGAGGAGCTACTGAAAGATGTCTGAAAACCCAAAGACACGGTCCAGGAAAGCTTCCAAAGCCTCTGGAGCTGGTCCCGCTGGTCCTCCCCAACCTCCGCAACGTTCAGAAGAAGGAAAAAAGGCAAAACGAGAGAGACAAACGCAGAAATAAAGCCCTTTCACACAGAGCGCGCAAAAGTGCAGACCTCTGCCGACGAACCCATTCATTCAGTACGTTTACATGGACAGCTTAATTCCACTTTTAATCGCAATTAAAGGCCATTCCGATTAAAAGTGGTCATGTAAACGGTCATTCCGATTGAAAAATGGTCATTCCAATTGAAAATTAAATCCGATTAAAGGGGGTGGTTTATTCCGTTTGTCATTCCGAATGAGAGAATTCTGTGTGCATGTATACACTCATTCCTCTTTAAGTTCATTCCGGTCTTTCTGCGCATGCTCGGTTCCTTGCCCTTCTGGCGCGATGACGTATCTAGCGTGCATAACAACGGGCTGCCCAGCAACGGGCTGAGATAGAGCAGTCGAACACGTTGCACTTACCGGTTTCCATTCGCCACAGCACGGTCTCCTGTCTCCCTTCTCCTCCTCAACAGAAGAAGCATTAGCAGAACAAGGTTGTTGTCGTACTGCTGCTTCAAGAATATAAGCAAAACACGCAAGAACGGCATTGTCAAGCATCTTGTTATCCGGAGTGAGCTACAGTGTTTTCTTCCAGTAAAGGTAAACACGTAACATCCGTCCCGCCCCCTATCCAATCAGAAACCTTCCCTGCCCCAAGTCTTGCGCAGACCTGAGTAAAGGCGATTGAACTGATCTCCCGTGTAAACCCTCATTTGGAATGAATATTTCCCATGTAAACTCCCTGGAAAAACTTTAATTCCAAATGATTTCATTCAGATTTATTTCATTCTGAATGAAAAGTCGTCATGTAACCGTAGCCAATGTATATGTGTTACCGCGGCGCAAGAGCGCACTGCTCTGCCGCCGAGCTGTCTATATTGTAATGAATCACTCACGAGCAGGAGACCAGAGTAGCATTCAGGAAAAAGGCCTGCTTATTTGTGCACTCCAAAAACTCCGGTAACACTCCAGGGGGGTAACATGTAAAAGTCTCTGTCCCAAACTCTGGCTCTTCTAGTGTAGCACACACCCTCTGCTCCACCAGTCTCCAGCACGCACACTGACTGACAGCTGACTCCACTCATACCACACTCACCACTGCCCCAGGGTCGCTACAGTATATTTGTTCATAGCAGATAAAACAACAAAAATTATTGGGTGGTAAATATGTGTGTCATTTAGCTTTGTGCGGTGTGGGAGCGTCACTCGTGTTGCCAACGTCATCGAATGGCGCACACTGACTTATTGTTGCAGTACTCGGAAAAACATGGCAGATGGCACAAATGGACAAAACTCCACAGGGCAGCTTTAAGTCCAGAGCATCTTTCAGTTCCGTTAGGGTAATAGGGTCCTCAAGCTTAGTAATCTGCTCTGCTGAAAGGGTGGGTAGATTCAAGGAGTTTAGAAATGACAATATTGCCGAAATATCTTGAGACTCAGATGTATATAATGTAGAGTAATAGGAAGAAAAAAATTCATTAATTTCTGAGGAAAGTGTACATAACTCTCCATTAGCGTTTTTGATCATATCTATGGATGCTAGTTGTTCAGATTGCTTAATTCTCAGTGCCAAAAGTTTACTTGGTTTTTCAGCATTTTCACAAATCTCTTGACAAGTTCTGAGATGTAAGAACTCTGCTTTAGAAGTTGCTAGAGATTTAAACTCTGATTTTACTATAGATAAATCTCTCTGCCTATTCTCAGAAAAGGAGGATTTCTGAAGAGATTCAAGTCTTGATATTTCATTCTCTAGAAATAGAAATTTACTTGTACATTCTCTACTCAAATGAGAGGAGAAGGAAGTACATATACCTCTTATACAACACTTAGTAACTTCCCACAGGATGTGAGGGTTAATCCCTGGTTGTAAATTAACGCTAAAAACTCTCAGTTCATTGGTGATTTTGTTCAGGAAATCAGCGTTCTGCAACAGAGAAGTATTGAAATACCACCTTTTGAACCGAGAGTGTCCAGGCGTACTTTCAAAAGAAATAAGGACAGGTGAATGATCAGAGATAAGGATTGATAGGATGGACGAATGTGAGATGCATTTTAAAAAAGTTGAAGAGATTAATAGTCTATTCTAGAGAATGAATGATGAAGGTGTAATCCTTAATAGTTGGATTTTGGATACGGCAGACATCAACAATATTCAAATCCTGTAAGAAGATGATTTTTTTCGTGCAGAGGAATCAGGATTAGTTGAGTCAATAGAGGGGTCTGCTAATAGATTAAAATCTCCCCCTATAATGTGTACTGAGTCAGCAAAATCCAACAATTTCAGCTTCACACCATCAAGGAATGTAGGATTAAACACATTAGGTGCATAAACTGAGGACTTTGTTCTGTTGAGGATTAAGGTTGCATAGCAAAACCTTCCCTCTACATCTCCACCAGATATACCTATTTTTATGTTAAGTTTTCTTTTGACAACAATTAATACACCCTTTGATTTATTAGGGGCACATGAATATGATAATAGGCTACTTTATACATTTTATCATTAAATCTACTTATATCCACCTGTTTCAAATGAGTCTCTTGCAAAAAAGCCAAATTCACATGCTTGGGTTTTAAAAATTCAAGGCATTTCAATCTTTTCACTGGTAAGATCAAACCTCTTACATTCAGAGTCATAAAATTGAAGTTAACCATAAAGTTGAGATGTAAAAGGATGATGAAAGATTATGTAGATCATATACCATGTTTAGATACAGCATACAGAAAAAACAAAACACAAGGCAAATAAAGCAAAATGAAGTAAAACTAAAGCATAAACTAAAATTAAAAATTAAAAAAGTGAATAAAAGTGTGCAGTATAGGCTATGTACTAATAAATAGCTAATTAGCTATGGAAAACAAACAATACAAAACCGGTATGCCAGGGAACAGCTCTGAGAAGAGCCTGTAAAGGCACCGGTAAATGAGAGCATAAGAGCTCCTTGGGATAACTGACACAGCAAGGAGGACCGATCTACAAACTAGTAAAGGTAAATAAATCGTTTACAGTGTTTAATTTTCTACTTTATATTAATACACAATAAGTCAGCCAAAAAATATGTGGCCTGCAAAGTGTTTAATTAGACCGCATATTTATTTTTTAACACATTGCAATTATTTATCAAACGGCCAAACACAAAGACGGGCAATAATAGGAATAAATCCGCCTCGGCTCGTTTGGACTAAATAAATTAAAAAAGGGGAATCAAAGAGTAGGCTACTTGTAACCAAGTCCGTCTCTATAATGACCGAAACCAGAGAGAAAATAGTTTGAAGAAAATAGTCTCTACATTCAAATTAGGTATTTCTGAGCGACAGTAAGCAGGTGGAGGCTAGGCTATAAATTGTCCAAAAAACACGAAAGGTGCGGCCTTAGTCCTGATAACTGTCACCATTATGTTATCCATTCATAAATCAAGTTAAGCACTGGGATCAAACATATCAAGTCACCGTTTCTGAGCATTGTAGCAATGTGGTGATCCCAAGTTGAGAGTGAAAAAGTGAGGGAATGTAAGCCTGTGTGTATGCGTTGGTTCCAGTGGAAGTGCGCGCAGGTATACGCGCATGTCCATAACCATATGATGTTAGCGTCTGTCAGTGTGTGAGCGTCTGTGAATGTCTGTAAGTGTAAGAAAAAAAAAGTTCACCTGACGTAGGAAGGATTCAGACTGCAGTTAAACTCACTGCAGCTCAGCCAAAAATTTCTCTGCATCATCCGGAGTTTCTGTGGCACCCTGGAGATTTCAGATTGTATCCATTATTATTATTTTATTAGTTCTTGTAATTAACTGACTCCCCCTACCATTATTTTTCTTATTAATATAATTTAAAACGACTTGTGTCACTTATAAAATCTCACCTGCTTCACTTTATGTAATTGCACGGCAATACCCATTTTCGCCAGTAGGTCGCAGTATAGGCGCTGTAATTTGAGTGACTCCCATTGTAATCCTGGCGTACAAGGAAGTAAACTCAGTTGTACAGCGTAAACCATAGACATAAGCCGTTTCTCAATACTCAAGTACGGCAGTTCGGACTTGTGGACTTGGCAAGTTCGGACTTGGCAAGTCCACGCGAAAGTCCGGACCCAAGAACGTGAGGATGGGAGGACGGGAGTACAGTCATTTCTGCTTTTGCAACAGCAGCGAACTTGATGATGTCACCACCTCCGCTGGCCTTGGCTGTTGTACTGTATTGTATGCATTTAGAATAAAACAATATAAACACAGCCAAGCCCTGCGTCTTTGACATTGTAAGAAATTAATATGTATATGTTTTTAACGTTCCAACATATAACTGACATACAAAAACATATAAATAGCCAAAATATTTTCATAAAATGTCTTTTAAAACCTTATCCCTGTAGCTGGCTTCTGATTATAATAAAAGTCAAGTTCGGGGGGAAAAGTTTGTGGAGAGTTGGTGGTTATTGTGATCGTGAGCATTGGCGAGATGGAAATCAAAAATCAATAACGGATCGGAGAATGCGTCTTGGCGCAGTTATTGCCGCTGGACTGCTGTATCTGCAGGCTGAGGAGGAGGCTGCCTAGCTGAGGAGGCAGATCCCAGAAAGACAGTGGAGAATGAGGATGAGGATGAGACGTGCGATGCTTGCATGTCTGTTCGATATGTTTGTCCAGTTGTGGACAAAGTACCCAGGAATATCACAACAAAGAACAAAAACTCAGTCACAAGTAAAAGTGCTGCATACCAATTCTGACTTGAGTAAAAGTATCTGGGTATTGTTAGCAAAATGTAGGCCTACTTAAAATTAAAAGTTCAAAGTACTCATGATGCAGAGTGACCCAGTTTCAAGTGTTGTGATCATCATATACATGAATATGTGCTGAGTATTAATTGATCAACATAGGCTAAATGTGAACAGCATTTAAATGTTGTCATGGTAGAACTAATTTTAACACCTTTCACTGGTACACTAGTCTGATCTATAACAACACATAGCAACTTGTAAATATGAAACAACAACATATAAAACAAACTATCTGAAAAGTAACTACAGCTATCAAATAAATGTAGCTTGAGTAGAATGTACAGTATTTCCCTAAGTATATGGAAATACCCAAAGTACATCAAATTTGTACTTAAGTACAGTAGCTATTTGAGTAATATACTGAGTTATTGTCCATCACTGCATTTGTCTCACCAATATGCTTTCTGTCTATTTTTAATGGAGACTTGACAGATTACTTGGTTCACCTAGAAAAAACAACAGCAGTTTAATATTGTATTAAGTCTGACATTTTACTGAAGTGTTGAGTTGTAGATTGTGGTGCTGTTGAACTGTACTGGATTACACTGACAGCAGTTTCTCATTTAGTCTGTCCTCACCAATATAAATGGATCAAACAGGTCAGATGTGAAGAGGAAAAGTTTATTCAGCCACACTTCAGACATCAGGTTAACAATTCATATCAGATAATCAATATATAAAATGCTGTTGAATAAATACAATAAAGACAATTAATCTTTAAATACAATAAATAAATTACAATATATTCTTAAAATCATTATTGAATGGTAAAAACACATAGGCCTAAATAAGCAAAAGAATGCAAAGAACAATAATATGTTACAGCATTTAATAATATAAGGATATATCTTGTCTGGGACTGAATGTTGCCCATTAGACATACCCCAAACAAATTTCATTTCACATTTAACCACTGCAGAGATATCAGCCACGAATTTCAAAAGGACTACCTGAGAGAGAGGCTGCTCTCTGGGGCAGCCTGAGCGCTCATACACACGTTTATTATCTATGAGCGCTGATACCGCTGCCATCTAGCGGACCTCAGTCACATTCAACTGGGCTCTATATTAAAACATCGACCACGGGTCTGACGTTTCCCTCACTTGTCATTTTCCGATGACTGTTGCGAAATGCATGCTGGGATTCCTGGCTGTCTGAAATCCACACAAGTCTGCTCCAAGCCCCAACCTCCGGTGGAGACGAGTGAGACCAATGCGGAAGTGCCAAAAACTGCAGTTCACCGACTGTCCACTTGAGGCTGGCTCCGGAAGTGAGCAAATTCCCATAGACCCCCATGTTAAAATGCCCAACTTTAGAGCAGAAATAAACATGTTTACAGCCTGGTACAAAAAATGGTTTTGGTCTCTATAGTTAACTTCCCCTTTCATGACAACTCTGAGGGGGGTGAATTTTTTTCTAACTCTTCCGTTTAAATGTTATTAAGGTTTGAAATTGCGCATAATTAAGGGCGTGGTCACTTTGAGTGACAGGTCGCACCATCACGGGTGGCTAACTAGCATGCTAACTAGCCGCTGGCTCTGCTGTGCGGAGCTGAGCTCAGACTCGCCGTCTGCTCGGCGTCATCTCAGCCAGTTCGTGTCCATGTTCAAGGCATTGAACCTGTCCTCTCAGCCGTGTCTGTGCCTTCTGGATATTTTTTCAGGCATATATTGGAGTAATGTGACTTGCTGTTCGATTAATTATACCAACAGACCGTCCAAGAAGTCCGTGCTCCATGTTTTTCGGTAAGTGAAATTCGGAAATTCTAGTATTATTTTAATTATGTTTATGTGTTAGCAGTAATTAGCGGGTGTCGGTGTCTGCGGTCACTACGGTCACCACCTAGCTGTCAGCTTATTATTATATTATTAAGCCTTTATTTAATACATGTAAAATAACGTTGATACCGGAGGTCTCATTTTCAAGTGCGACCTGTATCACAGCAGCAACATCCACATCAAGTTACAGAGCCACATACAATACGATACAACACAAGCTGAGCTCCTTAACTAGCTAAACCAGCCAGCTAACATTTAGCCTTCGAGCAAGACGCCAGTATCGAAGTCAGAGCCTGACAGAGAAGTGTTAGGATTTAACGTTAGGCATTTAGGGAGAGAATATTTTGAACAATAGGCTGTGTGAGGTTTGAAAATAAAGGTCCACCACATTAGTTAGCTAACGTGATGCAACTTTAACGTTGTCATATGAGCAGTGTAACGGTAACGTAACATTAAGGCTATACTTGTGTATGTAAATTAAAAAGTGGCGAACTGTGTGAAATTACAATAAGGTGTGTAACGTAATTTAAAAAAAGCTAATGTGACATTTGACTGTCACATAAAATATTATTAAGATCAGTGTATGATACAGGCCTGTAGCTACACAACAATAGATAATGCACAGACAGAATATGAGGACTGTGATGGTCACCTCCTTTTTGTTTTGCTTAAATAAATTGATTATGATCTGTTGAACACTGAAGTAATTTAAATTGTATTGTTTGCATGTAAAAGTGTCTGCAAAGTAGGTAGCTAACACATATATTACTTTGAATATCTATTTGTCTGTGTTAAGTTTTCCTCTAGGTGACCCAGACAGACTGGACCAGTGGACACTCAACACCAGAAGACAGAACTGGACTCCAAACAAGACTTCCCGACTGTGCAGTGAACACTTTGAGTCATCACTTCAGCACTGATTCCAGGATAAAGACACCTTTTTCATACAGTACCTCACTAAAGTTATTAGTTTGAAATGATGAATTATTGTCCATAATACAATTAAATGCATGACATATATTACTAATTGTCATACATTACTAAGTTCTCGATTAGGGCACAGCTTGCTCCGTACTATTACTGATAAGGTGAAATGACACACTGACACACCAGTGCAGTTTAATCTTCCCCTGATGCAAAAGGCCAAATGAAGATTTTATCAATCAAGGAACATGACATGTATTTACCAACTTTAACATTTCAGTGCTTTTTATGCAAAGACCCTTTATCAGAGTGAGAATTACTACCTTTCCCCCCCACACACAGTCTGTGAAGAACCAATGGAAAAAATATTCTCATAATGAGATAGCCGAACATAGCATGATTCCACAGTGGCAGTGAGCTTTGAGAAGTTCAGTTTCCTTTTGATAGCAACAATGATGTTAATGTGGATGAATTGCATACTGTACATTCATACTCATGTTGTTTTGATAGTACAGTTAAATTTAAAATCAAATTCAAATATAAAGTCAAATATCTACAGAATTTAAACACAAAACTATTTTATGAATGACAGCCACTTACTCAGCAATAAGATCATTTTGGTGGTGAGTGGGCTTTTAACCAAGACAGGCTGTAATCAGTGTTTTCTACCTGTGTTTTTAACTTGTCATCTTTCTCTCTTGTAGGACACTTGAGGAAAGTTACAACACCTCGACCAATGTGATATTTACTCCACAGTAAAGAGGTTGTTTAACAAGAAATTAAGATTTTGCAAATTATGACACTGGGTCCTAATTCATATGTTTTATAATTACTGTTACAAATCTTTTCATTTATTTCATGTGTACTTTTTGTAACCTTCATAGTGATGATTTCATGAATGCAAGCTTTGACTTAATATTGTTAAACTGTTTGTGTAATGGTTACAATTTTGTGATATAAAGTGGATCAGACAAAAATTACTTTAGAGTAAAAGCACATTTTTTTGAAAGCTGTCATTCATCAGTTCCTGTGATGATTGGAAATGTAGTGGTGATTTAAACCATTAACAAAATGTAATCGTTATTAATGGCATCTTAATGTTTTCATTTTATGTCTTAACATTTACCCAAGTTTGCATTTATCTTAGCAGAATGTAAAAAAGAAATGAAAAGCTGATGTTATGTGCTGGTTTTGTTTGAACATTTCTTTAAGACAAATGAAGAAAATTCACTGAATAACGATTCTCCTTTTGTGAAAAACACGGAATATCTGCACACTGAATAATTTTAAGTCCCATAGGAGGTATTATTTATTTGTGACATTGTGACATATGAGAAAGTTCTGTGGGTATTGCTTGGTATTGAGGCTCATATAGTGAGGCTAAAAAAACAACACATAATTGGCTGATTATCTTTCTGTTTGCCTCACTATAAAAATGTCACGATACCTTTGCCTGAGGAAGACCCTCTCAGAGTTGGCAACATAGTGAACAAGTGACATGTCCTTGGGGGCTTCAAAAACTATTGTGTCCAGCTAATTTTTTGTTTTTCATTTTGAGCCCTTTTATCCAGTCAAGTACACGGTTAAAATAATCAGGCCCACACAGCAATGGACTGCCTAATTTTTTGTCAGTGACAATGTTAAACATTAATGCTTTATGTTTTATCTGTAGTGTGATTTGTTTGCCCTTTCAATTGACAGTCAGATTTGCTTGTGAAATACAACATTCAGTCAGTAACAAAGACAAAAGGAGTGCAAATATAAATAGTATTTATTGAAATTTTAAACAAGTTGTAGATGAATATAAAAACTCAACATTGGCCATGACAGCCTGGGCTATGTTCAGGCCTAACAAAATGTGTCCTAAAGGCCAAATTCAAAAGCAGTGACACTGCCAACTGTAAGCAGTTCACTGTGTTTGGAGGTGGTCTTTACGACAATTAACTAATTTACTTAAAAACATATAATTTCTCCTCGGTGTGAGATGAATATGTCTGATGTGAGGGTGCTCAATTATGGCACCATTTAAACTATGAACACATGTAGCCATAACACACTGTAAACACATTTACTGGCCTTATCAGTCTTTGCTGGATTGCCACCAGCCTCCCACCTGCACCTTTGGGCCAGTGAAGAAAATAGTATCTTAATGCCAGGATGCTGGAGGTGAAGCTGGTGCAGGTCCTCCTTCATCATGCTGACCAGCTTGATACTGCTGACCTTCCCCATGTCATTGCCGCCAGCGGATGGTGAGGACACCTGGTGCTGCTCTTCCTCACAGGAGTGTGGAAAGAAGGAGAGAAGGACTCTCCACTGCAGTCCACCCCAGCCAAACCAGCAGACAGGGACGCCCGGCATGCTGAGGGTGATTCCCAAGGTCTCTGCAGCTCTGTGGACACCACGCCGGACATAGCTGACACCAGTGCTCCACATTGCATATGAAAGTAAAATAAGTGCAATAAATAATTAGCATTATATATTTTTTAAAAAGTTGAAGCGTTTTTTTTTTAAGATAACAGCTGAATCATTGTTTCAAGGTTTGTTGTATAACGTTAATTTAAGCTAAACTCAATTTACCTCAAGTTTCGTGAGGGAGCTGCCACAGGGCTAGCCAAAGTAGCGTAGCTTCTTAGCCTCGTAGCTTCGTAGCCTAGCTTGTTAGCCTCAGCTAACTTAGCAGCGCCCAGCGAGGTGGGCGTGTTTAAGCAGCCAGGCTTCCTTCAGCCCGCCTCTTTGCCCATATTTGATTGTCCGGGAGTTGGGCGGAGTCACGCACTGCCAAGATGGCGACGTCCAGAGCGGAGTATTTTGAGCTTCAAATCCACTCTTCAGAAACGGACGTGTGACGTCACGGTGACTACGTCCATTATTTTATACAGTCTATGGTCTGCTCCGATGCATCCCCGGTGAAATGGGCGTGGCGAGAACACATCCGGGAATTTGGACTGAATTTCGCCAGATGTGAACTTTGAATTGGAACAGTACTTGGGCTGTGACTGATGACGTGTCACAAGTCCACGAGAACACAAGTCCGCACAAGAACGCATATTGAGAAACGGCTATACTGTCGCTAGGCTACAGCTTCTTCTTCTTCTTCTACTGTTAATGGCGGTTGGCAAACAGCGAATTGGCCCATTACCGCCACCAACTGGTGGAAAGTGGATCAAAATGACTTACTATTTGCGTTGGGTCCCGCCAGGTCCCAATGCAGCCCTCTTAGTCAGAGTACAAAAGTTACCCGGGCCATGGCCGCCATGGCCCCCCTGGCCCCCCCGGTTCCGCGGTCTATGCTGGAGACTCCCGTTGCCGGTGACGGCCTGGTATCGGCCCATGGCTCCAGCGCCTCACTCGGACCATATTTCCTTTCCTTTATGGTTCTGACAACTGCTGTTGCTGCTGTCTGGGGCAGGATGCTACACAGTTAAGCCCGAGAAGAGGGGCCCAGTTGTTTTGTTGATAAATTGCAACGAACAAAACTCCAGACTCTACCTTTAATAGATGAGAACGAATAAATCACTTTGATGGTGCATCACTCTAGCCTGTGTTTCCCATGGAATTATGTAGCCTATTGCAGTTCCCCAACCCATAGCAAGTTCCATGTGTGTTTTTCTCCCTCATAGTCAGCGTGTAGCTTCTTACCAGGCTAGTTAGCAAGCTAAATTAGCCACTGTGAGCTAACCATACACAACGTTTGAATTAGATGGTGGGCAGTAAAAAATACACTTACATGATCTTGCTCCATGCGAAGGAGACAGTCTTCTGGTAATTACACCACGACCTTGAAGAAATCTGTCTTGAAGTGTAGAAGTGTAGAATGATGTGAATTTTATCTTGAAATAATGTAAAACCACACTTTAACGTCATTTTGTGAAAACATCTTATCACGTTATAACATGAAAACATCTTATCACCTTATAACGTGATACAAAAGATATTGTTAAAATGTGAAAAGATATTGTTAGAACAATAAACCTTTCATGTAATTACGTGATGCTGAGCCGTTTTTTTTTTCCTCCGGTGGCAGCAATACGTTTCCATAGCATACAGTGCAAATTCTAACAAGATATTGAATATCACTGCAGGCTCACGGTTAAACCGATTTGAACACCATTTTAAACATGTGATATCTAATATTTAAAGAATGTCTGTCAATTTTGGTTGCATTTAAATGAAGACTTGATGAGATATAGGTGTTAATTAATTTAGCATATTCTTAAAAATACAGAGTGAAAGACTTCTGAATAGTTTATAGGTTGCAGTGAATTGTCACAATTCAGTGGATGTGCTGAAAAACTGTCGGCTCTGTAGGACATACTGGTGATTTATTATGGTTTTTGAAGTTTGGAATGTGAAATTTGGATTTATTGTAATAAGCAATAGTTTAATGCATCGACTAAGCTATGACCCTAGATGGTGCAAACCAAATTTCGTATTAATCCCTATAGCTGATTTAGAGATATAAACGTTTTGCATTTGTGGCGCTCTCTATTGGTAGAATATCCCAAAACTGCTTAGTGAAGCTTGGACAAAGCATTCTCACATGTGCACAAGTTTGATTTATGAGTATTTATGTGACGACAAATGTTTGAAAATGCATGACTTAAGAACAGATTAATGTATAAAACTCCTTTGGCAGAATCAGCCACAGACATTGCTGGTCTTAAGTTATCAAAGTTTCAGGACAATTGGACCAGAAGTCTGGGACCAGTTTGCGAAAGTATGAATAAGAGCACACTGAGATAAAGTAGCAAAGTTTGGCAATCTTAGAGAAGAGCATTGGAGCAAAGATGCAGATGAATTGCAAGATTAGTATGGTGAGAGAATTTTGACTCTAAGCCGAGTCGTCATTGAGGTCATTGCAAAATGGTAAACTTGATTATTACAGCACCATACCTGCCAATTTTGGTGAGTTTTTGTCATTCAGTTTTTGCTGTATACTTCTATCAGAGAAAAAGAATATGACTGATTTGAGCAAAAACAACAGGGCTCCAGCAGTAGTCGCTGCGTGGACCCCCCCAAAAATAAGTCAAAGCAAAAACAATAGGGTTTCAGGCCTTCGGGCTTGAATTCCTAATAAAAAAAAGTGTGGGGCAGAACTGGGCAATATAGTGATATCATGATAAGAGACGAGATATGATCTTTGATTTTGTATGTGTAATACGAAAGGTTTTGTCTTTTCCTGGTTTCAAAGGCTGCATGACAGTAAAACCAAGTCTTATTCTGAATTTACCAGTCTGCTTTAACTGTTCTATTATTTGTCTTTTCCACTGAGTAATTCCATCCTCATTACTGATGATTATTGATCAAAACTCTTGCGTAAATATTTTGTGGAAACACCAATAATCAAGCCTATAACACTGATAGTGAGACATTTGGTCAAAAATTCTGTGATGTTGGATTTTCTCCACATCTGGCTTGGCATTTGAACTTGAGGTGAATCTTGTCTGTATTATCATGCAGGCTCAAATTTTGTGGAGAGCAAAACATTTTATTACTAACACTGGAATAGTTCAATTTGTATAGTATTATACAGAAACTAACTGCTTTACAAAAACAAAATGATACAATATCACATGTATGTACAGTGTAGTAAATATACCATCTCAAATTGTACACAAAGTATTTACAATTATCACACATACTGCATTAAAACAAAACTCAGACTATTACTCTACAGACATTAGATTTTGCATAACATCAAATAAAACATGCCACATTTTGAGGTTTTTCATCTTTACAAACCCATGACTGTTTTTAAGTTAGTGCAAGTCAACCACTTGTTTAAGAGGTTATGGATACGTAATCCTTAATAATTCCATTCACACACAAGTCACACTAAAACCTGGAAACAATGGCAACCTGTGAACACGGAGCTCAAATAAGCCTTGCTTTCAGATTTTTCCTGGCTGTTTCTTGTTAAAGGTACAGTCACTGAAATAGTCACTGAAGGTTTGTGGGTTTGTTTAAGAACAAAATCAGGGAGTGAAGCTTTAAGAGAGGGAAAGACGGTGAAAAGTAGAAACGATGATTTGAGTTATATGGTGAGACGTTTCTGTGGAGACGGACACTAAACTCAGAATAAACATATACCTTTACAGCTTCAGCTGCCCTGATTTCAGATCCTAAAATCCTGACCCACCCTGGACCTTTAGATCACTACTCCAAACATCCTGGGTTACAAAATGCAACTGTACCAACCTAAAGGGAATGAAACTCCATGTTTGTCTCTGAACTAGTTTAAGCCTATTTACATGAAAAAAAGGGCTTATATTTCATTAAATAATCCATCAGTCGGTCCATGTGGCCTAGTTCTTTTGCAGTCCAGTTTAAAGATAGTTTAGAATACCAGACATCAAATAAGGTTCTGACACATTTTTTTTGTTCAGTAAAATCACTGTTTGAGGCATAGCATGGCCTTCAGCCAAAGTGCCTGCTGGACTGTCTTACAGCATCTGAAACAACCTTGATAGAGGTGTGAAAGTAGGTAGTGTTTGACCTTCTCTCTTCAGTCACTTTCATGTGTCCAACTGTGTGCCACATCACGAATGCTCTATGTTGGAAAGTGTGTGCCGTTATCCCCGTTTGTATGATTTATTGTCTCTCTATGATGGGCAGACTTTTTGTTCAACCATTAAGTTTGACCTCTCGGAATAATATTAAACCTTCAGATTTGTACAGACAACACGTATAAACTAGTTTGTAACCTGGGGGTGTTAATCATCAAACCTACTGAAAGTCCAGATTCTCTTGATAGGAGACAATCTATGAGTGACATCATGTCAGTGATGGAGGCCTACAAGAAAAGTCAAAATTCTCTTGGATCCATTCTGCTTCCACAGCTGAAACTGAACTTATGAATTCAGTTTTTCATCATTATGCTCAGTCTTCCCTTTACGTCATTCTTTGAGGTTCAGTTACTGAATACAGTTTCTGAGGCTGTCTCCAATGAAAATGTCCCTTTGCATGGAATTTATCTACTTATCATGAGTTTACTGAATGAGCTGCATGGACAGGAGAAAATAACATATCCTCTCAGACCACTACAATACAAGAAAAAAAAGTCAGTAGATATTTGATTAACAAATGTTTCCATAAGGTAACATGAACACTTGGAAACAATGTCAGACTGTGAGCAGCAGACTTGGGGGGGACGCTGCTCAGACAAAAACAAAGTCAGAGTTGTACAACGTTACCCAACTCTTGCCATGCATAGATGTTAAGGCAGGATAGAAGCATTTTGACAAACCAACCCTGCTGAGCTGTGGACGGAGGCTTCGAGAAGAGCACTGATCTACACAGCTGCTGATTGACCACTACACCTGCTCAATCAAACAATCCAAACTGTGGCAACATGTGTGCACAGATGCTGTCATAGCAACCAGAGCTTCTGTAAGTTTAAATCCATTTACTACAAACCATGGGAGTATTTCCAAGGCAAACCATAGTGTTTTAGACATAGAAACCAAATGAATAGAAAGGACATTCCCATTCTAATAAATATAGCAGGATGGGCATTTTTATTTGTACTGTTGCAGCAGGCTAACTTCCATATAAACAAACCAACTTGTGACAAGTCACAAACTCCCTGAGGTGACATTTTACAGTGATGATGTAGTGGAGTTGTACATTTTTAAATAAGTAAACCGTTATTTTAAAATCATAATGTATTTCCCCGTTTCTTTTGTAATAATATTACTGTAGCTGCCTCTGATGAATGAGTGAGAGCCGCTGCTCAGTGGTTTAGTTCGACCAAACCAGAGTTGGTGATGGTTGGATAAATGGAAAGGCTAATGTTAACCAGTTTTGGTGAGTTTTATGTTCTTTCTGTGGAGTAGGGTTGCAATGATTTGAGTTTTTCACATTACATGAACCGTCTCAGAAAATATTGCGGATTCACAGTATCACAGAACTTATCTTATTATCAGTCAGAATGACCCTTTAAAGAATGAAAATAGAAAAGTTATTCTTGGTTGAACAAGCTTTTTATTACTATAACTGAAATTTGAAACTGTGTTGTTAATGGAGGTATGTGTAAAAAATGTCCCCTTAGGAAATAACTAAAATAAAGGGGAGATTCTATGTGCAGTTGCATTTTCTTTCAATATTGTAGATTAGCAAATGTACACAGAATGATAAACAACAACATCATCATTGTATACCTTAAAACCAGTAAATCATGGCAACTCAACTGTGGAGTTTGATTGAAGTGTGTTTTACAATAACTTAAAAGGCAATGAAGCTGCTGGAAGTGTTGGTTGGGAGAAACTTGGGTTGGTGTACAGATGTATTTTTCCTGTTTAGTAAAGAACATAGATGTAAGAATAGGCCAAAACAGAGTTCTCAAACTAGTACATGTGGCACTCTTTACATGGTGTACTCTTTGCTGATGTGTTGTAACCAGAACAACTAACAACAATCACCATATTCTTTTGAACAAGTCAAATAACCACAGCAGACAGTTCAATGTCCTTTCCATCCATTCTATTTCTATGGTTTTAGAACTCATTGTGCCTTTCTACGCTAGAGGCAGCCATTGGTTCCCATTTTCAGTGTGTGCCGCATTACCACAAACAATTCTAAAGATGTTAACTGTGATGGAGTAGAAACCTCAAGCAAGTTTCAACTCTCTGAAGGTTGATCCTGTGAAACATTGTGAAATGAATGGAAACCAATGGTTGTCTGGAAAGTCAGAAACACACTTAACTATCTAGAACAGTCACAAGTCAGTTATGGTTGATAGGTAGTAAATGCGCTCAAACTAAATTCTGGAAGAGCATTCTCCAAATGTGCCCAGATTTGTATTTTGACAGCGACACCTCCTGTAATGCAGAGCAGGCCTGTGGTTTAAAGGATCTCTTGCTCCTAGATGTGCTCTGAGGGTAAACAGGGTTCATATCACAATGCTGGCCTCTGCATCAATAACCTGAATTAATACTACTAAAGCTCTTAAAAGGAAAAATCCACCATTTCACACTGTGGCATCTCATCAGTTTAGGTCAGCTGGATCAGGGGTGTGATGGCCTGTATGATGGTGTAAGGTGGGATTTCTGAAATCAGTGATTGAGTTTGAGGGACTGAGACCAAAACCAGGAGCTTACTCTTTCTGTTTAGATCTGTGAAATATTTCCCATCATTTCGCCACATTGTAAAAATGCTGGACAACCTGCAACCAGACAGAAGAATACACCAAACAACAGAGCAGAGGATGGACCTCGGTACGGTCTGACTGCTGACTGAGCTCCGTCTGTGATATATAGTAGAATATAGTATAGTAAAGTATAGTAAAAGATCAAGCAAGACAGTTGGCACAGAATGCTTGGTCAGATTCATAATCTTGTTACGTCTTTAATCATATGGTTTCTGAACAGAAAAGGCGAAGTTGATATAAGGCTGCCTCTGCTTGGACATCAAACTGCAATGTTTCTGAAAAGTTTGGTTTCTTTTCAGTGTTTCCTTTTTATTCTAGTGTCAAAAGATTAAACAGGAAGGGATCAAACTGGCTTAATTATTAAATAATTACACATTTTTTACAACAATGTGCTCTACATTGCAAAAAAGAATGGTTGTGAAATAGAATGGTTATGAAATGAGCTGGAGGCCTGACAGTGTGGGAGCCTCTATTAGGGTGGATATTTCCCTCAAAGAGCCCACAGGACAAACCTCTGAAGGTGGGGGTCCAGCTCAGACTGTTGAGGTGAAACAAATGCAGATGTGTGTATTTGTGTGTGTGTTTGTGTGTGAGTGTGAGTGTGTGTGAGAGAGAGAGATAAGATCAAACATCACACTGTGCACTGTCTCTTTTCTATTCAAATGGTCACTGGAGGTAATTAACAAGAGCTAAATCTCAGTGTTAACAGGCAACTAAGAAGTTGGCATCATATTGCACCGAGCTGATGAAGTGATGTGTTTTTCCTGTTTGCTGTACAAATAAAACGGGTGGATGACAAAGGAGTTTGAAAGTTGAGGATTATTGCCTATTACACAATTTTTCTTGTCACTGTGTAAACAAATGAAAATGTATGCTGCTGTAAATACAGTTCAGACCAAAAAGAACTCACATTAAACAGCTAAATAAAAGCCAAAAGCACAAAAACAAAGGCAAAGAAAAGCTTGAAGCTATTTACATGGTTGTACTTCCCCTAGTGTTCTGCAGTCTTCCTGTGATATTTGAAAAGAAGAGTTTCTGAAAGTGTTTAAAAAGAGGATTTATGTAGCGCTATCTAGCTGTACAGGATAAATACTTTCAGGCAACAGGGTATATGGATGATTGTATATTTGACGATCATTAGAGGCCCGTCGTGACTCAGCTCATGTGAACTCATGGTGATGTGGACGGCTTGCCTCCATAATTAGTACCTGTTCTTTGTCCCCAGCAAGGTTTGACTTTTACTTTAAAAATTGTACACATTGAAAAACCCTGACAAAGGCACACCATGGAGAAAACGTCAACATCTAAATTAGCACTAAGGACTAGTTATACATCATCTATGTAAAATATGTACAGAACTGGGAGAGGTGAGCTGAGGAGCTGAGCAGGTCCAGAGTGAAGGCGTCCCCCCCACTGCTGCTGTCATTTGGTCCATCTCACTGACACAGGAGTGTTTAGTCATAAGGAAGGCTGAGGGATGTCTTACAGATCAAACTTCAGCATAAAGACAGAACTTCAGTCTCTGCTTCCTCCCTGTGTAAACTGTCTAGGAAACTTTATGTCCAAAGTGAACCTAGGTGTTGGGACTGTACTCCCATCAGGCTCAGAGGGTTTTTTTTCCCCCCAATAGTTTCACAAGTGTGACCTCCATCACTGCAGGAGACTTAAACTGCTGCTGAATATCTGTGAAGGAGAGCTGAAACCTCCACTCCAGCTTCTCCTCCACTGCGCTGTCTCAAATAAAAAATTTCAAGCAGCACAAAATTCAAGTTTGCCCTTGCTAATATATTCCTCCTCAATGCAAAACTGAAATGCACATGTTCTCCTGAAAGAGCAAAAACCACGAAGAAGAGGGAGGAAATAAAGTGGAGTGCAGCATGGGGCCTGGCAGGCTGGGGGTGGAGAGAAGAAGGAGGAGGAACAGGAGGAGGAGGAGGAAGAGCAGGGTGGGGCTGTTCTCTGGTCGATCACACGATCTTCTTGATGCTGGGTCTCTTGAAGCTGCCAGCGCTGCGCTGCTTCTGCACTTGACTGGCTGAACCATGGCGAGTGCGACCCCCACTGGACAGAGCAGAGCTGGGAGACAGCTGGACATTCTCCTTATCCACACCTAGAGGACACACAGTTTGAAGATGGTTTAAAAGCATCCACTCTGCTTAATGCCCTTATGATTTTCTACTATCTGTTTAAACATTCTGGGACAGAATAAAAATTCTAACTCTGAATCAGTGGTGCCCAGCTGGTGAGATGTGGTCCAACAGTGGACCATGACTTTATTCTGAGTGGCTCAACTTAATTTCCATGAAAAGTATGATGTGCTCATTGATAGCATGGGTAGCCTGCTGATGTTGGCTCTGTCATACATGTGACTCTCGCCCTGTACGTCTATTGATAGTGCCAGTTCAGGTCTTTTAAGCAACACATAGCAAAGATGTAGAAGAGGCTGGCACTCCACAATATAGCAAAGTATGAAAGAGAACATTCTAAACTTGCTTTTACTCAACACTAAATAACACTAAATGCTCAAAAAAGTCAACTACTGGAATGACCGGAAACCTTAGTTGAAAAAAACTATCTTGTCTGTATCATTTGCAGTACTGAAACCCTGGGCTAGTGCAACCTTAAGAAGCTTTTATTCTTTTAGCCCTACCTGTCATGATAAACTCTTGCTGTAGTACATGGTTGTCTACTGTGTGTCTTGTTTGTATATGATGGTTGAATCTGCTGTGCCCAAAACAAATTTCCCATTTGGGACAATTAACAAACAGAAACAGTTAATCTTATCTTATCTTACTGCAACTGTTGCCCACTTATTCCTGTCAGGCCTGTTATATTCAAATGCTGGAAATTAAAAACAGGCCTCAATAATATTACACAGCTGTGTTGTTTTGAAATTGCTCTTAAGACTTAATTGTACCCCCTGTTGCAAAGCTTCTTATGAATTATAAAGCCCCAGTTCTTCTTTTTTTCATTCTGTGTGATCAAATTGAAGCAGCAGAACCGAACAGGGGCTTAAATGTTACAGGCAATATGGATGAATGGAAACAAACACAATGGGTGTTATGTTAGTCAGTGTCTATGGGCCAGTTTGGGCCATGAAGGTAGACTAGCTGGTAAGCAAATCTTTAAATGATGTTCATCCTGTTAGAGAACCACTGCTCTGTTATCTGTGTCAGTATTGCAGGGGGTTAGTGGAAATTTGTGGAAATTTTGGACAAATGAGCTTCCTGCTGTCGCACCTCCCCTCGTGGAGAGGACTGCAATGTTGAAGTGATTTTCCTTTCTAGAAACTCTGAAAGATTTGACTCTGACTGCAGTGAAATAATGTGACTGCCTACTGATGTCAAATGAGACAAAAAAAGTTTCTTTATCATCAATTTCAAGTGCAGCATTTCTCCTGCATCTGATGTGTCCTTTAATCAAACAACAGGGGGTGCTGTAGCAGGAGCTTGTGACTTGTTTCTTTCCTGCAAGGCCACATCATTATATTATTAAAGACTAAAGTGTGAGGTCAATAGGGTTAACAGGGACCAAGAACATGCGAACCTGAGAGAGGGAGCTGTGGTGCACTGTCTTCACTAACATTCTGGGCCCTGTTTCCTAGCTTCGATATACCTTAGCGCTCTACGAAGGTCTCTAAGATATACCTTAGCTAAGGAACTTCTTTTCCTACGAGTGTTTTCCAAATTGTCCCTTAGCAGGTGCTCGCAAGGAGAGCTACTAAGGTACATCGTAAGTTGGAGCTGTCCTTCACAACGGTGCTGAAAGTCTGTCGATGCTGCATGCATCAATTGATCTCATATAAAGGTAAATAAATGACATAATATAAAAAAGTATTGCCATAATAATTTTACCTCCATCAAATATTATATCATAATGAGGATATGCCTTTTACAGAACATCTGCTCATTCTATTTGTCTAGTCGGGCTTCACTGGTATTTTTATTGCGTCCAGACGAGTGTTTCGGCGTGATGCGTCCTAATACGTCTGAAGCATATCACTTTAAAAAATGACTTGCATACACATCCCAACAAGGAGACTAATAATGAAGCAGAGAAACATGATTGCTGCTCACCGATAATGCATTTGTTATTGAAACATTTATAACAGCATAGGTGTTTGTCTCTGTTTTTCCATCATTGCAGTTCAATGCCAGTTTGTGTCTGACATATAAGTTTTCCAACATCAATTCTGTCAATGTACAAATTGCAAATCTGTTGTTATCACACAATAGGCACCTATAGCAGCAGCATATCCACATTTCATTGCTCTGTGTGTGTGTGTGTGTGTGTGTGTGTGTGTGTGTGTGTGTGTGTGTGTGTGTGTGTGCGCATTAGTGTGTGTGCTGTAATTAATCATCAAATTACCAATTTAATATATTGCGCAAATTGTGAAAGAATGGCTGAGAAAGAAAGGCACAGGGGAGCGACCTTCACGAAGGAAGAACTGGAGGCGATGTTGGACGAGGAGGGGCGTAACAGGAGTGTCTTGTTTGGATGCTTTCGTAATGCCAATTCTAACAAGCCAAAGGCTGCTGCATGGGCCAACATTGCCCAAAAATGGCTGCCCCTGGCTCTGGTCCACCCAGATAGTGAACCGTGGTCCGGAAGAAGTGGCAAGACTCCGCCAGTTTGCCCAAAAGGCAAGGGGCGGCAATTCGCCGAGAGGCTGCCAAAACCAGTGGGGGACCCAGGACTGCTTCCACCCTCACCCCGGAGGAGGAAAAGGTCCTGTCAATCATTGGCCACACAGCCTCCCAAGGCATCACGGGGGGCGATGTCCGTGGTCGAGATGGACTGTCCACCCTCCAGTCCCCTGCCGAGGGGGCTTCGCTACCCCGAAGTTACTTGTGCTCTGGCTCTCCCCCCGTTCCACATGACCCCTGTTTGAGAGGTGCCCGCAGAGCCCCACGTACGAGAGATGGGATGTCATGAATGGCGACTTCTTTGGTTGAGTTGATTGAACGCAACGATACCCTGTAATACAGCCATAATCTTGTCTACAATGAAGTAAGCAGAGGCAACACGCTTGATCGTCTATATAGCTGGTGCTTCCCACGTGATTAGTTTCCAGCCGGCCTCATTAGACTTCAGTTTGATCAATTTGTCAAGTATCTGTCAGATATTCAGTATATAGTGGTAGGGTACAGCCTGCAGCCTCGTCAGAAAAAAACATATCCTCAGTAGGGATGCATCGAAATGAAAATTTGGGGCCGAAGCCGAATAATATTAAACACTTGGCCGAATACCGAATACCGAATATCGTTGTTTAGTTTTTCATTAGTTTTTGCAGATGAACCCCCTCTAGATTAGTGTTGTCACGGTACCAAAATTGGGACCCACTGTACGATACCTGTAGTATCAGGATACCACAGCAAAAATACATACATCACTTTTCTACACCCACCTGGGTGACATCATCCAGGTCAGAGGTTAGTAGGTCAGTATAAATGACCCGGATGATGATGACAAGCAACTCTAGCGATTCATAAAAACATATTGGTGAAATGAACGAGTTTCACGGCAGATAATGCATTATTTAGAGCCTCATTGTCTGTGCCCCGATCATTCCCACTATATGGATGTGCACGGCTCTCACGGATCTAAATATCTTCAAGGACTCCAAATGACACCAAACTTATCTGGGTGAGTAATCAACCATATTTAATGCCAGAAATAAGGTCCAGGTTTGAAAAAAAAAGGCACTTCCCCTTTAAGATACAGCTTACGATGCACATAGCACTATGAAGGCTCTGGGAAACGGGGCCATGGAGAGTCAACAGTTTCCCATTAGTTCATGCAGAGACTAAGTGTGTGTGTGTGTGTGTGTGTGTGTGTGTGTGTGTGTGTGTGACCTGGTGAGTGCTGCGAGGTGGCCAGTGAGGTCATGGAGTTGGACAGGTTGAGGTTGGCAGTGATGCTGAGCTGGCTCTGGCTAGTGGGGGGGTAGGGGGAGGTGGGTGTCCTCAGCTGCTCCTCCCCTCGCTGCTCATCAGCTGCTGGCAGGTAGCTGTCAATCAACGCCTCCAGAAACTTGACAATCAGCTCGGCATAGTCTGGTATCTGTGTTTGCTGCAGGGTTAGCAGGTGTTGTTGTGTGTGAGTGTGAGTGTGAGTGTGAGTGCGTGGGCGTGTGTGTGTCAGGGAAGAAGAAAAGTGGCACATTAAGAAGCTTCAATTTTAAAGCATTCTAAAAACAAAAACCTTCTATCCGGGCCTCTCCAAGTTAAATAACTGACTGTACTTTTAGGGAGACAGATGACTGAGGACCACACAGGGAAAGTGCACACATTATGACTTTTTATGACCTTTTTTATGACTTAGTAACACTAAATAAAAACCTTACAACACTTGATAGTTGATAGTGATGTAGGCTTCATAACAATCATATTTCATTCTAGTGTTTCACTTTTTAATACATTTGAAAGGAATGAAATGGAGAGACAGTACAGTGTTTCATTGGACCTCCCTACAGCAGTCGAGCAACAGTTGCTGCTGGGGTACAGCAACACCACTTACACAAATCACCCACAGAACTGCAGTACACCATTAATACTACAACCATAATAATGATAATAATATCAATTTCTTAAGTTCTTTTGTGATTACATTTGCTAATGAATATTTGGGATGGCAGTGAGCTTTTCCTAGCAGTGCAATTTTTGCTTGATATTTTTCATCAATATACAGAGGGGAACATTTTGAGCTATTGGGGGGGGTACGTGTTCCCCAGTAAATATTACTGCCGAGGCTGCGGGGGAAAAGCCTGTGTGCAGCACAATTACAAGAAAAAGATTAAAAAGCTATTTCTACAAATACGATGAATTGTGGCTGGATGAAATATTCGCTTATAATACTCCCACTGATAACCTTTTAAAGAAACTCCACCCAAATAATCACCTTCTATTTGCAGAATGAACTAATCTTGTTGGGTCAACATTTTTAGCTGTTTCGACAATGGTGACATCCTTTGAATTACGGCTCCAAAAGTCATCCCTGTATCTTTTCCATGGTAACTGGATGGACCTCAGTGAAGACATCCAGGGGAAGATTAATCTTTAAATCCACTCACGGAAAACTTCCTGTCTACCTCTGTAAAATGATTTGTCATGTTTCAGACAAGTGCTTGACAGTGTTTCTGAAGTCTGTTGTGAACTCGGCAGAGCTGCATTTTGTACTACACACTGTGGGAGTAGAACAACAACTTTTAAGGTGGAGTTAACTTGTAATGTTACTCAACGCATGAGATGACAATGTGAATCCATTAACACACCTCAGATTTCGATATGACAACTCTGACCATTCCATTAGTTTTTATTGTCTCTCTTAGACGGCATACAATCTTAGTAATGAATGGATGTGTTTAAAAATATATATTCATTTTGACTAGATTATGTGAACTGCAAATATTCTGAAGGGAAAAAAAGCATTGTGGAGTGTTTTTCTTGTGGGCTAAGGCAACATTAAACCTCTGTGCCTGAGAAGGACTAAATGCACAAACCTGCTATTTTTGAATAATCACTGAGAGTGACTTACTGCAGCCTGTTCTATTTTGTTCTGAAATGTCAGAGTGTAACCCCATTCTGTGGACAATAAATGAGGCGCAGACTTCCCTCTGTGTAACCGGTGATGAAGAAATACAGCAAGTGCTTGACGGAGCAGTGACAACAACCCTGCCCACAATTAAGAGTACTGTTTGCAGAAGAAACACTGAACAGACCTAGGGTCTAGGTACCATCTCTGAAGGGTTACTTTTGGTTCCAAAAGTATCCTACCCAAGGTGTTAGGTGGAAACGGGGCCTAAATGTTTGGCATTATGAATATGAGCTTGTCTTTCTTGCCTCTCAGGTGCTACCTTACTGTGCTCTCTGTGAATGCTGTACAATGGGGCGATGTGTTAACAGATTTTTTGTTAGAGAGATGTGTATCCTAGGAGACCTCCTGCTTAAATGCAAAAACAAATAACAAATAAAGAACTCTTCCTCAAGATGAAAACACTTTCAAACACCTGTGTGAGTGTAATAGCATTCTGCTGAAACTTGCTGTTAAGCTCTATTTAATTAAAACTGTAGTAAATACTACAAATGACAACAAAAAGTTTCCGTCTCTCTACAGTCTCTTAATTACTGAGAACACCGTCATTCCCTTCAGGATTATGAATGTTGACTTGATGATGGGGTGAGCAGTGGGATAAAAAGTCTAGTTTCACCTTCTTCTGCAATGAAATATGTCAGACATGGTTTGTATGTCTACTGCACTACTAATTCTGCACAGTTACATTCTATTCTGTTTTCTAAACTATTTGCTATGTTTTCTAAATTGCTGAGCAGCTGCTAGATATTAACTGAAATGATCTCCAGTCTCTCTGCCACTGCTGTGTGTGTGTGTGTGTGTGTGTGTGTGTGTGTGTGTGTGTGTATAACATACCTTAGAGAAAGGTCCGGCAAACCTCCAAAGTCCATTAAAGCCAAAGCCTGGGAAATGAAAGGGAGTGAGAGTAGAGAAGAAAGGGAGGAGGTAGGAAGAAAGGTAACATAGAAGACAGGGGTGGCAGAGTGAACATACTTACTTACAAAGGCACAGATGTATTATCCATTTAAATGAACTGTCACAGCTTTTGGTACGACCAGGTAAGTTAACATGTTTGGCCTTGGGACCTTTGTTGCATGTAATACCCCTGTTTCTCCCCATACTTCCAGTCGGCCACTACCCTGTCATTTGTAAAATACTTGTGAAAATAAAATCTTTCGTAACATGCTTGGCCTGTATGAATGTGGAAATGTCAGCACGTATTACTTTGTAGATAGGATGGCTGGTACTGTGGTGGTGACTCCTCGTGGTACACCACACTTTGTACAATGCCGTGGACAGGATTCAGGAGGTTGGTGTCCTGGCACATGGACAGCACAGTGTTGATCTTGGAGTCCAGCAGGTTGTGGCTGAGGAGGAGATGTACAAACAACACCAACCGTTAGGTCTGTATAAATGGTGCTCCATAAATTTGCATGAACATGGGTTGACAGCTTGTACGGCAGCTTTGACAAGAATAGACTTCTACCTGATGTAACAGCACAAGTATATCTGACACTGTCACCTACCACGACCACTTACATCTACAGGAGACACAATGTCTCCTTGTGTCAACACTTGAACAGCAGCTTCTTTCTTTACTGTCCTGAGCCTTTACATCAGTCTTCACAGACCAAAACGTCTTGGGCCTAGCAACGAACAGATATTTCCTCTTCTCATATGAAACCTCGATAAATCCCGAAGTATAAATCCCTGAGGCATAAATTGCACACAAGACCTACTGTCTTCACAATTTATTGTTTGTTATCTGTGAAATAAAAGTAAATAAAAGCTTTGTTTCCACTGAAGGAAATGGTGTCAGTATACATTATTATTAACAGACAGGAGGTCTGCGTCACCGCTACCCGTATTAACAATTCTGGGGATGTGCACGTCAGGCTACAGTGTAGGTTACCAGATTGGTCCAGGGCATAACAGAAGATTTTTAAGCTCCAGCTGATAGATGCTCTTCCCCCCTTTCACCTCTGTCATTTTCAAAGATGCCAGTACTTAGAACTGTGAATGTGGATTTATTTGTGAGTCCTGCAGGCAAAAAATTTCTGACTGTGTTAACTACTATGTGTACCTTCATAACTTTGTTATTAAGAAAAGCTTTCTGATCAGTAGGTGATTTGCGTTTTGATAAACAGATTAGTTATTAGGGTTATTTGTTTATTTTCTTGTATTCTTTAATTTGAGCACTGTAAATAGAGCACTTTCAAGCATTTTTAGTGAGAGAGAGAGAAGCCCTTTTTGTTTGGCATTGCCATGTTCTTTTCTTTTGTTTTGAATGGTAGGAGTTTAGGTTAGAAACTTGTCTTTTGTTTCACATTTGTTTTTGCAGGTAAGTTTAGGGTCCATTGGTATATTTTTGTTTGTTGTTTTGGGTACTGCTCTACTCTGAAGTTAAATAAACTGCTTACTTTGCCGTCTTAAAATACTGTATAACTGGCCATCCTTGGGAGTGGGAAGAGTGGGGAGTCACATGTTATGTCTAGGTTCCCCTAGACCAGGCACAAAACACTAACCAGGGGAAAGGTGTATATGTTGGCTACTTACACAACTGGAAAAACCTTTGGGAAGACAACGCTAGCTTCAGCCAAGTACTCATAGAGAATTCGCTGGTCAAAGTCATCTGTGGTGTATTTGACCTGGGTGGCCTGGAAAAAATACAGCAACACTGTGTTAACAATTGGAGTCCATGACTAAGAAAGCAAAAGTAACAGGAATTGATCACAATGTTCCACAGGTTTCAACTTTGCCAAGAGCATGTGGTTTGTTTCCTCACCAGCACAGTGAGCAGCAGAGCCTGGATCTTTGGGTCCGTTAGCACCTCCTCATCCAACAAAACGTTGGACTCTGATACAGACACCTTGCGAAGGTGAGAGTTTCCAATTCGTTGTGTCTCTGTGATTACAACATAGAAGATTTACATAAAAGATGTAAAACAAACTGTATCATATCAGACGTAAAGGAAATGTCAGGATTGCACTCTCACCTATCTCATAGTCATTCTCTGCTACGCGTCTCATCTTGGGAGGGGTGGTCATACCCGACTCCATCTCTGGTCTCTTTGGTGCTTTAGAGTCCGATATGAGATGATCAAAGCTCTTCCTGGTGCCTGACAAACAGACAACAGATACATTTATAATCTGGAGTTTCAACATATGGATTTTAGATCAACATGTAATGTACATAGCGGAGTGATAAGTCATACCCAAGAGCTTCTTAGTGTTGGCTTGTGAGGGCTGACCCATGTCCAGGCTCATGGACTTGCGGGTTCGTGGGCTAATCTGGCCCACTGTGGGGTAGTGATGGGCTGAGAGGTAGCGCTCTGAAACCTGAGGTGAAGTCCATGGCTGAGTCTCTCGCAGTGTTCTGAGGTAAATGGACCAAAGGTCAGGTAAAAGAAGACAACCTGATAACTCAAAACCTAAAATCTGGACAATGTATTATACAAACCAAACGACAACACACCGGAATCTTTACAAGAATGTGAAAGTAGGATACAGATTGTGAAAACAAATGTCTGCATCTTAAAGTCAGTATGTTCAAAGGTGTGATCAGCAAGCTGAATTTCAACTAATCTGCTTTATTCTTGTGGACAGATCAGACATCTTCATACTTGAGCCACTTTCCCACTGCCCAAAAAACCCACTAACATCCGCTAACATCTGGCTGGAAACATTTTGATCAGCAATCACACCTGGGTCAAATGACTCTGCAGTAGTCATGGGTATTTATCACCTTAGACACTGATCAGTATTGATGGGAACACAACACTGGGTGAACGCGCTAATTTCAGCCACTTTACCGGTGAGATGCAATGATGTGCCACCACAAAATACTGTCTGTCTCCATCCAAGCAGCGCTCAAACATCATTCCAAATTAGTCTGCACCAAGTTTGTGTGAGATATATGTGATATATAAAAAAAAAGTAACCACCGCAACATTTTCACAGGCCTCTATGCTCCTCTCTACTGTTTATCAACCTGGCCTGTCTGTGACGTCAAACATAACTCACAAAAAACAAAACAAACACAAAAAAACAACACATGCACACACAGGAAGGCACACTTGACTGCTGCAGAGCTGAGTACACATCGCTGAGCTACTGGCAATGTGAAAGGAGTCTATTACCTATTTTTAGTGGGTTTACCTGTGTTTAAAAAACACATAAAAACGCTAATTTTGGTGGAAAAGGAGTATTAAAAAAACGAGGATGAAGGTGTCTGTTCATCAACTCACCTGCAGCTGGGATCAGTGATGTGACTGGAATATGTGTCCATAGGTACTGGGTCCATGGAGAGGTCAGAAATCAGTAGTGACTTCCTGTGTTTAAGGCTGCAGCGACTTCGGACCTCCTCAGATACAGTGAGTAGTGCTGCATAAACAACAAGGAAAGATGGTTATCAACAATAGTAATGCAGACCCAAACCTCCATAACCAAGAAAAGAGATTCTCTCCATGTTCAACCTTTTTTTTTTTTTTTTTTCGTATTTCTTATGTTACATAATATGATATTGATATTAAATGTGAATAGGATTTTAGGAAATTGTAGATATTTCACATAGTAAGCAGTTCAGTGTAGTGCAGAAAGGTAGAAATGAGGATGTATATGCAGAATGCCACAGAGTGTGTTACATACCAGCCAGATAGGCCACACTTTGGGTGTTGACCTCAAACTTGTCACATTTCAGATGCTTGCTGATGAGAGCCAACAGTGTGTGCAGGATTCTCACTGTCCTTGCTACTGTGGTGGGTGATGGGTGTCTGTAGCCTGAAGACATAACGACAGACAGTCAGGGACAAGACACTGCTCCAAATGTCTTTTGCAGTACAACAATAAGAAAGAAAGACCACCATGACAGGTCAGTAAGGCACTGCTCAGGGGTGCTTACTGTAACTGTGCCTGTAGCAAACTCCAACTTTCTTCCTCAAACACTGCAGATCAACTGTACCCAGAGTGCGCAGCATTTGCTATGTGTAGACTTGCAAAATTTATTACTAAATCATACTGATAGCATATTCATCTGTGGTTTTACTGTTGCTCATTATATATTTGATTAATTTGAACATGTATACCCATGGATTCAACAAAGACCACACTGTACTGAACACTGAATGACTGCCTGTCAATGCTCATCTCTATCAGCGGTTGCCTTACCTTTGAGTAGGTGGCCCACCAGTGCAAAGTTGAAGTTGGCACTGAAGTTGAGGCCCACAAAGTGATCCATCTGCTTACAGTGCCATTCTAACGGACGCCTGATCTCCATGAACACTTCTTCTGGACTCTGGACGAGCACATTAGGAGGATACAAGAGGAATGACCAAGCTGTTTTCTGTCATGTCATCATTTTAAAAACATGCACATCAGACGTCTGCCACAATCCACTTTCGGCACATAGTAGTAGGTCTGTTCATGCACTTAATGAGTCAAAAAATTAGTCAGTACTTTTGAAGTTACATTTAAATGAAATCACTTTGTGTTCAGTTTGTTTGATGTTCTCTTTAACTAAAAATACATATCTGTAATCATCCATACAGCTAAAGAAGATGACTCCAGTGGCCATTCACAGAATCTTCACAGACATATAACTCAACAAGCTTTTGAAGTGTGGATTTGCAGCGAGGTAGCAGTCACCCGGGTCATGGTATATCTAGTGTTAAGTCAAAGGTACCTGGACTTGCTTTAGATTCTTAAAGATGTCTCATTCAAAAGGGCTTCTTCAGTTCCTGTCAGAGTATGTCTTGTTCCAGTGGCCCATCTCTAATCAGGGTGCCCTGATTCCCCAACACCTGATGCAGACCTTGTTGACCCAGGCAACTTTTGAGCCGGTATGACTCTTGTTTTTGCGGTTTCATTCATTCTCTTGAGACAGTTCAGCACATAATAGCAGGGTGTAAGGTGCAGGTAGGAACAACTTACATGGAATGTCATAAGCAAACGGCTGGCATAGTGTACAGGAGCACCTGCACTGAGTATAGGCTGGAAGTCCCAAGGTCTGAATGGAAGACACCTCCCAAGGTGGTTGAGAATGACCAAGCTAAGATCTTGTGGGACTTCCAGATCCAGACTGACAAACTAGTGATGGTGAACCAACCGGACATTATGTTGATTGACATACAACAGAAGAAGTTGTGGTGATAGATGTAGCAATCCCAAGCGACAGCAACATCAGGAAGAAGGAACACAAGAAGCTTGAAAAATACCAAGGGCTGAAAGAGGAGCTAGAAAAGATGTGGGGAGTAAAGGCAACAGTGATGCCAGTGGTAATCAGAGCACTCAGGGCCGTGACCTCCAAACAGGGAGAGCGGCTACAGCAGATTCCAGGAACATCTGAGGTCTCTGTCCAGAAGTGCGTGGTCCTAGGAACAACTAAGATACTGTGCAGAACCCTCAAACTCCCAGGCCTCTGGTAGAGGATCACCAATCAACCAAACCACTAAAACCACTGACAGGTGAAGTGAATAACATTGATCATCCCTAAGTACACTCTGTCATGGCAACAGCATCCCATGATTGCAGTGAGCTGTCCAGCATGAAAGTGTGCCATGCAACACTGCAAAAACTGCTCAGCAATGGCCCGTAGAAAGTGACAAAGAGCTCTAGGCCCTATTTCCCAAGATCCCAATCTGATTGAGCATTCGTGAGATATGCCTGTAACCCAGCGGTACCCACGATCCACAGTGGGGCCTCCTTGGATCAGATTTGATTTGAGATTGTGGCAGACTTTGTTTTATTAGCAATTACTGTATCGTTGTCCAAAGAATCGATGTAATATTGTATCGCAATGGAACTTATGATTTCCACCCCTGTTGAAGAGAAACTTAAAGCCACAGTGTGTAGGAATTTTCCCATCTAACTTTGAAATCACATATTGCATTCAAACAGATGGCGCACTCTAGCGCCTCACTGTTTCAGACACGTATTGCAACAACTGTAGCTTCTGTGTACCAAAAAGCTATGATAACACTGATGAAGCCATGTCATCCGATACTTCATGGAGTATTAATTCAGGCTCCTACACAGACACACGCGACGCGAGTTGACAAACTCCCTCCTCACCATGCTGGATGTGTTTACAACGTAGGACTGTTGGGGCGGGTGTAAATTGAAACAGCTGATAGTGGCCAGCGGCACTACTGCCGCATAACAAAGTCCCACTCTTTGAGCATAATGCAGGATCATGTATTATGCAGCATCACGGGAGACGGAATCCTTGTCGCCAAGAAAGTGCGAAAGGGAATCAAAAAGGCAGCGTGACCGGCGAATTAAAAAAACAAGGGTCAGCACTGGGGTTGCCTTTCCCAGGTGGAGAGAGCTGCTGAAGGAGAAAGGTAATACAATCACAGGCCAGCGCTAACCGTGGCTAACGGCTAACACCGGCTAACGGCGGCGCAGTGATGCGAGGAGAGGGATGAGGCTGTTAGCGACTGGCCGCTAACACGGGATAACAGCAGCGCTGGCCTGTGATTGTATTACCATCCTCGCTCAGCAGCTCTCTCTACCTGGGAAAGGCTACCTGGATGTGGGCCTTCGTTCTGTTCTGTTAATTCGCCGGTCACGCTACCTTTTCTATTCCCTTTTGCGCTTTCTTGGCGACAAGGATTACGTCTCCCGTGATGCTGCATATGCATGATCCTGCATTTTGCTCAAAGAGTGGGACTTTGTTTCAAATTTGCCAGGGTAGTAGGGAAGCGCCTCTTGCTCCTCTCCTTCGGCTCCTCAGTCACCCAGTGCTGGCCTGGCTCTCAACGAAAACGCTGAAGGCGGTGCTGTATGTCCCTTGCTGGCGGGTGTATTCTCAAGATGGCGAACCGTAATGGAACCCCACAGACGACTTACCCGCACAATGTACAAACAAATCCGAAATTTTCCTTTTACGGGAATAAATCAGATTATTGGTGGAGGTAGTAGTACACCAGTGATGACATATTTATGAATGCAGATATCAATTTTTGCCAATAAACAACTGAAAATGTTACACACCGTGGCTTTAACACCCTGTTTTAACGTGAACATGCCCTCTTGATTTATTAAAAAAATGCATTCAAATGCACTCTACCTTCACAAGTGGAAAGGTCTGTAGTATGTGTTAGTCTATTGTACCAAGCATTACTTCACTTTCTCTATAAATGGCAAATTACTACCATTGTAGAGACTACATATGAATTCAGTGTGAAGTATTTTTAAAATACATTGTCTCATGTCCTTCTCAGTGCAGCCTGAGTGAGCTGTCCAAACCCAAATGAGGGTCTGTATTATGAGACTAAACCCAACATCATTGGGTCTCATTCATGAAACGTGAGCAGAAGGAATTTGTGTGTAAACTGTTCGCAGACGGATATTTACGTGCATGTCCGCATTCATCAATATTTTAGTAGCTCTGATCTTTTCATAGCTACTAACAAAATCTAGTCCTGCTCCTGACCACTCGTAGTGCTTGTGTAACTTTAGTAAAGCACATAAATATTGCTTGTCAGTACTGGAAATTACAATTTTAATTTGTATTGTGCTCTGTTATGTACACAATACACAGATGCCTTTGGAACACGTAAACATGACAAAATATTAAAAATATAAATTAGTTGGCAATTAGCAGGTTTAAGATCCAGATTAGGTTCATGATTGTGAATTAGCCTATCTGAGGAAATCGACTCAATAGATTACACGTTCTTTCTACTTGTTGAATGATGATAATAAAAATATCCATATGGACAGCTGGATCACAGCCTCCTCGGCCTCGGTGCCTGGGTTAAGCAGAGGTAGCAGGAGCAGCAGGAGCAGCTGAAAGATTTATTTGAGACAACACGTGTTTTGTTTTTTTTTGCTTTTTGATCATTTGAATGAATAAATCTGATTTGAAAATGTTTAATTTACGTTGTATAAAACAGAGTTTTAGGCTATTAAGATTCAAATAATTTGAAGATGATGCACACAAAACTGCTGTAGGCTATATGTTATCATTTGTAAATGTTAAATAGCTCTACACTCTGACAGCCATCACTGATTTAGAGTTTATCCATTATGCACAAAACATCTCTGGTTTCCTGTTCCCAAATGAATCTTCTGTTTGTTTGGTGACCACTACACTATCAATAATGATTTTCAGAATGTATTATGATACAACACCTTACAGTTTGGGTTTGATGTTGACTCCAGTGGAGGCATGTCGCTCGAGGTCTCCCCAATTATGCCAGCGATGCGCTCGTCAGTAGATAGTTGTGACTGTGAGCCTCCTCCTCCTGTGGCTGCTGTATTTTTTGTGTGTGTGCTTATGCGTTTCTTTGCCTCCAGTTTCATATCAAACCATTTACGCTTCACCTCTGACATGGTTCTTTGTACTATGGAGACAACATTAACAGCATCTGTTATCTCCCTCCAGCCCTTCGCTTTGCCTGTCCCTGTCACACCACTACTAACTGAAGAAAATAAAATGTTTTTTCTTAAGTCCACTTCACCCAAAACTATTTCGATCTCTGCTTCAGTAAAATTCTCTCTTTCTTTCTTTGCACCATGACTGACAGGTCGACAGGATGCACCTACACCTCCTTAGATGGTGGTCATTGGCTATTCATGGGCGGGGATTTATGCTTATTGCTGATTACCGGGAGTGCGCTGTCACTTTACGATGGATTGGCATTCATGATCATACACACGTGTTTACGATCAAATCTGAGTTTCCTGCGGTGTTCCTGAATCCAGAGTAGGTTTTTAGTAGAGCAGGCTTTTATGTGCAAATCTACACACAGATTTACTCACTTTTCATGAATGAGATCCATTGTGTGTTGATTTGTGAACAGAGAAAACCTTGTGTCTTTTGTGGTGTACAGTATGTGTTTGTGTGTTCACCTTGTCATTGAAGACGCGCATTGTGTCCAGAGTGTGAAGGTTTTGCTCCAGCAGGGCAGTTCCAGCAGAGTACAGGTTGACTTCATCAAGCTGCAGCACAGCTACTGCCACCCAGAACAGAGCTTTGTGCATGGGAGACTCCTGCAAACACATACAGGGTGGGCTTGTTTTGACAGTAATGGGTGTGCAGTGTGACTGATCGAACACAGTGAGAGATGAATGTGCTGTTATTGTCAACATTGGTGAAAATAATAATCCAACTTGACCACTGCTATGCCAGTAATGATGAATGTTCCTTCTCTCCTCCAGAGGGGGAGAAGATCCCATTGCTCTGCTAAACATGTAAACCTGTACTCTGCTAAACTGCGACAGAAAGTGAAAACTGAGAATGGAACTGCTACACACAGAGTCTGTGCTTTGGGTGGCCCTGCCTAATTCGCTTTCTTTTTCAAACCAGTCAGCTGGAGTGGCAACCAGAGACACAGAGTCCTGCAACGTCCACTCGCAAAAATTAGTAAGTGGTCTGACCTTTTACCAGCAATTATACTCGAGTCAAATCTGTTAATATAAGGCCTGTGACCCAAGCCCTGATTAATCCCACCGTCTACACACTCAGTCACTTTAAAGTGGTTTGTTTTTACTTCACAACTGGAAGGTTTAACATTATTTCAATTTATTACTAACAATAGTCTATTTGACAGTATCAGTGCTACTCATTATGCCGAGGTTGCCGAGCAGAAAAAAATAGTGTCCACGGTTATGCTGAGTTCTTACTTGTCCCACTTGTGTAACACCTTTCTAGTCCGCCGACCACTCAAAATGTTTTTACACTACTTGTCCCATTTACACACATTCACACACTGGTGGCTAAGGCTACAATACATTGTGCCAGCTGCTACTCAGTTTAAACATTCACACTGATGGCATAGCCATCAGTTGAAGTTTGGGGTTCAGCATGTTGACCTTGGACATGTGGACTGGAGGAGCGGGGGATCGATTCCGCCATTCTTCCAATTAGTGGACGACCAACTCTAGGTCCGTTCTTAAAACACAAATCAAGCCAAGGAAAAATCTCCATCACTGGCTGCAACTGGTGCCAGGATGGCAAGTTGCAGCCAGGATGGATAGCTGATTTAGGTATTAAAAATACAGTCACTATGTCATTTTCCTTTTCAATTTTCCCCAGATAAACAAACAAACAAACATATTTCTGTTCACACCCGTTGTCCGCCTGCATTTAGTTCATTTTTACCTGTGGCTATGAATTTATACAAATAGTTTTTTACGTCTTTACACAACATTTTTGCAGGTAGTTGACCGAGTGCAGGACTCTGGCAGGCATACAAACAGTTCAAAATTCAATACTGACACAACGTCAAGTCTAAAGCTTATGACTTAAGTTAATTAATCTGATAAAACATCAATAAAGTAGGCACAGACCACCCATAACTGACAGCTGGAGATAAGGTAAAATGTTTCATGTAAAATATTTAGCAGTAATAACACAGAGTGGGGGCTTTTTCCGTGGCTAGAAGGGGCTTTACAGTGGTTGTATACCTTGCTGAGAAGGGGCTGCAGTTTGGTCAGAGCAATGACTGTGGCCTCTATTAATACTTGACTGTTGTAATTGTCCGGCCCCTTCAGACAGCTCTCCAGACCCTGTGAGGAAAAGGGAATTGAGAGAGGGAACAAGCGAGAGGGAGGGGAGGGACATATAAGGTCATTAAATGACATAATACAAACACCCATTCAAGTAATTCTATGTGAACCTTCATTCAAATCACTTGAAGAAAGCGGTTGATCAAAATATGACTGTAACTGTGTGAAAACCCTTTGTAACATAAAAGCTTAATACTTGCATTGCATCTTTTTTGTGGTTTCAGAATAATATTAACATAACTATCATCCAGATTTAAGATTTCTGCTAGACAAATGACTGATTTTCAATGAACTGAAACACAGGTTGGGTAGGAGAAGAGGGCTTGACAGAGAGGGAAACTCACCCGGTCTATGCTGAGCAGAGGGCTGGCCTTGCTGAGGATTCGGATGATCTGCTTGATCTGGCCGTGGCTCACCCTCTTACTGATGCAGCCAAACACCACCAGCGCTCTGGGCTGGAGAGATGGGTTGTACTGGAATGCAAACCTGGAATCCAAAGACATGCATATGTTGCACACTGGACATTCATGTTCTTGACAATGATGCATTCAAATAATGGAGGAGGTACATACTTCTGTGCAAGCTCCGTCCACTGATCTAACCACTTACAGGCTGGGATGTCCCTCATACAAGCCTGGAGGGGAAAACAACCAAAGCAAACAGATTGAAAGAAACTGACAGATTTGCCAAATCTTTGACTTTGAGAATGCACACACGGGTGTGCACCAGTGTGAGCTTCAGTGTAAGCTGTGTGATATGTTTTCATTTTGATAGGTTTGGCAGATCTATTACAAATAAGTTGTCAATGTGTGGAAAACACTGGATTCTCAAACTTCAACAGCACAAGAACAGAGATTGTTCTAATTCTTCCTTAGTTTTGTTCAACAATCAAATTTAGCATTTATAAAATTTCAGCATTTTAACAAAAACTGTTATCGCAGCATATGGACATTTTAATTATGGTAACATTTTCTGTCAAATCTCCCAAGTCTTGCTGGGATCTTTGTGACTTCCACTATGAAATAAATGCATTTGTGGGACAGAGAGGAGACAAAAACAAATGTCTCGTTAGCCTATTTTTTTTTAGCTGACCTCCATGATCTCCAGTAAAGCCTCAGTGACGGTTTCCAGGGAGGACAGGGCAAATGTTTCCCTCTCATAGGAGCCTGGTGAGAAGGAGCGGTCTCTGTAGCTGGAGCGAAAGGCAATGACAGCAGCTGACTTGACTTTGCTGATGCCAAACAGCAGGTAAAACTTAGGCAGGGAGAACTCAGTCAGGCTCAGCCTCAGAACCTGCTTTGTCTCCTCTGAAACACAAAAACAAGCATTTACTTTGATAAGACACAGACTCTGGCTTGAGTACTCCTAGCTTTCTCACTGCTCCCATTATTAGTCATCTTCACTACATTTAATTCCTCACCACTAAAGTTGAGCTGCGAACAGGTACAGAGGGAGTGAATGATGTTGATAACCAGACCATGGGTGGACGCCCTAAGAGACAGTGGCCCAGTGGCTACCAGCAGGGTCACCACATGGAACAGGTAGGGCAGGTGAGCTGCAACATCCAGGGAATTGTTGAAGGACAGCATGAGCATATAGCGCGCCAAGATGGCGATGTCGTCCCACATCAGGTGCTGCTCCAGTGTGGGCGTTGGAGACAAGCAGGTCTTGTCTATGATCTTACACATCCGTCCAATCACCTGTCACAGAGAAGACCAACACTGAAACACTACAGAAACTAGTATTAATGCCCCACAGCTGTATGCTTCTGTGCACCAGTTAAGTTTCTCTTAAGAGTTTACACATAAGAGCTAAAGAGTCAGCACAGTTTCAAGATAAGTGTCACCAGTTCAGTCCCCCCTTCTTTTCCTGAGATATGACGTTGAGTAATGGCCAGAAAAGTGTTTTTGCTTATCATTATGATGTCTCAATGTTTGTGGGCCATAAAATCAAAACAATGAGATGAAAGAGGTCAAAACACATAAGAGATCTGACGTGAAGTGGCTTTGTCATTACAAGCCAACCTTCTCACATTATATATAATCATTTGATCCATTGTTAATTTAAACTAATGTGAGCAGCATCAACATTCCAAACCCGTGACTGCATTTTAACTATCAAAAATAGTTCTCACACTGAGTGGAACTAGCTTAGGTTCATCTTCAGCTCAATGTTGGGGACTAATAGCTGCAACTGATAACTTTTATAAAAAATAAAATAAAATAATAATTACTAATAAGTGTTTTTGTATTTGCGGAAACTGTCACCTCACCTCAGATGTTTTCAGAAACATATTTTAGTAAACTGTTGAGCTGTAAAATGAGACAGTCCAGCTGGTGGGCAGTGCTTGGTACTTTGGTTGACTGTATCCATATGGTGGTCAGGTCACTAACTCTCATTTTACAGCTGAACAAACACTAAAATATGTTCCTGAAAACATCTGAGGTGAGAAATAGGCAATACAGTAACAGAATCTTGATTCATATTTAATCAGCCCTGCCTAGTTCGACAGTTTGACCACAGTTCATGAGCAGTGACTGTTAGCTGCAGAGACTCCTTGGCTCTGACTGGTTGTTTTTGGTGCACTGTGGTCAATTCTTGCAAATACAACTGGAGGAAGTGGGAAGAGGAGGAAGAATGTGATTTTATTTCACAGACTATCTGTCTGAAGTACTTCTTTCAGAATATAGTGACAGTTTCAGCCATTGTGACACAAAGTTATTTTCAGCCTTCAGGCCTTTGCACACCATTAAAAATAATTACAATCTTACTTTGTGTCAATCAAATTTAAACAGTAACTGTACAACATTGATCCCTAATTAAGTTTTGAGAATAGGTTTGATTCTCTGTGCTTTACGCATCCATCAAAAGTCTTTAGAGAGTTGTTTGACCAAGAAGCAGTGAACAAAATGTGGCGTAACTATCCAAACACATCTGCCACAGGAGGGAGGAACAGCAACACTTCTTAATTCAGATAACCTATTAACAGGTTATATAGTAATATTCAGGTGGATGATGATGATGATGATGAGGAGAAGGAGTGGCCACAGTCAGGGAGACACCTTCGGTAGAGACGCATGTCTGGTTTTGCTAATTTCCTCAGTAGAATAAAATGCATTGGACTCAGTGTGCAACATCTCTGTGTGTAATGATTGTATCAGATGTCAGATTTTGTCAAACTCATAAAGTTTTATAGCTCAGATAAAGTATCACCATGTACAAGTTGTGGGAAACCATTATTATGTTTTGATCAATCTACTGTGCCTAGACCTGTAAGAACATGACAAATATGACTCAGAAGCAATCCACAGTGAAGACCCACAGTAAATACTATGCATGTCTTAGGATATGGGGCTGATACATGTGACGATATAGTTATGGTTATTAACAATTAGAACATTGACCGCGGAACCAGGGGGGCCAGGGGGGCCATGGCCCGGGTAACTTTTGTACTCTGACTAAGAGGGCTGCATTACGCAAATAGTAATAGTCATTTTGACCCACACTCCACCAGTTGGTGGCGGTAATAAACCAATTCGCTGTTTGCCAACTGCCATTAAACAGTAGAAGAAGAATAAAAAGCTGTAGCCTAGCGACAGGATGTCAACACAGGAACTTGGTGCACATGCATGAGCGTTTCCACTCCATATTTATTCCTAAATGGACGAATATGCCCTGAACCAGCTTTCATACCAATTTGCCGCTTGCTCCACCTGTCTGTCTGTCTGTCTGTCAGCTCCATCTTTCATGAGACAAACATGAAAGAAGACGTGCAGTTTATTGTGTTTCACCGGCGACGAGCTGTCATTATGTGCGACTGTTACACACGGCTGCACGCTCTTTATAACTCACTGTGTGAACCTATGTTGCATAATAAAGATTTGCCCCCTCGTAATTTTGAACCGCCCCCTCAGTAACTTCGTCCTGGTGCCAGGCTTGCCTTAACCTCAATCACTGCGTGATTATATAAAGGTAGAAAAATAAATAAATACAGAGGAGGAGAATAGAATATGAAACAGCTTTTATTTCATTAGAAACTAAATGAAAACAACGAAATAGGAGTGCTATTCCTGACCAGTGCGTCAAAAGACAAGCAGGCCAGGGAAACGAAACAAACAACCCCATGAATCTCTTTATTAATAGCCTATAAAATGACGTGTTTTCTTCTTCGGGACGGGAGAAGACACAAAATCAATGCATCTCTACAGGGCCGCCCCTCCCTAAACGCAGAACTACGCTGTGCGTAGGACCTCATCTTCCATGGGGGCCACACTTTGGGCGAGGGGACGCATTTGCGCATATGCGCAATGAGAGACCTGACGGCCCATGCGTCACTGCAATGATTGACAGCACTCGACATCTGAACAATCAGAGGTGTGCGCCGGCAGGCACTTGCAGAGCTGCAGCAGGTGAAGAGTCGTCCAAAAGAGCCTCGGGGGTATGTGCGGGGCCGGGAGGTCGGACGCTTCCAGAGAGGGGAGGGGGAGAAATATAGCTAAATAAGCTAAAAATGTCTCTGTATTTTATTTCTGTTTTCAGTGTTTAATTAAGGTGGGAGAGGCGGAGGCCTGAGGGAAAATAAGATTACATAGGAAAAACCCGTCTCCCTCTTTTATTTTATTTTCAGTGTTTAATCAAGGGTGGGGGATTGAGGTGGTGGAAGTTACTTTCTTTTGATGAGTAATTGATGGCTATTTGTGACTCAGATTTGTTTATTTATTTCAATTTGAAGTTATTTTTATTTAATATTCATTTATTTATTTATTTATTTCAGGTTGAATTTTTATTTTATTTGACTCATACAGCCAAACTACTGTATACGGTTCATTTGTTATTGCCAATAAAGGTTGTCAAGTTAAATGGCAAGTTGTTGTACGGTCATTTTGTACCTACGATACATTTGGGATGGGGGCCTCTGAATAAAATTTCGCTTAGGGCCCCAGTCAGGGGCAGCCCTGCATCTCTATTATTGTGCGGGCATAAATTCTCAGAGTTTTGCAGGAGTGGGCGGGAGTGTAACACACACATTGCGGTTGCGGGCGGTAATGGTCAGAAATTCAGCGGGTGCAGGCAGGAGCAGGATGAAGAAAACAGTCCCACGCAGGGCTCCAATCTGACAAACTATTTTATATGAATAAAAGCCTAAGTTGTAGCCTATCTGTGTTTTTAGGAGCCAAGTCACCACACACCTTGACTCACTCTCACCAACTGCTGCTGATAAAAACTCCCACTGACTGCTGCATTTTGATTTGATATTAGTGTGCCTATCAAGTGCATCGTTTATCAATATGTCATGCGTGAGCATTGCATTATGAGCTAACGGCGGGCACCTGCGCTGGCTGCATCTGGGAAAATGAAGAGACAGAAGTCAATACCTGATTTTTTCAAGTAAACAGAAAAAAACAAAATGATCAAATTACTCCAGCTTCCACTGTGGCCTCATCTGTGCGTTTCTGTATAAATAGGCTTGGCCTGTTGTGTGTGAATGTTAGAGTGGGATCAGGGGGGCTAATCTGAGCAAGCATGTGTTTGTGTTCATGCGTGTACTGTAGATGTGACAGTGTGGCGTCGGAATAAAAAAAGTGCTCCGCAATGTTATTTAATACATCAGTAATATTGTCTGTTTCAATGTATATGCCCCCCACCCCCTCTGCTTGACTTGAAATTATGGCCCCCCCTTGTTCAGATGCGTTCTGCGGTCCATGAATTAGAAAATAGCTTTTATTCAACTCTTGGATAACACTATCTCTGATCAGGAACTTTACAAGCTCATGGGTGAGAGTAAGACTTCAATGTGCTGTCTTGACCCAGTCCCCTCCATACTTTTTAAGAATTGTTTTAACTGTATGCTTCACTCTGTCGGTAAGATTATTAACATGTCCCTTGAAATCGGCTGTTTCCCAGAATCTTTCAAAATTACAGCTAGAAAACCTCTGCTGAAAAAAACAAACCTAGATGCTAATGTTTTTAATAACTATGAGCCTATATCAAATCTCCCATTCTTCAGTAAGATACTAGAAAGAGTTGTCTTTAACCAAATGATCTATTTCCTGAACACAAATAATATTTTCGAAAAGTTTCAGTCAGGGTTCAGGGCAAATCACAGTACTGAGACAGCCCTCACCAAAGTTGTCAGTGATCTCAGAACTAGCACTGATGCTAACAAGGTCTCCATTCTAGTCTTACTAGACATAAGTGCTGCCTTTGACACCATAGACCACAATATTCTTACTGACTGTTTTAAATTGGTTCCGCTCATATATAACAGGAAGAAAGTTTTTTGTTACTATGGGAGATCATGTATCAGGGATACATGAATTACCGTTTGGTGTTGCTCAGGGTAGCTGCCTTGGTCCTCTGCTTTTTTCATTGTACATGCTTCCATTGGGTGACGTCATGACACCCAACTATATATTTCACTAGACCCAAGTGATGACCAGTCCATTTGTCATCTGGATTGGCTGCAGTAGACAAGTGGATGCAAACCAATTTTCTTAAATTAAATGGTGACAAAACAGAAATCTTATTAGTTGGTCCCCAAGCAAAACGGGAGATAATTCTTTCCAAATTTGGCAGTTTGGCTGTGCAGGTTAAATCTGAAGTCACAGGTGTTATCCTTGACTCAGACCTAAATTTTAAATCTCACATAAAGAAGGTGACCAAAACAGCTTTTTTTTCCACTTATGAAATATTTCAAAGGTGCGACCATTCCTATCCCAACAAGATGCTGAAAAACTGGTACATGCATTCATTTCAAGCAGACTTGACCACTGTAATGCTCTTTTCACCGGTCTTCCAAAGCAATCCATTGACAAGTTACAATTAATTCAGAACTCTGCTGCCAGGCTGTTAACTAGAACAAGAAAGAGAGAGCATATCACTCCAGTTTTAGCTAACCTTCACTGGCTTCCAGTATCTTTTAGGATTGATTTTAAAGTGTTTTTACTTGTTTTTCAGGCTCCTAATGGGTTGGGACTAGGGCATTAACAGAAAAGTCGATTTGTAGTGTCGACGTCAGTGGCATCCCCCAATGTGAAAAATACATGCCGAGCAGTCACTGGTGGGCGGAGCCCGCGCGGTCGTAAAATCTGAGCTTTGCACGCACAGGGCTTGCGGACATCCGCTTTGAGTCTGCGCAGACCTCCGCAGTGTCCGTTTCGTGTACGTTCCGCCCGAGTATGTTCGGGCCTTCACAGACACACATCACGTGTGGAGATATTTCACTTTCCTCCGCTGTGTCAATGTGATGATGTAATCAAATGACTTGTCAACTTGACTTCGACTTTATTGACAGATAAGTCGACCTGAAAAAACAAAAAAAATCAAAGTCGTTAAAGCCCTAGTTGGGACCAGCCTACAATACTAATTCTTTGTCCTTTTATAATCCTTCACAGCCTCTTAGATCCTCTGCTGTTGGCTTTTTAAATACAAACTACTCTAACAAGAAAATTGTCAGCTCAGCCTTTTTTAAACTATACACCAAAATTATGGAACTCACTACCCAAGGACATAAATGATACAGGCTCTGTGAACATTTTCAAACGATGATTGAAAACCTATTTATTCAAAATTGCTTTCAACTAACTGTCACTATTCCCTGGTTTTTATCCCCATCCTTCACATTTTTTATCTGCTTCCATGCATTCCGCTGCTTTACTTTTATCTTTTACATATTATGTTGTTCTTGGTTTCATTATACAGAAATTGCACTTGTCTTTTTTTTTTTTTTTTTTTTCAAATTGTATTTGTCTGTTTTTATTTTGTTGTAAAGCACTCTGAGCTACACCTCCCTGTATGAAAGGTGCTATATAAATAAAGTTTATTATTATTATTAGAATTATTATTAAGAAAGAACTGAAGAGTAGCAGACAAGGCAGCACTGTGCTCTGCAGGCTGTCCTGTCATGACATCAGACACTTACAATGTGGATAACACCAGCATAAAACTCATGTATAGTCCCACAGCTATGTACACTTTTCAATTTGATCTATTTAAATTCAGTACAACGCTTTAGTAAAACGACATAAAATCAGTGAGGGAAACAGCACTTCAACTTAAACACTGACTGGCTTTTCTTTGTCAACAAGCTTCACAATGGTCACTATTCACTGCAGTGTTGGTGCCTACCATAATAGGAGCCAGGGCCTGGCTTTTCTATTGTGTCTGCTGCTGTATGTTGTGTTTGTTTATCTGAGTAGCAGACTGAATTTGGATCCAGAGGACACAGCTGATGGATAGTGAGTGAATGAGTTTGTCTCTTTGAATACTCTAAGACAGGAGTGATTTACAGCTTTGGATTGAATTCTTCCACTATTAAGTAAGTAGTCATTGCATTTAATGCTGCTCAGTGTCAAAGTGGTACAGAATCTAATTCTTTAACAAAAACTACATTAATTTATCCACCTTGTCACTTGGCTAGAAAATTTATGTATGTAGTAATTATCAGCTTCTGTATTAATATTATGGAATATAACACATGTTTACTTTAATGATATGGAAATGTATTGTTCTAATAAGACGTACCACTGAGATAGTAGAAACATTTTAAGGGTCACAACTATGTTGTCTAAAATGTTGTGTCAAACTCTACTGGCCTGGGGAGCCCAGGATGGTGGTCTGCAAACTCAAGTGGAATAAATAAGTTGCGATGTGAAAGAGAAGCTCTGCAGAGGGTCTGAAGAAGGTTTTGAGATTTGAACATGCAAATGGAGCATTCCGATGTAGTTTGACGTAAGAAAAAAGAGCCAAAAGATATACTGGTTTTAACTCAAGCTGCTGGGAGTACCTTTGTCAGCTCATTTAAATCAGGGCTTAAAACATTACTATTTACTGCAGTTTACCAGTGAACTAGATATGTAACTTATTGTAAGGATAATCTGTAGCTATCGTTTTTATATTTGTCTGCTGTTGCTTTATGTTTGCTTTTTAAATGCATTTTCTGTACTGTTTTTAACTATTTATTGTCTTGCTTTTAGCTTTTGTTTTTAATGATCTTTTGTTCCTTTAATGTTTCTCTTGTAAAGCACATTGAATTGCCTTGTGTATGAATGGTGCTATATAAATAAAATTGCCTTGCCTTGCCTTTAAAGGGTCAAAGGATGATGTCAGAGGCACTTCAGTTCCACTTAAGTATGCATTATGTCCGAGTGCATGTGTGTATTTTGTCCAGAACCAGAATATCATGTTGGTACTGCTTGTTCCTTTTCTTCTTAAACTACCTCTCTCTGCTGCATTTAAAGAATGTCTAGTCGTGAAACTCCATCCTTTTAGTGCAACACACACTGATTGAATTGTACAGCCATTGCGCTGACGGCGGTAGCACACACCAGACGCTCTGTGCAGGAGAAGTATTCGAGGTGTGTAGCACTACAGAGCACCTTTGAGTTTCCTTGCTGCGCTCTTATGATAAACTTGTCTCGCCACAATAGCTTGGATGTGCTCATCCAGGAAGCAATTGAGATTGAAAAAAAGCTACTTTTCTGAAGCAAGACACTGCTGGTGTATGCTTTTAATCAAACACAAGGAACAGTTGTTTTGACATGCATCATGTGCAGACATCCACGAGCCATGAGAAGAAAATCACATACGTCCCAGAAAGAAAGAATGAATGCGGTCAATCAGAGACTAGTTAGCTCACTCTAATAGTTGATTTGAACAAGGCAGTATTACTATGACTCCTTTTAAATGCCACTATTTAAAGCAGCAGACCTAAACACAAAAGGGGGGCTGACCTCAGTTTGCATTATCAGTAGAATAAATAAAAGTTGTGTGTCAGGCCAAACATTTACCTGCTGTGGTTTTTAAGAAAACAAGATGAGAACCTTTTGAAGATGAAGTCAATGTTACAACTATTTCACTGGCTTACTACATGATAACATGTAAAATTACAAATTCTCTCAATCAGGCAGTTTTTTCACCAAATAAGATTAGATGAGATAAGATAAACTTTTTTGTCCCAAATGGGAAATCTGTTTTGGGCAGATGAATGAATATAATGCAACCAGTGTGAAAATATCAAGCAATTAAGTACTTGTCTCTCTTCAAAGGAAAATTGCATTTATTGTATTCTAGACTTTCCTTCTCTTTATTTAGAAACAACACAACATATTAAACACAAATACAACAGAGCAATGACCCAACATAGTATATGTAGTGAATATGTGACTGATCTCTGAGTCAGGAAACAGCCTGCAAAGATTCAAGGAGGGCATGTACAATGTTCATCCCCTTCCGTGTTTTTCCTTGGATATTTTAGTAATTGACCAACACAAATTAGTCAAAACTGGCGATTTGAAATGAAAAACAAAACAAAACAAAACAAAGAAAACAAAAACTATTAAAAAAGAAGTTGTGCGTGCATATGTATTTACCCCCTTTGCTATGAAGCCCCTAAATAAGACTTGGTGCTACCAATGACCTTCAAAAGTCATATAATTAGTTAAATCAAGTCCACCTGTGTGAAATCTAAGTATCACATGATCTCTGTATATATACACCCACAATGACCAAGGTGCTCTCCAACAGGAACAAAATTCAGGAGAAGTAATGATCAGGGATTGGTTCTAAAAAAAAAAAATACAAAAAATAAAAAAACTTTGAACATGCCACTAAGCACCATTTAATCCATTACTACAAAATGAAGAACCCCCCCCCCCAACAAAACCAAATAAATCACACCTGCCATGAGAGGGCTGCCCATCAAATCTCAAGGACCAGGCAAGAAGGACATTAATCAGAGAGACAACGAAGAGAACAAAGATAACCCTGAAGGAGCTGAAGAGCTTCACAGCAGAGACTGGAGGATCTGTTAATAAGACCACTTCAGGCTATACACTCCACAGGGCCAAGTTTTGTTAAAGAGTGAGCAGAAAAAAAGCCATGCTTAAATAAAGAAATAAAAACATCTTTGAGTTCACCTGGTCAATTAAATCACACACCTCCAGACTCCGCAATAGTTTCTACCCCTGGGCCATAAGAACTGCCAACAAACACTGATCCCATGTCTTCAAGACATGAGGTAAGATATGAATGTTGATCCTAAACAAGGCCCAAAGGCCGAAACATCATCATCAGCAACAGCATCAAAAAAAAAAAAAAAAAAAAAAAAGAAATAACAGAAATGCATATGGAGCCAGAATGTGTGACATTTGATTCTCATTATGAAATGATATAAAACCTGTGAAAGGCATCATTAAACATTTAATGATGCTTCTTACACGTCATTTCTACAATCTAAGTGAGAAGTGGCGCACATCTCTTTCAGGCCTCAATTTGTGACCTTTAGATATAAAATATCATCACTCGTGTGAAATGTTGTTATACATAGTATAAGAATTCTTCAGTAATGGCCAAAAATGTGTTTTGTGAAGTTACAGTGACCTTTTACCACCAAAACCTAATTAATTTATCTTTGAGTCCAACTTGACGTCTGTGTTAAATAAAAAAAAAAAAAAGTCCTTCAAATAAGTTTTTGTCCTACTGACAAGGCTTATTCTAATTGGAATATAATGTAAATGCCTACTTTTAAATAAAAAAAAACAAAAACCTACATGACTTGAAGGTGTCAGTCTGTTAGCCTTTCAATTGTATTTAAGCTCAATAAACACATAATATTTGACCAGAATTTTTCCCATTTGTTTCGGACATTAAAATCTTCTTCAATTTGGGATTGTATATATAAAGAAGAATAAATTCAAGACAACAACAATAAGGAACCCTCCAACATTTCAAAACATTCAAAGTTCTTGATGTAACGACCTTCAAAAATGAGAATGAATTAATTAATTGACAATCATATTTCTTGTTTCAAAGGGTGGTTATTTTGGATTAGGTTAAGTACAAATTTGAAAATTACATTTTCCTGCCATTGTACTAAAAAAAAATATTGCCATAATAATTTTACCTCCATCAAATATTACATCATAAATGAGGCTATGCCTTTTACAGAACATCTGCTCAACTATTTGAAGCCTAGTCCACACATATACAGGCATTTTTAAAATCAGCGCTTTAAAACTAAATTTCGACGAGCGTTTTGGCACCGTTTCGGGAAAATCCCAGTCCTAATACGGCTGAAGCATATCACATTAAAAATGACATACATGCGCATACCGTTATAAACAAGGAGATTAATGACGTAGCAGAGAAACATGACTGCTGCTCACCGATTATGTATTTGTTATTGAAGCATTAATAACAGCAAATGTGTTTCATTGTAGGAGAGGGGGTTGTAGCCGATTCTGTGGTCTGGCACAGACCAGTGGTCCGTGCCAGAGACCACTGGTCCCTACCACTAGGGGGCGCTAAAGACACTGGTCCGTGCCAGCTCCTCAGTGGTCTCCCCTCTGGTCCTTTTGCATTAGCCAGTTATTAAGTGGTGTTATGGAGCGACTTTTGCCATTTTAATACACTTACATGAACAGATGTCAGAGATCATAATAATTTTATCTATGAATTACTACCATATAATGTCTGTATGATTTATGCAGGCCGTACCAGCTCCTCAGTGGTTGTGACCAGCTGGTCTCTGGCACGGACCACTGGTCCCTACCACTAGGGGCGCTAAAGACACTGGTCCGTACCCATGGATGTATTCCTCAGTGGTCTCTCCCATAGACTGTATCTGTATTTGTTTCTGCTAAGTGGTGGATAAATATAAAGTAGCATCAAATTGAAACACTTAAATAAAGTACAAGTACCTCGAATGGGTTTCTGTGCACAACAGGAATTTATTTGTTGAAAAACAAAAACAACACCACACACACATTTTAGGTGTTACCGCTGCCACCTCGCAAGGATGTGAAAGAATGTGTTGATCGTGGGCATCTGGCACGTGCTTGGGGGCTTGGGATCATTGTTACTCAATCATTGTTCCCAGGGTTCTTTCGGCGTAGTACCTGGAACAAGCCTCCATCCTCATTAGGATGTCAATAGTGGCCTGCATAAAAGAAAACATGTCAGTCCAGGACAACAGAAAAAAAGAGGACACATTACCATGTATATTAATGTTAAATTAATTATATTTACGGGTGATCAAGTAAGTAGTAGTAAGGTAAATGTGGTAGAAATGTGACATTTGCCAATAATGTAATAAAACATTTGAGCCAATAACATAATAACTTTTTTGCCAATAATGTAATAAGTTATTACATTATTGGCTGGTTATTATGTTATTGGCCTAGTATTTAAAAACCCTTTGAAAATGTAATAACTGGTGCTGATAATGTAATAATATTATATATGACTGCAGTTCTTGGGAATAATACACTTTTTTGCAGTTTTTGTGCAGTTCACTGAATTATAAATAAGTACAGTGGACAAATTTAAGATTTAGATTCTCTCTCTATCTCTCTTGCTTGCTCTCTCTCATTATTAATATTGATCATAAAAAATGATATTTGATCCTGTAACACACCTGTAGTGATGTCATCCAGGTGTTTAACAGAGGGTTTAACACAACTCTATATATAACAGCCTATAGATCACATCTGGATTCTGTAAGGAACTGGAGCTGTTTTATAAAATATACGTTTATATTGTTGATATATGTGACAATAATTAATATCCATCTAATAAAAGACAACAGGTCTGACACAACTGGAGCAGAACAATTGAACCTCGATAGTAGGCTGACAGATGATTTTCGCTCCCACTCCAAACCTCTAAAATAGCTCTCTCTCTCTCTCTCTCTCTGGATGTTGAGGTGTCAAATGAATTAACAATATTTAAAAAAAAATAAGTTATTTCGTTATTGGCTCAAAGGTTTTATTACATTATTGGCAAGTTATTACATTATTGGCTTTATTACATTTCCAACACGCTCCCCGTGACTAAATTAAGCACTGCGCAGATTACAGTCTTCAAATTGTGCACTTTATAATTCTATCTATCTATCTTGCACACGCACGCGCACGGAATCACACACTGCCTGTATTTTCTTAGAGGCTACATACTAGTCTACGGTATTATGACTATAACTAGCTACAGGCTTCAAATTTCTTAATAATTTTATTGAGATATGGTAGATGTGCTAAAAAAAAAATACAATGCAGTTCACTTTAACTTTTCAGTTAGGCTGGTCAAAGACACAATATGGCTCGAATCTAAAAAGAGTCTGAACACCATCTAAACAAGAAGAAGAACAACAACAATAATAATAAATTACTTACACCGGTCATTGGAATGGGCCTGGGAATCCAATGATTCCAATCCAAGCAAAGCCTACATCCAAGATACCTTATTCGTCGCTCTTCGTGGTTATAGAATGCGGCATATGGTCATTATAATGGTACCTGCCATCAAAATTGAAACTTGCTCCTGATTGGCTACGAACTTAATCACACGCGGTTTCCCTTGTTTGATTGGTTTAAAGGTAGTGGTCATGCAGCCATGAGATGATCGAGAAACTCCAAAAAGAGCAAGAAAGAAAGAAAGAAAGAAAGAAAGGCAAAAGACAAAGCCAAAAGAATTTCATTTTTGTAGACTATGTATTTTATTTATATATATATATATATATATATATATATACACACACACACACACACACACACACACACACCTTTTGAATATGCTCAATGACCAGGTGAGTCAGATTTACCATGTTGATTCTGGCAGTAGATCTTCCAAAAGAAAAGTCACACAATGAGAAAGGGTAGAAGGTTTGATTGCTTTTTAGGATTTTATTTTTGTAATGAGGCAAGCAATTACAATGAATAGGCTACTTCAAAACCCACTCCTGTGGTCAAGACAACAGGTACATGACAAGGACCGCAGGACAGACCAGTGTCTTTAGCGCCCCTAGTGGTAAGGACCAGTGGTCCGTGCCAGAGACCAGCTGGTCACAACCACTGAGGAGCTGGTACGGCCTGCATAAATCATACAGACATTATATGGTAGTAATTCATAGACAAAAATATTATGATCTCTGACATCTGTTCATGTAAGTGTATTAAAATGGCAAAAGTCGCTCCATAAACACCACTTAATAACTGGCTAAAGCAAAGGGACCAGAGGGGAGACCACTGAGGAGCTGGTTCAGACCAGTGTCTTTAGCGCCCCTAGTGGTAGGGACCAGTGGTCCGTGACAGAGACCAGCTGGTCACAACCACTGAGGAGCTGGTACGGCCTGCATAAATCATACAGACATTATATGGTAGTAATTCATAGACAAAATTATTATGATCTCTGACATCTGTTCATGTAAGTGTATTAAAATGGCAAAAGTCGCTCCATAACACCACTTAATAACTGGCTAATGCAAAAGGACCAGAGGGGAGACCACTGAGGAGCTGGCACAGACCAGTGTCTTTAGCGCCCCCTAGTGGTAGGGACCAGTGGTCTCTGGCACGGACCACTGGTCTGTGCCAGACCACGGAATCGGCTACAACCTCTGCTGCATTGTAGTGCCAGTGTCTGTCTGACATAGGTTTTCCGACATCACTTTTGTCAATGTACAAACCTGCTGTTGTCACATAATAGGCACCTGTAGCAGCAGCATATCCACATTTCATTGCTCTATGTGTGTGTGTGTGTGTGTGTGTGTGTGTGTGTGTGTGTGTGTGTGTGTGTGTGTTTGTGCGTGTGTATGTGTGTGTTAGGGCTGTCAAAATTGCTCAAAAATGACGTTCGAATATTCCTTCTAAAAATAACTCATAGGTTCGGACCATTCGAATATTTTCTTTTTTTCGCATTATGTCCACAAGAGGGCAAACTAATACAAGGAAATATACTTGTATATGTATTAATACAAGAAAACATAACTACTTGTAGGTATCTTTATTTCAACATTTACATACCTACACATTAAAACACATAAAACAATTATCTGTAACATTACGTTATAAACGGCCGCGGACCTCGCCCTCCGTCAGGCCATACAACATGCGGAAGCGCTATGAATAGCCTCGAAGTGCCGAGAAGCGAAGCCGGTTTCCTTTCGGCACGCCACACCGGCTGCACCGCGCCGCGCAGCTCCGTGGCTGGCTCGATCGTTTCAGCGTCTGGCCCAGGTCAATGCCCACTCGCAAAGAGGACAGCTCAGGTGGTGTTTTTTTTCTCTCTCCACAATCGAATATCAATTTTCACATTCAAAGGTCCATTTTTTTTTTCAAATTCGAATTTAAATTCAAATTTAGAATATTCGTTGACAGCCCTAGTGTGTGTGTGTGTGTGTGTGTGTGTGTGTGTGTGTGTGTGTGTGTGTGTGTGTGTGTGTGCCACCTCCAAAAAACTACCCACTGCATAAAAACACGAAGCTGCCAGAAGCTGTTACTCTTGGCTGAGGGCGAAGTTGCACTTGGTAGCTCTGGAAATGTGTGGGGACATAAGTGCAGGCAGATTCAGAATCTCCTCATGTGGCAGCCGGTATTTTGACCGGATGGCACTGTCTCTGAGGACATCTATCGGACTGAAGTTTGTCCTCATAAAATGATTCATATGAACCAAATGGCTACGCGGACGGCGACACCTTTGGTTCAGTTGATTGAGCTTAACTCTATGCTGTAACGCAGCCATAATCTCGTCTACAATGAACCAAGCAGAGGCGACATGTCTGATCACCTATATAGCTGGTGCCGCTCACTTGATTAGTTTCCAGCCGGCCTCATTATACTTCAATTTGATCAATTTGTCAAGTATCTATCAGATATTCAGTATATGTGTTTTTTTGGGATTTTATTTTTGTTAAGTGTCTTTGAGTGTTTTGAAAAGTGCTATACAAATAAAATGTATTATCATTATTATTAGCCTTCTAATATTATTATATAGTGGTGGGGTACAGCCTGTAGCCTTGTCAGAAAAAAAAATGCTCAGTTAGTTAGCTCCATTAAATAAATGAATGAATGTATGAATAGATAAATAAACCTATATATTCATAATATTCAATATTCATTATTATTTTTCATAAAGTTAATTTTAAACTAATGATGTTATTTGCGCAAGGAGTCTAGATGTGAATTCTACTGCAATTGTCCATTTAAAAAGCATAATTTTTGCCTAATAAAGGCAGAGAGGATGAACGGAGCGCATCACTAAGGGGCATTACGAGTGGTTCAGACCAAAGCAGACTCTGGGAAACAGCCCGTAAGCTTAGGGGAGACCTTAAGATACAACTTACGATGCACATAGCGCTACGAAGGCTCTGGAAAATGGGACCCAGATCAGTCTCCATTATATGTTGTTTTTCACCTGAGTCAATCTTATAAACTCCTGCATGGGCAGAGGGGCGTTTACACACTTATTATAAAGCTAAAATACCAATAAATGTTTAACTTTAACAAATACATTTGAACAGTACAACCAAACTCCTTTAATAGTTTCAGGATGGTGACAAGCAGGAGAGGGGAGTTTGGTTTTACTGTTTGAATGTATTTATGTACTATTACTAGATGTCTAGTAATGGCAACCCGTTTTTACACCAAAACAGCTTTAATATGTATTTTGAGTTTGGATATGTGATACCACTTTAGTTTACCGTGCAGTTCTTTTGTGATACCACAATGTCAATCAGGACATTTGATCCTATTATTGATCAAGTTATTACATTACTGGGTTTTATTACTCTTTTTTATTACACTTTTTTTTTTAAGGTGCAATTTTTCATTACATTTTCAGGAAATGATTCCATTATTGAGTGCAACAGTCCCTCACATCCAACTTAGAATATAGATCTTAAATGAGGTTTTACTGTTGAGGAGAAACTTTGTATGCTCCCCCATATGAAGTCATCCACACTGTAGGTAAGGATGACAGTGCAGTCCTGATCGTGCCACTAAAAAACACCAGCTGAATCACCTGTCTGTTTCTCTTCCTGCTCTCTGTGCTCAGTAGTATAGTGAGGCATATGCCAAAGTATAAACACACTTCTTGACCTTCTATAATGTTAGTAGCAGTCGCTATTCCACTGAATCTGTAGTGCCAGCAATATTGGTGGGCCCGATGTAAAGAAGATTGTACCAGTTTTTGTATTCTTCTGTAGCTTTGCCTGTCTGTCCAAAGAGTGAAGCTGTGTATGGAATACCTCTGTCTCTATCTCTGCATTTCACCATTTGTCCTATTTTCAGACTGACATCAGTTCCCTGATCTGAATCACTATGTGTCTCTTTGTAATTTGTGTGCTGGTCTGCTTCATTCTGCATCCTAGTGGTCACTCTTGAGTGCTTTGTTTGCCTCAGACCCTACTGACCCTCAGTTCTTGTTTCTTCTGTGCCCTCTATGCTATTGTCAACATTCTCCTGTCCTTCCTCCATGTCTGTGTCATTTTCTCTATCATCATTCTTGACATCTCAATCCTTGTTTTCTGTATTCACTTCTCTCCGTCTGAGATAATGAATCCTAATGAAGGTCCCACCACTGCACCATCCTCACAGATGGCAACTCCTGGTCCTTTCCACTCCTCTGGATAATCTACTCACTTGTAGTACCCTTTGTCACCCATTCCACAGTGCTCTCCACATTCTTTCTGAACATTCTGCTTCTGATAAAGTCTTTCTTGGGGCATACAAAGCAGAGATGTGATGTCTAATGTTGCACGGTATACTGATACCAAAGGTAGACCACAGTACTTAAACTCCACGGTACATATGATACCATAATGTTGGAGTACCGTAGTACTACGGTACCTCATAGTACCACTACTGTGGAGAGTTAAAAGTCCAGTCGCAAGAGGGTGAGTGTCCATGCCCCGTCCAATAACAGCGTGTGCGCTGTCCAATAACAGCGCGTGCTGGCCACCTGGCACTCAATATGTCCAGCAGTGGTTTGTTTTCCAGAGACATTTCGGGTATGAGCTGAGCTACTGAGTATCTTTAAGCAGTGAAAGTTATTAGGCCTAATTATTTCTTTTTACTTGTAGGCTAGATTTGTTTATGTACAGTGGGTACAAGTCTAATTTGGCCGCATCCCCGCGTGAATCACACGTGAGAAACTGAGGCCGGCAGTTGAGGGGGAAAGGGGGGTTAATTACTATATCCAGGAGAAGCTGCAGTGTGCGCAAATAACCACCAGGTGGCACATGTGAGCAGATAATATCATCCCCCTTCTAAAACTGCCACCCTCTTCCCATCGCTTGTGTCATTTTATCAATGAATGTGGTATTACTGCTATTTCAACATTCAGGAGGTTTCGCGCACATTGAGTGAACAGCTGCAGCTGAGCTGCGCTGTGTTTCTGTCACCAGATCCATCACTAATTCATAAACATACACAAATATTCAAGTCTCAGTTCACATGTACTGCAGCGAATGCTTCTGTAGGATACTGTAAGTCACATAACCAGCCACATAAAGAAAGAAAATGTAACATTAACAATTCTGCGTAGGGCTGGACTCGATTTCAATTACGATTTTAATAAGAAGACTTTGTTTTCAAGCCCCAAAGGCCAAGATCTAATTCTAAGTGGTCTGTTGTTGACTTGTCTGTTTAAATTTAACACTGGATCACAGTTTAAAATGTAGTTTATATTCATAAATGAACTCTGCCATGGCCTGTTTTAACGATGGACCGCTAATATCCGTCATAAAAAATGTTGAAAATTGCAATAGCCTAAATCAAAATTTTAAACAATAGTATACTGTAAATCAGAATCGCTGTTGCTGCTCTGAGATTTACAGTGACGGTAAATAGTTAGATAATGCATCTAAAATGTAAAATGGGCTACAACATTTATATATATATTACATTACTATACAATCGTCTCATAATCACTTTATTTGCCAAATTCATCAGACAGATACACAGGAATTTGACTTGGCAATCAGCGCTAAAAAACTATGACAATAATGCACATTAGCTGCAACAAGATATGATTCCATAAAAAACTAACAACAAAACAAGTATTGTGCGTGTCGTGCGTCATGTGTAAATGCACATGAGGACACACATACTGTACAATATGAAGAAGACTGGACCTCATTTAGCGCTTGTAAAATGTAAGTATGCATGTTCGGATACAGGCTTTTCAACACGAAACAGACAATCCCAACAGTTTTATCAAACATTTTATTTATTTTTTATCTTTTTCGGGCGGGTGGTGGTGGTGATGGTGGTGATGTGCCAGAAGGAGCTGAGGACATTCATCTGGCTCTCTCACCGCTCACTGACCGGAAAATACCGGTTTTCTTTATAGGACTATTAGCGATTATATTCAAAACCGTTAAACAGAGATGAATAAATAACCTAATCAAATACAGTGCTGGTGTTAAATAATAATTATTATTAATTATTTTGGTATTTTTTTAATGAATGAGATGAACACAGAACATGAATTAACAGTATCATGGCTAAGATCCTAAGAACGATCTTTATTGGGAAACGCGGCCATTTCAGCTCTGTCGCAATCCTCCCCCACCCCATTCACCCCCGGCCATCGAATGAATGAGAATAGGCTGCCTGTTACGTTCAGAATGGTTGTTTGTGTTCCCCTACTTAACCTGTATTGAAGTGGTAATGATTCAGTTAAAGGTGAGAACAGTGAAAGTGTTCAATTAAATACCAGAGATTTCTATGATGTTTTTGCAGCAGTATTAAAACACCATTACTGCAAGTGAAACATGAGACTCTTCATAAAGTTTATATATGTAATGTTTTGTTTTTTTGTGTGTGTGTATCTCTTTTTATCTACTTTAACACTACTCGATGCTGCAGAAGAATAAATGAAAGTTAAAAACTATAATACTGTCCATAAAGAAACACACTATTTTTTCAATTTCACAATTGGTGTTGCTCGCAGGGAGCGGCGGCGGCGGCGGACCTGCACTGTGCCTCTGTTTTGACGATGTAATTAGATGAATTAACATGTCCAAGGTTAGAGGTGGGGCACACCCCAGATCAGCTGATAGGAGGGCTGAGAAAATGAATGAATGAATGCGTGTGAGACACACGCGTTGCACGCGCGCCCCCTCCTCCTCCTCCCTCACCTGTAGTAACTTACATGATTGAAAAATGGAGCGGCAGTCGCAGCTGAAGAGGAAAGGTGCGTAGACAGGGAGAGGCTTAAAAAGCGTAAAGCACTACAGCGAAGTGCTGTAAAATAACTGACATGTTTTATTTTGTAGTAGGCTACTCTGTCCTCATCTCACACATTGTAAGTCAAGCTATTGAAACAAAGGCTTTGAAAGATTCATCCTCAACTTATACCTTCAAAACAAATAAATAAACATTTTTCCATCTCTGTGCATGCACTTTCATGTTTCTGTGATCAAACAAACAAACCAAATCCACCCCACACAAGTATTATTTAAATGAAATAACAATATAGCCACAAAATGAAAATTAGGCCACTTTTATCTTTCCCTGAATAAAATTACACAGCGCAGTCATGAGTCAGTGAGCACCCAGCGCCCTCGCCCTGCTGAGCAGACATCTCAGAGCAGCCACCACCAACAGCGATTCCAATTTACAGAATGCTACAGTATGCTATAAAATTTTGATTTAGGCTATTGCAATTTACAACATTTTTTATGACGTTATTAGCGGTCCATCGTTAAAACAGGCCATGGCAGAGTTCATTTATAAATATAAACATTTTAAACTGTGATCCAGTGTTAAATTTAAACAGATAAGTCAACAACAGACTGCTTAGAATTAGATCTTGGCCTTTGGGGCTTGAAAACGAAGTCTTATTAAAATCGAAATTGAAATCGAGTCCAGCCCTACGCGGAGTTGTTAATGTTACATTTTCTTCATTTTCTTTCTTTATGTGGCTGGTTATGTGACTTACAGTATCCTACAGAAGCATTCGCTGCAGTACATGTGAACTGCGACTTGAATATTTGTGTATATTTATGAATTAGTGATGAATCTGGTGACGGAAGCACCACGTTCATTGATCAAATGACACAAGCGATGGGAAGGGGGACACTTTTTATTTGGATGACCCCCTCAACTCGAGCACTGGCGACAAGTTTGAGTAGACTGATATATTTAATTTATTCTCTAACAGGACGTAAACATTTCTGTGACTTCCTGTATATTCTGCTTTGAAGACTGCTGAAAACTGTTAGGTTCATGAGCGCCACACTTCATCGCAACTGACATTGTGATCGAAGTTGGAATTGTCTCTAAACCATTTTAGCAGTATTCAAACTCTCTGCTGCCACCTGGCGGCTACAGTTGCCAAGTGCACCCCCCCCTCAACTCCTCACGTATCATGCTTCACGCTTTGCGTGAGAAAAGTGGCCAAGTTAATCTGTTACCCACTGTATGCTACAGTGATTTGTTTTCCACAGAGCTCTACGGTGCGAGTATTTTACTTGCGTTTGCAACTAAAAATAGTTTTGTGCGAGCAAAAGAAATCATTCAGGAGCACGTTCTGCGAGTACAGATTTCAACCAGCAGCAGAAACGACAGGCAAATTCTGCCGGCTGTGGGTTGAACACGGGTCACAGATACGACACCATAGATACCATAGTGCTCCACGGCGCAAGATTACAGTTTACCGGCTCCAGGTCCAATAATTTCAATAATTTAAATTTAAATTTCCAATAATTTCCTTGATGTCATGACTGCCCAGATATACCTAAACAACCGAGCCGTGGCGGCACACAGGTATGTGACGTCTCAGGAGAAACAAGCTGCTCACATTTCTCTCTTTGTGGCAGGGAACGGTCCACAAACCTCACCACACTTTAGGGACTGTTCTTAACTTGTCAGAGAAGGAGGGTGGCTAGGTGATTTTTATTTTATTTATTTATTTTATTTTGATCCCATCTATGTTAATCACTTATTGATGCTGTTCTTGAAGTATGAATAAGTCAATAAGTAATTTATTCCATTGAAATATCATTGATGTATGATAGAAAAGTGATTTGGGGGGCGCTGCTGAGCTTTAATGGAGTAGGACGTGAGTTTGGAAGCTCCTGCCGATTTCGTTTAAAATTGTATTTCATCTGCGCTTTATGGTCACATATTTAGTCTTGTCTTACTTGGCAGTACATTTTGTTGGGAAGTTTAACTCTGGACTGCGTAAAATGTCTGGAAAGAACTCTAAGACTCGCAATACTATTCAGACACAACTGAGGCCTGGTCTACAAACTGCGACCACATCCTCGAGTGAACCGTCGGCTCCTGCAGAGGCCGCCTCGATGCATGCTAACCCTGACACCGCTGCCCTCAAGCTCGAGTTACTGGCCTCTCTGAGGAAAGATATTGCTGATATTTTTAAAAAGGAACTCCACGATACTCTCAGGGATGCTCTGTCTACTATCAAGCTCGACCTGCAAGCGGTGAAGACACAGCTGGCGAATGATAAAGCTGCTACCGATGCTACCATGTCCATGCTACCGATGCTACCATGTCCATGCTAAAAGACCCTCCAACCTACACCCAAACCCGGTGATCGTCCACGAGCCATTGTGTGCAGATTTCATTATCATAGTGACTGTGTTGACATTTTGCGCCGCACTAGGGAGCTCCGACAGATTAAAGTCAGAGGCCTGACCATCTCAGTCTTCCCTGACCTCACTGCCAAGATAGCTCAGGCTCGGGCTGCATTCAACGAGGTCAGGCGCCAACTTTGTGGCATTGACAGTGCTCGGTATGGTCTGATTCATCCAACGCGACTTCGCATCACATACAACAGTGTTGAGAAGGACTTTGTTTCAGCGGACGAAGCCAGCGACTATGTCAAAACCTTGATTTCTGGGTGAGATCCAATAGCTTTTCAGATCTGTGTTCTATTATTGCTTAGAGTTTGTGGACCCACTTGCCTTAATTCTCTACCTGTGCACTATTCGATGGTTTTTTGGTTTGTTGCACTTACTAGGTTAGTGTCACTGTTGTTTGTTTATAGCATGTATTTTTCTTCCCTGCAATCTTACTGGATACTGTTAACAAGGCTATACCATATTTTGTATTTTTGTACCTCAGATCCGATCAACACCACCTTATTTTATGCTTTCTTCATCTATTTGTACAGTATTTAAAGTATTGTTATTTGTTAATTGGTATTTTCATGTGCTTTACTGTATCCATCTGACCTATGTGGAAATTTGATTTGTGTTATTAAGGCGATCATCTTTGTTGTTTTGTTGGTATGTTCACCTTTTGATGAAACAATATTTTGTAATGTGAGTTTTTTCTAATATAACATTTATCTAATTGAGCGCATACTGTTAAATAGTGTGAAGTCGGCAGGAGTTTTTTTTTTTCTCTCTCTTTTTCTCTCTTACTTTGATTTGTTCTGCGTAGTCTCCGTGTTGTTCAAACATTATTGTGGACAACTTTTGGTTATTGTGGGAAACACTGCTGTCTCCTTTGTTCTGTGGTTATATGGGGACTTTGGGTGTATTTGTGTTTAGGGGTATGTTGGGGGGAGGGTGTCCCACCTTGGCTGTCTGTGACCATTTGCATTTTTGTTGTTTTTATTTAAATGGTTAATTGCAATATAGATCCCAGCAGTGCTGGGTCAGGCACACCTCTCAGATTTATTAGTTGGAATATCAGAGGTATGGGTAATCCTATTAAGAGATCTAAGGTTTTTACACACTTGAAACGTTTAAACTCTGATATAGTATTTTTACAGGAGAATCACCTTCGCATTAAAGATCACCATAGGTTACATTGCCCTTGGGTGAGTCAAGTCTTTCACTCAAACTTTAATTCAAAAGCTAGAGGGGTTGCCATTTTAATTAACAAAAACATTCAGTTCTCATCCACTGATGTTATCGCTGATAGGAATGGCAGATACCTCATAGTTGCTGGTACCCTAATGCAAAAAAAGGTTTTGTTGGTAAATGTATATGCCCCGAACTTTGGTGACGTTGAATTCGCTAACAGATTGCTGAGTAACATCCCCTTCTTGAATACTCACCTGCTGATCCTCAGAGGGGATCTAAATTGTGTTTTTGACCCAATCTTAGATCGCTCTAATCCTCGTAATCTGACTCAATCTGCTATGTCTAAAACGTTCTCTGATTTTATGAAACAGAATGGTCTGTCCGTGGATCCGTGGAGATCTCGTAACCCCTCTTTTAAAAAAAATTCTTTTTTCTCCCAGGTGCACCATTCATATTCTAGGTTTGATTACTTTTTTATTGACAATACTCTTCATTCATGTGTAAATTCTTCTGACTATTTAGGTCCACGCAGCGGACGGTGGTGCTGGTCCTCCCTCGGGAGGGCACTATGACGACTGGACCCCAAACCCTCTCCTCTGGGGAGGGAGGGTTCAGTCGGACCACAGCCCACTGTCCAATGCACTCCTGTAGGACAACGCAAACACAGTGAGGGAAGACGCGAGGTTGGAAGAACTGGCACACTGTGCCGAGGAAAGGGGAGTGGAGATCCTGGCAGTCCAGGAGCACAGAAGAGTGCACACAGACCAGCCAATTAACTATTGCAGAGTGGGGGGGGGTGCACGTTCATCACCTCATCTGCATGGCGTAATGATGCCCAGGCGGCAACAGGTGGCGTGGGACTCATGGTGAGCCCCCGAGCATGAAAGGCCCTCCGTAGTGTGCATCCACACACCAACAGGATCCTTAGTGCTGACTTCGAGGGAAACCCAGTAACAACGGTCATGAGTGTGTACTCTCCCACCAACGTGGCACCGATTGAGGAAGTGGAAAGGTTCTACGATGACCTAAGAACAGCGATCCACCATGTGCCTGCTCACAACTTCCTCATAATCCTGGGGGACTTCAATGCGAGACTTGGACCGGAAGACGCACCCTTCACGTACCACGACGACACCAACCACAACAGAGAACATCTAGCTGGCCTCCTCACGGAACGTAACCTACTGGCCGCCAACACCCTGTTCCGTAAGAGGATGGGCAAGAGATGGACGTTCCACGACCGAGCCACCAGTATGCGACGTCAACTGGACTATGTACTGGTAAGGAGGAAGTGGAGGAAGTCCATCTTGAATGCGGAGTCCTACAGTACATTCGACTCTGTAGGCTCCGATCATCATGTGGTCGCTGTAAGGCTGCGCCTGAGTTTGAGGGTTCCAAAGAGCGCCCCAAGGCCCTGGCCTGACTGGGAGGCCTTTGCGGGAAGCCCTGAACTCCAGGCCAACTACACAGCGGAGGTGAGAGCCTGCCTACATCTGCAGGCCGAGGAGGGGGAGCCAACAGCTTACGAGCGGCTCCTCTCCGCTAACGAAGAGGCAACCAGGAAATGGGTGCAGACAAAGGGGAGTCTGAGAGCCTCCCCTCGATCTAAACACCCAGAAGTGGTCCGAGCGCGGGCGCAGGTGGCAGAGGCACGCAGAAGCTTTGAGAGAGAGGGGACAGCAGAGAGTCAGGAGGTGCTGAACAGTGCCAAACAACAGCTGTTCAGCACCTACGACAGGATCAAAGGGGAGGAGATGTTGGAGAAGGTGAAGAAGGTGGAGGCAGAACATGGTGAGCAGAGATACAAGGAGTCATGGAAGGTCATAAACGAGATGACTGGGCGCAAGATGGCGAGAGAGGGACAGTTGGCAGGCTGCAGCCCAGAAGAGAGAGTGACCTCCTGGTTCACCCACTTCCGGGATCTCCTGGGCACCCACCCAACAGTGGACAGAGATGAGGAAGAGATATCTGCAGTGCTCACAAATCTCGAAATTGACGATGGCCCCTTTACGGCTACGGAGTTTGCCACAATGAAGTCCACCCTGAAGCAAGGAAAAAGTCCCGGACCGGACGGTATCCCCCCAGAGGTCCCTAAGAACTGCAATCTCGACAACATCATACTGGAGATCTGCAACCAGGCTCTGATAGACAACATCAAGCCTGACATATGGTCCCTCACTCACATCATCCCGGTTCCCAAATCTGGAGATCTGTCTAAGCCAGACAACTATTGTGGCATTAGCCTGACCTGTGTCATAGCGAAGATGTACAACCGCATGATACTAAACCGGATTAGGGACGCCATTGACCCACACCTGAGGGACAACCAAAATGGCTTCAGAAAGTGAAGGACCACCGTAGGCCAGATCCTGGCCTTAAGGAGAATCATTGAGGAGGTGAAGAAGAACAACTTGACAGCAGTGCTGTGTTTCATTGACTTCAAAAAGGCATTTGATCAAAAGACAGAGGCATAATGCTGAAAATCCTCAAGGCCTACGGGGTCCCCCCGAATCTACTCCGGGCCATAGAGGCCATGTACAAGGGCACAAGAGCCAAGGTGGTAGCCTCAGATGGCATCAGCGAGGAGTTCGAAATCCTTGCAGGGGTACAGCAGGGAGACACTCTTGCCCCCTTCCTCTTTATCATAACTCTGGACTACGCGCTCAGGAAAGCTATCAATGGGCAGGAGCAGGAGCTTGGCTTCACAATTACACCAAGAAAGTCTAGCAGAAGCCCTGCTATAGCCCTGGCAGACCTAGACTATGCAGACGACATCTGCCTGATATCTGACCGCGTGGAGCAGGCGCAGGAACTCCTGAACAGCGTGGAGGTGGAATGTGCTAAGGTTGGCCTCAGACTGAACGCAAAGAAGACTGAGGTAATCACCTATAACATCCACATGGACCATCCGCCGATTACAACATCAGACGGCAACGCTCTGCGAGAGGTCAATGACTTCAAATACTTGGGTTCCTGGGTGAACTCCACAGAACAGGACCTTAAGGTCAGGAAGGCACTAGCATGGAGGGCCCTGAACGGTATGTCAAGAGCGTGGTGCTCAAATCTCCCCCGACACATAAAGCTGAGTCTATTCCACGCCACTGTAGAGTCTGTCCTCCTGTATGGCTGTGAAAGCTGGACCCTGACACCCACCCTGCAGAAGTCCCTGGATGGGTGCCACACCAGAATGCTACAAGCTGTTCTGAATGTGGACCAGAACACCCACATTACCAACAAGGACCTGTATGGGCAACTGTCGAGGCTCAGCAAGAAGGTAGCAGCCAGGAGGATGAGGCTGGCTGGCCACTGCCACAGACATCGGGAGTTCCCGGCCAGCAGGCTGATCCTGTGGGAACCAACACGCGGGCATCGATCGCGAGGACGTCCCGCGCTAACGTATGTGGACGTCCTGAAGAAGGATGCGGGAACTGAAAGCTCTTCGGAGCTGGCTGGGTGTATGGAGAACCGGAAGGATTGGAGATTCCGATGGAAGCTCGTCTGAGGACGACTGAAGAGAGAATATCTGACCATTCACCGTTATTATTAAATATTCAACTTTCTACCTATAAATGTAGCCCACCACTTTGGAGATTTAACTCTCTTCTTTTGGCAGACAAAGAATTTTGCGAACTGATTTCAAATTCTATTGATGAGTTCTTGTCTTTCAATCAAAATGACTCCTCTTCATATTCATTGCTGTGGGAGACACTTAAATGTTACCTGAGAGGTCAAATTATTTCTTACTCTGCTCTTTCTAAAAAGATTAATGCTAGGCTCAATGAACTTACATCTGCGATTAGTAACCTTGATCAAAGATATGCACTGAACCCTTCTCCGGAACTACTTAAGCAGCGTTTTGATTTGCAAGCAGAATTCGATCTCATTTCAACTAAAGAGGCAGAGCACTTGTTACTACACAGTCGTGGCTCATATTATGAACATGGCAACAAGGCAAGTCGTTTACTGGCACATCAGTTACGACGTCAGGCCACTTCCCGTTTGATACCTAGTATTAAAAATACTTATGTCACTATTACTACAGATCCTTTGGAAATGAATGCTACATTTAAATCATTTTACTCTTCATTATATAAATCTGAATTTCCTACAGACAACACTCAGATGAACGAATTTCTTCGGAACCTTTCGAACCCTGTCATTGATACTAATACTGCCAGGCAACTGGACTCCCCTCTTTCCCTTGAAGAAGTAACAAATGCAATTAAAGCTATGCAATCTAACAAAGCCCCAGGCCCTGACGGGTTTCCGATTGAATTTTTCAAAACATTTATTGGTAAATTGGCACCACTACTTTTATCTTTATTTAGTGAATCCTTAGAAAGTGGTTCATTACCACCAACTTTGACACAAGCCACTATTGCTCTCCTTCTCAAAAGGGACAAAGATCCAACCTCCTGTGGTTCCTACAGACCATTATCTCTGCTTAATGCTGATGTAAAGGTGTTGGCTAAAGTAATTGCATCCCGTTTAGAGAATGTGCTTTCGCATATTATATCCGAAGAGCAAAATGGTTTTATAAAGGGACGTCAATTGTTTTTTAATACCCATACACTTTTCAATATAATTTACTCAAAACATTCGGCTGAACTTCCTGAACTTGTTGTTTCTTTAGATGCTGAAAAGGCATTCGATAGGGTAGAGTGGGAGTACTTGTTTGCAGTTTTGAAGAAATTCAGATTTGGTGATAAGTTTATTTCTTGGATTCGCCTCCTTTATTCGTCCCCTAAAGCCAGTGTCCTTCCTAATGACATTTATTCTGATTATTTTGCTTTTGGACGTGGAAGTCGCCAAGGTTGTCCTTTGTCACCTTTGCTCTTTGCCATCGCTATCGAGCCTCTGTCTATTACATTAAGATTTTCCCCCTTATTCAAAGGAATCACCCGTAATGGAATTGAATATAAATTATCGTTGTATGCGGATGATTCATTATTGTATATAACCGACCCTACACTTTCTATCCCTGCTGTTTTAAGTATTCTGGAGAACTTCAGTACCTTTTCAGGTTATAAATTAAATTTGGGGAAAAGTGAGTGTTTTCCCATTAATACTGCAGCATGTTATCTTCTACAGTCAGATTTACCTTTTCATTTTAGTCCATCGGGGTTTAAATACCTAGGTATTAACGTGACTCGTTCTTTATCTAGCCTTGCATCTGCTAATTTCACTCCCCTTATCTCAAAGATTACATCCAATATTCAAAGATGGGGTAACCTCCCCCTTTCATTAATCGGCAAGATCAATGTTGTTAAAATGAATATTTTACCAAAATTTCTATTTTTATTCCAGTCAATTCCACTTTTTCTGCCAAAATATTTTTTGACTCACTGGATAAGATAATTTGTTCTTTTATTTGGGGCGGGAAAACACCTAGGGTTCGTAAAACTTCAGAGATGCAGACTTAGTGGAGGACTTGCATTACCTAATTTTCTAACGTACTATTGGGCTGCTCACATCCATAAACTTTGCTACTGGTTAAAATCTCCTGGATCCTCTTGGTGTAAATTGGAACTATCATCCTGTAGGGGATCAGCTATACCTGCTCTACTTTATTCCTCCTTACCTACAAAACCTTCTCTATATACTGATAATCGAGTGGTTCTTAACACACTCAAGATCTGGTGTCAATTTAGATGGCACTTTAAATTTGCAGCTGCATCTTCCTTGGGTCCTTTAAATAACAACCATTTATTTCCTCCATCACTTTCGGACTCGACATTTTCAGTGTGGCATGACAAGGGTATTACACAATTAAAATATTTATATGTAGATGGTGTCTTTGATAGTTTTGCCAATTTGTCATCTCGCTACAGCCTCCCCGTTACTCATCTGTTTCGGTATTTTCAAACTCGCAATTTCATACAATTTCAAAGTTGTATGATATTATCTTGGCTTCTAGCAACCACTCAATTGCTAAACTTAAGTGCACATGGGAAGAGGAACTGGGAATACCTTCGCCTGATATCGGCCTGAGTGGACTGATTACTGAGCTGGATCACTGCAGCCGGGCCCGGTTGCCGGTAAGTTTTATTTCTGGAAAACGCTCTTGGTTTCCACAGTTAGCCTGGTAAATCGCCAGCTTCCACCTAAACTCTCCATGTACAGCAGCTCTGAATACACGGACAAAGCAGAACTTCTTATTCTAGGCGACCATCGTGAGATTTATGAAACTTCCCCGCGCTGTAACATACTGCCTCTGTGATGGCAGCGTCGCAGACTTCATTGAACTGTCACCCATGCTGCTTGAACTTCACCCCTCCGTCCACATTGTACTGTTGCACTGTGGGACGAATGACGTCACAACCAGACAATATATCAACTCCAACATGAGATTAAGTCACTCGCATTAGCCATTGAAAGCCTGGGCAAACGCTGCATCTTTTCGAGTCCTATTCCCATTTTGTCATCCTCATTTGAACGTTTTAGCTGACTTTATGAGCTCCACCAGTGGTTAAACAATTTCTGTACAGCAACAGGTTATCGTTTCATCAGAAATTTTGACACTTTTTAGACCAAGGGTGACTTATACAAAACCGACAATTTACACCCAAACTGGAAAAGGACCAAGACACTTGTGTCAAATTTCATTACTCACATAGTGTTTAACTCCTGACTTTTAACCCAGCATGATCCTAATAACCTCACTTTAACTTCAAATTTACCCAATCTGGATAGTGAGGATATCGACACAACATATTCATAATTTTGTCCAGATTAACTGCATTACTGATAATTTAGCAATAAACACAGACAGCCCTGCAGGGTTCAACGCTAAGGTTTTTTTCACTTGCCCGAAGTCAGTTTTTACTTGCACTATAAAGTGGCTATCAAATAACAAAGACTGCAGTTATTTTTATGTTATGTAATCTTTATTCACACTGTATCGTTCTCTCTATATAATTTTGCGCCCTACTTGAGCCATGCCCACCTCTATTTATTTTTCACCCCTCTCTCCAGTTCTGCTGTAGTAACACCGGGTTTAATATATTTTGCCTCCATCTCTCTGCCCTGCTCTACTCTACTTCAACGCTACTTAGCTCTCTCTCTACTCTACCGGTAGACTACCACATCCACCTGTTGCACAAAATGCACACAGTAGTGTTTCCCCTAGGATGGAGTTATAGCAGAGGAGGTGAAGCACACACATGAAAAATAATTTTCACATGCGTGAAACTTTTTTGTATGCTTGCAAAGCACAGCCTGCTGGGATGTTTCCATGTATCTGCTGGCACCAGAAGGGCTCTTTAGGACCAAGTACATACAGTACATGTGTGCACAGTAATGAGCAGGTGAAATGTCTGTCTAGCTTACATATGAGGTGTCTCAAGATTTAGGAAAATACAATTTTATTGAACATAATAAAAATCAGTTGACATGCTGCTGTTTTGTGCTATGACCTATTTAAGTGCTGGAAGTTATTTACGTGACAACGCCTGAATGCAACACAAGCTCAGCATGAGTGCTGTGCTGCGCTGCTGTGCGAGCAGCGTGTTTGTCTGTGCATAATAGCAGTCTGTTGTTATTTACACACTGTCCATAACAATAACTCTGTCAGCTGACTAACTGCACCGGGCTCGGGTCAGGTTTGGTCAGGAAAATGCGGCCCGAGCCGCTCTAGCATGCTCACCTGTGTGTGTGGTGGAACTCCACCGTGCACGATACAGAGAGCAGAGGAGAACTGTTAACGCGTGACCATGTAGAGACAGAAATGACACAATGACATAACACCATAGAGAGTATATTGTTCTGTTATTATATGAAGTGTCCGTCGCGCAAAATAATATCAGTGGGGGGGCTGGTCAAACGACACAGCACTTTCTACTCGACACTGGCTCTGTGACCCCTCTCTGTCTAACCCCGCGTACAGTACACACGTAGGTAGGCTACTAACTGCTGCACGTTGCTATGGTGACTCTGCCGCCGAGCTGAGCGGCGCACGAGAGGGCGCTTGCCACGGCGTCTGCGCACTGCCAGCCTGCGCGCTGCCAGCCTGTGCTCGAATTGAACATTTTTTAATTTCACTGCAACGCGCTGAGACGACACCTCGTTCCAATAGCAGAGACGAGCAGTTCCTGAACGAGCCTGTACTCCCCCAAATCCTGTCTTGCGCGCCTTGCTCTCCACTTGTGCTGCGCCCTGCCCCGCGGTGGGCACCATGAAAATCGCACTCTGTGTGAAAGAGGCTTAAGAGAAAGACATCTAACTTGTTCCTAAACCAAATGCCACGACCCCTGTGTGGGAGTGTTTTGGATTTAAACCAAATGACAGAGGGCAGCCCAGTAATTTGGACGAGCCAGTGTGCTGGGCTTGTTTTAAAACCATCTCAACAAAAAGAGCGAATACGACCAACTTAACTGCACACCTGCTACAATAGTAACATGCTGCTCTAACACTGATGCTTCAGTATTAATAATCTAATGATGTCATATATAATAATATCAGAGGAACACTATTCCTACTGCAATACTTTAACTACATTTTTCCCTCTCAGAACTGGTTCTTATGACGTGTTGTCTGACCACATCAGAAATCAAATGTGTTTGCCATTCTGAACAGCTTCAAGGTGGAGTGAATGTTAAAATAATTAGGAAATAAACATCAAAACACAACATTAGATGTCATATTTGGGTTTATATTCAACAAAGGTAGACAATGTGTGATCCATGTACTATAGATATATACAGTCATGGAAAAAATTATTAGACCACCCTTGTTGTCTTCAATTTCTTGTTCATTGTAATATCTGGTACCACTAAACGTATAATACAATGAACACAACAAAAAATGCAGCTGGTCACATAATACTTTATGTCCTATTTGACATTCTTAAGCTTAATTGATTCCCAGGGTATATAAGAGGCCATTTCATGTCACAAGCAGCACTGCACATGCAAAGGCCTAGAGTGGTTTCCTGCTTACATTCAAGCCGTAGCACAACTCAGAAGTTGTCAGCTCTCACATAATGCCTAAAACAAAAGAATTATGTGAAGCCACAAAGGCAGCCATCTTGGCACTGCTGGAAATTGGCATGAGTGAGAGACAGGTAGCGAAAAAACTGAAGATCTCCAAGACAGCCGTTCATTACAACAAAAAAAAAACAAGCTGAACATGGCACTACCAAATTGCTACCTGGCCGTGGCAGGAAACGTCTTTCTACCCCACGAGATGACCGTGCACTCATCCGTTCCTGTGTCAGGAATCGTCGTCAGACCTCCAGGGACCTTAAAAATGAGTGGGCACTGTTGAGAAATGTGACTTGTTCGGCAAGGACAGTTCGAAACCGACTTGTTGAAGCTGGTTTGAAGTCACACAGAGCACGCAAGAAGCCCTTCATCAATGAAGGCAGAGGAAGGCCCGGTTACTCTTTGCTCGAGACCACAAGGATTGGACTGTTGATGATTGGGCTAAGGTTCTCTTCAGTGATGAATCCAATTTTGAATTGATGCCCACTCCAGCCAACTTACTGGTTAGGAGGAAGCCTGGAGAAGCTTACAACCCAGACTGTCTTGCCCCTACAGTAAAACATGGGGGTGGATCAGTCATGATCTGGGGTTGTTTCAGTCTGAGTGGAACAGGGCAAATGCAATTGTGTGAAGGCCGAATGAACCAGGTCATGTACAGGACTACCCTTGAAAACAGTCTTCTTTCATCAGCTGGAAAACTCTTTCCTGCCTCGAATGACTGGATTTTCCAACAAGACAATGCCCTTGCCACACGGCAAGGTCAGTTAAAGCCTGGATGGAGAACCACAACATTCGCACCATGCCTTGGCCTGCTCAATCACCAGATCTTAATCCAATTGAAAACCTGTGGAAAATCATCAAACTCAAAATGGAGAACCACAAGCCCAAAAACAAAGAAAATTTGTTTGAATTTGTCCAACAGGAATGGGCTGCTGTGACAGCAGAACAATGTCAGAAGCTGGTGGAGAGCATGCCAAGACGCATGGCTGCAGTCATCAAAAACAATGGTTATGCAATCAAGTATTAACTCTTGTGTGTATCATGTGTTTAAAGCAAACAGAAAAGAAAACATGGAATGCTTAAAAGTAGTGTTTTTGGCGGTACAATGCCATAGCTATTGATGTAAGAATTTAAGTAATTTTGGTTATTATCAAGAACACCATGGAAAATGAATAGTTCTTAGTTCTTAAATTAAACTCTCATGAGCTATTTTTGTTGTTATCATTATAATTGTCCAAACAAATGTACCTTTAGTTGAGCCAGGCATTAAAATTAACAAGAAATTGAAGAAAGCAAGGGTGGTCTAATAATTTTTTCCATGACTGTATATTTTTTTTTTTTTTACTGTAACTGAAACATAACACGGGAGCGGGATGGGACGGGAGTCATTTTTGTGGGATTGGAGCAGGACGGGATTTTTGTTTTAATTTTTCACGGGATTGGGACGGGATGGGATTATTTTTGTGGGAGTGGGATGGGATGGGACTGAAAATCCACTCCCGTGTCCCCCTCTATTACACGTGGCCTCTTTTTCACAGATCTAGCTATCTCACCACACCTACCTGCCCTTTCAGATCACTATTTCTTTACCTTTAAAATTACATTCATCTCTAATCGTCATATTAGCCACTCACTGGTACAATCAAAACACTTGGTTTATGAAACAAAAATGCAGAAAGCTCGAGCATAAATGGAGATCAACCAAGCTAAATAATTTTCGGCTTGAACGGCCAAACAGCCTTCATGAATATAAACACACTCTTAGTGCCGCTAGAACAGCTTGCTTTTCTGAATTTATACAAAATAATAAAAATAACTCAAAATTTCTCTGACACTGTAGCTAAATTAACATGTAAACCATCCCCTATATGTAATATTCCTCATACCGCTTCTGATTTCATAGAATTTTCACCACTAAGATTGACATCAGAAAAGCAATAACCTCTCTCTCTCTCCCATCTCCCACCCAGGACATGGCAGTTTCATACGACCTGTCTTCACCTTGCAAACTCACCCACTTTGAGACAATTTCTGATGAAACTCTTTCTGAACTGGTTTTCTCCTCCAATTCCACTCCCTACTGGATCCTATTCCCTCTAAGTACATTAAGGAACTCTTCCCAATTCTTGGCCCACAACTGCTACTACATATACTTAATAGCTCTCTTACCACTGGAACAGTACCTGCATCTTTCAAGCCACTACTCAAGAAACATAACCTGGACCCTGATGTGATCAATAATTACAGACCAATTACAAATCTCCCCGTTCTTTCAAAAATCCTAGAAAAAGCAGTAGCCCAACAACTCACTGATCACTTCTCCTTCAATAATCTATATGACCCTCATCAATCCGGTTTCAGAAAATTCCATAGTATGGAAACCGCACTGACAAAAGTGATCAATGATTTACTACTCGCCTCCGACTCTGACTCAGCTTCAGTATTGCTGCTACTAGACCTCAGCGCAGAGTTTGATACACTTGATCACCATATTCTACTTAACCGTCTAGAAAACTACATAGGACTCACCGACTCTGCTCTCGCCTGGTTCAAATCCTACCTTACCGACAGATCTCACTTTGTTTGTCACAATAACTGCTCTTCAGAACACAAAAAAGTCAATTATGGTGTACCACAAGGGTCTGTGCTTAGTCCCATTCTCTTTACTATTTACATGCTACCCCTCGGTTCATTAATCAATAAATACAAATTACGTTCCCAATTTTATGCAGATGATACTCAGCTCTACATATCCATCAAGCCTGACACCCCTCATCGACTGATCCATCTAGAACAGTGCACGCAAGAGATCAAACAATGGATGTCGTCAAACTTCCTTCTCTTAAATACCGAAAAAACTGAAATGTTAATCCTAGGTCCAAAGCACATCAGAAACAAATTCTGCAATCTCACCTTAAACTTAGCTGGTACTATCATTTCACAAAGCCCCTGTGTTAGAAATCTCAGTATTTTATTCGATCCTAATCTCTCCTTTGAAGACCAAATTAATAATATAACAAAAACAGTATATTTTCACCTACGCAATATTGTCAAGATTCATCCCATTCTCTCAATGACTGATGCAGAAACACTGGTTCACGCCTTTGTCTCATCCCGATTAGATTATTGCAATACATTTTTCTCTGGCTTACCAAATTCAACCATTAGGAAACTACAACTTATTCAGAATATTCCTGCCAGGATATTAATCAGAACCAGAAAATCTTACCATATCACCCCTGTTCTCATTTCATTACACTGGCTCCCCGTACACACTAGATTGGACTTCAAGAGTCTGCTTTTAACTTATAAAATATTACACGGACTTGCACCATCCTACTCATCATCTCTACTTACTCCACGTTTATCAATCAGGCCTCCAAGATTCCATAATGTTGGTCTCCTATCCATCCCCAAAATTAATAAATCATCAGTAGGTGGTAGAGCCTTCTCATACCGAGCCCCTCTCCTCTGGAATCGCCTTCCCATTCAAGTCCATGAAGCCAACAGTCAGTTCCTTAAATTAGCTATAGAGACCAACACTGTTTTTTTGGTAAACATGTTTATTATGTTTATTAACATGTTTATAAGGTTGGGCATTTTAACATCTAGGTCTATGGGGACTGACTCTGCTTTGGAGCCAGCCTCTAGTGGCCATTAGAGGAAGCAGTTTTTGGCACTTCTGCTTTGGCTTTATTTCTCAGTCTCGAACATCTTCAGACTTCATCAATAAAATCTGTCTATGATAAAATATGTGCTGAGCACCGGTAACTCTGCAGACACTATTCCAGAATGTATGAGCTCACCTTGCTGGAGACCAGTTTGACATTCCCTGAAGCCAGAGCCACTGCAGTATCAGCCATAACCTCTGCTTTGATGGAGCCCAGGCCTCCTGTTGCACTAGTCTTAATAAAGCTGTCCAACACAACATCCAGCAGGTCTGTTATCTGGGGACACAGTGAGAAAGTTAGAGTAGAGGTTAAATCCACAACAACAGTTTGACTTGTAAGGCTATTGGTGTGGTAGACTCACCTGGCCTAGGCTGCCCCAGATCTTGGCCTGGATGGAGGGATACATCTGCTTTTCATTGATCGTCATGGTGATGAGTTTATCCAAAATGGCGGTGACACGCTGACGCTTGGCATCGTCGTTGTGCTTACAGAAGCGAACCAGGTTGAGTAGCCAGGGTGTCATGTACTCCAGGCAGAGATGTTTCAGCTCAATACCTACAACGGAAAACCAACACTAATCAATACACTTCCCATAATTGTTTTTACTGTGCAAAAACACCACCTTTCCACATTAACTCAGAATGATGAATACTCACTCAACTTGTTTAAACCATTGTACAATGTCTTCTGTGGCTCTGGAGGAGCTTTGTCAAACCTGCAGTTTGACAGAGGGTATTTACCTGGCAGAGACGGTCTAACAAAATGCTGCTATTGCTTGCATCATGGGAAATGTAGGATCCCATCTAACAGACTCAGTACTTGAAATGATATGCAATAAAACACAATAACAATATTTATGTGACTTAGTTTATTCTGTGTGTTCTAGTTCATTTTGTAATTATGACAAAAATATTGTAAACACTTGCTGTCCCCTAGCTTTAGTGTGCAGTATTACATAGCTTTTTAAAAGAGGGAAAGATGAGTTGAAGAAGAATATGTGACGTACGAGTAAAATCTCCTGGTGTGCCCAACAATATGCACGGATGAACCCTGAAAAAGGCATTTATGTTTAAACACAACTACATGCTTTTCAGCAAAGGGTAGAGGTTCAGAAACCCATATGACTACTAGATTCAGTTAGAGTCGAAGAAGTACGAGTTATAAAGTATACATACATACATATATACTAGGGATGTTCGATATTGGCTTTTTTACCGATATCCGATATACCGATATTGTCCAACTCTTAATTTCCGATACCGCTATCAACTGATACCGATATATGCGGGGTCTCCCCTCTCAGAAAAAATAAATAAAAGAAAACTAAATCATTTTAGGTAACTAACTTTACACATATTACAAACAAACAAAGATATCTCAAAAACTATACACCACATCTCTCATATTTTGACATTTTGAGTAAGAGGAGAAGTAGCTGAAGAGTTTGATATATAATATGTGCATGCTGTGTAAAAGTTGTTTCATTAAAAAAGTAAAAACCGATACCGATAATTTCCAATATTACATTTTAATGCCAATATCGGCCGATAATATCGGTAGGCCGATAATATCGGACATCTCTAATATATACACATATATACACATATATATGTTTATACATACATATATATTTATATGTATGTATATACACATATATATGTGTATATACACATATATATGTGTATATATATATATATATACACATATATATATATATATATATATATATATATATATATATATATATTTATATGTATACATACATATATATATATGTATGTATATATGTATATGTACAAAAAGAACGAGTGTTGGCGGTTCTTTTTCGAAAGTAATTTGCCATCAGTTTAGCAAGTACTTTTTTAACAAATATTTAACTAATGTTAACTTAGCATTTTCTACAATGTCTTTGCAGAGCTCTTGGACCTGTTGCACTGTCTGTGTCTGTAACGACTAACAACCAGTCTAAGCTAAATTTTTGTCCTCAGCAACTGTGTGTTAAACATTTAACCAGAACAAAAAGAGACTGTTCCTGTTGCCAAAGGTACCACTGATATGAGAAATAAAACCACAAGAGTTTCACAAGACATAGCAAAATGTATTAAATCAGAATTTGCAGAAGAGAATGACACCTAGACTGACAAGGAAAAGGAAAAAAACAAAACAATGCTTTGTGATGGCTGTCGGAGATGGCAGATGTATGATCAAATTATCCCATTTGAGCTGTAACAGGTGGTGTGTTCCACATTTTATTTCCCAATTGCTCTTGGAAAGAAGAAAAGAGTATTATAAACAAACCATTGTTACTACCACTGTTACCATTGGAAATTACCGGTTTCGTTTCAACGGCGGAAGTCACGCACATAATTCCTGCAAGGGATCATGGAGGCAAGGAATAAGGTGGATACACACACACGCATGTGAGAGCATGTATATGTCTCCCGGCAGCAGTGTTAAATAGACGTACTGGACTTGCTGAAGCCTGAAATGCACTCCTCCAGAAACTCAAGTGTCAGATGGGGCTCATTGGCAGCCAGAGTCTTGCTGATGGAGACTATGAAGAGGGTGTTGTTGGCGGGGATGCAGAGGCCTGATGTCTCCAGCAGCTGGCCCTCTATCTTCAGGTTGAAGGTGCAAGTCAAAGCACACAATAGATTGTACGCGGCAGACCTGGATGTGGGATAGACAACAAGTCAGAGGTGTTAGACTTTGTCGATAAGAGTAGTGCAAAAAACTGTTTAAGTTTTAACAGCTTCTCTGTGTAGTGTCATTTAAGTCGGAACTGAAACCACACAAGGTAATTTAACAGTTGTTTCCGAAAACACAATTCAAATTTTGGTACTTACCAATCCTGATACAAAAGCAAGTGCTGCTGCAGTTTAGAGAACAATATGGATTTTACTTTTTACATTGAATTGTTAATTCTTCCCCCTGAGAAGTGTCCACAGCAGAAATTACAACTTGTTTGGCAAGAAGAAAACCCTTGGTGTCTCAAATACATGGAGACCCCTTTTTCATATGCAGCCTCAATTTTCATTGAGCTGGTGAGGCTACTGTGTTTTTCTGGGTCCAGAATAACTGTTAAGTGCCCAACAGGACTGACCTGAGGCTTGGGTCAGAACTGCCCAGGTTCAACAGGGCAATGTTAAGCAGAGTGCCGGGTACATCTTTTGGCCGGATCTTGGTGTGCTGTGGGATGGAGTCAGGCTGTGACAGCTCCCAGCGTGTCCGGATGTGGATGATGGACTGGACAATGGCGTCACACTCCTGATGCATGAATGTGAGCGGTGTGCCCTGATTGGCCATGGTGAGGGTGAACTGGCTCTCATCCACCAGGCAAATCTCTTCAATCTCTGAGGCGTAGTAGACGTCATTGAGGAAGACGGGCTGTCCAAGGACACGGGTCCGCTCAGCTGAGGTCACCTGAACTGCTGTCGAACCCACCTGATCAACAAGAAAACACACTTAGGAAACCCAAGGGTTGCTTGAATTTCTCTAACAAACATACCTTCTCTAATCTAATTCTTTTAGTCTATAAGGTATTCAGCACCTCTTAGTACAAACTGCTATCTGCTGGCTGCATCCTCACCTTTATTGAGACCTTGGTGTCTTTATGGGCCAGCTTGAGGGCATTATGGAACACTTTAAGGTCTTCCTCCAAGGTTAGTGTGGCTGCGGGCAGCTTCTGTTGGTCAGGTTCAATGTGCTCTGCCAGCTTAGCTGGAGAGTCAATGAACTGGAGACGCTTGCTGCCCTTCAGGCCCGTCAGTAGCCGCTCATGGTACTTGGTGTACTCCCTCACCCAGGTGTTGCAGTTGTAGACATAGACAGCTGATACATTCTCGTAGGCAAAGCCAGGAAAGACCACAAACCACTTGGACAGGAAGTCGGTTTTGAAGCGATTGCTGGGTCCTACGTGTGTTAAGTCTACTACAATCTCATAGGGTTTAGCGTAGTAGGGTTTGAGAGTTAGGAGGACATGGTAGATGAGCAGGTCACCATTGATCTGGCCTGTTTTGAACCTGAGGAAAAGAGATTAAAAAAATTAGCCAGGTAAAATTAAAATTCAGTTTATAATGCATTATTGTGTTTGGGGTTAGTTGTGTACATGAGCCTGCCTAAATGAGCCTGTTTAAAGCATACTATGTGACACTAATGACAGCCATTTGGGTTCTGAGAAACTTCTTTTATTTGTGTCTGTCTTTTCTTGTAAGAGCTCTTCAGTGTGTGTGGTATCAGCGAGAGGACTCAAAATAACCAGAGCAGAAAAAGACCCAGAGAGGGGGTCAGGAAGTGAATTCAGAGCATCTCAAGAGCCTGTCTGCAGCAGGTGTCTCACTCCATCCTTCCATCAAGACCTCCACATAAGACATCAAGTAAGTATTGTCAATACAAGATCACACTCACATTAAAAGTAAAACTGTTAAAATCATTAAGGGGCAAACTTAATTGTAAAATCAACTTTTTGGTCTGAATTTTGTGCGATGGCATCATTTAAGAAATTGAGTAGTGGCTTCATCAGAGCTTTGAGTGATTTTGTGAATTTACATTCACCTTTAACAGTTTAGGTGTATGTTTTAAGTGGTGCACTAAACCTACAGTTCCACTCTTAATTTCAGAGCATAATGGAAGGCACCAGAACTTCTCTCTGGCTGTTTCTTCTGCTCAACCAGCTGCCGTTCTGTCCTACGGATGCAGACCAAGACCTTTCAACCTTGCAGACAAATTCGTACAGAACAGAAGATCAAGGTGGCAGCTCAGCCCCAGCTGTGGAGCTCAGCTTTAGTACCATTGGCCACACAAATTCACCTGACACAGAGACCAATGGCACTCGTGCTGACTGTTTGATCGACACAGAGATGGGTCTGATTGCTATAGGTTCAGCAGGGGGGCTGATTGTCTGTCTGCTAGTTGCCACCGTGGTACTGGCATGCCAGGTCTGCCTCATTCAGCGCCGGGTTTATGCCCCACGCACCTCCAGGTCCAACATGGACTTGGTGAGCGGTACAGGCTACTGGGGCACTGACCGGCCTGAAGTCAGAGGACTGGTTGGGCCGTGTGATGCTAGTGTCATGCTTGAGGAGGTAAGATCAGACAGCAAGATGGAGGAAGAGCACCAGGCTGAAATACCAGAGGCAAAGGAAGAGGCTAATGCAGGACTTGAGAGAGGGGCCACGGCAATGGCATTTGATCCTGAAGAAAAGGCCAGTCAGATGCAGAGCTCGTGCTCCAAAGATTCCTGTCTGGAGGTTCCCAGGGATCTAGAAGACATGCCTCTTGTTGTGTGAGGAGGTAAACTCCAGCCCCACACAATTCACTCAAGACAAACAGCAACCAGTCAGTTCAGCCAATGTCTTCTGGTTTAACTTAGCAGGTTCATTCCAGTTTATTGCACTTCACAGAATCTAACTAAAAACTCAATAACCTCTGCCTGGAGTTACGGTACCTATACCAAAAATTTCTTGTGTCTTGTGAAAGATATTTTCAAACATATTTTTTATTTTAAAAAGAATGAGGTGTACATATTTGCAAAGAATAAGTATAACTTTTAAACATCTAACATGATATGCTGGTTATTCTTACACATTTGCTTATCAAATTCAGTATTCACTGTAAGACTGCTTAATTTTGTTCCCAACATCTATTAGTAGATATGACACCAGGGAGCTCGAGTGCTGCCAAAGGCATATTAAAATGATGGTCAGAAACTTGGGTACATTGTCTGCTAAAAGTTTTTGTTGTCTTAAATAATCTTTGTTGAACATTTCTTCTGTCAATTTAGCTATCAGTCATCTCTTACCTGTGCTGTAGACTCTCTAATACTTCTGTTTTTCATAACACAAATAAAACAGAGCCTGTTCAAACATCAGGTTTAAAATAAATGGATTTTTGCATTGTGTCAGTGTCTCTAAAATGTATTTTTAAAACAATATTCATGATTCAAGTCACTATCCCTTTATTAATATTGGCTTCTTTAGTCAGTGTAGTTATTAAAAAAAAGCACTAAAGTATCATTGAAAAAAAAAAAAAAAAAAAAAAATAGCCAGATGATAAATACTTAGACATTTAAGGTGTGGTAGTTCTTCTTACTGTCATTATGAAGAACAAGATCATTTGGTGACACTTAATTTGAAGGGGTGTGCATTACAATGGCTGTCATGAGACTACTACAAATAACTTTGTCATAAATATTTTTTTTTAACCTTAACTTCAGTGGTGCAATTTGGACTCTTAATTAAGACTAGTGCAGTGCCCCTTCCAAACATTCCACTTCCACCCTGTGACATTAACACATAAAGCTGAACAGTTTCTGTAAGTTGGATGCTTGGGTCTGCCGTGGCATGCTTATGACAGGTCATGCTGTCTTGATTAATGTCAAGTTGTCATAACAAAAACATCTCAAACAATGTTGACTTAGCATCAAAACTGTTACAACTGATCAAAGGGCAGTAAATGACAACAGTCTTAACATTAATAAAGACATGACTGGTGACTGGTGTCATGACAGTCTAATGCCCACCCCTTCCAATAACATGTTACCCATTATTCCCTGTGCATGAGTCGATGTGACTAAAAAATAACTGTAGTAACAGAGAGGTTTGGGGTGTTGGCATTGTAAAATAATGCAGTTGGGCCTCGATCAAACTGAACACATCACTATAAATGTGTCGACAGCAAACCCCTGTTTTCCTGTGGTATGCTGAGCATAGCGTGCGCTCCTCTTTTACACAGTGTGTTATGTTATTTCTAGTAGTTTTCAGACAAGCATAAAAGTTAAAATACTCTACGCACTGCTTGTCAATGTCACACTTGGCCCAGGCAACCAATCAAATCAATCAGATGACAAAAAAGGAGTTTGTGTGTGTTGTTCCGTTAATCACATTTGATCGCCCAGTTGCACATGGTTCATGGTCCTCTCCACAGGAGCAACACACTGTCTTTGAAGCAACGCGTCTCGGTATGACCAGGGCATTAAGAAGGCTAAACAGAGGCTCCTCTGGCCATTAGGCTGTGGGTGTGTCAAAATTAGACTGAGGTTAATGTTCAACTGCATGGGCAACAGATTGTAGACTCTTGGTCTACTGCATCTGGGCAGACAATTAAGTATTGTCAACCTCATCATTATATCAGTCTCTTGATCAGCAACTCTTATCATAGCACATGGCACACAACTGCAAAACAGTTTGTGTGGTTTAAAATGTGTAAGCTTTATTTCATAAGATGTCACTGTGCTTTTACCCAGGCAGTTTCAGTACAGATCAAAGGGAGAGTTTCTATTGTAAAATAATGTGTATGTAAAACCACATCCAAAATGCAGGGACACATGGACTTGGTTTAGACTCACCTCACTCATAACCGTTATTGGACACTCATGGGGCACAGCAGCCTTAATGGTTGCTCTGTTTCCATTAGTGAACCTGCATTGTTGAATGCTGCCAACTCAATGGCTTGGTTAACACAAGAATTTGAAGACATTATGGCACATGTTTGATTTGTGCAAGGCCGAGTCACAGAGCACATTTAAAAAAAGCACGTCATGTCCATGCCTATCTGACACAGCAGGTACATGGACCCCAAGTACAGATGTGCATCCACTGTTCAGGTTACCACGCTTCATGACTCAACAGAATAAAGGGCCATGTATGATCTCAATTTAATAGCTGCAAGAACCTTAATACCATGTGCAAGCCACCAGGCCTACATGTACACTACATGTTTCAGTTTAGCTCTGTTTAAACATTTCTTAGTGAAGTAAGGCTGAAACATGAACTACTATGTTTAGCACAGCAGACTGAAGATGCAGAGGATTGTCATCAGTTTCACATGTCACACTTCCTGTAAGTGAGGCAAGAGTAGTCACAATTTCAGCAGAGAGAAGCCTACTATGCCCCTAGTTCTTGCAAGGGACACTCTGCCAGACGGGCAACGACAAAATATCCCATCACCCTAACTCTTCACACATCCTGGAGCAACACAGCCAACGGGTTATAGTGGTTATTGGTACAAAGTCATTGGTGAGTACTTTATTCCTTTGAATTATTAATGGAGCTTTAGGTCCACCTAATAATTTGAGCACTTTGGATTGATGCTGGACCTAAAATTTAGGCAAAGTGTCCACATAAAAGTGTACAAAGAATGAAACAAGATAACTAATCTAACTAATTTACAGACAACTTCTTTATATATTGAGTGGATTGAAAACAGTCCCACTACCAAACCTTAGTGGTGATAATGAAAACTAAAGCACTTTGGAGTAATTTGTGACTGAGAAGTGATAATTAAAAGTTGATAAACAAAAAAAAACATCATCATTATCAAAGCCAACACTTTCTTGATTGAATAGAAAACCTCATTTATAGTAGGTTATTTTAACATTGTAAAGTGTAACTAAAGACCAGTGGAGAGACGACTGCAAGTCCAATAAAACTGCAGTGCTTTAAATACACCCTCTATGTACTGTTGAATCCTATGCCTATGTAAAGTTGCATTTTGGGGAAATGAATGATGCAACACCAGGTTATATTTCATAACCCCACATTGCTTCAGACTGTATGCTGCGCATATCTAACAAAATTAACTTCCTCTGTTGTAGCTATGAAGACACAGCAACCAGCCTCAAGACTTAAGAAAACAATGAGCATCCATTTTGTAAGCCTCATTTTCATATGGCTGCTGCCACTGACAGCAAGTAGCGCAGTGACATCTGGCCACAATAAAAACCTTACTGATGCCATGACAGAAACACAGGTAACACCAAATAAGTTCACTCATGACCAGCTGACAACACAGGAGGCGTTCAACTCAAACCCACTGTCAGAGGTATCAGGTCCTAACATGACACCATCTATCAAAGTTGATGTAAATCCAGCAAAGGAAAAAGCTACAAACTCCACCACTAAATCTTCACTGCAAAGTACTCTAACAACGCCCTCAAAGACAACAGCAGCAACTCCAACCAATTCCACTGCTTCTCAGTTCAACAGCTCCATTGTCGGCATGTCACCAACAGAAATACAACACAAAGTCATAACATCAGCAATAACCATTGCTACCAGTCACGCCAGCATCCCAACCACAGCTACAAGGGTACCATCAGTACGGAGCAGCTCCACTCAAAGCCCATTCAGCAGTGATAAAATGACCCATTTATCTACACATCCAAAATTGTCTACAGAACTTATCTCCACCACAACCAGTTCTACCAAGCCTGGTGAATACAAATCTCCAACCACAAGCCATGTCACGCATGATGCTATGCAGTCCACAGGTTTATACAAAACTTCAGTTGCCACAAAAAAGACACCATTTATCCACATCAACACGTCAAAGGAAAGACAAGATCCTCTACAAAAAAAAGCAACGCCCAGTAAGGGCACAGACCACAGTAAAGCAGTGGCAGGGCTGATAGGTGGAGCCCTGGTACTGATGATGGTAGGATTCCTACTCATCTATATAAAGCAATGGAACCTTCGGAGGCAGCAGATAACAACTAGTGACTGGGCAGGTCCTTCACCATTTCTTGAAGGTGGAGCCGACAATGGCCAGGTCACACTGAGGTCATCAAACCGAATTTCTCTGTCTAGCTTCCTGCCTCAGAGCCTCACCAAAAGGTTGTCCATGCTCCCAGACACAGATGAGGAGTTAGAAGACATGACACCAGGTACTACATTTGGTCGAGAGGTGGATGGAAATTATGTACAAGAAAGCAATGGGACTGCTGTAGTTCCAGAAATGAAAAGCACAGGAGATGCTCCAGAGAGGTTGAAAACCCTGTCAGTGACCTCTTCACAAAAGAGCAACCCGGTGTACACAGATAACAATGTGAAGGCTGCAAACCCCAAATAAGATCAATCAATAAAACCGGGACAACTGAACTATGACTTTGAGCAACCATAATTAAACTTAAGCTCCAAAGACCCCAACGCATCCACTTTCACTGGCTTCAAGGCAGCAACAAATATGACTGAGAACACAGTAAAATAACTAGTCATCATCTGAGGAAATCATGACAAGAGAGAAGCAATATTTATCTAGGTCACTACTGCAAAATTAAAACAACAACAACAAAAACAACAACAACAACAAAAACCATGACAGTATAGCGAGAACAACAAAAGGAAAATGTTATTAAGTAACCCCAAGTGGCAGAAGTAAAAGTAAAAAAAGCATTTTTTCATGTTGTCAAATCATCAATTTTGGAAGCATATGAATGCCACACCAGGAGACAAAATGAACAGTATCAGGTAATAATATGAAAAGTTGTTAATGGGATATCTTCATGTTGGAACAAGAAGCTTTTCTTGTAAAAAAAAAAAAAAAAAAAAAAAAAAAAGAAGAAAATTCTCTTGTTATAACAGTGTATTTATTTATCTTGTTATAACGTGAAACTTTTAACATGAAAATATCTCTAAAAATGTGAAAAACAACAAACTTTTAATGTTATTACCTGATGATGATCATGCTGATTTTTTTTTTTCTTTTTCTGCCTTGGCAGTTCTACGCTTTCGTACCTATGTGTGATGCACAGGTCATAAGTCAGGTTAATTGGAGTCTTCACTGCAAGTCACCCTGGTTGTAAATTTATAACTACAGGCAGGGTAATTGTGTCTCTCTCCATCACCACTGCAGGGATTCTCACACAAGACCCCTGCTATATTTTCTTTATCATCATGTGGAAATGTCACCCAGACCTGAAGAGTGTAAATCTAAAATACTTTCTTCCCAACATGTCTGCCCTCTCCGACCTGTGATAAGTGCTTATGGAGAAAATATAAGCATATGATGCATGCAGGCACCTTTGTATTCATTTTGCATGTGATGAAAAGTAGAGGGTCGTGTGGTGGTGAGAACAGTTATTAGGTAACAACATACTGTTTCACAAACAACTAATAGCTGTGCCATAATTTTCTACATATTGGCTTAGGTGTGAGATTATGTGAATACAAAAAAAAAAAAATCCTGAATCATGTTTTATCTAACATACCAATCAGTCAAAGTAATTGCAAATATTTTTTTTCTCACTGATTTGCTATCTGCAGAGTAATGTAGCATGTACAGTTGGCAAGTAAGAAGGGTCAGTATCCTGGGCCCTCTGTAGTTTATACAGAGGGTTTCAAAACTTTCCAAACATTTCTCAAGAGCTAGTTTCTCAATATCTGACTTGTAGATTAGTTCGTCATAACTGAATTTGTTTTGTGAAGCTTGTGCTTTGAGTCTGAAAAAAACGGGATTTTTGAACATCTGCTTTCGAGGGAGTTTTGCTCTTCATAGTGAGCCAGTGGAAGTGTGGGCACCACCATCAATAGAAACCAATGGCAACAGGACTGTCAACCAGTACTCCATTTTCCCCAGGCTTGGCACTTTTTAGCTCCCAGCTGCACCTACTGCGGACTGTCAGAGTCTTTATATGGCAAACAGAAGTAGACTACTCATATATGGCTTTGTAAGAAAACAAAACACACTAGAATGAACTACACAAAATGAAAACGTATGGAACTGCAAGGCAAGTAGATTCACTGTAGTTTGTAGGGAAGTGATTAAGTATTTCTTAAAAAAATGCCACCATTACTATTGGTGCAGCCTAGGCCCTGGGGTCTGGTTTGGTTTACTGAGTACTTTTTAGTTTAATTTGCAATCAAGGGCATATCAGAAGTGGGTGGAAGTGTAAGATGGGAGGGGGAACTGCTCAGTGCCACAGTGGGTTATGGGTTAATGGTTTCAGATGTTAAGTGCTCTGCTCCATGTGGTTATGCGGTTTTCACAGTGTGCCATTTCTTGGCTATGAGTCATAAGAAGAGTATGTAGGTGTATTTAATCGAGTTGTTTCTTTGCAAGTTAGTAATAATCATGATTGTTTTGTTTAAATTTTGTTAGTGTAGATTTTGTATAACTTTAAGTGGTTTTGAGTTTCTTTAATTGTATCTGATGAGAACTCAGAGTGTTAAACAAAGACAAAAAACCTGGTGAAAGTGGCAGCTGTCACTGAGTAGCTGTGCCTTTGAACATAAAATTAAAAGTAAATCTACTTCCACCTATCAAATAATTTTACAGCTGAACGTTAACCGGTTGCCTCAAATTAATTTAACATGGCAGACCAGAAACAAAGTGAACGACTTCACTGCAATCAGGATAACAGCATATAGCTATTTTAGCTAAACCGAAACCATAGTCATACTTAATAGTCATTTTACTGACAAAGGGAGGAACCTAACACATGAACTGATGCTCTGTTTACTTTCTGATTCCCTATGAGCATGGCCACAAGCCAAGAAAACTAAAAGTGCTTCCAGCCATGTGCTACCTTCATTCTGGAGTGCCAGCAGAGGAATGTTCTAGTCAGACAAAAGTGATTTTGTGATGTTTAATGAAATAAAAATTAAGAGTTCGAACAATACCTCTTAATTAAAGTTCGTTTTCATTAATACTATGTGTGTTTCCATTATTTCATTACATTGTATTACATGCAAGAGTAACACTGAATGTTTTCAGTGGCCTTATAAGCCCTGACACACCAAGCTGACAGCAGGCTATTGGTCAGTGTTGGGCCGTTGGCGAGCGTCTGTCGCCCTAGTCCGTGCGGTGTGTCCCATATCATTTCCCCTTCTTGGCCCCCTTCCCTTTTTGCAGATTCAGCACATTGAATCGATGTAGGCAACAGCCGAGGCCATCTATGAATGAAATCACTCTGACTGGCAGTTCAGCTCAGTGCACAAAGAGAGAAACAGAAATGAGGAAAATACACAAAGAGCTGAAGTCCACAGGGAATAAGACCAGCGCAAACTTGTTCCATAAGGTCAGATTATTTTTCTTTATCTATTGAGATCTTTAGCAGAAACATTTCCTGATGGTTTGTTTAATATGTTCTGTTCTTTCAACTTTGGATTGTGTTGTTAATGTGCTGACTGGCTTACTAGTGTAAAGACAGTCTTCCGGTTCCCCCTTTGGAATGACGATTTACAGACTACCACCATCTGCTGGTGTAGTGAGCTATTTCCTCTCATGCAGGCACAAACTGTACATACTGGCTGGCTGTTGGCTGTAGTCTTTGCTACGTGTCCATGTGCAACTTTTTGGCTGAGACACAGCTACGTCAGGTGACGCCGCTAGTACTGTTAAGTCTGTTTGGTGTGTCTGGGCCTTAAAATAATCATGATGATCACATTTTTTTGGCATTCACATAGTATCAAATGTCCAGAAGACAAAGAACAACATCTGCATTTATTTGCAGTGGAATATGGAAGCCTTGTTTTCATTCTCATTTAATCTCTGGCCTGCTCTAAAATAACAGTCTTTCGCTGCAAAATGCTGTGATATGTTAACCTGCTAGTCTCTGGCTGTGTCTGTCTAGTGTGCTGCTGAGCAGGTCGCAGCTTTTAGAGCTTCTTCTCTGAAAACAGCTGCCAGCTGCAGCAGAAAAATGCGAAAGGGACCAAAAGACTGAAGTTGCGGGCTGGACAGCACAACAATGACCTCAAATTTACTATACAGATCTGCAGATTTAGATTTAAGTTCTCTGTGGGTTCATGAGTACAAGAAACCCCTTACACACTATCACATTATTTTCACATTGTCATTCCATACATAGGAATTACAAAAGAATCCATTGTAGCCTCTTTAATCCAGGTAGTAGTAGAGATTATGTCTGGAAAGCAAGCTGATGGAAGCAGACACACTGAACCCAAACAACATCAGGAGCTGAAATCATTTTATTCATTACGAATATAAAATGTTCATAAGAATGCATGTGCATAAGAGAGAGAAAGCTGCAGCTGTGAGGCATGCCATTGTCAGCAAACACACGCACGCACGCATGCACGCACGCACGCACACACACACACACACACACACACACACACACACACACACACACACACACACTCGCTTGCCTCATCAGCAGCAGAGCTGGCTGGCTCGCTGCTGCAATTCTCTGTGTCTCTCTCTCTCTTTCTCCCTCCCCTCGATGCATCTCTCCTCCTCCTAACCCAAACCTCCAGCTGCATCAGGACCCTGCAGAACGATAAGCAGGATGGCGGCCGGCACTTGCAGCCAGCATGTTTAATGCCCTGCCACCATATCCTTTACAGCCAGAGAAAAGACATTGAGACCAGTACCTTTCAACCACAACCAATTTAAAAAAAAAAAAAAAGGAAAAAGGCTGCTGGAGCAAGACGACAGGAGAAAAGGAGAGATGACAGACCAACACTAGAGAGGATGAGGTGAGTGATTTGAAATAGAAAGATAAGGAAAAACATATGACCCACACACACCTGAGCAGTGAATCATTTCTTTCGGAATCTTGATAATGCAGTGCGCAGGAAACTACTGCCTGCTCTGTCACTATGCAGATTTTTCCTCTTAGTATTGCATGGAGATATTGAAAGTGGTAATGTTTTAGCACTGAAACAAACAAACAGAGGAGTTTAGTGATGGCACAGCAGAGCGTCAACTGCCATCATCAACCAAATAATGCACCGACATGAGGACATTTCTGGAAAACAGTTGAATGGTGTTAACATGCTCCACAGTCCTGTCTTCGATAACACAAACTGACACGGACCTGTAGTGTTTCGATCAAAACATCATCTGCTGCTGCGGACACACAGTTACTCTAATGCCCTCAATGAATTGAGTCTCACTGCAGTACTCTGAGCTCCAGTCCCACTGGCAGAGCTTCAATCTGGTTGGCAATCAGGATGACTAGCACCCTTTTGAAATCCAGTTGTCATAACAGTATCAAAATGAGACTCTTTAACAACAGGGCAGAATTTGAATGAACTAATTTACCATAATACATATGGAAAATCAAATCCATCATTCATGAAACTGTGTAAACCCTTAACTTTCCTTTCAATTTCCTTTTTTTTTTTCAGTCAATTCATGATGCCTGTCTTTGTATCCTTCCCAACACTTTTCTGTCATTCTCCAGAGCCCTGACTATGCCTGTCAGCCCTGCCTCACTGCTCTGCCTATTCCTTCTGCTGCTGTGTGGGCTGCTAGGAGGCTGGGTGCTGTCCATCTGCCCCACCGTGTGCTCCTGCAGCCACGGACACCGTGTGGTGGACTGCTCCTCACGAGGCCTAACCAAGCTGCCGCCTGGTCTGCAGCACAACATACACTTTCTCAACCTCTCCTTTAACAGGTAAGCATCTGCAGCTCTACAATGTCATTTTCGTAACAGGCCTGCTCTTCAACAATTACTGGATTCCTGTGCATGTAAGAGCTAAGAGAGGCTACAAGGTTACCTCAACACTCATGAATCTATTTCTTCTGAAAAAGGCTAGGGTTAGAGTTAGAAAGAAGAAATATTGTGCCAGTGTGTGGATGGTAAAACAGCTTGTCAAGGACGCCACTGTTACAAATATGGAGCTATTCCAGATAATGATCTGTCTGAGCCTCTAACATGACTAAATCAGAGAGTAGGAGACAGCTCACCATAATTCATACACTTGCATTGTAAAGCATCAGGATGATAACTACTGAAGTAGAAAAGCACTGTGAATGTATCTATGAAGCTTTTGAAAGAGGTACTCTTTCTTCCTCTGACAAATGACAAGATGAACTCTTAAGTAGCAAATGGTCAACTGAAGCTGATCAGATATAATCAGTGATTATGGTGGCTAATGTCAGCAAACTTAAAGGATAACTTCAGTATTTTCCAACCTGGGCCCTATTTCCCCATGGGTATGTGCGCGTATGATTCATAGGTACAACTCATTCTAAAATTGCTTCAGGGAGGGAGCTGCATGCAGGGGGCAAATGCGTACCGTATAAGTTTGTGCATTAAAAGTGCTTTTTTCGCCACTGACCGGTTCAGATCACCAGTGTTATCTCTGTAAATAGCATACTAAGCATTTCCCTTACTCTTCACTTCCTCTGGGCTGTGTGTGACGTCATCTCGCGAGAGCTCTGCTTGTTGCCGGAAGAAAACAGAGGAGTCATGCTGAGCGCCGCTCCGAGTGGCGCTGGTTGTCCCAGAGTACAGCTGAGAATTTTACTGCATCGATTGAAAACAATGGTTCGTGTTTGTGCGTATCCGAATTGCAAGAACCGGATGTCACACAACACCCCGTACAGCTTTCATAGGCTGCCTTTGTTGGACGGTGAGATACTGAAGTTGTGGCTAGTTGTGCTACAAATGGATGCTAACACCCCTGTCCAGACACTGCGCCTTGCAGACCATTGGGTCTGCAGTGCTCACTTCTCCCAAGATGACTACTGCCAGCTGAAGAAGAGAAGACATCCAATCCCGAAACATCTTTTCCTCAAGAAAACGACTGCCCCACGAGTAACGTTAGAGAGATCTACAGACACAGTGGAGCAAAGCTCTCGTGAGATGACGTCACACACAGCCCAGAGGTAAGGGAAACGTTAACTGTGCTATTTACAGAGATAGCACTGGCGATCTGAACCGGTCAGTGGCGAAAAAAGGACTTTTAATGCGCAAACTTATACGGGACGCATTTGCCCCCTGCATCCGGCTCCCACAATACTGAACCAATTTTAGAATGAGTAGTACCTATGAAACATACACACACATACCCCTGGGGAAATAGGGACCAGGTTGAAAAATACCTAAGTTATCATTTAAGATAGATAATGCTGTGTCACTGACATTAAAGAGTCAATTTGTAGTAATTCAGAATTACACTACATTTTAGCATTTCCCATCATCCCGTAGTTCTCAGTGTATGCTGTTCAGCAGAAGTTGAATATAGATTTTACCTGCCTCTATAATAATAGTAATAAAACTGCTAATAAAATGAGAATTTAATATTACACTCTTCTGACAGTTTGCAGCGTCTGGAAAACCAGCTCACCCACTATGCCCACCTGCGAACCCTGGACTTGTCCTACAACCGCCTGGAGACCCTGCCTCCTGCCTTGCCGCGGTCTCTGTGGGACATGCGAGTGGCAGGGAACCATCTACGCTTGCTGGACAAAAACGATACAGCTTATCACTGGAATCTGAAAGTGCTGGACCTGTCGGACAATGAGCTGGAGAGAGTGGTCTTCATCAACAACACGCTTCCAAGTCTCAAAGCTCTCAACCTCAGTCACAACAGATTTTGGACAGTGCCCACCAATATGCCACACAACTTGGAGAGCATTGATTTGTCTCATAATTATTTGATGCAGATCCTGCCTGGATCGTTGGATCGGCTGCCGAGGCTGGCTAAGTTCTATCTGCATGCTAATCGCTTCTCCTGGTTGCATGACGGGATATTTGATAAGCTGATGGGGCTGGAGGTGATGACTCTTGGGGATAACCCCTGGGCTTGTGAAGAAGAAGAAAACATAACAAAGCTTCTGACTTGGGCTGAGCAGACCCGTGCTACCATACTAGGCTGTCCCTGCTATACAAGACCTATATGCGGGCAAACTCATCAGGCAACACCAGGGAGGGAGTGGCACTCTGCACTGTTCACAGACGCACCACTATGGGTTAACAGCAGAGGTGAAGAATATAATGGCCAATCACCTGCAAGGACTGCAGAGATTACATCTAGTTCCCAGGTGAAATCAGCACTTTTTGAGACAGGTATATATCAGGACAAAAGAGGAGTGAATGAATCTGGGGACCTCATGCGGTTTGCCTGGACATCTCCCACAAGTTTTGACAGTTTCACAACACACACAAGCACAACACCAAGCCCGGAGTCTTTGACCAAGAGGCCCAAAGTAGTTAACTCCAACCCAGTAGCTAACAGGAATAAATGTCGCGGACTCGTCATTGGGACTCAACAAACAGTAACCCTCACTGTTTTAGTCCTCACAACAACATTCAACAACTTCTGAGCCACCATGACTGGATACAGGATACACTACCTAAGACATTGTTTTAGACTAAATGTATGACCAAGTAACTCCACTTAGCACCTTCATTTTCTCTTGTAAAAACTACTGCGACTGTTACTGCCTTTTGTCATTATCATGAAGTGTATCATGTTTTCAAATAGCTCAACATGTACCACATGACGTCTCACAAATATGAACTGTACAAACCTACAAGACAAAACCACTCTAAATATCTGAATACATGGTTCAACTGAGTGCTACTGTCAATGCTCAACTCTCAGTATGATGCCTGCACACTGACAAACTGCTGTGCTCTATGCTTTCTTTATAATGGTGATGCTTATGGTATATCCTTGACAAGATGGCGCCCCCAGTGCGGACGCCTGTTACAGCAGCTCCTGCTCACCGCGGAGCTTCTTTTCATTTAACTTTCTTATTTGGAGTTTATTTCAGTTAGCTAGTCTAGCACTTGTGTTCTGTTTTGTTATGGAGACGAAGACTGCTCTCTTTATAGCGGTCTTTCTCCCATTTTGCTATGGATACGATTGGTGATCCGGCGCCCAGCCTGCCTCCATTGTTCACACCCAGGACCAGCTGTTAGCGCGCTGCGGCCCGAGGAGAGGCATGACATTCCTGGCGAGCTGCAGAGAAGGAGACGGGGATGTCACGCCTGAGTGCAGCGCCGACACTGGAGGAGAGGGTAAAAACCCATCCTCCTGTCCGTCGTCATGGGGAACGTAACATCGCTCCCCAACAAGATGGACGAGCTGTCGGCACTGACTCGCCATCAGAGGGAGTACCGGCAGAGCAGCGTGCTGGTGTTTATCGAGACATGGCTGAACGTGGAAGTACCGGACACGATCTCGACGGATTCCAGCTCATCAGGCACGACAGGACACCGGTAAGAGGAAAGGAGGGGGGCTGGCTGCGTTTGTGAATGATAGATGGTGTAACTCTGGGCACATCACTATCAAGGAACAGCATTGCTGCAGGGACATTGAGCTGCTGGCTGTTGGCATGAGACCATATTATCTACCCAGGTAGTTTTCTCATGTCATAATGGTAGCAGTGTACGTCCCCCCGTCTGCAAAGGCTGAGTCTGCTTGTGACATTCTCCACTCTGTTACAAGCAGGCTGCAAACACAGCACCCTCAGGCCCTCCTTCTGATCTCTGGGGACATCAATCACACCTGTCCTTCCACCACCCTGCCCACCTTCACCCAGTATGTTTCCTGCCACACCAGAGACAATAAAACACTGGATTTATTTTATGCCAACACCAAGGAGGCATACCACTCATCCCCCCTGCCCCCCCTGGGAAGAGCTGATCACAACCTGGTTCATCTTCTGCCTTTCTACAAACCTCTGGTGCAGAGAGAACCAGCAACCACCCGCAATGTGAAAAGATGGTCTGAGGAGGTCGAGGAGGCCCTGAAAGACTGCTTCGAGACTACTGTGTGGGAGGTACTCTGTGATTCCCATGGAGAGGACATTGACAGTATGACATCATGCATTACGGACTATATAAACTTCTGTGTGGACAGCACCGTACCCACCAGGACTGTATGCTGCTTCTCCAACACCAAACCCTGGATTACTCCAGAGTTAAAAGCTCTCCTGAAGAAGAAGCACAGAGCTTTTAACTCTGGAAATAAGGAGGAGCTGAAGGCCGTGCAGAAGGAGCTACGGAGAAACATCAGGGAACAGGGAAAGGAAGGATATAAAAAGAAGACGAAGGAACAGCTGCAGCAGAGCGACGTCAACGGAGTCTGGAGAGGTCTGAAAACCATCTCAGGACATAAACAACCAGACTCCCGGGCCAGAGGCGACCAGCAGTGGGTGAATGATCTGAATCTGTTCTTCAACAGATTTGATCAGTCTGCCCCTCCCCTGGCCCAGACATCACCTTCACCTTTCTCCCCCACCTACACTCCTGCCACACTGCTTCAACACCTCCCCCACCCCCGCTACCCCGGACGTCTCACCACCACTTCCCCCCACCTCATCACCTCCACCCCCCAGCACACAGCCCCCCTGCTCCAGCTTGTCCTTCACTACCTGTCAGGTGAGAGATCAGCTGAGGAAGATAAAGATGAGGAAGGCTGCGGGTCCAGACGGCATCAGCTCCAGGCTCCTGAAGTCCTGCGCAGACCAACTGTGCAGGATAGTTGAAACCATCTTCAACCTGAGCCTGAGGCTGGGAAGAGTACCACAGCTGCGTGGTACCTGTGCCCAAGACTCCGCACCCCAAGGACAACAGCAGCTTCAGACTGGTGGCATTAACATCACACCTCATAAAGACTCTGGAGCACCTGGTCCTGTCCTGTCTCCGCCCTGCAGTAGGCCCTTCAATGGACCCGCTGCAGTTTGCCTACCAGCCTGGCATTGGGTTGGATGATGCCGTCATCTTCCTCCTGCATAGAGTTCTTTCTCACCTGGAGAAGCCCGGAAGCTCTGTGAGAATCATGTTCTTTGATTTCTCCAGCGCTTTCAACACCACACAACCTGCACTTCTGAGGGACAAATTGGAGCACGTAGGGGTGCCTAATCACCTCACATCCTGGATCCTGGACTACCTCACGGACTGGCCGCAGTATGTCAGGACCCAGGATTGTGTATCGGACTTTGTTGTCTGCAGTACGAGGGCCCCGCAGGGGACGGTGCTGGCACCGTTCCTCTTCACCCTCTACACTGCACTCTTCTCTGCACTACACTCTTTCATACCACACCCCCACCTGTCATCTGCAGAAGTTCTCTGACCACTCTGCTATAGTCGGCCTCATCACAGATAGGGACGACAGGGAGTACAGAGAACTGAACCAGGACTTTGTGGACTGGTGCCTGAGCTGAGGAACCACCTTCAGATCAACGTGGGGAAAACCAAAGAGCTGATGGTGGATTTGCGCAATCGCAGACTCCTCTCCCCCAACACCGGTGAACATCCAGGGAAAGGACATTGAGATGGTGACATCTTATAAGTACTTGGGTGTTCATCTTAACAATAAACTGGACTGGACTAACCACATAACAGCACTGTACAGGAAAGGCCAAAGCAGACTCTACCTGCTGAGGCGGCTCTTTTGGAGTGCAAGGGGCGCTCCTGAAGACCTTCTTTGACACTGTGGTGGCATCAGCCATCTTTTACGGAGTAATCTGCTGGGGCAGCAGCATCTCGCCTGCAGATAGCAAGAGACTGGACAAGCTGATCAAGAAGGCCAGCTCTGTCCCGGGATGCTCTCTGGACTCTGTGCAGGTGGTGGGAGAAAGGAGGATGACAGCCAAGCTGTCATCTCTGAGGACTAATGACTCCCATCCTCTGCAGGAGGAGATAAAAGCTCTGGAGAGCTCCTTCAGCGATAGACTGATTCACCCAAAGTGTGTGAAGGAATGCTATCGCAGGTCCTTCCTGCCTGCTACTGTCAGGCTACATTACCAGCACTGCTCACTGCACCATGGACACTTTATTGACACTATGGACACTTTATGGACACCACAGCAGTCTGCTGTTTTTGCACATACAATCACTTGCACCTTATCCACTGGTCATTTTCATTCACTGCTGCTCATTATTATCCACTTCCCATTATTATTATTATCATTATTATTATTATTATTATTGTTATTGTTATTTATCGCAGTCTCTTGTATTTTTGTACTTATTGCATACCTAGTTATGTAAGTTTTTTAAGTTTAAATTTGAAATCTTTAATTTGACTCTTTCTCCTTGACTGCTGTAACACTGGAATTTCTCAATTATGGGATCAATAAAGGTGTATCTTATCTTACCTTATCTTATCTTTGGTTCTGCTAAGCCATTCAAAATAGGATCAATAATATACATTAGATAACATTCAATAGTCTCTACTGGCACTCTGTCACTGGGCAGAGAGGAGCCTAAAAAAGTTGACACAACAAAATAGGAAACTAGAAATACTGCCTCCCTAACCAGTCAAGTTACAGTTTACATCCATGTCTATCCACACTAATAATATATGTAGTGAAGACTATGAAGGAATTTAATAAAAAGTATGAAGTGTATTTTTTGGCAAAATGGAAGTCATCACTATGCTGACATGTATGATTTGAGTGGATAATTTCCAGTAAGAAACATGCTGTCTTCACTTAGATACCAGTTTTACAGAGTAGTCCAGAGAACAGATTAGGAGCTTTGTCACATGGTACAACGACAAGCAACTCAAGCTCAATATCAGCTAAATATGTATCAGCACAGTTTCAAGATAGATTCCCAAGAGAAGTGTCTGAATGATGTCACAGTAAAATTGACCTTTGACCTTTTAGATATAAAATTATATCACTTCATCATTTTATCCTTTTAGACATTTTTGGGATTTTAGTCATAATTAGTGTAAGAATACTAGATTTATGGTCAAAAAGGTGTTTGGGAGGTCAAAGTGACCTTTCATCACCAAAATCTATGTTCAGTTGATCCTTGAGTCCAAGTGGATGTCTGTGTCAAATGTAATAAAATTCCCTCAAGGTGTTCCTGGGATATTGTGCTCACGAGGATGGGACAGACAGACAGATGGAACACCTGAATACATAATGGTGCTGCAGCGGAAAAAGTGACTGTGCTGTGGAAACTTCATAAATAAAAGCAAAGCGGCCAATCAAAATTCCAGCAAAGGCAACAACTGTTCTGTGTCCACAAAAGTTTACTAAATCACTTACTTTTGTTGTTGTTGTTGTTGTTGTCGTCACATCTAGTAAGCTTTGGCTCTGTTTATTAATCACAATGCTGGTGCTGCTTTTTAGTACTGTAAGGTCAAAGAGCAGTCTGTTCAAAAGTGGGCTGACAATGTAATTAGCATTCTGTTGCCCTGACTTACAAATCCTGATGGAGTGTCTCCCTGCATGGCTCATCTATTTTTATTTTCTTCAAATCTTAAACGATCAACTCCCAACTGTGCTAAATCTATTTCTGGCATACTAAATAGTATGGTATCCTCTCGACCACATCCGGGCCGAACAGCGGAGCATTTTTAGTAAGACAAGGAGTGTTACAAGAGGTCCATCTGGCCAGCTGCCACCTCCCTGTACAACAGTCCCCTCTGAGTCAGGACAGGGAGCTCAGGAACATCTACAGACACTCTCATCCTGGACTCATATATCTGTCATGTTCTTTTAAACTAAATTATCTGATTCATTAAAGCAATATAACCTTAAATTCTAATCTAGGTTTTGCACTAGTTGCACCACTACTCTAGCTCATTGATACCGCTTTGCACTTCGCTCATACCGGGGTTACTGGCGTTACTGTGGGAGCTGGCTCCCACCCTCCAGTTTCCCCCCAGGTAACAATGTTAGCTCTGTCAGCACTGTTGCCATTGTTAGCCCTGCTTATGGAGTTAGCACAGTTAGCTAACCACTTGCTCAGCCACCTCCATGTTGAGAACTGTGTGCAGACAATAATGCCCCACACTCTGAATTACAGATATCCTTCTGTATGTCACATACAGCTCCTTTAAATACTATACTGTTAACAAAAAATCCCTCTTTTTCTGTCTCTCTTTCTCTCTGACTGTCTTTCTCTCTCACTGTCTATCTCTCTTTCTCTCTGTCTGTTTGTCTCTCTCTCTGTCTCCAGTGTATTTGTATCTGGAGTGCAGAAGTCCCAATGAAGAAGAAAAGAGCCCTCACCTCCACCTGCGCCATAGCAGTTGAACAGTTGTTATGCTTTTCTATGTTTTATCCGTAAACAACATCACATGTATAGTTTACAAACTGTCAACCTTTCTCCACAGTATCTATTTTGTTTTAGGAACATTTCCATAGGCTGCTGTGACCATTAGAGTTATTCAAACAGAAGTTCTTAGTTATGCTAAAACCTCCATCACTAAACCTTTCAGAGAAATGCATAGATACAGTGGGTACAAGTCTAATTTGGCCGCATCCCCGCGTGAATGACACGTGAGAATCTGAGGCCGGCAGTTCAGGGGGGAAGGGGGGTTAATTACTATATCCAGGAGAAGCTGCAGTGTGTGCAAACAACCACCAGGTGGCACATGTGAGCAGATAATATCATCCCCCTTCTAAAACTGCCACCCCTTCCCATCACTTGTGTCATTTATTCAATGAATGTGGTATTACTGCTATTTCAACGTTCAGGAGGTTTCGCGCATATTGAGTGAACAGCTGCAGTTGAGCTGTGCTGTGCCTCCGTCACCAGAGTCATCACTAATTCATAAATTCATTCATACACAAATATTCAAGTCACAGTTCACAAGTACTGCAGCGAATGCTTCTGTAGGATACTGTAAGTCACATAACCAGCCACATAAAGAAAGAAAATGAAGAAAATGTAACATTAACAATTCCGCGTAGGGCTGGACTCGATTTCAATTACGATTTTAATAAGAAGACTTTGTTTTCAAGCCCCAAAGGCCAAGATCTAATTCTAAGTGGTCTGTTGTTGACTTGTCTGTTTAAATTTAACACTGGATCACAGTTTAAAATGTAGTTTATATTCATAAATGAACTCTGCCATGGCCTGTTTTAACAATGGACCGCTAATATCCGTCATAAAAAATGTTGAAAATTGCAATAGCCTAAATCAAAATTTTAAACAATAGTATACTGTAAATCAGAATCGCTGTTGCTGCTCTGAGATTTACAGTGACGGTAAATAGTTAGATAATGCATCTAAAATGTAAAATGGGTTACAACATTTAGATATATATTACATTACTATACAATCGTCTCATAATCACTTTATTCGCCAAATTCATCAGACAGATACACAGGAATTTGACTTGGCAATCAGCGCTAAAAAACTATGACAAACAATAATGCACATTAGCTGCAACAAGATATGATTCCATAAAAAATTAACAACAAAACAAGTATTGTGCGTGTCGTGCGTCATGTGTAAATGCGCATGAGGACACACATACTGTACAATATGAAGAAGACTGGACCTCATTTAGCGCTTGTAAAATGTAAGTATGCATGTTCGGATACAGGCTTTTCAACACAAAACAGACAATCCAAACAGTTTTATCAAACATTTTATTTATTTTTTATCTTTTTCGGGCGGGTGGTGGTGGTGATGGTGGTGATGTGCCAGAAGGAGCTGAGGACATTCATCTGGCTCTCTCACCGCTCGCTGACCGGAAAATACCGGTTTTCTTTATAGGCCTATTAGCGATTATATTCAAAACCGTTAAACAGAGATGAATAAATAACCTAATCAAATACAGTGCTGGTGTTAAATAATAATTATTATTAATTATTTTGGTATTTTTTTTAATGAATGAGATGAACACAGAACATGAATTAACAGTATCATGGCTAAGATCCTAAGAACGATCTTTATTGGGAAACGCGGCCATTTCAGCTCTGTCGCAATCCTCCCCCACCCCATTCACCCCCGGCCATCGAATGAATGAGAATAGGCTGCCTGTTACGTTCAGAATGGTTGTTTGTGTTCCCCTACTTAACCTGTATTGAAGTGGTAATGATTCAGTTAGAGGTGAGAACAGTGAAGGTGTTTCTATGACATTTTCACAGCAGTATTAAAATACCATTACTGCAAGTGAAACATGAGACTCTTCATAAAGTTTATATATGTAATGTTTTGTTTTTTTGTGTGTGTGGATCTCTTTATATCTGCTTTAACACTACCCGATGCTGCAGAAGAATAAATGAAAGTTAAAAACTATAATACTGTGTATAAAGAAACACACACTATTTTTTTCAATTTCACAATTGGTGTTGCTCACAGGGAGTGGCGGACCTGCGCTGCGCCTCCGTTTTTGACGATGTTGACAAATAGCCTAAATTAGATGAATGAACATGTCCAAGGTTAGACATGGGGCACACCCCAAATCAGCTGATAGGGGGGCTGAGAAAATGAATGAATGTGTGTGAGACACACCCGTTGCACACGCACTCCCTTCTCCCTTCTCCCTCACCTGTAGTAACTTACATGATTGAAAAATGGAGCAACAGTCGCAGCTGAAGAGGAAAGGTGTGTAGACAGGGAGAGGCTTAAAAAGCGTAAAGCACTACAGCGAAGTGCTGTAAAATAACTGACATGTTTTATTTTGTAGTAGGTTACTCTGTCCTCATCTCACACACTGTAAGTCAAGCTATTGAAACAAAGGCTTTGAAAGATTCATCCTCAACGTATACCTTCAAAACGAATAAATAAACATTTTTCTGTGTCTCTGTGCATGCACTTTCATGTTTCTGTGATCAAACAGACAAACCAAATTCACCCCACACAAGTGTTATTTAAATTAAATAATTAACCTGACAATATAGCCACAAAATGAAGTTTAGGCTACTTTTATCTTTCCCTGAATAAAACTACACAGCGCAGTCATGAGTCAGTGAGCACCCAGCGCCCCCGCCCTGCTGAGCAGGCATCTCAAAACAGCCACCTCCGACAGCGATTCTGATTTACAGTATACTGTTGGTTAAAATTTTGATTTAGGCTATTGCAATTTTCAGCATTTTTTATGACGGATATTAGCGGTAAATCGTTTAAACAGGCCATGGCAGAGTTCATTTATGAATATAAACTACATTTTAAACTGTGATCCAGTGTTAAATTTAAACAGACAAGTCAACAACAGACCGCTTAGAATTAGATCTTGGCATCTGGGGCTTGAAAACAAAGGCTTCTTATTAAAAATGAAATTGAAATCAAGTCCAGCCCTATGCGGAATTGTTAATGTTACATTTTCTTCATTTTCTTTCTTTATGTGGCTGGTTATGTGACATACAGTAGGCTATCCTACAGAAGCATTCGCTGCAGTACATGTGAACTGCGACTGCAGCTGTTCACTCAATATGCGCGAAACCTCCTGAATGTTGAAATAGCAGTAATACCACATTCATTGATAAAATGACACAAGCGATGGGAAGGGGAGCAGTTTTTATTTGGATGCCCCCCCACCCCCACCCCCCAAACTCGAGCACCAGCGACAAGTTTGAGTAGACTGATATATTTAATTTATTCTCTAGCAGGATGTAAACATTTCTGTAACTTCCTGTATATTCTGCTTTGAAGACTGCTGAAAACGGTCAGATTCATGGACAGCGCCACTCTTCTTTTCAACTGGCATTGTGGTCGAAGTTGGAATTGTCTCTAAACCCTTTTAGCAGTATTCAAGCTCTCTGCTGCCACCTGGCGGCTACAGTTGCCAAATGCACCCCCCCTCAACTTCTCACGTATCATGCTTCACGCTTTGTGTGAGAAAAGTGGCCAAGTTAGTCTGTTACCCACTGTATGAGTTAGCACTATGTACATGTATAAGCTGAGAAGCACCAGGCATTAACCTGGCAATAAGGAGAGAAGGTAGATGGATGGCCAGGTCCTACCTGCGGGCCACATAGTAGAAGACTGGGTTGCCAGTCTTGGAGGTTCCTGCCTGGTAGAAGATGTTGAGGGTCTTTAAGGCTTTGAACTCCTCCTTCTCATGGACCTGGTGCCTACAGAACAAACACAGAGCCCAGGATCAGTCTCTCACTAATTTATTTCACTGGCTTTAGGACTTAAGTGCTGTTGTATCCCACATCAGGATTTATTCGAGCAATATCCTATAATACTCTAAATTAGATTGTTATAGTATTAGATTACATTTTTAATCCCATTGGGGGAATCTACGCAAAGCATTTGACCAATCCTACCAATTTAGAGGAAGGAAAGAAATTTAATAGCAGCGCACACTCCACCCAGCGATCAACTGCAATTTTTAAGCCAGTGCCCTCCTGAAAGGTACTAAAAACCAACCATGAACCATGGTTCACAAACCATGAATCACAAATCTCAGAAGGTCATCAGAAATTGCTTCATTTGTTTTCAGCTGCAGATACCCATCTAGTTCTGGACATTCAGTATCCCCCTCACTCTGACATCTCTCCACTTTGTGTATATAGGTCCTGTTTGTGCATGAGTGTGTCACCTGTGTGTTAATGACAATGGAGTGAAAAAATTGAATTTCCCCTCAGGGGGATTAATAAAGTATATACAATGTAAAAAATTAAATTTATAGTAATCTTTAATAAATAAGCACTTTTCCTGAGATATAAACCAAATACATAAATCCAAATGTACAGTGTGTGCAAGATCACAGCCAGCTGTTTTTTTAAGGGATGCATGGAAACATCAGTACATCACTGGTAATGTCCAATATCAGTTTTAAAATTAACTATTAGAATTGGCCAACATGCTTTTTCTTATTTTGCACAATTAATGAATATTGCATACAGTAAAAAGCATTCTATTTTATGTCTCCACCTGCTGGTGGGCCATCATGATAAGAGTATGCAATGCATGCATAAATATGTTTATTCCACTACAGAAGAGACTTGATGATCTTAACTTAGGTGAAGCAAACATATATGTATATCTATCTATATCTATATATATATATATCTACATATATATCTACATATATATATATATATATTGGTTATCAGCCAAATGAGTTGTTATATATCGGCATGTCGGATATCGCAAGTTTTTCCTTTATCACAAGGAGTGATGAAGTTTGATACGAAAGGCTACAGGAAACGACCCTGAATTAATTTTGTATCAGTGAGGCTCTGATATTCTGGCGACTTGTCCAGGGTGTACCCTGCCTCTTGCCCAATGTCAGCTGGGATAGGCTCCAGCCAACAAGCGACCCTGTATCAGGATAAGCAGTCACAGACAATGAATAAGCAAATGAATGAATTTTGCATTTGTTATTTGGTCAAAATGAAATAAAAAAGCTCAATGTAGTATCACAATATGATAGACTGCTGCCCCTGAGCAGAGGAAAGAAAAGATCTCTGCGATCTCACTGAGATTAAGAACCACACCCACAACCCTTTCAGCAACTGATGAAGCAGGAGGAGAGGTGAGGTTCACAAAGTGCACACAAATACATTCCAATCAGAAGAAGTCATAATGGCTGAGTAGGCTGAGCATTCAACCTATATTATTTACCGAATGGCATGACCACTACACACACTGTGGAGACACATTTCACCCTCAGGAACAATAAAGCTTAAAATGAAATATAGCAGCTGCAGAATGTGACTGAGAATATGAGACAAAGCAGACAGTCACTGGCTTGTATCAGGAAATGTAATGGAGGAGCTCCAAAAACAATTCATGATGAGACTTATGTTACAGCCTGGTAGGAATACTACCTGGTCATGAACTCCTCAAACTTGGAGCTGGTCAGGTTAAGACTGGACCAGTGAGTGTCAGCCACAGGTTTGTGTTCAGGAGGTCCCAGGTAGGCCAGCAGGGTGGCCATCTTGTCAAAAGGTCGCCTGCCTACAGCCTTGTGGTCCCTGGAAATTACATCAGAATGAATCATTTCATAAAATTGACTAAGTGGTACAGAGTATGTTTATTATTAAGATCATACAGCAGAACACACCAGTGTTGTACTTCATCAAATCATCTCTCCTGACCTGTTACTGGAGAGGTACTGGCCAATCCTCTCCTGGTTGTTCCACAGGAGGCGGTGGAGGGCCAGCACATTACCGTCACTAATAAAGGACAGACTGTGGTTGACCGAGTCACTGGGAGGAGAGTCAGATGCTATGTCCAAGAAAAACCTGTTGTGGAGATAACAGAGTACAGAGAAAAATCAGCAGGCACTACACAACTGTAGTTAAAGATACTCTGGGCTTTGTGCACCATTGGCGCTGCAGATCAATGTTGTCATTAGAGGGGTCTCTCTTTACTGTACCCAACGTTCTACCACAAATAGTCAACAGAACACTTTAAAGAACAGCTGGATGAACAGCAGCTGTTGTAAAGCATTCTAACTTGTGACCTTACAGGCAAAGTCACAAGTGGAGTGAGAACACCAAAATAACCTGCTTAACCTTCATGAAACTGTCAAAAGGAAATTACAAGTATGAAACAACCCACAAAAGCGGTTGCTCCGAAGTAGGTAGGTCATGGTTTCAGCAGCTTGTTCACGGCTCAGCCTGCTGCTGCCTCAGACAGCTTCTGTCCCAAACCAACAACAACTATACTCACCGCGGCACTGCAAAATGTAGCCTAATCCGTGCAAAGAATGTTCAGACGACAAAAATAATCACGCAGCTGAATACTGTTCACATTCAGGTTGACAGGTTGATTTTAATAACTTTAAAGTAGTTTAAGTGTGCACTCTTCAGCTGTGTTATCTAAACAAATGGAGGTATCAAAATCAGGAGTCAGTATCAGCAAATATTTAACATTAATTGACTTGGCTCAGGATCAGGGGCAAAAACACTTGATAGGGACATCCCTTGTCACAGGTCCATTCCTCTGAAGCCATGACAACCTCTAACTTCAACCCTTTGAGAGGCCTGCAGCTGTAGTCTGAACCACAGCAATGCTTCTCATCAAACTAGTTTGGATATTTTTTTTTTAAACAAGTTGAGGAGAGTGTCTTACCTTCTGGCTGAATCAAAGTTGCTCTTGACAAAGTCATTGAAAGGCCTCATGTGTTCTTCTTTTGTAAACAGGACATGGTTTGCAATGCTCTGCAGAATCTGAAGGATAAGACAGGAATACACAACATGCAAAAACAATACTGGTAGTGTAAGCAGCTCTGCAATGCAGTAACTGACAAAGTTTACTATAGAAGACATTTGACTTTAATCACAGCACTGTGGACAACTAATAAAAGGATGTTCATTCTATTTTTCTATTGTATTTTTGCTAGAAGTAGAACAACAATCCCACTTAAAAATTGCAGTTTGGTGGAGGAAACACAATGCCAACTCTACAGAACTGGGCTACCAGATACCCAACATTACCAGTTTGATCTGTCCCAGTGCTGTTGTAACCTCAGTGCCAGCTGAGTTTCAGAGAGGGAAAGTCTTTGACATGCAACTTTTTTCACTTGCTTCTGTGGTTTGAGGAAGGCCAGAATAAAACTGGGGCCTAAGTTTCATTTCATGTCAAACAAGCTGTACACCACTCTGTACTTTGAATTGTATGTCTGATGAAGTCACTTCTTGAACTACCTCCATACTTAACAGAATGTGCTGCCCATGTTTTTCACACTGATTTTCACCGAGCCTGAATCCACACTGAAGCATTAAAAGTAACCTGCAGCTCAAACGCTGAAGTGCTTATATTACCAAAATAACTGCACTTCAAGGGTGGGACTATTGCTACAACAGTTGTGTGGTAGCATTAATGAGGTTTGGAGAAGGAGTCTTTTTTCCCTACACATAATACTGATCAGTATGTAAGCAAAAAGATGATCTTATCACACAGTCACAGGATTGGGCAGGGATTTTTCCAAGGAAACCAAAAAAAGACTCAAGCAACAATTCCTGAGAAATATTGTGATCTAACTTCCAAGCCCTCAGCCCAACAGTACACAAAGCCTAGGGTTTAGTTTAAACACTACTGAATGCTGACAATGGATTTAATGGTGACATTATTCCATATGGCCTACTGTGTCAAAATGATAAAAAATGAACAAGCACATTAGTCTAGCATGAGAGATAGGTTCCCTTGTACTCACATGGCATTTTTTTGTAACCTTGTTTTTTTTAGGACCCTAATGGTGTCTAGTTGAAAATTTGTTTTGTTGCCAAGGTCAACTCATGGCTCATGGGGTTCATTTGGCGGCCACCTTGAATTGATGTCCACACTAATGGCAAGAAAATGCAGATTTTTGTAACTCCTGAACCAGAGAACATACACAGACAAATTAAATGACTTTTTCATATAACTTTGACAACAGGAATCAAATGGAAATGTCATTGACATGCTACAACCACTCTTTATTGGTTAAAAAACAGACAAATGACACACTTTAGGCATATCTGACTATATAATGACAAAAACTCTGTCTGTGGGTGTGTCTGTGTCTGTTACACGTTTTTCTCCTCACTGACTTGACCATGTGAAATTTGGCACAATGGTAGAGGGTAATGGGAAGATGTAGATGAAGCAATGTTACATCAATTGGCCAAAGGGGGGCCCTATAGCAACCGATTGAAAATGCAAACTTTGAATGGGCACATCTAATGCCCCGCAGGGCTTAACGCTAACTTTTTTCCCAAGGAGCACATGTGCTCCTAAGTCGAAAAAGTAAGGAGCACACAAAGAACTTAAGGGGCACAATGTAAATTAATCAAATAATGCGTTTTCCGTAATAAAGGTGATGCAAATAGACATTTACAAGCAAAATTATTCAATGAATTCATATACAAAATGTACAGAAAGGTAAAATCATCAAGTTTTGAAAAAGTATTGCAATTTAATTTTGTCTTTAATGTTATTATCTTACACATATTATCTTTGCAATATGATTATCTTATATAATGTTATTACTATCCTAAAACATTCTCCAGGTCCTCTGAAACTCTGCAGGACTTATTTCCACCCTGCCCAGCAGTGGTACCGTGGCAAACGGTCCCTAACTGTGGGGAGAATAGAGCAGGCTTCCCCGGAGGTCCGCTGCTTTTCCCGGTCCCTCTTCTCTGCCACACTTTGACTTATTCCCATGCAGCCGACAGCCTGGCCGTGGAGAACGGTCCCTAATTACGGGGAGAACGGAGGGAGGAGGCTTCACCGGAGGTCCGCCGCTTAACCTGGTCCGTCTCCTCCACACTTTAACTTATTTCCATGCTGCCAAGCAGTGGTAGCTTGGAGAACGGTCCCTCACTGCAGGGAGAAGGGAGAGGGCTTCCCCGGAGGTCCGCTGCTTAACCCAGTCTGTCTCCTCCGCCACACTGACTTACTTCCACCCTGCCGACAGTGGGACTTATATTCATTGTGCTGACAGTGGCTTGGAAAACCACCCATAACCGTGTCACACGGGGAACAGGGAAGAGGGAAGGCGGCTGGAATTCCTCCAACATTTGCGGTTAGATTACCATATTTTTTATTGACAAAAATATAAGCTGCTTCGGCTGATTTTTTTATGCGCACATGTGCCCCTAAATATTTTATATAGTTCGCACAAACCTATTTTCAGTTGCAAATGCGAGTGAAACGCTCGTACTGTCAAGCTCTGCCCGGTACACATGCCGATATATATATATATATATATATATATATATATATATATATATGCGTATATATGTGTATATATATATATGTGTGTATATATATATATACATAAATATGTACATATACATATATATATATATATATATATATATATATATATATATATATATATATATATATATACATATACACACATATATATATACAGTCATGGAAAAAATTATTAGACCACCCTTGTTTTCTTCAATTTCTTGTTAATTTTAATGCCTGGCTCAACTAAAGGTACATTTGTTTGGACAATTATAATGATAACAACAAAAATAGCTCATGAGAGTTTAATTTAAGAACTAAGAACTATTCATTTTCCATGGTTTTCTTGATAATAACCAAAATTACTTAAATTCTTACATCAATAGCTATGGCATTGTACCGCCAAAAACACTACTTTTAAGCATTCCATGTTTTCTTTTCTGTTTGCTTTAAACACATGATACACACAAGAGTTAATACTTGATTGCATAACCATTGTTTTTGATGACTGCAGCCATGCGTCTTGGCATGCTCTCCACCAGCTTCTGACATTGTTCTGCTGTCACAGCAGCCCATTCCTGTTGGACAAATTCAAACAAATTTTCTTTGTTTTTGGGCTTGTGGTTCTCCATTTTGAGTTTGATGATTTTCCACAGGTTTTCAATTGGATTAAGATCTGGTGATTGAGCAGGCCAAGGCATGGTGCGAATGTTGTGGTTTTCCATCCAGGCTTTAACTGACCTTGCCGTGTGGCAAGGGGCATTGTCTTGTTGGAAAATCCAGTCATTCGAGGCAGGAAAGAGTTTTCCAGCTGATGAAAGAAGACTGTTTTCAAGGGTAGTCCTGTACATGACCTGGTTCATTCGGCCTTCACACAATTGCATTTGCCCTGTTCCACTCAGACTGAAACAACCCCAGATCATGACTGATCCACCCCCATGTTTTACTGTAGGGGCAAGACAGTCTGGGTTGTAAGCTTCTCCAGGCTTCCTCCTAACCAGTAAGTTGGCTGGAGTGGGCATCAATTCAAAATTGGATTCATCACTGAAGAGAACCTTAGCCCAATCATCAACAGTCCAATCCTTGTGGTCTCGAGCAAAGAGTAACCGGGCCTTCCTCTGCCTTCATTGATGAAGGGCTTCTTGCGTGCTCTGTGTGACTTCAAACCAGCTTCAACAAGTCGGTTTCGAACTGTCCTTGCCGAACAAGTCACATTTCTCGACAGTGCCCACTCATTTTTAAGGTCCCTGGAGGTCTGACGACGATTCCTGACACAGGAACGGATGAGTGCACGGTCATCTCGTGGGGTAGAAAGACGTTTCCTGCCACGGCCAGGTAGCAATTTGGTAGTGCCATGTTCAGCTTGTTTTTTTTTGTTGTAATGAACGGCTGTCTTGGAGATCTTCAGTTTTTTCGCTACCTGTCTCTCACTCATGCCAATTTCCAGCAGTGCCAAGATGGCTGCCTTTGTGGCTTCACATAATTCTTTTGTTTTAGGCATTATGTGAGAGCTGACAACTTCTGAGTTGTGCTACGGCTTGAATGTAAGCAGGAAACCACTCTAGGCCTTTGCATGTGCAGTGCTGCTTGTGACATGAAATGGCCTCTTATATACCCTGGGAATCAATTAAGCTTAAGAATGCCAAATAGGACATAAAGTATTATGTGACCAGCTGCATTTTTTGTTTTGTTCATTGTATTATACGTTTAGTGGTACCAGATATTAGAATGAACAAGAAATTGAAGACAACAAGGGTGGTCTAATAATTTTTTCCATGACTGTATATATATATATATACAGTACAGGCCAAAAGTTTGGACACACCTTCTCATTCAATGCGTTTTCTTTATTTTCATGACTATTTACATTGTAGATTCTCACTGAAGGCATCAAAACTATGAATGAACACATGTGGAGTTATGTACCTAACAAAAAAAGGTGAAATAACTGAAAACATGTTTTATATTCTAGTTTCTTCAAAATAGTCACCCTTTGCTCTGATTACTGCTTTGCACACTCTTGGCATTCTCTCGATGAGCTTCAGCTTCAGCTTTTTCACACAGGGCCATGTAGCTTTGGATTTTTTTCTTCCTCATTAATAAAACCCTTCATTTAAAAACTGCATTTTGTGTTTACTTGTGTTATCTTTGACTAATGTTTAAATTTGTCTGATGATCTGAAACATTTAAGTGTGGAAAACATGCAAAAAAGTAAGAAATCAGGAAAGGGGGGGGGGGGCAAACACTTCCACGGAGCTGGTGTGGATGACACAATTGGTTAACATGGGTGCTGAAAGGAAACTGGCTTCACTTCGAGGCACTTCGAGGCTATTTGCAGCGCTTCAGTGGGTGGTGTGGCCTGACGGAGGGCGAGCGAGAGGTCCGCGGTTGTTTATAACGTAATGTTATAGATTACTGTTTCATGTGTTTTAATGTGTAGGTGTGTAAATGTTTTCAAAAATGTTTATATTGAAATAAAAATACCTACAAGTAGTTATGTTTCCTTGTATTAATACATATACAGGTATGTTTCCTTGTATTAGTTTGCCCTCTTGTGGACATAATGCAAAAAAAAAAAAAGAATGTTTCAAACCTATGAGTTATTTTGAGAAGGAATATTCGAACATTATTTTTGAGCAATTTTGACAGCCCATCGAACAGTGACCTCCAGCTCTTGCTGGGACGGTTCGCAGCCGAGTGTGAAGCGGCTGGGATGAGAATCAGCACCTCCAAGTCTGAGGCCATGGTCCTCAGCCGGAAAAAGGGTGGATTGCCCACTCCGGGTCGGGGGGGAGGTCCTTCCTCAGGTGGAGGAGTTCAAGTATCTCGGGATCTTGTTCATGAGTGAGGGTAGGATGGAGCGGGAGATTGACAGGCGGATTGGGGCGGCTTCAGCAGTGATGCGGGCGCTTAACCGATCCGTTGTGGTGTACAGGGAGCTTAGCCAAAAAGCGAAGCTCTCGATTTACCGGTCGATCTACGTTCCAATCCTCACCTATGGTCACGAGCTCTGGGTAGTGACTGAAAGAATGAGATCGTGAGTACAAGCGGCCGAAATGAGTTTCCTCCGCAGGGTGGCTGGGCTCAGCCTTAGAGATAGGGTGAGGAGCTCGGACATCCGGGAGGGACTAGGAGTAGAGCCGCTTCTCCTCCACATCGAGAGGAGCCAGTTGAAGTGGTTTGGGCATCTAATAAGGATGCCACCCGGACGCCTCCCTTGGGAGGTGTTTCGGGCGTGTCCAACCGGGAGGAGACCTCAGGGCCGCCCCAGGACACGCTGGAGGGATTACATCACCCGGCTGGCCTGGGAACGCCTTGGGGTACCCATGGAAGAGCTGACGGAAGTGGCTGGGGAGAGGACTGTCTGGGCTTCTTTGCTGAGGCTGCTGCCCCCGACCCGGACCCGGATAAGCGGAGGACAACGATGACGACGACGACGGCGATGACGACTGTCTCCCTCTTTTATTCTATTTTCAGCATTTAATCAAGGCGAGGCTGGCGGCGGGAAGTCCGAGACTTCCAGCGAGGGGAGAGGTAGAAACAAACAGTCAATGTGTGTGTGTGTGTGTGTGTGTTATGTTCAGGTGTTGTCAAGTAAATAACAGTCCCCAAGCAATAAACAGGACAGACAATAGGATTGTATTTATTTTCACACTACATTTTCACTGAAAGCTGACCAAATCCGACCCGAGCCTGAATACAATTTATACATTTTTGACCAAACCCGGCCCGACCCGTCGGATAGGCCTACCGTCGGGACCCGTTGGGCTCGGATCGCTTAGTCACACTCTAGTGTGTGTATGTGTCCCCTATAGAGGCCTATCTGAATTTCTGTCTTTGAGAGATATTACTTTGTAATATAACTGAATATTCTATCCACACACATCAACTTCAAATATATTAAAATTATAAGGCATCTTTGAGTAAACTGCTAGTATAAGTAGGCTATCTCGTGGCCGGGACGAGTGTCCTCTTTTTTGGAAATCAAAATATGGTCACCCTACCTTGGTAACAGGAAAAATTCTTAAATCAACACCATTAAGATCCTAAAAAACAAGGTTACAAAAAACTGCTACACAGGTACATGGGAACTGATTTCTCCTGCTAGACTACATGGCTTGGATTTGTTTACACATTTTTATAACTGTGACTATTTTTTTCAACACAATCACACAATAACCACAATGGCATAATTTTCAGTTTCAAAAGCCTCACTAAGTTTCCCTCTAGTCAGCTGCATCACAAAACCATCCAATCCACCAGCCTTACCTTGGACATGAGTTTGAGACCCCGTTCTATCCTGGGGAGGGGCTTCTTGTCCAAGATGCCTGCCTCATAGGGAGATACAATAGCTGGGTTGACAAAGCGCAGAAACATGGCGCTGCCCACTGCACCAATGCTGTTCTGTGGGAAACGCTGACTCACAACCTGTGAAAAGGAAGATGGAGGGAACAAGGGAAGACAAAGGAGGGGGGAACAAAGGGGAAATGTGAAACAGATGGAACAGAGAGAAAGGTTTGAGCAAAGGAAAAAAAAATATTGAAATTAATTTCAGTACATTTAAAAGCAAAGGAGGGAATATTGACAAGAACAAAATATACATGTATCAATGTGAGGAACAGAGCAGAGTGGGATAAGCCACAAGTCGTGGTCAAAATAGTAAAAGATGTCAGGTTCAGAAGGAAGGACAGTGGTGGAAGACATATGAAGAGAGACTTAGAAACAATCAATCCCAGTTCATTTTGGACTGTAACAAAAGCTAGAAAGGTTCTTACTGCAGTTACAGCCCAAGAAAGAGACAAGAAAATAAGAGCAAGACAAGGAACCCAATGGTCTCCTCTCTGCACGTGAATAATGAAAACTGGAAGTAATTATAAATAAAAAAGAAAAAAAAGAGAAGGATGAGAGATGTTAAGCCATGAGTTGTGGTCCAAAGAAGCACAACCTCATAACATCTTGCTTTAAAGCCAGGCACGACTGTGTGTGATATATTCCAATGGGTTGCAGATTTAAGTCAGGGTTCCAGAATCAGATGCCTACCGTTCAGTCAGTCCCTCAAGCTACAAATCAGTTAACAAACTGAAGCATGTTTGCAGACAAACAGTAGTTCTTGGAATATTGGGGGTTTCCACACTTTGTATTGGGAGGGATCATCAGCAGAAATGATCAGATCTGGAGTAAGAGCCAGACCTATTTATTATGATCCACTGTTCCTCAACCATCTATTGAGAAGATGAGACTAGACAGTGGAAGTGTCCATTCATGGCTGATTCCAGTTTATTACAACTTCCGGCTTACTTTTGTAGTTTTAGTCAACATTCATAACAGTGAAAAAACACTCACCAAGTGATTTTTATACATTGCATCTTGCAGCAACACCAAGTTGCTGACAAAAAAAGGCTGACGGGTGAGTAGAGATCAGCAATCAGTTGACGGTGATCACACAGGGTGGAAACAAACCTTCAGGTTACTCCAACGTCTTTAGAAGAGAATGTAAAATTATGATCCAAACTGCATGTTGTAAACATTAATCACAGTTAACACAGCAAATCCTGCTCCAGCTTAAACCTACTGTACCCACTGTGGATGGGTACCGCGTTTACCTCACTGTTAGAGTCCACTGACTTCAGTCAGGGTGTACATAAACCCACTCACCCTCGATCTAGTTCTGACATATGGAATTGAAATTCATAACCAGTCACAGAATCCCTCGCTATCGGATCATTATTTGATTACTTCTGATTTATTTTTACTCGATTACATGCCACTCAACAACAGTTACTATACTAGATGTTTATCAGATAGTGCTGTCGCAAAATTTAAGGAAATGATTCCTCCGTTGTTGAATTTAATACCATGTCCTTCAGTAACAGAGATCTCCCGTACTGACTTTACCATCTGGTCGATAGCGCGGTAGGCTTGCTGCGAACAACACTCGACTCTGTAGCACCTCTTAAAAAGAAGTTAACAAAGCAAAGAAAGTTTGCTCCTTGGTATAACTCTCAAACCCGTCAGTTAAAACAAATATCGCGAAAATTTGAAAGGAATTGGCGATTAACCAAACTGGAAGAATCTCATTTAGTCTGGGCAGACAGTCTCAAAACGTATAAGAGGGGCATCTGCAATGCCAGAGCAAACTATTACTCAGCTTTATTAGAAGAACATAAGAACAACCCCAGGTTCCTTTTAGCACTGTAGCCAGGCTGACTGAGAGTCAAAGCTCTATTGAGCCTTGTATTCCTTTAGCCCTTAGCAGTAATGATTTTATGAGCTTCTTTAATTACAAAATTCTAACTATTAGATGCAAAATTCATAATCTCCTGTCCTCAGATAGTACCTATCTGCCCTAAAACACAGCTGTAAGACATAATATATATTTAGATTGCTTCTCCCCAATTTCTCCTAAACAACTGACCGCAGTGATTTCTTCATCTAAATCATCAACGTGACCTCATCCCAACTAGGCTACTTAAGGAAGTCTTACCTTTAGTTAACACTCACTTATTAGACATGATCAATCTATCTTTATTAACAGGCTATGTACCACAGTCTTTTAAGGTAGCTGTAATTAAACCTCTTCTAAAAAAGCCCACCCTGGATCCAGGGGTGTTAGCCAACTATGGACCAATATCTAATCTTCCCCTTCTTTCAAAGATCCTTAAGAAAGTAGTCGCAGACCAGCTGTGCGATTTTCTCCATGATAACAATTTATTTGAAGAATTTCAGTCAGGATTTAGAGTGCATCATAGCACTGAGACAGCACTAGTTAAAATTACAAATTATCTTTTTATTGCTTCAGACAAAGGACTTGTCTCTGTACTTGTTTTACTAGACCTTAGTGCGGCATTTGACACAATTGACCATCAAATTCTGCTGCAGAGACTGGAACATTTAATTGGCCTAAAAGTTTTTGCACTCAGCTGGTTTAAATCTTATTTATCTGATCATTTTCAGTTTGTTAATGTTCACAATGAATCATCCTTACGCACTAAAATTTGTTTTGGAGTTCCACAAGGTTCTGTGCTCGGACCGATCCTATTTACTTTATATATGCTTCCTTCAGGTAACATCATTATAAATCACTCTGTAAATTTCCATTGTTATGCAGATGATACACAATTGTATTTATCGATGAAGCCAGAGGAAACTAATCAATTAACTAAACTTCATAATTGCGTTAAAGACATAAAAACCTGGATGAGCACCATTTTCCTTCAGACAAAACTGAAGTTATTGTTCTTGGCCCCAAACAACTCAGAGACTATCTGACAACATAGTTTCTCTAGATGGCATTGCTCTGGCCTCTAGCACTACCGTAAGAAACCTCGGAGTAATATTTGACCAAGATTTGTCTTTTTTGTCTATTTCTCACTTAAAACAAATCTCATGGACTGCATTTTTTCATCTGCATAATATTGCGAAAATTAGGCCTATCCTGACCTGAAAAGATGCAGAAAAATTGGTCCACGCTTTTGTTACCTCTAGGCTGGATTACTGTAACTCCCTATTATCAGGTAGCTCTAATAAGTCTTTAAAAACTTTCCAGCTAATTCAGAATCCAGCAGCACATGTGCCATATTATCCCAAAAGTAGATCAGGAGCCAGAGCCCTCAGCTGTCAGGCTCCTCTCCAGTGGAATCATCTTCCTGTTGTGGTCCGGGAGGCAGACACTGTCTCCACATTTAAGACTAGACTTAAAGCCTCTGGAAACCCAAATCCACAATAGCCTTCGAACTATGTAATTTAGGGTCTTATGTACATAATATTAAACATGTAAAACAATTAGAAATCAGTTTTCATCCAAATTCGAAATATCTGTCTTTTAAGTTTTTGTACATTCTTGAAATTGGGTTTGATTGGGCCGTGGTTATCTCTCAGATTTATTACGCAATAAATTCGAAACCAATCATAAATCATCCATCTGTTGTCTCATCCCGCCCCCCAGTGGCAGCGCAACAAAACCTTTCTGCTCCAGCTAAATCTGCCTCTGAGTCTGAGCCAACTCGTCTCTTCATAGCCATTTGCGATTAGCCACCCAACTAATTTTATATAGCCTTTATATCTGTCTGTCTGTCTATCTATCTATCTGTCTGTCTGTCTATCTATCTATCTGTCTATCTGTCTATCTGTCTGTCTATCTATCTATCTATCGTTAGCTAGCTATCTAGCTAGCTATCGTTAGCGATCTAGCTAGCTAACGTTATCTAACTTTCCATCTATCTATCTATCTATCCATCGATCTATCTATTGATCGACTTGTGAGCGGCCGGGCTTGCCCCCTGGGCCCGGTGCCGGTGTCGGCTCGCGGGGAGGGGACGTAATGTGCACCCTTCCTCAACCCTAACCCGAACCTCAAGCAGTTAGCTTTGCTACGCATAAACATATCCCCAATCGCGGAGGTGATGCTGCGGGAAACAACACAATTTTAGCCAGAGGGGAACATTATTTGAGGCGGACAAATACTTCTACACAGCGCCAGAGAGACTGCCGGCCGGCACCGGTCTCTCCCGCTTTGAGGGTCTGTGTGTGTGTCAGAGTAAAGACATATTTAATCTGTTAAGACTGGATGTGTTTGAATGAAAAAGGCTATTATCAGAAAAACGGAGCAGATTTATGTTTTCAATGAAAACGTATCTCAGTGAAGAAAGGCAAAGCGCCAGCCTCCCGCTGTCATTCATCTCAGCTAACATTGCATGTAAAAGTTATGCTAACTATTCTACGAAGTAACATTAATATGAATCACAAAACATTTTGAAACTTATTATTCAGTGACCACCTGAAAGGAATCATTTTCAGCTTCTGCTTCGTCCTTTGAATCATTAGAGGGCTCAAACATATATGGCTGGATTAAATTTATGGCAGTCATTGCTGAGCCAGGGAGATGTCAATCAAAACGAGGGAGCTGTCAATCAGAGCGTTATCTGCCACACCCACTCTGTCCTGGCAAGTGGTCTAAACAGCAAAATGAGCTGTTTTTAAACCAGGTTTTCTAATAGTTATGAATGGTTATTTTCACTCAGACTTTTGTGGATGATTAATGAGACACTCGACTTTGATATAATATATGCATTTTTACTATTTCAGGCTGTGTTTCCAAAGGCTTTAAGACTTTCCTCTTTGATAAAGCTTATATTTAGAACCGGCTCAGGCTTGCCTTGTACCAGCCCCTAGTTAGGCTGACTTAGGCCTAGTCTGCCGGGGAACCTCCTATAATAAACCGGGCACCTTCTCACCTTCTCTCCTTCTCTCTCTCTCTCTCTCATGTGCTGTTACTGCATCTTGCTAACTCAGCCATACTGCATGTCACTAACTCGGCTTCTTCTCTGGAGCCTTTGTGCTCCACTGTCTCGCAGGTTAACTTATACTGCAGCGGTGCCTGGATAGTGTGACGTGTGTGGTTGTGCTGCTGCCGTGGTCCTGCCAGATGCCTCCCGCTGCTGCTGTTATCATTAGTCATACTTCTACTGTTATTATACACATATGATTATTGCCACATATGTATACTATCAGATATTAATATATACTTTTAACATATTGTGCCAAAATAGTCTGTTATATTAATTATATTATTACTTTCATTATTGCTGTTGTAATCTACTGTCATTACCATCTGTCCTGCATCTCTCTCTGTCTCTGTCTCCCTTTCTGTCTCATTGTGTCATACGTATTACTGTTCATTTATCATGTTGATCGGTTCTGTACGACATCTATTGCACGTCTGTCTGAACACTACTAAAATTGGGCTTAGTTTAACATATCAATAACAAATCATTAATTTAATCTGGCTCCGACACATATGACATCAGAGAGAGAGGGAGCCTTCTGACACTGAAAAGTGGTGTTGGGTAAGTATGTTGAGTGCCATAATCCTCGAGCGTAATCCTTTAACTTTATCCTGTTAAAACAATATTCACAATTTGGATTATTCTTATGAAAAACCCCTTTGATTCTTTCGATCAGTGGACCTTTATGGACTAAAGGAATATGAAAAAATTACCAGGTAGTCAAGGAATGGACACATATTCTGACTTTGTGACCGCTTCAGAGGAATGGAGTCACCATTTTTAATTCATCATGCCAGTAGATCTGAATGAATTACAGTCTTCTCTGGTGCTCATGGTTTTAGTAAATTGAACTGAGCAATTGAATAGTGAGAATCTGACTTAGCTAATGATGTGTAGCATCTCCATATTCGATTTAAATAGCCAAGAAGCTGATTTTATGCATTCAAACAATTTATATAAAAATTAGCTACTTGGCAACCAGACCAGGTGTCTCATTGAGACAGGCCTTTATCTGTCAAAATGTATAATCATACTGGGCTTGTAAAAGGGACTGGGCATTTATTTGGGACTAGGCTGTTAACTGAAGTTTTACAGTAATCAAATCATGACTGATATAATTATTAATTGATCAGACATGTCTAAAGCTTCATATTGATTTTTACAATGCAGACTGCTATGACAGTATGTGTAATAAACCCATGAGTGACCTGCTGTAACAGACAGCAGGTCACAGATGTCTGCAGTGTGATAAAAATAGCAGGCATGCAGAGGTTTGATTCTGAGCTGAGTGGGACCTGGCGCTGATGTAAAACTCAAATGTGAGGGCAGAAACTGCTGTCCAAAGAAATGACTGACAAGCATGAAAGTGGCAACTTGAGATAATCCTTACTGAGCCAAAGTTTGAGTTGCCTCTTTCTGGAAGTAAACACCCAGAGTTTTCCTCATCTCAAGGTTAACTAACCCAGAGTTTTCACTAAATCCACCCTCTGAAACAGGGCTCTGAACACTATTACTGCCCTGTTGGACTTGTAGCAATGTCACTACATTACCAGATATCACCAATCTTACCAATCAATCACCTCACAGAGATGACGGCCAAAACCACAAGAATAAGACCCATGATGACATAAATTGCAATTATTCTTTAATACAAGGTTTAGAAGGCTTGAAAGTGAAGAAATAAAATGTGTTGCCATCTAATCTGGACAGTAAGAAATATTTACATTGGTTACAACAAAGGTACATCACTGTGGCCACTGACTGACAACATAAGCTTCTCAAAACTGCCTGTCCTGGACTGCTTGTCCTCCATCCACTTGTATATACTTAGTATGCTCCTAACACTCATTGTGTCACTTAATGTGGTCATTTTTTTGTCAGTTTAGGACAGTTTAAGTAAGGCTATGCTGTTAGAAAATGAAGAAGCATATCAGAACGAGTTGTATCCGCTAAAGGGAATACTGGCATTAACCCACACAAGACGTGCTATATCTACAAGCATGAGCACACACACTCATACATTCGCTGTTCAACAGACCAGACATCTACCTAATTTATCACATTTTCAGTTACATAAACTAGTCCTGGACATTATTGTTTTCTCTAGTATTTGGCATACTGCATAACATACATTACTATGAGTCAATTAAAGTGGGCTACGTAGACAAATTCAAGGAGTAGAACAGTTTTTACTAATATCAGGTCAATAACAGTCAAAGACCTCAGAAGTTTTGTAGGTATTTGGTCATAAACATATTGGTGATGGTGCTAGATGAAAAGCCAAGGGATCACCAAAGTTATTAAAATTCATCCTGTCAGGGGACTTTGAATGTATCCACCAAATTTTATGGCACTGAATATCCACTTAAAATGTTGCAAATTTCTCCTTTAGGTTGTACATGTCAGTCAAGTGCTGCGATGATGCAGTTTAAGGAGATCTGTGTGAGACTTAAGGTGCACTGAGTAGCACAACTGTATGTGTATTTTACAGCCAAAATCAAACAGTACTGCTTTTAGAACATTTCCATTGTGGACATAGGAGGAAATCATGAATCACTTCAAGATCCAAAAGGAAATATTTACAGCTATGTCTTAAATACTAACAGTGGACAGAACAGCTTGATACAAAAATGAGGCCTTAAGGAAAGAATTGGAGACATAACTGACTTCATGACAGCTCTGACTGCAAACCTGACTCTTGACATGACTTCCATGACTTCCATGGTCTCAAACTCACCTCCTGCTGCCTCTAACCTCATTAAATATGTCACATGACCTAATGATTGACATCATCACTAACAGCTTCAGCTTCAACCTGTAGTCAGCTCAAATAAAGAACAAATAAAGTTAGTCTGTCCAGAGTATGGACTACATTCCTAAAAGACTTTAATGTCCTCTGTGTCAAAAAATACCATCTCCTTGGCAATATATATAATAACCATCACTGTACACATCAGCTGTTTCTATTATGGACTGCCAGTTTTATTTCTGTAATTCTGGTAACTGCTTTTTTATCTTTGGCTGTGAGTGTAAACCTGTTGGCAGCTCCTCTTTCCGCCACCCGTCACCTGCAGCTGGTATTTATCACTTTTGTTTTCATGGTAAGACTAGAATTACCGTCTCACAGTTGTATGCTTTGGCAAATCAGTCAAGCGGCAGAAAGTTTATGTCCATGTCTGTCCAGGTTCATGTAGCCACGCCGGCTGACAATATTTCAAATATAGATGTTGCTGAAAAGAGGCTACATATACTCAAGCGTAGATGCTTTACACACATCCTCAACCCAGCAGCACAGAAGATCTTCAGTGTTATGCAAAAGTTTGGGCACCCCAGGGCTCCAGACTAACTTTTTTTAGTAGGAGCACTGTAGCCCTTAACTGAAAATTTTAGAAGCACAAGCAGAAAATTTAGGGGCACACCTTAAATCGTCTTGCAATGCAATTATTCACATTTTTGTCCATTTTATCTGTATCATAAACTACATGTGGTTGACTGTATATTAACATTGGACGTTTTTAATTATTGAAGTATTTAGCATCACAAAAACATGTGGTCAGTGAGATGTGAGGATTCTTGGAATAACATCTGTACAGATGTGATGCCCTGACTACATCTGACTGATTTTTAATGAAAGCTGTTGTCTTCTATGTTTTTCCTCTGAAAGTATTAACCCTATACTCAGACACAATTTATTTATCCTATGCAGTTGAGGCGACAGGTCTGCTCAGCTGCTTTGCAGCAGCAAACTGATATTATGCTTATTTATATGAGAATTTATGTAAAGTGGAGGTTAGACCATGAACATAAATTACAGAAATCCTATAATGCATTTTAATAAATTAATCTATCATAATAAAAATAATGTGAAATTGAGAACAAAATGATATGGGTCTGATAATATTTTAATGATTGTAATGTAGTAGTAATGTAGTAATGTAAGTGATGCCCAATTTATAGTCCTGTCCTTATTTAGAAACATTTCAGTTTCTGAAGGCGTATGGCCTGTCATATAGAGATGTACACATTTCACAGTCACAATAAGGCTGTACATGAGATTTATATCTTGTTATTTAAAGGAGCAGATGAGTAGGCACTATTCATCAACTATATGACATGAATGTGACAGCAGCGATAGTTGACCGTTTCCATGACGAGTAAAACGGTCTCAAAGGCTGTCTATCAGCCGCTTGCACTCTCTGCCCTCGCAGACTTGACATGATGACAGTAAATACGTCAGATTATGAACAACTGAAGTCCATGAGGACTAAGACTGCAAATCCAGAGGGTGGATATTTGGATTCAGCCTCCGACCTGGCTGTGGCTTGTTGTCACTGCCTCCTGCTGCAGCTGCCTGCTCTTGTCCACTTTCCAGGCAAGGCGCAGGTCATCTCAAACAAGCTAAAAAAAAAACTAATGACTCACTCTAGGACTTTCCCCCTCTGACACACATTGGCCTACATTGGTGGACTCGCTCCCTTGTTTGACAACATGAAAAACAAACAAACAAACAAACAAAAAAGCCAGCAAATTTGCTGGTTGCACACAAGCGAGTAGTTGTAAAACATTCTTGCTATGACTTCAAAAATGGCCAATTGACTTCCATTAATGACCATTTGGTCACAGTCTGGAGCCCTGCACCCATGGTCATTATTTCTGTTACTGTGAGTAGTCGGTAGAACTGATCTCCTAGAGGCATGAAGTTAAAGCTGAAAGAGGCGTTATCAAAGACAGTAACCAGCGCTACTGATGACCGCATCGCCAACAGCAGATATGTGGGAACAATAGTAGATGAAACCACTATTATCATGGTGAAGAAAATGCTGATCACATATCTGACACTTCAGCACAAAGGGGGGCCTGAAACTGCGTTCATCGGCAATTACGCAATACCCTCTGCTGAATGCATCACAGCAAAAATAAAAGAGGTGCTATCGGGCTGTGGGGTCGCTATGGCTCGGGTTGTTGGACTTGGAAGTGATGGAGCGAATGTGATGGGTCGAAAGGCTGGAGTAGCACAGCTATTGAGTCAGAATGACTCTCCCTTCCTTGTAAACATTCACTGTGGTGTGCACAGGACAGTGCTCGCTGCGTGCGATCCCTCCACGGCTGTGTGTCAAGTAAGCGCATATGTCACCACTGTTAACAACATATACACATACCACAAGAATTCCCACATTCGAACATACTGACTAAATGAACTTCAAAAAGAAATGAACAGACATGAAGTAACAAGGAACAAGGACATGCTGAGCCTAAAACAACCATCAGCTACATGCTGGCTGTCGCTGGAGAGGGCATTTAAGGGCATACGTGCCAACTGGGCTGCTCTGGTGTTGGAGTTGGAAGAGAAGGAAACTGCAAAACCTGCCCGGTAGCTAAGGGTATCAGAAAGCACCTTCAAACATACACGTTCCCTGCTTTGACTCACTTGCTGACTGACGTTTTGGCCGTGGTGAACCGCATGAACCTCACCTTCAAAAAAGAAGATGTAAACATCTCCTCCATCTCACCTGTCGTGAACATGACTCTGGATAGACTGGAAGACTTAATGAATGGGCCAGGTGAGGCAGAGAAAAAATTATGGTAAGTTCTGTGGCATCACACTCACACGGGCAGACGTGCCGACATTTTCAACTTTACGCATGGAGTACATCACAGAGATGTGTAAATCGATCAAAAAAGATTCCCATTGGAGCCTCTGAGCATCATCTCTGATCTGGACACCGTACTACAGCACGCGGAGGAGCTATGGACTGGAGGCTTTGGAGCGCATCTGTGACCACTATGGCTCACACACCGGTGCAGCTGAACCACTGGTGCAGAAGGAGCGCATGCTGTGGGATTCCCTCCCGGTGAAGGGAGTGCTTGCAGGATCAGAAAACCCCTCATTCAGAGAGTCTTGCCGACTTCCGATAACTTCTCTGGGAGAAATGTTCCCAGACTTTAAAACTGTGGCTGAAGTGGCGCTGGTAATTCCAGTTTCCAGTGTGGCAGCACAGCGCGGATTCAGCCTTCAGAACAACATCAAAACAGCCACAAGAAGTCGTCTGTCCGAGGCAAAAGTACAAAACTTAATGACAATCGCCTCCACAGCAACCTCCCTTGATGCGTTTGATTACGCACAAGCCGGCACAGAGTTCCAGTCCATGCGCAAGAGGAGGAAGGTGTAAGATTGAGAGTTCAGGCCGCAGGTGAACTATGTTCAAGTCAGCTGATTTCTTGCAATTTTTTGTTCAGATTTTATTTGTAATTGTTTAATTTTGTTAAATTGCTTTGTTAATATGCACAGTCAGTGGGTTAAGTGGCTGCCGTTTTCACACTGCAGAGAAAAAGTCATTCCTCTGCTTCATGTAGCGTTGTTGACATAAGAACCCGAATGGCACCGGTGTGTGGATGTCTGTTCATCTTTTCATTCATGTCCTTATAAATGCACACTTTATAACTTGCTTGTTGGGTTTATTAAAAACCGAACGAATGAAAACTAAATGTCCTTGAATATCTTTATTATCATTTAAAAACAAACATTAAAATGACCGTTAAAAATAGATTTTGACCGAATTTTTATGACCCTGTCGGTCAAAATGACCGGTGATGAGAAGTCTAGCACAACGTCTGGTAGGGATGTCCCGATCCGAGGATCACCGCCGATCATGTTATTTTTACAAAATCGGAATCGGTAATAATAATCAGAGGAATCAAAACAACAAAAATGCCCAGGTTTTTCCATCTATGTTGTTCATTGTTGCCTCTGATTTCCAATGTATAAAGTGTGGTGATCCTGTATATTTTATAAATATATTTTTTTTTATGAGACAGTCAGCTAATGGCTTGCTCACCTCCAGACACTGAGGTACCTCCAGACACACCCACCGGTGTTATCGGCCAGTGGGATGGCTCTATCAGCTGAGCCCAGGTAGACCGGGCCCTCCATTATGCCGCTCCTGGCAGTATGGCGAGAGACGCTGGCAAGTGAGAAATGAGCCTGAAGTCCTTTGTGTATTCGGCCTACCACGGCATTTTACACCGCTCAAAGTCCGTGAAATAGGTGTGCTTCCCTTGGAATATCATCCATCAGGCCACCGACCTCACCTCAGAGATTCCATGATGGATATCAAGGGATCCTACGGAGCCTCCACGCCGAAACAATGCCGGAGCGTTACGGCATTCACCCACTGTTCCGTGAGTTGGCAAAAGCCGGGGGTTACTTTCAGTTTCATTATTCCTTATCTGGAACCTTCAGGCCGGGTTGATTTTGAATATTGTTTTGAAACTGAACTGAGTCAGAGCAAACGAGTAGGGTAAAGCTGCAGTACCGGAGGCGACAGTTTCAGGACAGCAGTTTTAGGACCCTTCAATTTTCGTCACAGCGCCACCCACGGTTAGAAGGACTAGAGAAGATGAAATGAGAAAAAGTGAGTCTCCATGGTTAGAAAGAGTAACGTCAGAGATATTGGATAAAAAAGATACCCAACCGTAGGCTTATCCAATGTTATGAAAACGGTTACTCTTCCTGTCTCCTAAGTGGGCGTGGTTAGCTCTCCCTCCAATCAGACCCTGTTCTCCCTCAACCCCGCCCTCCCCACCACCGTGTTGAACAGAGGATCTGTGGATGTCTGTGTATGCGGATTGAGAAGCAGGTGGAATGAAAATACATTCTTCCTATTACTGCAGCCTATTGCTGCACAAAGCTTGGGCATTTTTTTTTATTTATTACTAGCGGTAAATAACTGTTTGTAAGCTAACTGTGATTTTGTGCCTGATTTTGCCACCTGTTTATCAAGATCACGAGATCTCGCAATAACTTGTTTCTGAGACGGACAGGGCTCAAACAAAGTTAACTTTCTCTTGATCTGCGCGGATGAAAATGCAGCTTCAGTGTCAGAATGTTGGTAAGATGTGTGGCTTGTGGAAAATGAACCCAATATTTACTTTGGTGACTATAGTGCGAAAGAACTGACCATAAATTGTGATCACGTTCAATTTCCTCATTGATGACAATACATTCAGAGCTGCCGCAAGTCTCTTATGGGGCGTGGCGCTGACGTCACTGAATCAGGAAGTGAGCTGAGTGGGGTATCTTGCTTTATCCAATATCTCTGGTAACGTTAGAGAGGACAAGACGACAGAAAGGGAGTACAGTTTTAATTGTTTGTTAAAAGTTGGCTACTTTGTCTTTAAATGGATCTGTGAGTTACCATGGGCTGGCTTCAATATGCACTAATAGATAAGTTTAGCCTTTGTAAAGTCCGCTGAGTATGTCAATTTTACGATAGTTTGCAGCAACGGCGTTAGCTTGTTACCATGCTGGCTTACACAGATGCTACAACGTTACATGCTAATGTGTGTTTTAAAAAAATAAAAATAAAATAAATAAATAAAAAAATCCTATATAGCCAATGGGTCTATTCTGTTACTGAGAGAAACATCACAAGTTGGTTTAATTATATATGTTTTTGCAGACACATTTTCTTAACTCCATACTGACAGTGTTTACCATGATATACTTTGAGGACGTTTTCACGGTAATGTTACTGCAGCGCTCCTCAGTACAGAAGCTAATACAATCTGCTGGTTTGTAAAATAGATGTAAAGGGTTGATTCTGGATGTTATTTCTTTTTTAGGATGCTAATTTCAATACAAGGCGGGCGATCACTGCCAGACATTAAAAGATGCAGCACATGGTGCAACAAATTTCACTGTCCGTTCTGCAGCTCAACAGTTTATCAACCCACAAAGTTGAGCAAAGCACAGGCTCACCTGTACAGCCACTCCACTCGTGCAGTTGTTCATGAAGGTATGATTTGGAAACGTCTTTCAGAAAATGCTGATAAAGTTACCATGTGTCTGTCTATGCAGTAATACCAGATATGCACAATACTGAGATTTTTGACAGATCTGGAGGCCTTGATGGCTGTCTCTGTTGGCACTATGTAGGAATGACAGTTGTACACATGTAACTTGTCCTTTTCCACAGGTAATAATATATTTCAATGTTGTCATTAAGACATGGCCAGAGATTTGCCCTCTGGAGTAGTGAGGCCAGAAACTTGCTCCAGGGAACTCTTCAGACAGTGTACAGAATGCCAAAATGGATAGCCCCAACTAAAGATGTTCCTGCTCACATGCAGGCAATCAGTGACCGTACCCAAAATGAAAAAAAGACTTGTGGACTTCATCACACAGTCACAGGAAGCAGCGCAGCATTTGGTGGTACTTTGACAGCTATTACATTTTACATACTAAATAACTGAATAGATTCACCCTGTGCCATTGTTAGGATATTATACATAACATAACATAATAACAACATAATAACATAATTATTTCTGTTCTTTGGTTTATTTACAGGATTTGCTTAATGGAAAGCCAGCCTCAGAAACCCTCATACAAGGTGCCTGTGTACCTTGACAGTGAAGAGCAGCACGACACCCTGTTTGCCTGTCTGAAGGGCAAGGTGGAGGAAACACCACCAACACTGAGCTTTACCGATGAAGTAGACTTCATATATGACACTGTCAGGGACCTCAGTAGCCTGAAGAAGAGCCACACGCAGCCACAACAGCTTGGCACCTCCTCCTCATGCTGGTCACATTTTGCTGTGGGATGGCATCCCATTCCTCAACCAGGAGTTGTTGAAGGTCAATCAGTGTGGTTGTGTTGGTCACTCTAGCACATACAGCATTCCCAAGCTGATCCCACAAGTGTCCAACACTGATTATAACTATTTAATAAATAAGTAGTATTTGGGTATAGCAAAAAATAAAAATAGTTATAGTGATGAATTTTTAATTAAAAAAAATCAGGTAATTGCAGCTGTCAGCTCAGTAAATTAAACGGTCGCAAAACTGCAGCCTCCGCTCGGTAGGTTTTATTAATGTTTTTTTTATTAATGTTTTATTCATGTGCAAAGCTGCTTAACTGTTATGCAGCCTGCCACTAGTGGGTGCTACAGAGCCGTCAGAAAGCCCTCCCCGAGGTAATGCTCGAGTAGTACAGTGTTTTAAAACAGCACGGTGGAAAATTGGACAGCGGTTTGGCAGTACTTTCATCTAGAAAATGAAAACAATGTAAGCTGTGTCAGAAAAAAAAAAAACCTAGAATATAATCACTTGACTGTAGCAACGCGCAACCACATTCAACTCAAGCATTTGGATGTTTACCTGCAAGGACCAACAGCTGCTGCTGCTAGCCACACATAGACCAAATTGACATTGTTTGCGGTCATTCTTCTGAGAAGATAAGGCAGCTCATCACAAGAATCACCTTGCAAGATATGCTTCCACTTAACTTTGTTGAAGGTAAAGGCTTCAGGAAGTTAATACAATATGCTGAGCCTGAATGTTTATGTTCACATTCATACCACACGGCGCAAAGGGCATTCAAAATCCGACATGGTTGTTGAAGATTGTTATTAAAGGCTTCAAAGGGCTCTTAATGTGCACAATATTTTTTGGGACAATATTTCAAATACTGAACAAAAAATGTCTGCTATTGACTAGGCAACGTACTGCAGTGTTCACAGCTCCACCTTTTAGTACCAGATCTTTGTTTCAGATACCCCCAGAGAAGGGGGGACCAAAAACTGGGACGGTATGGAACAGTTCCATTGTTACTATCCAAATTTTCACAGAGAATCTAGCAACGAGGTGAATATTTATTTAGTAATCTAAACCATGTTACGATATGTTATAGCTTACCAGTGAGATATAGGTTTTCTGTGAGATTTATGTTAGGAGTAGCAAACATTAGCACAGTAATGCTAAAAATAACACGTTTTATGTGATAGTCACAGCACAGTGCGGCAAATATAGGTTAGTACGATTATAATAAATGTGTTTCCAGAGTGTTCTTCCACAGGACACAGGGAGAAGAGGGAGAGGGAGAGGGAGAGGAGGAAGACCAGGGAGAGGAAGGGGGCAAGGGGGTAGAGGCGGTGCAGGAACGGCCAGGCGAAGAGGTGTGTCTCGGCTACCCAGAGGGAAGAGGAGGAGAGGGTGGCAGCCTCTACAGCAGCGCGAGAGGAATCAACAGATTAGGCTGGAGGCTAGGCTAACCATTTAGCTGTAGCTCTGGGATAACGTTAGCTGAGTCTAGGATAACATTAGCACGTAAACGTAGCCGTCACTCGAACTTAGACGAGAGGGAAAAGTAGTTGCAAACATGAAGCCAAAAATGATTTTAAAATATCAGATTGAATTACCTGTCTAGCAGAAAGCAGGCAACCTCCGCATCCCTTGTGAAATCCTTCTCCTTCAGGAGTTCTTTCCACCTGGAATAAGCAACGCCGATACTCGCTTGCGTTTTGTCCTGTCCTTGCTTATCTGATCTTTTTCTTTTATTTGGTGGCGTGGTTTCCCTCTTACGGGACGAAACATATGTGTGGTCCTCCATTTAAAGTGCAACAGAATCATAAAAGTATAAAGCAGGTTCACGCAGAAGCGTCCCGGATTGATCTTCACCTTAACCATCCCTAGTGACGGCAAGTTCTAGATAAACATAAAAGGTGAAGCACGTATATCCCTTTCGGCCACTGTATTCAAATATGGCGACGCAAAAGGGCAGCCTCCAGCAGACTGCCCTCCCTGCCTGTGTATAGAGAAATCATTCTGAGCCTATGAGAAAGCTTCCATTTGTATGTGAACTGCATTACACTTTAGTAAATATATATACATGAAAGCAATAGTTGATATTTGCGAATAAACAACCACGTAAATTACACATTGTAACTAAGTGAGTTGTTGTCAGATAATGTGCAGGGTTTACATTCATACTGCCCAGTGCAAAATGCCTCTTATTTCAGCTGAAATTTAATTCTGATTTAGATGTTGTTTTATTAACTTTAAAGTGAATTACCATCATTTTGTCAGATAATCTTCAAGGTTCAATGTGCCCCACATTTAAGAGGCAATTTATTTATTTTATATGTTATTTTAGTGGTTAACTTCTGACTGAGTTGCTGTCATGGCCACATTCATACCGCACGGCACAAAGTTTTGCACACAATATTTTGGGGGGGACAATGTTTCAAATACTTAACGATTAATTGTGCTAAATTCTGTTTTCTGAGTGTTTTCCCTTTTTTAGAGTAGTCAACTCATCTTTATTAGAATTTTCATTTAGTCGACAGGGAAATTAGTTACCAGGAACATCCCTAAACTGAACTGTGCCGGACCATGCTGCTTAGTGGAAATGGGGCATTAGGCCAGAAAGAAAAGAAAGAAAACAATGAGGTACACATTTTCTTCCATGATGTGGAGTTTGATTACAGAACAGGCAGACAGGAGCCAAATGTGGGCTGATAATATTGCCCTGGCCGTATGGGCTGGGCTCTAAAGCTTGGAGTGCTGTAAAAATGCTAGACCTGGCTGTTGTGTTGGCTTCTAATGCCCGAGGAACTTTCAGTTGTTTGGAATGTAAAGTAGCTTTACTGATACAGATGAAACTACTGACATTTACACTGTCAGTGATTCTATGATTCAATTCTACAGATAGCAAAATCCTCACACAAATTGGTCACTACAGATAGTACTTCTGCAATGGTGTGAAGAAACTGAGTGTGTGGTACCTATTGAAAATACACATAAATAGTGGATAAGTAGATCATTCCTAACAAGTGTTTTAAGGTAAGAACTACACCAAAGAGTAAAAATGTCCATATAACAAGGTCCTAATATTCTCTCAACTACTGATTTGGCCGCAAACCTGACATTCACAGCAAGTGTGCATGCTGGCGTTTAGTCACATTTCCAGAGGCCGCATGAATACAAACTAGGGATGTAATGATTACCTGTAAAATGCTAAACCGAGTTAAAATTCCATACGGTTAGTATTATTGTTTTAAATTTTAATTATCATTAACACCGTGTTTGATTACGGCACTTTAAAAAACTCACAGTGATACTGCTCACTGCCTGGAAAAGCAGCAGCAGTCCCTCAGACACAGGCGCACATGCACACTTTGCAATGTTTGGCCTCTGAAAACATGGCGGAAGGCACCCGCACAGACAGTGCTCCGGAGATTTTTTTCCCCCTCTAAAAGGACAAAGTCTTAAGTCTGAAAGTCACTATGTCACATTACATGATTGTGGAGTCAAGTCAGTGCCGTGACTTGGCCCACAGACATGACACACTACATGATGGTACACACCAATTATCCCCAGTCTGATGTCATCAGGTTATTCTTGTCCTATTTATATTACATTCAGTATCATTTCAGTCACTGTGTCTGTTTATGTGCCAGTCGAAATGTTGTTGTAGTTAGGGCTGTAGTCTCCTGGTTGACTAGTCGATTATTTGGTCGCTATGCTCTCATCCGACCAAATTCTCATTAGTCGAATAATCGCCATGTTACTTTCACAAGGACAAAAGTGCTACATCAACAGCTTTCCAGGATTAATTCATTATTTCCGGCGGCGGGCAGACAGGCTAAGTTACCTGTGTAAATGGGGGTGTTTTCAAAACACATCCGTTGTTGACAGAAAATTGAACTCGCCCACGTTCATGCTCAGCATCGCGGTGACGCAGAGCTCCTGTCTGTTTCTGTAAGCTGAAACCATTTCCCTCAATGGAAACGAAGCTTGTATTTACTTGTATTTCACAGATAAGAAACATTAAATTATGAAGACAGTAAAGCCTTCACCAAAATAGCATTTTAAGTCTTGTGTGTGATCTATCCTTCAGGAATTTATACTTCGGGATTTATCCTGGCTTCATATGAACAGAGGAAATCTCCGCTCGTCGCTAGGCTAATGTTTACCATGTAAAATGCCATAGGCTTGTGCTAATAACGTTAGCATGTTGTATTTGCTGGAAAACGTGTTTAGCATAAGACAGTTGATTTGTCGGTGAACCTTGTGTGTTGTAATGGAGCCAAATTATACCTTTGTTACATGTTGCTGTAGTCCCTGCTTTCATATGAGAAGAGGAAAAGGTCGCTAGATGCTGGGCTAATTTATACAATGTAAAATACCATAAACTTGTGCTAGTAACATTAGCATGTTGTACTGGTGGGGGAAATGTGTCCAGATAAAGACAAGTGTTTGTCAGTTCTACGATTTATAGTGAAGCCGATTTGCGTACTTGTGTTTGAAACTGTCTCTATTAAACCATGTTTAATGTGTGTTTTGAATCAACTATATAAAAACTAAACTTTACAGCACTTAACACAGTCCTCCACCACCGACTAGTGTAAATAATGTGCAAATTTTTTTTTCCCCATGACTAATCAATTAGTTGAGGATTATGTGGGACTTAAGTCGACCAGGATTTTATTTGGTTGACTACAGCCCTAGTTATAGTCACCTAAAAAGCGCCAGCAGATGGCAGGAGCTACATTTGAAGTACCGTAAGCAAACATACAAGTCACCGAATCCTCCACAACAAGTTCCTACATGTTTCACAATAAAAGCTTATTTAGAAAATGAAAATTTACTTTATGATTGCTCTACGTAACATACATAACATTGATTGCTAGCTTGATGCTAATGGCATTACTCAGCAGGTTGACAAAGTGCCTCTGCTGTTTCCTTTTTTACTGTGTGGTAATGTCCCTAGAGGAAATATTAAAAAGGCTGGCGTGCTGATGCCCTACAGTTGTCTATGGCAGCAGCTAACTCTGTCTTTCTATTGGTCAAAGTGACAGCTGTGATGGGAGTAATTGTGAACAACAAAAAGAAAATCAAACATGCCAGACTTTCTGTTAGACAGAAAGTACATTGTGCTCTTTATTAGGGACCTCTGCCGAAGGACGAAGTCCGTCTTGTTTTTGCTGCGTTTATTATTATTATTATTATTATTATTAGGGACCGAGCCCGAAGGCAGAGGACTGCTCACAGTATTATTAGGGCCCGAGCAACGATGAAGTCATCCGTGAGGACCCTTTTGTAATCTCGCTGTTTATTAGGGCCCGAGCAACAACAAAGTTGTCCGCGTAGGACCCAATTGTAATTGCGCTGTTTATCATCATTATTATTATTATTATTGTTAGGGCCAGAGTGCCGACAACGTCGTCCGTGAGGATCCTATTGTAATTGCGCTGTTTATTATTCGGGCCCAAGCGACGACAAAGTCGTCAATGAGGACCCTATTATAATCGCGCTGTTTATTATTAGGGCCCGTGCGATGATGAAGTCTTCCGTGAGGACCCTATTGTAATCTCGCTGTTTGTTAGGGCCCGAGCAACGACGAAGTTGTCCATGAGGACCCTATTATAATCGCGCTGTTTATTATTATTATTCATTATTACTCTTACGAACTGTTAATCCCCAATTTGGTCCCTTTCCCAAATAAAAAAAAAAAACGAAAAAATTGATATTTTGCCAGTGTTCTATGTGGATGGGGCAAAATGGCGACATAGCGCCCCCTAGAAAATTTCGTGCCTCGAGCCCTGTCTGTGAGTTTCACCTACACGCATGAAAATTGGTGGGCTCACAGAACATGCCAAGATGCACAAAAAATCCTCTTGGACCCATGCCGTAAACCCAACAGGAAGTCGGCCATTTTGATTTGAATTTTTGACATGTTTGAACTCCTCCTCCTCTATGTCAAGGGGTGTGGCCGTTAGGGCATGACAAATTTTGGTGACTTTTCGTTTTCTCACCATCGAAAGTTGACCGGATCTCACGCCCACATACTTGATCTCAGCAGCTTCAAACTTGCTGGCCATAATGATGGCTCCTCCCTGAATGGCCAGATATATTAATATCCCACCTTACTCATAGCGCCCCTCAGTGGTAACAGGAAGTGACCAGTTTTTACTTTATCATGTACTCATGACACAAACTTGACCGCATCAACTTCATTCCACTTCTAATGCATGCAGAACAAGTTCATGAAGCTACCTTATGAACGCTGTAAAACTACGTCTAATGGTGTCCATGTGGCGGCGTGGTGACTATCGATCTCTCGCCACTAAATACATTTGGCGTTTTGATGGTTTCAACGATCTCATATCCTCATGAAAATTGATACACAGGTCAAGAATGGTGAGCTCTTGCATACAATAGGGGTGCCGTCCATGGGGGGGACAAAATGCCTCTATAGCGCCCCTTTGAAATTTTCAAAAACCCCTCCCCATAGGGGTTTTTTTGGAGTAGGAATGTGAAAATGTGTACATATGTGTAAGTTGCCCAGATGCAAAAAAAAGTCTCTGCCACCAATGCTCTACTCCAAACAGGAAGTTGGCCACTTTGATTTTGACTTGTCATTTTGGCGTGATTTCCACATGTTGTATTTTAATGAACTAGTCCTAGGGATTTCATCCAATTGACTTCAAATTTTTTACAAATCATCCAGACACCATGCTGATCAAAAGTTGTGCTCTGCATGTCTGTAGGTCAAAGGGCATGGCTGCTATGGCGCTGCCATTTTTGATCCATCGCCATGCATATTCAAGCAGCTCTCTCTCCCACATAATTCATCTAAACTGCTTCAAAATTTCTGTGCATGATAAGAGCCCTGCCCTCAACGCCTCCATATGCTTGTAGGCAATCTCCATCATGGCGCCCCCTTGTGGAAACAGGAAATGCCATCTTTTACACTGATAAACACCAACTACATTTTGTGGCCACATGACGATCAAGTGGATGAATCTCCACAGTGACACACGTGTCCTGACATGTTGTAGGCTGCCGCCGTGCCGGTGGCGACTTTTCATCCTTCGCCACAGAACATGAACTTGGTATAAATCCTTCATGCACTGGGGCAGCATCTCCATTTTAACTTTTCAGGTGCCAGTTTATTGAGGAAAATATTCCATTTTCATTTCAACATTTCAAAAGGCTGTCGCTTGAAAGTGGTGAGAGATAAAGGCATACTGTAAATGAGAAAACTATTCATCATGACCCAAAGTTTGTGATGGGAGTAAATTAACTCATCTCATTTGCATATTGTGGTGTCATAAGGCAGCGGCGATACTGGATTCATAAATCTCAGTAAAACATCATTTTAACATATTTACACAGTATATTTCTTTTGTTTTGTGTTTTTTGTCATCTCATCCTCAAAATAAAGGAAGAGGAATCTGATGGGAGTAAATCCGCTCAACTAATTTGTATATTGTGACATCACTTCTACATACCTACAGCTAAAGAAAGCATTCAAACATCAAAACGTTCAGCTCTGTGAGAATTTTCTGATGTTTGTGGCAATATGTGTGATATTTCTAAATCATTCGCTGGAGGCCGAAACGGGCGCGAGGCGAGGTCCCGCCAAACGCTGCTTGTAGCTTTAAATAGGGACCGAGCCCGAAGGCAGAGGACTGCTCTGTGAACAGTCCTCGCCAAAGGCAAGGACCCTATTGTTTTTGCTGCCTTTATTCTTTCTTCCGCCGCCTCTTTGAGCTGGAATTTGACCCCCTAAACATGCTCAAAAACTCACCAAAATTGGCACGCATGTCAGACCTGGCGAAAAATTTTAGAAAATCAAAAAAATTAACCCCTAAAGTGCCAAAATGGGCTCTCTAGCGCCACCTAGGCGCACTAAAACGGCCGCTGCGGCCCGTAGGAATGTCCCAGAAAGATAAAACCAAAACTGCCGTGTTCGTCTCATCAAGATCTACAAATCACGCACTGACACACCTGACCTAAATCCAACAGGAAGTGAGATGTTTGCCCTCTCAAAGTAAGATTTTGCCTTAAAACTGCCTTTACTAAAAAAATCTTCCTCTCCTACACCATTTATCATATCGGCTTCAAACTTGCACACATGACAGATCAGCTCCTTCTAATCAGATCTTCTGTATAACTTTTTCATTACTCGATTAGTTTGGATTTTATGGGCCCCTAAAGGTGACATGGCACAAAACGTCCTGACGATCTTCGAAAGCTGTCCCATAGGAAATGAATGGCAGCAGGGGGAGAAAGGGACCAATCTTAGGGCTTTTTCTAGCCTTTACAGCGTCTCCATACTTTGTGCTACAGACTCCATTCCAACTCTTAAATGTTGCCACAGGTCTCATCTATTCACTCATGTTTTCATCTTTTCCATATCTTTTACCGTTTTTAATCTGTGCCTCTCAAAGTACCATGAGCAAAAGTGGAGAAATTGTCAGTTTATAATGGGTGTGTATTGCACGGGATGCTGTGAGCTAGAGTGGAGAGAGCTCTAAAAATCATCTACAACTTTTGTCTTTAACTCGCCCTCCTGGCCACAATTTTCACTGTACATACACAATTTATACCAAAAAACGCAGGGAAATTTGTCCTGGTCACAGATATGTTGACATGGAATCTCTCACACGTACACATTTTTTCTGAGTGGCTCCAAAGTGAAGGGAGCGACGATTTTTTTTCTCATTCACTCATGTAAACTGAGAGGAGAAATTTCTGGAAAAAGCTAAGGTGCAACACATTTGTAACTCGCTCCTGTGACCACATTTTTGACTCTAGAGATATAAAACATGACGTGCGTTTACGAGAACTGGCTCTCTTTCACCATCACTTTATTTTCATGATTGGACCAACAGTTTGGGAATGAGAAGCACTTGTTCCAGGAGTTAAACAGCCTTTGCTGATCTGCTCTCTCATGAGCTCTGTGTGTGCCCCTGCAGGTGCAAAGTCATTAATCGCCATGACAATGGCTGCACACACAGACATGGCCACATGGCTCTCTGTCTGTGTGTCTCACAATCTTTAAAGGACAGATTACAGCAGCACAATCTTCATTTGAAACAGCAAATACACATTATGAACCCTTAAAGTGCCAAAATGGGCTTTCTAGCGCCACCTAGGTGCACTAAAATGGCCACTGTGGCCCGTAGGAATGTCTTAGAAAGATCAAACCAAAACTGTCTTGTTCGTCTCATCAAGACCTACAAATCACGCACTCGCACCTCTGACCTAAACGCAACAGAAAGTAAGCTATTTGCCCTTTCAAAGTAAGATTTCGCCTCAAAAATGCTCTTTCTTCAAAATACTTAAAAAAACAACAACCCTGACAGATCAACCCCTGGGAAACAAATATTATTTACAACTTTTTCATTACTTGAATGGTTTGGATTTTCTGGGCTCTCAAATGTGAGAAGTTACAAATCTCATGATGATTTTTGTGCCACCTACACACACTAAAATGTCCGCTGCGACGGTAGGAATCATGTAGAAAGACCAAACCAAAACTAGCTTGTTCGTCTAATCAAGACCTACAAATCTCGTGCTGTAAACCCTGAGCTAAATCCAACAGCAAGTGAGGTATTTGCCCTTTCAAAGTAAGATGTTGTTTTTCACAAATTCAGTCTCTAAAAAATATTTCCTCCCACACCATTTACCCTATCGATTTCAAACTTGCACACATGACAGACCAAGCCCTGCTAAACTATTTCTCTGAAAAACTTTGTCATTACTCGAACAGTTTGGATTTTGTGCCACACAGACACAGCAAAATGGCTGCTGCGGCCCGTAAGAATGCTGTGGAAAAATCAAACCCAAACTGGCTTCTTCATTTCCTTGAGATCTACAAATCACTCATTTAGACCACTGACCTAAATCCAACATGAAATGAGCTAGTGCCTCTGGAAGGTGACAGGTCACAAAACCTCTTGACAATTTTTGCAACACCTAAACACACTAAAATGCCTGTTGCCCCCTGTAAGAATGCTATAGAAACATCAAACCAAAACTGGCTTCTTTGTCTCCTCGAGACCTACAAATCACTCATTTACATCACTGACCTAAATCCAACAGGAAACGAGATAGTGCCTCTGGAAGGTGACATGAGCAAATGTCTCAGCTGTGAGCTAGACATTATAAACTTGCGACTAAGAATGCTTTTTTGACTCCAAAAACTTGAAAGCTATATATGTCTGCGTTGGGAATGAATGTATCTCTCTGGTGATATCTTCAGATTGATGATTGGACCCACGATTTGGGAGAAAATTATTAGTTAGAGAAATTTGAAAGCCATCTTCCAGTTCTTGCCCTCTCCCTGTTCCTCTCACTCAACTGCATGCAGTCATTAATTAGCGCAGGGTGTGGAATAGTGTTGCACGGTATACTAGTACCAACGGTAGACCGCAGTGGGCTGCTACTTAAACAACACGGTACATGACATGGTGCCACTACTATGGGTTCAAAGTCAAATTAAAGGAGGGTGAGTGTCCATGTGCTGGCCAATAACAGCCATAGTGCTCCGCGGCGCAAGATAACGGCTTACCGGCGACCGAGAAGACCGGCTCCAGGTGAATAAATTGGCATCATGACTGCCCAGAAATACCTGACCAGCCGAGCCGTGGCGGCACACAGGTATGTGGCGTGTCAGAGGAGAAACGAGCCATTCACATTTCTGTCACTGTGGCAGGTAACGGCCCACAAACCTCACTGCACTTTAGGGACTGTTTTTTACTTGTCAGGGGAGGAGGATGGCTGGTTGATTTTTATTTTATTTATTTATTTTATTTTGATCCCTTCTATGTTGATCACTTATTGATGCTGTTTTTGAAGTATGAATAAGTCATACATATACATATATGTATATATATATATATATATATATATATATTAAATATATATATAAAAAAAATAAAAAAATATTTATATATATACACACACACACACATACACACACACATATATATATATATATATATATATATATATACACACACATATACATACACATATAAATATATTTTTTTAAATGTATATAATGTATTTATATATTCATGTACTTACATCACAGTGTGTTACACAACAAAGCAGGAGTACTGTCACCACAGACCTTTGCTTTTTACAATACATGGGGAACACTTCAATTCTTCACAGTATGACAGACACCATGTCAAGTCAATCATTTAAAAACAGTGCTGCACAGTTATTGAAATATAAAACAATCACACACAATTATCATAATAAATAAAACAAAGGAAATAGTAAGAGCTCAATTTAAAAAAAAAAACTAAAATTATATCAAAAAAGGAAATAAAAGAGTTAAAAAAAAAAAAAAAAAAGAGTAAAAAGCCAAGGATTCTTGCCTAGCAGGGACTGAACGCCAAGTAGAAAAGATGGGTTTTCAGTAATGTTTTAAAGTACTCAACAGACTGTGCAGCTCTAACCTGGAAAGGTAGGCTGTTCCACAGCTTTGGGGCCGCCACTGAGAAGGCTCTGTCCCCACGAGTAGAGAGTCTGGACCGAGGTACTGCCAGGAGCAGCTGGTTTGACGACCTAAGTGCTCTAGAAGTACTGTGAGGCTGTACAAGCTCTGATAAATAAGATGATGCCAGACCATTTAAACACTTAACACTTAACAATTAATAAAACTTTGAACTGGATCCTAAAATTAACAGGCAGCCAGTGCAAAGATGCAAGGACAGGACTAATGTGATCACGCCATTTCTTTGCAGTCAGCAGGCGGGCGGCTGCATTTTGGACTACCTGTAAACGGCGCAGTGCTGACTGGTCAGGACCAACAAACAAAGAGTTACAGTAGTCTAGGCGTGATGTAACAAAGGTGTGAATAACTTTCTCAAAATAATCTCGGGGGAGATATGCCTTTACTTTTGCTAATACTCTTAGCTGGAAGAAGCTCGTTTTGACAATAGAGCTTATCTGCTTATCAAACCTAAAGTCACCAAGGTTCCTTGCAAAAGGGTGGCAGTGAGACTTAAGGGTGCCAATGGCGCTGTCATACCCATTTTGTTGGCCAAATAAAATAATCTCAGTTTTATTTTTGTTCATGGAGAGAAAGTTCACTTCCATCCAAGATCGGATATCATTGAGGCAGTCTAATAACACCTGAACAGTGGCTTGCTCATTTGTTTTTAAAGGCAGATAGATTTGTACGTCATCTGCAAAGCAATGAAATGAGACATTGTACTTTCTGAATATGGATCCCAACGGCAACATACATATTGAAAAGAGGAGGGGGCCCAAAATAGAACCCTGAGGCACCCCACAGCTCAGGGGGGAAGTGGCTGTAGAATACTGGCCTAACTGGACAGAGAAGCTCCTGTCTGAGAGGTAGGACTGAAACCACTTAAGAACAGTACCCTTAATGCCCACACAGGTGTTTAAGCGAGACAGGAGAATGTTGTGATGCACCGTATCAAAGGCAGCTGTCAGATCCAGAAGGACCAGGACCGCAGAGTTACCAGAGTCAACTGTCAAAAGAAGGTTGTTTAAAATTCTTAAAAGCGGCGTTTCTGTACTATGACATGACTTATAACCAGACTGGAACTTCTCAGAAATGTCATTTAGATCAATAAAAGACTGCAGCTGTTCAGTAACCAGCTTCTCCAAGACCTTAGAAAGAAAAGGAAGCTTGGAGATAGGCCTAAAGTTGGATAAAACTGTGGGGTCAAGATTGTGTTTTTTGATGAGGGACTGGACCACAGCATGTTTAAAGGCAGCTGGGACACATCCAGACATCAAAGATGAATTTATCAGATCCCTAACTCAGGGCCCAATGATATGGAAAATGTCCTTAAAATGACGGGGTGGGATGCTGTCAAGAGGACAGTACAAAGGCCTGAGGTGCTGGACAATATCAGTTACAGCTGAGAGAGACACTTGTTCAAATGTGTCAAAAACAGCAGGGCAAATGGGAAAGATGGCAGGATCTAATGCAGACGGCGAAAGAGACGACCTAATATCTGAAATCTTGCCAATAAAAAAACCTTAGAAAATCTTCACACAGTTTAGGTGTGGTCACAGGGATATTTAAGGTATTAAAAAGAAACTGAGGTTTATGACTACTGACTGACACAAGATCGGATAAAAACTGGCTCTTGGCAGCTTTAATAGGTTTCTGATACTGCAATAGACTGTTTTTTAAAATGTCCAAAGAAATGTGTAGATGATTTTCCTTCCTCTCGGCGTGTCTACATACATGTCTTAAAGTGCGAGTGGCGTCATTACGCCATTACTCTGTTACTAGCTTAGAGCGTTTGCACCTAAAATTGGTCACCAAGTCTAATATGTCAGTGAAAGTACAATCAAAAATGTCTATAAACTCATCAGGACTAAGAGTACCATAATGATCCTGAGTATGTAGCACAGAATGATTAAATGTTACAGAAAACTCAGAAGCAGTTGAAGGGTTAATTGTGCGCACATGGCGATCTGTGGCGCACAGTTTCACATGAGAGTGGGGCAGTGTAATATGAAATAAGACAGCGAAGTGATCGGAAATATGTGGGTCACAAATCTCACTGACATTTAACTGCAGACCAAAGGATAATATAAGGTCCAGTGTGTGTCCCTTCTCATGTGTTGGATCAGACACAGACTGAGTAAGGTTAAAAGAGTCAATGAGGTTCAGAAAGTCTCTAACCAAGGGACGAGATTCACAGCAGACATGGATATTAAAGTCCCCAACAATTAAAAAAATGATCATAGTTCACTGTCACTCCTGCCACAAAGTCTGTGAAGTCCTTCATAAAATCCTTGTTGAACTGCGGTGGACGATAGATTACAGCGCACAGGACGGGTGTCGTAAAGTTAACAATGAATGTCTGCAGCTCAAAGCTGGAGAAAGAGATCAACCGTGACAATCGACATTGAAAACTGGATTTAAATACAGATGCTACCCCTCCACCTCAGCCGGCGGTTCGGGGGGAGTTAAAAAAGCGACAGTTAGGGGGGGCGCAACTCAGAGAACTGGATAGACTCACCGACTTGAATCCACGTCTCTGTCAGAAACATAAAATCCAATTCATGTGAAGTGAAGAAGTCATTCAGGATAAAAGTCTTGTTTGCTAGCAATCTAGCATTCAAGAGAGCCAGGCTAAGAGTAATCTCCTCACGGGCCTGGGTGGAAACGCGGCGCAGAGGCCGAAGATTCCTAAAATCCACACCGCTGTTGCGGACCCGGCATCTGGGAGGGGGAACCTCAGTCGGCAGGTGAAGGCAGCCAGTGGCTGGACAGGGAGGAACAACAGGCTGGATCCAATGAAGACACAACGGCCGCACATGAGATCCTCTGACAGGATGGCGAGGATCGGTCCAACAGGTGGATTGTCTGAGGATCTTGAGTTTTACCAAGACGCCTGCCCTCTTTCCGCGTCTTCTGGAGCGCTTCCTCCGTGAGATGACAACCGGTGAGCGCAGCAGGTAAGCTGGTACATACGCCAGGGGAGGAGGGAGACCTGAGGTTTGATCCCCCCCAGTCAACGTTTGGCAGTGTTTTTTGAGATGCTCTAATGTCAAGAAGTGCTTGCTGATCATACACCAGCAAAGCAGAGGAATCTTGGCAGAGAAAACAAAGTAATACAGCAGCAAATATCAAACACAGCAGAGCTGGCAGACGGCGGGCCGCACATGCTGGCGCCATCTTGAAGTTGCTGTTAACATTATATAATTACTTAATCATGACAGTGTATTTCATTTCAATGTGGATGTTTTGGACAATATATTTTGTTTCCATAGCTGACATATCACAGGTACATTTTGGTTAATACATCGGTTGAAAATTAAATACATATTGTAATGTACTGTAATATAAACTCCCTCTATTGCCAAAAATGACCTTGCGTTCTCTTGACATTGCTTGTTTTATTGACATTTTGATTCTTACTCTTATGTCTACGTGAGCTGGAGCCCGACAGCGAGAGCCCGAGGTCCCCTTCATCGCTGCTTGCAGCTTTAACTTTATTTGTTTTCTAAATAAAACTTGGTTAAATTTTTTCAGTGTGTGTGAGTACTTTTTGAACATTTTGAGCACATTTCAACAATACCGCGATAATAATGATAAACGTGATAATTTTGGTCACAATAACCATGATGTGAAATTTTCATACCGTTACATCCCCGAATTTCCACCAGATGCGTGTTGGCTGCGTCTCCGCTCCGGTACTGCAGCGGAGCCGATTAGATTCAATTATAGTCAATGTGTGTGTTTCCACCGGCTCCGGCAGTGCTGCGTTCCGGCTCCGTCTCAGCTCCGGCAGTCTGGAGGCCTCCGCAACAGATACGCAGCACTTCTATTTTTGCCGGACGCCGGAGCACAACGCAGCAATTCAGCACAGAGCAGATCGTGCGGGGCAGGAAGCCGTGCAGAGAAACACAATAAAACATCCGGTTAATTTTCAAAATAAGATACACAGTGTTCACGGCGGATCATATTTCCCTGCACTACACCTTGAAAACTACATAATGGGCAGAGGCAGGCCTGAAGTCAACAGGTCAGAGGTTTTTAGACGTCATTTCACCCCGTTGACACCGTGGACGAGGAGATATTCATCATGGCAGTGCACCGAGATGTCTTCCGGCGGAGCTGCACCGCTCCGCAAACGCAGCCGGTGAGTATTGACGGACGGCAGAGTACGCAGCGGATAACCAGCGCTGCCGTACCGCAACGGACACGCATCCAGTGGAAATCCGGGGTGATACAAACAGTCCATGGAACGACTTCAAGGAGTGATAAGTCCAGTGTGTAAGATTTAGGAGGATTTAGTGGCATCCAGCTGTGTGAAATGCCCCAGCTGAAACGAGCTGAATTATCCCAGAACAGACTTAACACTACTCCTCTACAATGGTGTGCAATTTTACTGTGTACTTATGTAACAGATGTTATGTGCAGTGTACAACATTAACTTTTTGACCCCTCAGCGAAGGGGATGTGTCGATCAAAAAAGCAAGAATAACCGTCGTGAGCAGGAGCTGAAAGTGGCGAGTGATAGTTCAGTTGATTTCGAACATCAGTGTTTTTACAGGCCAAACCAGGCACATGGGTCTGAATTTAATTTCTTATTACTTAAAAATGTTGAAGAACAACAACTTCCAAATGGTCTCAGAGGTACCAGGGAACCTGTTGATCAAGGATATTATGGGGTTTGCAACTTGATTTGATCTTTAAAAGGAATTTTTAAAATATGCCTGTGTAGTAGAAAATAATTGGTTGTTATGATTTTAGCATATAATTATCAAAAATATTGCAGCGAAACAACAAGAATGTGATGACAAATGCAGGGCCATTCAAGTATAGATTACTGAGTTTACAAGGTGCACTTTAATGCAACATGGTCCACGTCCACACGCTTTGCCATACAAAGGAATGATTTCAGAATTTGCACCATAAAATCCCTGTTACTGTCTGGGTGTGGAACTCATCACTGACAGAGAGGACAGAAGCAGCGCGACTGTAGATACCACAAAAATGTTGTAGAAACTCTGAACACATTTAAAATATAATGTGACTATTTTTAGGAAAACATTGATCCGCCAGTATGGTGGATAAATGTTTTCCTAAAAATCTATGTGCAGTTGGCACTTGGCGGGTGTTAATTTTGGATCCTGGTTATATAGTTACGTTTTTTTGGTCGTCTTCGTATTCTATTATGTGCTCTGGGTTCAAAGCTATAGTTGGTAATGTTGGAGAGCTAGCAAGATTTGAAAGTGGCACCTCCTCTAAGCTCCACCGCCCTCCTCCCCTTCCCGTCAGTGCTCCGTCCAAAGCCAAGCCCCCACAAACTTGAATGCGCATCCTGCAGTACACCACGTTACATATTCCATGAAAATAACAAATCCCCCCAAAGCAAAACAAATAATTACCTGTCTAACAGAAAGACGGCAACCTCTGCATCACTTTTCAGGCCCTTCAGCTCCCTCAGTTGTCTCCACCGTTCAAAAGCTGCGATGTTGGTTGACTCTGGTTTGTCCTCTCGCTTTATCGAAAGCCTTTATCGCCGCAGCCTTTTCTGCCTCTGAATTTCTTTTCTTAGCCTGTTCACCGGGGCAAGCCGTTACAAGCAACGCTGGAAGTAGTACTTTTGGCTGCATTTTCTCTGCCATTGTTCGGCAAACTTATTCTCCTGCTAACTCTGTATTTCTGCTGAGGAGTGTGCTGAATATTTTCGGCAACAATGACACGTGATGAGTGCACGCAGGGAGGAGGGAGGGACAGAGGGGGGTGTGGGCAGGACCAGAGCGATATATATGGACGAGACATGAAGGCATCTGATTTGTTCTTCCCACTTGCACCGAGAGGCAGGGACTGGTCAGAGTTTTTACAGGCCTGCAGCTGCCACAGGTCGGATTTTTAGGGCCCGAGCCGAGCCGCTGACAAGCGGGCGAGAGCCCTATTGTATTTGCTCGGATTAGTCTTGAAACTTGAGCGCATATTTCAGTGCTTTGCCATGGACGGAAAATGCTTAAATTCGGCGTATGCCTTGATTCCGGCGAAAATTGACGTATGGTGATGGTTGCGCACATATCCAAAAAAAAATGGCTCGGCGGCGCCCCCTATAGGTTCTCACGCCCGGCGAGTTTTTCGTAGGGCTATGAAATTTTGCAGGTGCGTAGAGCTGCTCAAGACCTTCCATTTTGCCTACTTGTACCTTTCTCTAAAATGCACAGGGAAGGAGTTATGATTTTTTTTATGAGCAAAATATGATGATTTATGGTTTATGATTCCATTTTTTTTTTCAGTCATCATAGGGTTGTTTCTTCCAAACTTGGTGTCAGTGTGATCATAGCGACACAGCGCATTTTTTAAAAATAGCCTGTCCAAATTGACGCCATGTTCTCTGACCCCTAGGGGGCGCCGAAGTTAGAGGTAATTTTGCAAATGATTAATTTGCCAGAACTCAGTCATTGTTGCTTTAAAAAATCTGAAAATTTCTGGGATGATGGGCCTCTTGGTCCTCAACGTATACACAGTGATTCATTTCTGTGCTCAACAGCGCCATCTAGGACATCCCAAAAAACGCACTTTTTTCTGTTCATGCACAGCTCCTACGGACTTTGTAGTAGAGATGTCCAAAGTAGCTCAAAAAATCACAAACACTTTGTACTTGATGGCCAATTGCATTTCATAGCTCCTCGCCAAAGGGCGTGGCCATCAGGGCGCGGCAAAGTTGGGCGTGTCTCGGGGACCATAAAAGTGGGCATAACTCTGTCATACGTGGTCCCACCTCCACTAGATTTTAGTGGTTTATTAAAGGTTCCGCCCCGCACGCATTGACACCAAACTTGCCTCCATATGCGCCAACTAGTGGTAGAGACGACGAGTTCTTGCAAATTTTGGCTTATAAGTCCTTCTAAATTGATGCGATCAGAATGAAATTTGGTCACAGCGTGCCTGGTGCACAGCTGAATGTAGAAAAAAATCAGAAAGACGTTTCGTGCAACTGCGCCATGGTGGCGCTATTTCACATTTCAAAAAAGTAGCCTTCTGCCACACGGCCTAGGAATGTCACAGCCACATGAAAATTGGTACACAGGTCAGTTGTGGCGTCCTCTCGATGATTCTAAAGTAAAAATGGAGACACGCCCAAAAATGACTCAATAGCGCCATCTACACATTTTCACAAATTAAGCCCCGCCCCTGTGTGCGACCCACAGCTATGAAATTCGGTAGGATTATGAAAGACCCCAAGACCTACAAAAAAGTCTCTTGGACCCATGGGCCACGCCCTACAGGAAGTCAGCCATTTTTTTTGGAAAGTTCGTGTTTCCATTTTTCCGCTCATTTTTAGGCTATTTTCAAAAATCTTCTCCTCCTAGGGATTTAATGCTACACAGCTAAAACTGCTTTCCTGCTGTACCCACACTAATGACCTACAAAGTTGATCAAAGCTTTGCCCGATTATGCTTAGTTTAGAAATGGCGGCCCTCAAACCCTGAGTGGTGGTTCAATCCAAGCATGTACACATTTGCACATTTTGGCTTTATAAGTCCTTCTAAATTGATGCAATCAGACTGAAATTTGGTCACAGCGTGCCTGGTGCACAGCTGGATGTAGAAAAAAATCAGAAAGACGTTTCATGCAACTGCGCCATGGTGGCGCTATTTCACATTTCCAAAAAGTAGCCTTCTGCCAGATGGCCTAGGAATGTCACAGCCACATGAAAATTGGTACACAGGTCAGTTGTGGCGTCCTCTCGATGATTCTAAAGTAAAAATGGAGACACGCCCAAAAATGGCTCAATAGCGCCATCTAGACATTTTCAAAAATTAAGCCCCGCCCCTGCGTGCGACCCACAGCTATGAAATTCGGTAGGATTATGGAAGACCCCAAGACCTACAAAAAAGCCTCTTGGACCCATGGGCCACGCCCCAAAGGAAGTCGGCCATTTTGATTTGAAAGTTCGTGTTTCCATTTTTCCGCTCATTTTTAGGCTATTTTCAAAAATCTTCTCCTCCTAGGGATTTAATGCTACACAGCTAAAACTGCTTTCCTGCTGTACCCACACTAATGACCTACAAAAGTTGATCAAAGCTTTGCTCGATTATGCTTAGTTTAGAAATGGCGGCCCCTCAAACCCGGAGTGGTGGTTCAATCCAAGCATGTACACATTTGCACATTTTGGCTTATAAGTCCTTCTAAATTGATGCAATCAGACTGAAATTTGGTCACAGCGTGCCTGGTGCACAGCTGGATGTAGAAAAAAATCAGAAAGACGTTTCATGCAACTGCGCCATGGTGGCGCTATTTCACATTTCCAAAAAGTAGCCTTCTGCCAGATGGCCTAGGAATGTCACAGCCACATGAAAATTGGTACACAGGTCAGTTGTGGCGTCCTCTCGATGATTCTAAAGTACAAATGGAGACACGCCCAAAAATGGCTCAATAGCGCCATCTAGACATTTTCAAAAATTAAGCCCCGCCCCTGCGTGCGACCCACAGCTATGAAATTCGGTAGGATTATGGAAGACCCCAAGACCTACAAAAAAGCCTCTTGGACCCATGGGCCACGCCCTACAGGAAGTCGGCCATTTTGATTTGAAAGTTCGTGTTACAATTTTTCCGCTCATTTTTAGGGTTTTTTCAAAAATGCACTCCTCCTCGGGATTTAATGCTACACAGAAAAAACTGCTGTCCTGCTGTACCCACACTAATGACATAGAAAAGTTGATCAAAGCTTTAATTTGCTTCACATATCAGGAGGAGCATTCTCTTCAGAATCCATCTCATTTCCTATCATATCTCTTTGAGGTCCACACCAAAAAATCCAACTGAAGAAAACTACACATGCTTCATCACATAAATACAACAAAAGAGAATTTTTGACATGTCAATTTTCTTGCTGATTGCTTCGTAACCTTTACTGCTACTCATTACATTATCAGTACGTGACATTGTGTCGCCCCACACATCGCTTGCAGGAGCGGCCGATGGCGGGTGTCAACGGTCGCTCGGGGGGCGCGTTGCGCCACACTGCGCGCTGCGGAGGGAAGGCGGTGCACACAGCTCGGGCCCGTCAGTACCCCGCGGGGTGCTAGTTTTCATTCCTTTTTCTGAAGACATTATGTATTGACTACTGTCAGGATGGAAGGACCATTTCACCCAGTGTAACAAAAAGTGTTTCTGAACAGGATTACCAACTACAGCTTTGATGTGTGCTAAATGTCTGTATCCCACTGCTGCACAACTATTTGCCCCACTGGGGACAAATTGAGTCACTGACTGATAAAGGAGCTTGTCCCCAGTGCTGCTTTTTCTTCCATGATCTCAACATTTACAACACAGTCACTTTTAGAGTCTGGCCATGTTTATATACTAGTATGTTTAATTTGTATTCTGTAAAATGATATTCTGATGTTGGACAGAGATGATTCAGCCTTGATGTGCCCCTCAGTGAATAAACTGCTTCATCTTTCAGGTACAAAGTACACAAGGATGTGAGGAAGGCAGTATGCATACAAACAGGTTTCAGTAGTCATTTCCATTGTGGATTGGGTTCCCATGTGGTGTAATTACCCAGATTAGCTGAGTTCTCCTTCTAATGGTGCTATGATCTTTGATTTGTATCCTTTCTTAATCGCTCCTTGTTCTTTTTTGTCTGCTGAAAGTAATGTGCAAATCATCTAGGTGACATTACCAGGCATCTCGCTTTTAGCTGGCACTGACCACCGCTTTCAATAGTTGAAATAAAAACTGACAGTCGTCTGGCAGCAGATTACCTGTGGCTAATTCACCTCATTGCTGTGGTTACCTTAACAACAACCAAGCCAAGTGGAGAGAAACATCACTGGCATGACAGGCACTTCTCTAATCACTACTTACTAATCACTTTTACATGTTGAACTTTCACTCTTACTATTACTTTGGTGACGTATATCGACACTGCAGCAACACAGCCAATAAGGCTGTTTGACCATCCCATGCTCTTTCAGGTGGGGGATTTTTCAGATGAAAGAACTGCAAGAAAGAGAAACTTGCTCTAGAGTCCACCTTGGACCACTGAGCACGAAGAATCAAGCTAAAGAATTTAAGCAAGAGCAAATGTGCCCATGAGCTCCTATGTTTGGGTGTTTATGTGGGAGGGCACTGGAAAAAAGAATTTAAAGACACTGCTCTTCATATATGGTGGGGGGAAAAAGGAAAGCATACAGCTAAGGAATCCAACCCATGACAGAGGGAGGCCAGTTTATCAGAATATTTCATCTAAAGAGATTAATGAGATTCATGTCTTTGACAAAGCCATGTCAGTTCAGGCAGGTGAGGCGGCTGGCCAGGTGTTTGTGTGTGTGTGTGTGTGTGTGTGTGTGTGTGTGTGTGTGTGTGTGTGTGTGTGTGTGTGTGTGTGAGAGAGAGAGAGAGAGAGAGGGTGCAAGAGTTGATTGATTAAAATGAGTCATACAAAATGGAGAACCATGATTTTAGTGTGGATGAAATGTTCTGAGAAAATGCCTCCTGGAGATAAAATACAAAGTCCAGACAGAAAAGACAAGAGAGAATGCCAAAGGTTCCTGGGAACTGTTAATTAAAAATACAAAAAATGGCACTGATAGTAGAACAATGGTTTTAAGAGAGGGTTGTACACAAAGCTGAGCATGGAGAAAAGAAAAAAAAAACAGTTCTAGAGAGACACCAAATTAAAACCAATTTTTGTAAAAATGAAGGAATAAATAAATAAATAAAATGCAAAAAGGCATTTTTGCTTTAGGGGGAAAGTGTCTGAGGGAAAATAGATTCTCCAAACTTACTGCTTTTTTGTTTTCCTTTTTTTCTTTTACTGTTGCTTTATTCAGTAGAGAGTGGCAAGTAGCCTACAGAACAGAGATGAGCACAATCATGGTCACAGCACCAGCTCTACACACACACACACACACACACACACACACACACACACACACACACACACAGGTAGCACAGCCCTTAACCACTCAAGATGTACGCATCTTCACATGTGGAAAAACACAGGAAAATCAAAACGGCTATTAGAAAAGTGTTCATCACCGCTCAGAGGACTTGAAGCGTGTCCATGCATGCACTAGCGTGGTTTGACTTCAGCAGACTGTATTAGTTTGTGTATGGTATGTGTATGTGTGTGTGTGTGTGTGTGCCTACAGAGTTGCAAAGGGAAATCCAAGATGGAGAATGACAAATCAAAGATGTCATCACATGGGGAAAAAAAAAACAAAATTTGTGATCAAAAACCCAGACCCTGTTTTAAGCGCGTGGGTGTAGAGCATTCTGAATCAGTAATAAATGTAACACGTTAATGATAAAGTCTATTCATTCTGTGGTTGAGTGTGAGCAGATAGAGCTGAGAGCCTTCCTGCTCACTGTGATAATGTGGAGACCGGAGCAGTGGCAGTGGCAGCAGCAGCAGCAACAACAGCAGCAGCAGCAGCAGCAGCAGCAGCAGCAGCAGCAGTGTGAGGCTGCTCTGACATTCAGGGAGAAAAGACAGATAAACTGGAGACGGTGAGTGTGCCCTGAGGTTAGACTATAATATCATTCGGGAGATATATTTAATGACAAAGGCCAGTCAGTTGCTATAATCACACCTAATTCATAATTTTTTGGCATGTACAGTAGGGACATGTCCCCTAATATACCCTAATCATTTCAAGTCTACATTAAAACTCCACAGGATTAACTATTTCTGCAAAAAGAAAGCCATGCTGATGGACAGAGAGAGAGAGTGAAATATGGGGGATACCTGTTCTGATCTGACAACCCTCTGGCTATAATACACTGTCTATGGGATGACTGTACAGTGGCAAAATGAGAGCAGACTGTATTCATAGCTGATATGACTAACCAGTCACATTTCAGTGGCCGAGTGTTAGCTAATTTGTGTTCATAACATCAAGCAACTTTATTATTGCGGGTGAAAATGCCCTCAAAAACACAACAGATGGAGGTTATCACCAGAGGTAAGGGACTCAAGTCACATGACTTGACTTTGAGTCTTCTGACTTTCATCAGGGAATTGACTTGATTTTCACCACAGTGACTTGGGACTTGCTTGAGATATAAAGGTTATGACTTGAGACTTGCTTATGACTTGCACATGAGTGACTTACTCCCACCTCTGGTCATCACATTCTTCTGTAAAAGATCCAAAGTTGAAGCAAACCTACAACCTTGGTATCGCTGCAAGCTGAACAACGCACACGCGGCCGCTGTGTTTGCATAGCCAATGCAGTTCACTGCTATGATAGTATTGCATGTATGTGCTGAATGTTCTGCTAAAAACTTGAGCTAATGTAAACGTATGGACTGGGTGGTTGTAAATCTTTCTCCAAGGAGCGCCCTGCTGACCTCGGGGTTAAAGTACTGTAGTGACTTGAAAGCCCTCAGTTCACACCCTTCCAGAGACCTTTATTGCATGTTGTTCAGATCTGTCTTTCTCCCATAGTTTCCTGTCATCTTCCTACTGTTGGCTATGGAAATATAAAGGACCAGAATGCTCCCCAAAGAATGCTTGTGCATCATTTCAGATCTTGATCATGGTCAGGCGATATGGCAGACACAGATGACTTCTTTCCCCCCTTAGTGGATCCAGCAGAACCACAGAGCAGAGTCTGGGCTGACATCATGGCAATGCAAAGGATTATGTGTGATCACACTGTTTTCACCATCACGTCTGACAGAGGAGTCACTGAAGTGTGGTCTGGGAGAATGTCACCCAACAGTCTATGAAACAAGCCTGCGTTACCCCATCTGAACTTGTTTTTCTTCAACCAGAGCCTCATCTTCCTAGTTTTTGCCATTGCCAGTAAGGACCCATCTCCATCTGCGGATCTGGATCTGTTATCCAGATAACAGCACTGCATCACAGAGTTTTGCATCAACACCTGCTTTTATGTACGAGGCCTCCTACTGTTGCTCATGAGCACACAAAGCTGAGGAACATCACTGTTGAGACTGTCAGGAATGGCAGGCGCCTGGAATGTATCTGGTCAGCATTTACTGCATGCTATATGTTGCAACAACAGCTACCTTTTTACTTTCTGTGTGTCTGTCTGTGCTTTATTTTTGGTGGGGAGATGTGAGCCATACATCAACATAACAGCACTATAATGTGAATACTATTTTCATGTTTCAAACTCTGTCACATGGATTTGGATTTGCTCTCCGACATCTGAGTTGATGTCAATGATGTAAAACTTCTTTGTCATTTTGACAGTAATGTAGCCTACAGTGAACTACATACTTGGCCATTATGTTCAGATGTACTGTGGATATTTATGACATCACTCCATCAGGCAGCTGTTTTTATTAATGGCACTAAGTATGTATTAGTTCAGATACATTTACTACAATATACAAATATTTCATTCAGCCAAATGAAGGACGTGTAACTCAGTATCTGTGTATGGACTTATTCAAATGGAATCTGGTACTGTAGATATGGAGAGGAAAATAACCCATTTAAAGTGAGACCTTCTGGTAGTGCCTCCTGTCTACACTGTGATATCTCTGAATAGAGCTGAAATAATTAGCAGATTAATTGATCAGCAGAAAATTATGAAACAACGATGGGCATTTTATCAATACTCTGACATTTTACAAACCAAATAATCAATCACTACTCCAAAACTTACTTGTCAGCTTATTGTAAAATGTAATTCATTGCTAGCTGCAGCCCTATCTGTGTAGTATGCCAGATGTCAATACTTACATTGCATGTAATTTTTAGTCCAACTGGAAAGCAGCACTTCTAATGAACAGTGAGGACAGTTCACAATTCACTGTCATGATGGCAAAAGCTAGGAATACAAGGTCTTGTTTCAGAATCACTTCCAGGTTTAGTGCCATGGTGCTTCAGGGGTTTTTTAACATATCGAAAATCTTGAGGAGAAACACTGAGCATGTGGAACTTTTGAAAATGAACATAATCAAACAGAAAGGCATTGATGTATTGGTCCAGCAGAATGTGTATGGTTGAAAGGCATGTGAGTGGAGGCAGAAGCTTGAAATGTGTTAGTGACACTGCAGACACACAGCTAAAGGCAGAGAGGCTGGGTGAGCAGCTGAGGGCCATGGTGGAATGGTGGGAAGGGGTCTACCTGGTAAAGACAGTGGCAGACACTGCGGAGCTGTGGAGGAAACTCGCTGGATGAACCAACGATAGCCTGGAAGAACCGCTCAGTGATTTGCAGTAGGTTCCTTTGATTCTCCTCCAGGTTCTCCCCTTGTTCCAGCCTGAGACAAACAGGGAGCTCCTATCAGTAAGGCTTTCAATTGTTAGGCTTCAAGTTCCAAAGACAATCCGGTCTACTTTATATACAATTTATTGACAAATTGCCTTATTAAAGTGTCAGTTATGAATCAAACATAAATTTATTGTGAGCACATATGAGGAACCAGACTTTTCTGTAGCTCTCAATGCACTTACACAGACTAGACACAGCTAAAAATGACACTGAAAAAGGTGAACAGAAACACTTGACTGTAGTAGACACCAACAACTATCTACAGGTATCTTTAGATATACCTTTCTTTCTATCTATCTATCTATATCTATCTATTTATTTATCTATAAAACTAGACATTAATTATAATGTACTGGCAATGTATATGAGCATGGCAAATATCTGCACATTCAGTATCCTGCTACTTACCTGGTGGGGTCCACCTCAAAGCTGATGTGTTCAGGGGTGGTGATGACCCCTCTTAATAAAGGCTCCAGTAGCTTCTGCAGGTATGCTGCCCCATAAACCTGACAGAAGACAACATCAAATTCTGTCAATACTACACATACAACAAGTCCTATTAAACAGGTGTTTTAGGTCAGACATTTCTAGTTATTTCATGGCAGGGGTTGTGCTGTGTTTCCTACCTTGAAACAGAAGGTCATTATTTTGCTTGCCAGGCTGTTTCCTCTGAAGAGAGTCTGCATGGAGTCAGCCAGCTCCACCTCTTTAGAGAACATGTTCCATAGCAGCTGGTATAGGAGGTGGCGGGAGTCAAACAGCGTCACCAGGACTCGGGCTAGCTCATCCTGGAAATACAAACAACACATATACATCACTGCTGGAAAAAAAGGAGATATGGAGATAAAAATGGAGATATATTAATGCAACATTTTAGACTACTGAATTCCACATGCATGCACTGTATTTTTTACCATACCTGTGCTGACCAGTCACCATAAACTTTTCAGGACTAAAATATTTCTAATGCCTGGTACACACTACACAATGTCAGCCCGATTCTAGCCCGACACAGCGACATACGGTGTCGGCATTGAGAGCTGTACACAATAATCCATCGTTTCAGCTCATGTAGTGTGTCATAGTTAACGACAACCGACGCCACGTCTGGGACACCTCACGACGTCCCAACAGAAAGTCTAGCATGTTTGACTTTCTTTTTCTCTTTCACAACTGCCCCTGTCACAGTTGACACTTTGACTAATAGGAACACAGAGCAATCTGATCACAGTCTTGTGATTCCCCAATCAACCACGTGATCGGGTTGCTGCCGCTGATTGAGCTGACTGCTCAGTTTTAAACACCTGATGCCAGCCTTCGGCCTCTCACTCTCCCCATTCCCAACATGACAGCAGCCGGTATTCTGTGTTATGACCTTGTGTGTTGCAGTAGCATTTTTGATTTAGAGCATCTGCCTGTAGAAGCTGTTACCTTGAACTTTAGTTTTGTGTGTTAAAGCCACCTATGACTGTGGTTAGAACAGCTTATCGCAAGCATTGTAAATATTGTAAATAATCTTGTTCAATTCAGTAGCAACCTTAAAGGAGGAGGGAGATGCCATTTTTGTTGATTCCTTTTTCTCCTGTTTATTTCAGTTGGGAGGTAAGTTAGTTTGATTGTCTTTTGTTTCCACATTTATTTTTCTGACAGGTAAGGTAGGGATCTGGATTTAGTTGTTTTGTTTGTTATTTTTGGCATTGCTCCTCTCTGAAGCTATAAAAATAAAACTGCTACTTTGAACTTTTGACATGGAAGTTGGCTGACCTTCTTGGGAGTGGGAAGAGCGGGGGCACTTTATTGTGTGTGGCCTAGGTGCCCCTAGGCCTGGGTCATAACATGATTTTGGGGCTCGTCCGGGATGTGATGTTTTGACATGGAAGTTGGCTGACCTTCTTGGGAGTGGGAAGAGCGGGGGCACTTTATCGTGTGTGGCCCAGGTGCCCCTAGGCCTGGGTCATACCATGATTTGGAGGATCGTCCGTTCTTTCTTGTGTTTGTCGTCGTTTCGGGTAAGTTTGGTGAGTATTTGTCTTTTTGTCTCTGCTTGTCTGGCTGGCAGCCTTTTCATTTGTGGGGATGGCAATATGGAGTTTAAATTGGAGGATTTCACCATTGATCCGACTGTGGCAAAACTGGAAAGGTGTAGGAAAGCCGATCAAATTTTTTTGATGTGCGTGTGCCTTTGAATGTTAAGAAGCACGAGCTAAAGGAGCTAGTCTTTAAGGGGCTCAGTGAAAGGGGTTTGTTTGGTGAGCCAGCTCCTGAAGTTGGAGCTGAGGGTGAAGCTGCTGTTCTGACCCCACTCCATGACTTCCCTGTGCAAAACATAATGCAGAGGAGCTCAATTAACTCTGCGTATCAGGGAGGTGGAGGTGAGAGACCGTGAGTTGGAGGTGGAAGCCATGCACTTAAGGTTAAGGGCTCTGGAGCTAGAGATGGGAGCACCTGTAGCAACCAGGCCCGCCGCAGCCTCTCAGTCACCTTTGCCTAAACCCCGAGCTCGAGACAGCTTCGATGTGAGTAAGCACATTGCACTAGTTCCACCGAGAGTCTGAGGTTGATTCTTACTTTAATGCATTTGAACGTATAGCAGCTACTCTGAACTGGCCAAAAAGTGTGTGGCCTCTCCTGCTTCAATGTAAACTGGTAGGTAAGGCTCAGGACGTTTGCACATCTCTGTCCATGGAAGACAGCTTAAATTATAGCTGCTGCGCAGCAATGGTCAGGCCGGGCAATTTTAGGCAAAATTAAGCAATTCTGATCATGGTTTTGGACCTTTAGTCAGACAAAGTGAGATGTTTGTGGATGCCAGATTGGAATTGGGGAAAGGTAATATGAATTTTATATAATTTTATAGACAAACATTTAATATAGAAAATAACTGGAATGCTAATCAATAATGAAATGATTCATAGCAGAGATAGGCCTATTTGTAAAATTGTAAATGCACCATTACAGCTTCATTTTAAAAGGAAATCAACATTACCTTTCAGCAGCAAAACTGCACAAATAAAATAAAATTAGGCTTAACAGAAAAAACAGGGAAAAGAGACATGGGATAACAGCGAAAAGTGTTGATAAAGAGTATTTGTCTCTCTGCCAAACTGCCTGGATCATAATTATATTAACCTTAGTAATCTCTAATCCACATAGCATGATGCCTGACCATAGGACTTTCACATTAGAATGCCCATTCTGCTGAGGCTTAGCTGAGGCTTGAACTCACAACTTCTGAGACTGAGGTCCTTCTTCTATCTCACTGAGCTAATTGACAAGTGACAGTTCATGTGTGGCTTCACAAATTGACTAAGCCAAGCATCAGGGTGCCAGACAGTAGCCATCCATGCCACGGAAAAGCAAATTTCAAAGTGAAAGTTCCAAAGCTGTAGCACATATGGTTGATTTGTTATGAATTTTCAAAGTTTTGAAATGTAGAGGCTTGCTGTAGCGCCACCATCAGGACTATTGTCTTGTGTTTCCAGTTGAGGACATCTGGCATGGGACTGGACCTTAATGAAAAGTTTGGGTAGATTTTTTTTTTTTTTTTTATAATTGCATTTCATGGATGAGCGGAAGCAAGTGTCTGTGTGTGTGTGTGTGTGTGTGTGTGTGTGTGTGTGTGTGTGTGTGTGTGTGTGTCTGTCATGTGTGTCTGGACGCGCAGTTACCATAGCAACGTGCAGCAGTTTTAGTACATACGTGTGTACTGCACACGGGGTAAAACAGAGAGGGGTCACAGAGCTGGTGTCGAGTAGAAAGTGCTGTGTCGTTTGACCATAAAGTGACGCTATGAAACTAACTATAGATTAGTTTTCACAAGAAAAAATTATCCAGAAACTCCTGTCGGTCCTGTGCCAGTTTCCCAAACTTCTGACGATGACAGTTCAGAGGACGAGTCAGCAATGTCCTGCCCACAGCCCCCCTCTGGTATTATTTTGCGCGACGGATGCTTCATATAATAACATATCAATATACTATTTATGGTGTTATGTCATTGTGTCATTTCTGTCTCTTCATGGTCACGTATTAACAGCTCTCCTCTGCTCTCTGTATCGTGCACGGCGGAGTTCCGCCACACACACAGGTGAGCATGCTAGAGCAGCTCGGGCTGCATTTTCCTGACCAAACCTGACCTGAGCCCGGTGCAGTTTGTCAGCTGACAAAGTTATTGTGATGGACACTGTGTAAATAACAACAGACTGCTGTTACACACAGACAAACACACTGCTCGCACAGCAGGCAGCACAGGCATTCGTGCTGAGCTTGTGTTGTGTTGCGTTCAGGCGTTGTCACGTAATTAACAACTTCCAGCACTTAAATAGGTCACAGCACAAAACAGCAGCATGTCAAGTGACTTTTATTATGTTCAATAAAATTGTATTTTCCTAAATCTTGAGACACCTCATATCTAAGCTAGACAGACATTTCACCTGCTCATTACTGTGCACACATGTACTGTATGTACTGAGTCCTAAAGAGCCCTTCTGGTGCCGGTATACATAGAAACATCCCAGCAGGCTGTGCTTTGCAAGCATACAAAAAAGTTTTACGCATGTGAAAATTATTTTTCATGTGTGTGCTTCACCTCCACTGTTACAACTCCATCCTGGGGGAAACACTGCTGTGTGCATTTTGTGCAACAGGTGGATGTGGTAGTCTACTGGTAGAGTAGAAAGAGAGCTAAGTAGCGTTGAAGTAGAGTAGAGCAGGGCAGAGAGATGGTGGCAAAATATATTAAACTCAGTGTTACTACAGCAGAACTGGAGAGGGGTGAAAAATAAATAGAAGTGGGCATGACTCAAGTAGGGCGCAAAATTATATAGAGAGAACGATACAGTGTGAATAAAGACTACATAACATAAAAATAACTGCAGTCTTTGTTATTTGATAGTCACTTAAACAATTTTTATAGGGCAAGTAAAAACTGACTTCAGGGAAGTGAAAAAAAAACCTTAGCGTTGAACCCTGCAGGGCTGTCTGTGTTTATTGCTAAATTATCAGTAATGCAGTTAATCTCGACAAAATTATGCATATGTTGTGTTGATATAGATAGTGCTCCTAGATTTTGTGCTGGTGCTCCTAAAATTTTCAGTAAGGCGAGCTGGTGCTCCTAGTGGAAAAAGTTAGTCTGGAGCCCTGGTTGCATGAGCTGAGGCTTGAACTCACAATCTTCAACACTAAGAACCATCCTCTATCTCACTGAGCTAACTGGTAAACAGACACGTCACATGTAGCTTCACAAATTGACTAAGCCAGTCACCTGTGTGCAAGACAACAGTTGTTAGTGTGTAAAGGCAGATTTCAAATGGCTGTCAAAAATTCAGTTATTAAGACAAAAATCCAAAAATACACAAATTGCATCTCGACAGCATGGAAATGTTGGTAATGTGTTTTTAACAATGATTTATTGGCTCCATAAGTGAAAAACTGATGTTTAAAAATGCCATTTTTGCAGATACAGACGCTACAGATAGCATCCCAATTACTATCCTGCGAGATAGCAGCGCTAAAAAAACAATTATTCCTGAAAGTGTCCTGGCCTTTTCAGCTGATTCGTATTGCGGTTCAGATATTCTGGTGTGGGTAGTAAAAATGACTGCTGTGCTTGCGCCCCTGCATTTTGTTCAGCTGGCCTCCAGAATTGCATCGGACAAATTCGAAATTGCTGTGAGGCCCCAGCTGCCAATAGCCGGCATTGATTAAATTATTGGTAATGATGTGGCTGGTGGAAAAGTTTTCCCTTCCCCGGTAGTGACTGACGACCCGACCTACACAGTTTGCGTCTCGCCTGCTGCGCTAAACTCGTCGCCTTTGTTTCCTGTGTGTGTCGTCACTCGTGCTCAGGCACAAATATATGCTGAGTGTGTGGATTTAAGTGACTCTTTTCTGAGTAATTCTGTTCAGACAAGCACAGCCCCAGAAAATATCCTTGTGGAGTGTAATGTGTCCATTGAGCTTTACCCCGACGATGAGAGTTTAAAAATGTCAGTGGACAGGGAGCACCTGGTCAGAGAGCAGCAAACTGACCCCACTTTGACAACTTGTCTTTCTCCAGTAAATCAGCAAACCCCTGATAAGTCTGTGTCTTACCTTCTGGATGATGGTGTTCTGTTAGTCCGTGCATCAAATTGTAGTGCCGCAGCTTCTCCATTCACAGGTCCTGACTCTGGCTCATGATCATTGTCTGTCGGGACACCTAGGTATCAGAAAAACCTTTAAACGTATCCTCCGTTATTTTTTCTGGCCCGGACTAAAGTCCAATGTGGCAAAGTTCTGTCGTTCCTGCCACACCTGCCAAGTTTCTGGTGAGCCAAACCAAAAAATTCCTACTGCTCCATTACATCCCATTCCTGTAGTCGGTGAACCATTTGAGCACATTATTGTCGATTGCGTTGGCCCATTACCAAAAACAGAGTCTGGCCACCAGTACATCCTCACGGTGATGTGTACAGCCATACGCTATCCGGAGGCTATTCTGTTGCGCACATTAAAAGCCTGTGCCATTGTAAAAGCACTTGTCAAATTATTTTCCACATTTGGCCTTCCAAAACGCATTCAAAGCGACCAAGGCTCAAATTTCATGTCCAGGATTTTCGCCCAGGTAATGTCAGAGTTCAGTGTTAAACACCACACGTCCAAGCGCTTATCATCCAGAAAGTCAAGGTGCATTAGAAAGGTTTCACCAAACACTTAAAAGCCTGCTTCGCAAATTCTGCACTGAGTCGAACCGTGAGTGGGATGAGGGGTTGCCTTTGATGTTGTTCGCTGTGCGGGAAACTATACAGGAGTTGTTAGGTTTCAGTCCAGCTGAGTTAGTTTTTGGCCACACTGTGCGCAGTCCTTTGTGCCTGTTGCGGGAGCAGTGGCTCTCCAACCAGTCCGGTGGTAAAAACATTTTGGACTATGTCAGTTCGTTTCGGGAAAGATTACATCAGGCATGTGAAATGGCCCGTGAGTCTCTCTTCTGCCCAGTCCAAAATGAAGCAAAAAATTTTGACAAGAAAGCTGTGGTGCGGTCATTTCAGCCAGGCGATCGTGTCTTGATTCTGTTACCTGTTGTTGGTTCTGGACTGCATGCGAAATTTTCCGGCCCATCTGTAATTGACTGCAAAATTAGTGAAACCGATTATGTGATCCAAACCCCTTATCGAAAAAAGAAAACTCGTGTGTGCCACATCAACATGCTTAAACAGTATGTTGATCGCGTGACTAGTGATTCGTCCCCGGTAGTTTCTCCGGTTGCCTCCGTTGCTGTCTCCAGACTCGCTTATGATCCCAAGGATGATGGGCTGGATGACACTTGTGCTTCTGTTTCGTGTGCTCGCCTCCGTAACTCCGAGATTCTGTCTGACTTAGATGTCTCTCTGGCACACCTGTGTGATTCGGCCCGGGGTGTCATTTGTACGCTCATCCAACCAAACGTGCTGTTATGCAAATGGAGGTAAGGTATCTTCTGGAACATGGTTTTGCTGTTCCCAGTGGTAGTCCCTGGAGTTTGCCGTTGTTACGGGTACCAAAATCTGATCAGACCCCCCGTTTCTGCAATGATTACTGTAAATTGAACAGTATCACCAAACCAGACTCGTTCCTGCTCCCGCACATGGACAATTTGGTCGACCTTGTGGGCTTGGCCAAATTTGTCACTAAATTGGACCTTCTTCAAGGATATTGGCAAGTTCTACTTACACCCCGTGCTTCTGAAATTAGTGCTTTTGTCACCCCGGATCATTTCTTACAGTACACCGTCATGCCGTTTGGATTAAGAAACACACCTGCCACTTTCCAGCGGCTGATGAAAACAGTGCTGTGCAGCGTTCAAAATTGTGATGTGTATTTGGATGACATAGTAGTCTATTCTTCCACCTGTGTTGAACATTTGGAAACCCTCCATGACGTGTTCACTCGTTTGCGTAACGCTTCCCTCACCCTCAACTTGGCCAAATGTGAGTTTGGGAAGGCTGTCGTCATGTAGTTGGGTAAGCAAGTGGGACAGGGTTGCGTTAGCCCTGTCCCCACCAAAGTGCAGGCCATTCTGAATTTCCCAGCTCCCAAAACGCGCCGTGAACTTCAAACTTTTTTGGGGATGGCTGGGTACTATTGGGCATTTTGCAAAAACTTTCCAAAGTGACAGCTCTGTTGACGAGTCCTAAACACCCGTTCAAGTGGTCGGAGGAATGCCAGTCTGCTTTCGAGGCCGCCAAAGCTCTCCTCTGTAGTATCCCTGTGCTCGCTGCTCCCAACTTTGTGCGTCCATTCAAGTTGGAAGTTGATGCCAGTGCACATGGAGCGGGCGCAGTGCTCCTGTAGGAGGATGACCATGGCATCGACCATCCTGTAGCCTATTTCTCTAAAAAGTTCAACAAACACTAGCTCCACTATAGTACCATCGAGAAAGAGGCCCTGGCTTTGTTGTTGGCTCTACAGCATTTTTCAGTGTATGTTTGTTCCAGCCCAGTGCCCACTGTCGTCTTCTCTGACCACAACCCACTCTCGTGTTCCTGTCTCGGGTGCAGAATAACAACCAACGCCTTATGCATTGGTCCCTATTACTGCAGGACTTTGATGTTGAAATTCGTTATAAGAAGGGTTTACAAAATATTATGGCTGATGCATTGTCTCGTTTGTAGACTCATTCGTAAAATCAAACATCTTCTGTAGGGGGAAATGTTTGATTTTCTTTGGGTGGAGAGGTGTTATGACTGTGGTCATTTACTTGGTTATTTATGTCGTCTGTACTTACAGCTCTCTCTCCTCCCCTCTTCTGCAGTAGCAATCAGCCTGCCTGTGTGTGTGCAATGAGCTGCAGGTGTGTGTGATTCCCCAATCAACCACGTGATCGGGTTGCTGCCGCTGATTGGCTGACTGCTCGGTTTTAAACTCCACCTGATGCCAGCCTTCGGCCTCTCACTCTCCCCATTCCCAACATGACAGCAGTCGGTATTTTGTGTTATGATCTTGTGTGTTGCAGTAGCATTTTTGATTTAGAGCGTCAGCCTGTAGAAGCTGTTACCTTGAACTTTAGTTTTGTGTGTTAAAGCTACCTGTGACTGTGGTTAGAACAGCTTATCGTAAGCATTGTAAATATTGTAAATAATCTTGTTCAATTCAGTAGCAACCTTAAAGGAGGAGAGAGAAGCCATTTTTGTTGATCCCTTTTTCTCCTGTTTATTTCAGTTGGGAGGTAAGTTAGTTTGATTGTCTTTTGTTTCCACATTTATTTTCTGACAGGTACGGTAGGGATCTGGATTTAGTTGTTTTGTTTTTTATTTTTGGCATTGCTCCTCTCTGAAGCTATAAAAATAAAACTGCTACTTTGAACTTTTGACATGGAAGTTGGCTGACCTTCTTGGGAGTGGGAAGAGCGGGGTCACTTTATCGTGTGTGGCCCAGGTGCCCCTAGGCCTGGGTCATAACACCTTAGACAACTGTATGACAACAACAGCCCAGCCTTTTTGATATTTCCTCTATAGGGACGTTACCACAACAGAGTAAAAGGGGAAAAATACCGGCGTGAAACAGCAGAGGCACTTTATCAACCTGGTGAGTACTGCCATCAGCATCAAGTTAGCAAAGAACAGGGTTCCACACTAACTTTTTCCACTAGGAGCACCAGTGCTCCTTACTGAAAATTTTAGGAACACCAGCACAAAATCTAGGAGCACTATCTATATCGACACTACATATTCATAATTTTGTCAAGATTAACTGCATTACTGATAATTTAGCAATAAACACAGACAGCCCTGCGGGGTTCAACGCCAAGGTTTTTTTTCACTTGACCGGTCGGGCAAGTTGGTCAGAAATCTACTTGCCCGAAGTCAGTTTTTACTTGCCCTATAAAAACTGTTTAATTTAAGTGGCTATCAAATAACAAAGACTGCAGTTATTTTTATGTTATGTAATCTTTATTCACACTGTATTTATTAATTAAAACAACATATGTCATGTATGTAGCTTAATTCCTACACAAAAATGACAGTGTCAGGGCAGCGGCAATCTTTGTCAATCGTTCTCTCTATAATTTTGCGCCCTACTTGAGCCATGCCCACCTCTATTGATTTTTCACCCCTCTCTCCAGTTCTGCTGTATTAACACCGGGTTTAATATATTTTGCATCCATCTCTCTGCCCTGCTGTACTCTACTTCAACGCTACTTAGCTCTCTCTCTACTCTACCAGTAGACTACCACATCCACCTGCTGCACATAACGCACACAGCAGTGTTTCCCCTAGGATGGAGTTGTAGCAGCAGAGGTGACGCACACACATGAAAAATAATTTTCACATGCGTAAAACTTTTTTGTATGCTTGCAAAGCACGGCCTGCTGGGATGTTTCTATGTATACTGGCACCAGAAGGGCTCTTGAGGACTAAGTACATACAGTACATTTGTGCACAGTAATGAGCAGGTGAAATGTCTGTCTAGCTTACATATGAGGTGTCTCAAGATTTAGGAAAATACAATTTTATTGAACATAATAAAAGTCACTTGACATGCTGCTGTTTTGTGCTATGGCCTATTTAAGTGCTGGAAGTTGTTAATTACGTGACAACGCCTGAATGCAACAAAGCACAAGCTCAGCATGAGTGCCGTGCTGCGCTGCTGTGCGAGCAGCGTGTTTGTCTGTGCGTAACAGCAGTCTGTTGTTATTTACACAGTGTCCATCACAATAACTTTGTCAGCTGACAAATTGCGCTGGGCTCAGGTCAGGTTTGGTCAGGAAAATGCAGCCCGAGCCACACTCTAACGTGCTCACCCGTGTGTGTGGCGGAACTCTGCCGTGCGCGATACAGAGAGCAGAGGAGAACTGTTAACGCGTGACCATGTAGAGACAGAAATGACACAATGACATAACACCATAGAGAGTATGTTGTTATGTTATTATATGAAGCGTCCGTCGCGCAAAATAATATCAGTAGGGGGCTGTGGGCAGGACATTGCTGGCTCGTCCTCTGAACTATCGTCGTCGGACGTTTGGGATACTGGCACAGGACCGACAGGAGTTTCTGGATAATTTTTTCTTGTGAAAAACAAATCTATAGTTCACTTCATAGCGTCACTTTATGGTCAAACGACACAGCACTTTCTATTCGACACCGGCTCTGTGACCCCTCTCTGTCTAACCCCGCGTACAGTACACACGTAGGTAGGCTACTAACTGCTGCACGTTGCTATGGTTACTGGTGCCTCGCAAAATGCGACCAATTAGGCGCAGTCTGGAGCCCTGAAAGAGTGTTATTTCTTCATAATGGAGATGGACATAATGTAAGGAAATTAAAAATAGTGGCTTTTACTCACCACAGCTGCAGAGGCTACCAGCTTCATTGGAAACAGACTACATTATAAACGAGCATTATTCAATATTCCCTCTGTATTTTCTATATTTTTACTTTTTATCCGCTCCCGTTTGCCTTGATAAAGTTATCGCATTGTGCCGTCATTTCAAACTCAACACTTCCTGTATCTGTTTCAAATTAAAAGCCCCTTATAAATTCAGTTGAGAGAATCCCTTCATTTTCTAAATAGTCTTTTATTGTGAAAGACTTACAGGAACTTGTTGCAAAAGATTCAATGACTTGTATGTTTGCATATGGTACTTCAAATGTAGCTCCTGCCATCTGCTGGCACTTCATTACATTACTACAACATTTCAGCTGGCACGTGAACGGACACAGTGACTGAAATAGTGTAAAAGTAATAACAATAGGACAAGAATAACCCGATGACATCACACACGTTGTGAAAGATAACCGGGGATGATTGGTGTGGACCATCGTTGAGTGGGTCATATCTGTCGGCCAAGTCACAGCACAATTTTATGACTCCTCAATCAATGTGACATTGTGACTGTTGGAAAAGACAGAAATGTCATGGGGTGTGTACCCGGCATAAGTCTGAGCGTATGTTGATTGGAGGTATTTAGGTTTTACACCAACTATCAATCTAATGTTTTAAAGCAATCCTAAATCAAGAAGAGGTACACACCCACTGGGACCCTGGAACCACATTAGCCAGTGCCATGGCGATGGGCAGCTCTCCCTGGTCTCCCATCATGGTGACCAGCTCCACTAGCCGCTCAAAACGGTCAGCCAGAACTGTCTCTGCCAGCGTGTCGAACTCAGTTCCTTGCTGTAGGATCTTGGTCAGCACTTCCATGAAGGTAGCTCGAGTCTGCAGGTCCTTGTGGTAGCCCAGACCTGGGCAGGAAAAATGGGAAAAGTCTCTTGGTAACTTCTATGTAGAAAGCTACAACGGATTATACTGCGGCTGCCTTACCAATAGAGTGCATAAGGCCGCTGTCCACGTTAGCATTGAGCAGGTTGGACATGGCCAGAACCGTGCAGTGGCGGAGGGAGGCCAGACGGCGGGACATTCCTCTCTTTCGTCCCCCCACGGCCTGGCCCTCATCCTCCACCTCACTGCAGTCATTCAGCAGGTTCATAAATAGGGTGAAGTACCTGCACACCACCACAAACAACAACAGCTTATTCATTAGAAAAGGCTTGTCCATGTCCTTCATCGCCACTCCAGAGGGCCAATTTGTGCTTTAGCTCAATATATTCAAAAGCTTTGATTTTACACATTTTCCTGTTGCTTCACATTTCAGTCATCCACCTGTATTTGTCAACACTATATGTAATCAGTGCATGCTGGAGTTTGGCTGGTTGAAATTTGTCTTTACATGGTTGTGACTTTGGACCTGGGGTTTCTACTGATTCTCTTGTGGAGTATGGAGCAGGCTGGATGCCCTGTACTCCACTCCCTAGATTCTTTCAGAAAATGATAAGCACAGCAACAGACCTCTTTCATACATACTGCATGCAAAGCCATCATCTTCATGAGCCAAAATAACTTTTTTCTAAGTTCCAGAGGGCTGGAATCACGCCAACAATTCCACAACACACAACAATAATGTGTAACAGAGGACACCCACAACCTATGGGCCACCAAAAGATATTCTGCATCACACTGCGTCCTTTGTCCACCATCCCTCACCTTATTTTATTTTTACTGTTTTTTAATCAATACATCGTAGGTCAGCTGTTTGTTGTATAATTAGGATCTTTGGACATGATGATAATTGAGATAAATAAATCGTTAAATCATTGCCACTTTTCTATGCAGTGTATGATGCTGCTTAAATAACAGTCAGAAAGGCTGACTGACATGTATCACCCCAGCCCTATTGCCTTCCAGTCTGTCTGTCTTGTTACGCTAATTGACACATTCAAGTGATGCCGTCATACCACAACCCAACACAGTGCGAAATTTCGAAGTGCTTTCCTGCAATAACAGCCCCACTCAATGTCATATGACACCTAAGAGCTGCCTCTGACCACAACTCTATACCTCACACAGATACATTTACATGTTTGTCCCCAACCTTTGATAGTGTCTAAAATATGCTGTTTCCGGTGTCCTCATAAAAACTGACTGTGTGTGCTGTATCTTTGAACATGCTAAAATTATTGTGAACTTCTGTTAAGATGAATTTATGATCAGATGTTACAGTGCCACAGAGGAGGGGGAGTGCAGGTGTGTTTTTACTTAAGGAAGAGCTGAGATTTGGCCTCCATCAGTTCGACTCCATCTCCCTCCTCTGGCTGAAGAGGAAGACCAGCCAACAGCGATACTACTGCTTCCATACTGGCCTGATCCAGGTCCCTGCACATTGTGCACACGCACACACACACGCACACACACGCACGCACGCACGCACGCACACACACACGCACACACACACACACACACACACACACACACACACACACACACACACAAAGGAAACACTCATGAGAGGAGAGCTCTCTCAGTTTGGTACAATGCATTAGTTGAGTTGAGGGCATGAAACAGGGGTGCACCTTGTCAGACACTTGATGTCATCATCAGCAGCTTGGTTGGAGGTTCCCATCACCCAGTCAGTCAAATATTCCACCATCTTGTTCCTATAAATGACAGCAGAAGTAAAACATTCCAAAGTGACCCAAGGGGAATAAATAAAACCATAAACCAGGTTTTCAGTTTGCTGTTACTTTGTCATCCATTGTAATTAATTCATGTTTATATCCTGCTAAGAGCTTTGAAGCTCTAGTAAAGAGACAGAAATGTAAGTGGTGTGGCATCACTGTCAATGACCAATAAACATTCAGAGTGATGAGTGGATACCTAACAATCAACTGCTGTCACTGACCTGAATTTCATCTCCTGGCAAAAGGACAGGTCATCTCGTCTCTCCATCATCACCTCCACCAGCTGGCACAGCTTTGTTTTGATCTGGATTGCATGGACCACATTGCCCAGGATGCGCACATACCTGAGAGATGGAGCTCAATTCACCTCAGAGCACTAGGTTCTGTCCTTGAGTCGAAATACCATGAAACTTAGTTTTTCACCATGTTAGCTACTTGTAAGCAAGCTTTTGGCAATCTAAAACATTTTGAGGAGATAAAATACTTCAGGTGTAAACAGCAGGTTCAATTCAGAACTTGTCTTGTATTTTAGTATTTAATGTTTGATTTCCATACTTGTTCTATTAAGCATATGTTCTTTTAATGGTTTTATGTTTGGAATAGTTTAAAGCCCAGTTTAGACAAAGATTCACAATGTGATGACACTGTTTTAGAATGAGGCAGAAAAAAGTTGCTGTGGAGTGAACTGGCCGGTCAAGTAACCACTGTCACTTGGTGGTGGTTGTGACACATCTTTATCCACTGATCTGTCAATCAGCTGATGTATTGAAATAAGGATGCGGGGCCCAGGGACGAGGGGGCATACATGCTCTCCCACACCTGGAGCAGCGTCCTGGAGAGGCGTGATCGTCAAAACTGACAGGACGGTTATGCCTCCCTAATATCAGCTGATTGACAGATTGGCGGATAAAGACCGTCACAACCACCACCAAGTGACACTTCTGAGGAAGGCGGAAGTTTCCGCCAAAACATGTCAAGGTATGTAACATCCTAACACATGTCTGAGATAAAAGAACAACTAAAGTCATTATCCTCATTCATATTTTAAGAAGCTAAAAATTATGTCTAGCCACAAAATAAGCCTGAAAAGCTGGAAATTAGAACAGTACAGAGAGATGTTGCAGATGATACCCTGGCTCATGTAGTTGCATTGGTGTGAACTGGCAGGTTTTTAGAATGTTGCAGAATGGCACATTGCAAGTTGTTGCCTTTTTCAACTCATCTCGTCGTGAATCTTTCGTCTGAACAGGGCTTAAGAAAAAAAGTTTTCCACAAAAGGTTTTATTTTTGATTCTGTAGTGATTGAAAAGTATACGCCAAGTGCTGGATATACAGAATGTTACAGCATTTTTTTGCTGTCGTTGTTATTTTTCCACTTGAGTATGGAACGATCATGATTTTTTCTTTTTTGAATCACTGTTGAAGCATCCAAAGGGTTCACATGTTGTAAAAGGGTCTTAACACCATTTTACATTATTTGGATCAGGCCTGCCAACGGAGCAACGGAAAGTAATACATTCAGAGATCAGAGATGGTGGCTCATGGACTAACTTACTGTGGTGGCTGACAGACTGATCAACCAAATGAGCAAAAGGATTATTTTCCAACTGAAGAGGAGCTACATGGGGCACTACTCCCCCCTCAAAATGTATCAGATCAAAAAGTTCTCTGAGATCTGTGGTGAAAAGTAGTAAATTTACTACAACAGTAATCTCACAAATCAGAATGAGTGCTTTTGTTATGGTCAGTATGAGTATTTCATATCAGTGCATTACACAGAGACTGAATGAAGCTTGTTTTTGACCAGTCAGTGACAGGTACTCAGCCATACTGACCTGACCAGGTTGAGCATCATGGTCTCAATACTGGCCTGCCCCAGGTGTTCAGAGCTGCCCTCTGTGTGGTTATCTAACAGGTTCTTCATGATGGCTATGGTCTGCTCCACAAACTGGGTGTTAGTTTCATTAATGGGAACCTGGAAACAGGAGAAGCACTCAGTACATTCCAGACAAAAACATTACTGGGGTTAGAGGATAAATCTAACTAACAGAAAAAGTGAGATCATCTTAAAATGTTTGAGAAAACCTAGTTTATATGTGGATTACTAGTTTTTTCATTGCTCCAATACAGAGAGATTTGGGATGAGGTTAATATTTGCCCACCAAAATGGTGAATTCACTACACTCATCAAGTCCCTTTCTTTTGATACCAGGATAAAAATCAAACTGTGAGTCTGAAGGATTGGAGCTCCACTCACCGGTCCTTGTGTGTCAAAGAACTTGCCGATGCTGTTCCTCAGCTTGTTGAAGAGCATGGGGTAGAGGGCGGGGCTGAGTTCCAGCCCCAGCAGGTCTTTCACATTTGTGCGAACATGGAGGCCAACCCTGTCATGACCACACACCAGCAGGGCCAGCAGCCTGTCCAGGAAGCGGCTGACTGGCGTCTCACAGGAGGCCGATGAGGAGCAGGAAGAGGCTGAGGCCACAGGGTTAGACACATCGCAGGGGCCCATGGAGACCATGGAGTGTTTTCGCTCACTCATGGGGCCCATAGGTGGGCTGTAGGTGGCTGGGCCAGGGGTGCTGCGCTGCTGAAGACACACACCACCAAGTGCACACAGGAATCCTGTCATGTTGATCCACTCCTGCTGTGGGAAAACACAAGGACACTGAACGGCAGGAGCATAACACCAGAGTATGTATTATTCTACACTGTCTCTATTTCCACAATGCACTGAAGTTGCCCAACTGAAGTTCAACACGCAAAAACAAACTGAGATATCTAAACTAGTGCCAGCTAAGTAATTTTCTTGCTAAACGTGAGCATAGAGACAACTCTAAATACTAACTCCCCTCCCTGGAAGAGAGTCAGCAACATTCCTGTGTAACTGCGCACTCGTCCTGCCCACTGTAGCTGCAACTGTGCTCACTGAATGGAGAGTAGCAGCACCTTAAGTTGAGCAATTATCAGCCAGACAGAAACATGAATGAGCTGTACATGTGTGTTTATACAGTTAAATCCCAATGACCACTCACTACCCCCCACTGTTTGCCAAAGAAACTCCTCCTCCTTTGCTTTTGTTCTAAACTATTTATCTTAACTGCTGATTTACAAATACACTCTTATGTGTCTGAATGTCCTCTATTCATGACACTTCAGATCTGCAGTCTGTGCAACAGCCTACATACAAAGTTAATCATATTGCAGGTAGATTTAGACTCATAGATGTTATGATAGCAGTATTGTATAATGGTGGACCAGTTTTTATTTCTGTTATGATAATGAAACAATAATGAAAACAAGATCATTGAGATAAAATAATTATTGAGCCACATTCCATTTTGCAAGGATGCTCACGTTTTGTCCTGTGGATATCTATCACACTCCCATAGACCATATGTCTAAGAGAATACCAAATGAAAGCATGTAATCAAAGTACTTTAGCTCCACTAAAAAGGGCTTTCACATCAATCAGTCCACTGGGCCTGCCCTGTATAAAGGAGCACAAGCTGCAGTTCAAGAATTATCAACAGCTCTGAGTCTTATGATAGACAATTACATTACATTGCTGACATTTGTGTTGTTTATTTTTATTGACAATATGCCAATATTTGAATGCCTTGAAGTTTACAGGAAGAATAAGGCAATCAGCCACCTATGGTTGAATTATATTAAAGCTCAAGACAATCCACTTCTAAGTTTTTTAAAATTTAATAAATGCATGATGTTTCCAAAGTCAAGTCAAGAATCCTGATCTCAATACTAACCAAAATAATTGTAATTACTAGTTTTTACATAATCACAAAGCTCTAGTGTAATACATATTTAAATAATGTATGATGTCATCTGGTGACTTTTTTGAGTCACATGGAAGAAGTCAGTCCTCAGGACTTTGTAGCAGAAATCTATTCCTTTTGAACCCAAACCACTATCGTTTTCCTAAACCTACCCAACATCAGGCTTATTCGCAGAAGCCTCTGAAGGCAGACTTCACCAAACAGCCTCTCTGAGCGGGTTTTAGCTACGTTCTATAGAAAACAGTTGACAACACTGGTATTATGAACCACTGTTAAACAGTCAACCTCAGCCTCAGCAGGCTGTTAGCAGGCCAGGAGAGAAAAACTACTTAAGTGCAAAAGTTTGAAGGTTGAGGTATGGCTTTTCTGACAGACACTGGAACTAAATAAAACTACACAGCCCCCGCATAAATTTAATGAGACCACTGCACCTGCACAGTGTCACACCAGTGCAAACCTCATTATCTGTCTGACTACATTTTATGTCTGACTACATGGTGCAAATCCAATGAGCTGCTAGTTTGTTTCATTATGCATGAGCCCCGTGGGGGCACAGAAGGGGTTGAAAAAGGGAACGACATCAAATACATTTTTAATCTACACAACAATCAATAACATCAGACATAAATTCAAAACACCACACAATTATCTAGAGAGCAACAGAGTTGACTAAAATAACTAAACTAATGAGGAATAGAGTCAAAGAATTAGAGGAGAAACCAAATGCCCTCCTCCTGAGTGGAAAACAGAAATGGTGGCACAGACCCTTTTTTTTTTTTTTTTTAAATTGTATTTTTACTGCATTTGCCTCAGTGCTTTACTAAGATTAGATATATGGGCTGGGGCCCATTGTTCGAAAGTAGAATTAACCAATCCAGGATAAGTGGAAAAGCGAGGCTGGACAAATTCCCCCAAGTCCATCCTGGCTTAATTGGTTGTTCGAATACCAAGCCAGGCTGAGGAGGCGCAGCTTTGTCAAGCCAGGTGTAACTTATTCAGGTGAGTGCGCGTCCACGGCTTTCTTTATAGACCCCGTGATCGATCACAGATTCACTGATGCAGCAATGGAGAGAGCACGTGCCGCATACTTCTCACTCAGTGAGCAGCGTCTCATCATGAACACTTATGAAGAGGTAAAACATGTAGGCTAATCACGAAGAAAGGAAACACTGCAGTGATAATAAAGCAGAGAGAGAGAGAGTGCGTGGAAAACAATTGTGGACCGACTGAATGCTTAAGTAATCTAAAAATATACGCTTGCTGCGCAGATGAATCTGTCATAATTACAATTAAAGTTCCTTCCACAAATCAACAGTTGTACGCTTCACCTTAAAGGTGAGCAGTGGATATAATATTACTCGGGAACCAATTGCTGATTTCACACCAGCAGAAGAGCTCGTCCTGGATCAGAACCGGCTACAGACTCTGTCCCACCCACAGAAACCGCTCTCTTCATACAAGGTACATTATTCCAGTATACTGTACATGGAATCAATCATTTTATTCATTCATTAATCAACCAGTGGTGTTATGTGGACTGTCTGACTTTGGATTGTCTTGCAGTGTAAGACAAATTGACAAATTAAAAGAAAAACCTCAAGGAAACTGGACTTAAAAATTAAGAAACTAGAGGAAGAAGTGATTTTAATGCACATTGTAAGCATGACGCAATGTATTAATCAATGTTATTTCTCTCTTTCTCTCCCCAGCTCCAATCAGACAGCCTTTTAATGAGTTCTTTTTTTTGTTAAAATAGCTGCCTTTATAAGGTGTTTTGTTAAAAAAAGCTGCCTTAAAATAGCTGCCTTTTTGCAGTTCTTATCAAATAGCTGCTCATGGCAGGGTTGTTGAAAATAGCTGCTTTTTGCAGTTTCATTAAATAGCTGCTTATGTCAGGATTGTATTCATGTTTTGTATTTATAAAAAGTATAAATTGCTTAAGATAAAAGCAAGTCATCTGAGGGAGCAGATAGCAGTGGCAGATGTCAAGCTCCAGTGTGAAAAGAGAAAGCTGCAGGACGTGGAGCTTGACAGACAAAAGAAAGACCTTAAGGAAACTTGACTTATATAGATATATATAAACACATTTATGCCGGTGGTGGTGGTGGGGGGCAACTTTTTATTCACTGGATTAAAATTTGCTATATCATTTGCTATATATGTATCGTTATCGGGATATGAAATTACCTATATCGTGATATGAGATTTTGGTCATATCACCCAGCCCTAACTGTAATTCCTTGTTACCGGTGACACAGATGGAAGTCTGTACCTCGTTTATTGTCCACAGAATTGCACACAGACATTTTTAGAACAAAATAAACAAACAACACAAAACTGAGGACTGGGATATATGCAGTTCATAGAGCCCAGCCGAAATTGATACATACAAACGCTTGAGGATCCACTCATAACTAAAATTGTATGTCATATAAAAACTAAAGCAATGGTCAAAGTTGTTTAAGTGAAACTTAAGGTGTGTTGATTGATTCAGATTGTCAACTCATGCAATGAGTGACGTTACAAGTTTACCTTCCACCTTAAAAGTCGCCGGTAGTCGGTACAGTAAATTAAATTATTTTTTACTCTGACTACAGCTGCTGGGGGCAGTAAAACATCTTTTTATTTTATAGTTACAGTAATAAAACTCTGAACTGTATGAACAGTGAGTAAGGCCTAAAAACCAGCCACAACTCGGCCCTGAGCAGAGTGACTGTCCGCTATTGACCAATCAATGGAATGCAGTGTTCACTACTCCACCTTTTAGTACCAGATCTGTGTGCTAGGTACCCTAACAGAAGGGGTACCAATATTTGGGACAGTACGGAATGGTTCCATTGGCACCATCCTCAGCTTTACATAGTGGAAATGGACAAAAAAAAAAGTGTACCAAACTGAACTGTACTGCACTGCTTGTGGAATCAGGACTTAAAGTACACAGAAAGGAGAGGTCCCTTCTGTCACGTGTTTACCTGCCCATCATCTGCCTTGTTTTTAGGGAAGTTGAGAATCTGTTTGGTCACCTGGTCCCATTTAGCATATGTGTCCTCCCAAGCCTAAAGGTGGAACCAATAGACAATCAACAGAACATTAACAATAGTACACAGACAGAGGTGAGAGAAAACTGAGCAATAGCAAATGCTAAGCTGACATCATATATAGGCATGGAAGTATGTGGGTTTGGATTTGCACTGAATGTTACCTCTATGTTTCCTGGCGTAGGGTGCTCGATTCTTCTGAGCAAGGCCATCACCCTCTTCTGTAAGGTGGACCGGCCTGTGGAGACAAGTGCAAAACTGTTCATGAAGTCCTCACATTGGCAACAGCTGGTAAATTTGTACTAAGTTCCAGATGGAGGGATTTAGTTCTGCTTACTGACAGAAATTTAACAATGCACCATACTTTTCATGTTTTATACTATCCATCATATCAGCTAATATCCTGAATATGGGGTTTCTGTTTTGGTAGATGAGGATATCCCTCTTTGGGTATTTGGAAAAGCATTATTGCAACTCAGTAACAAAGAGCTCTCTGATCTGTGCTTCTCTGCCAATGAGATGGTCTCTTCATTACACGAAATTGACAGTGAGGCCCTCAAGACTTAGGGCTAGTTCATGGTTGAGTTGAACTAGAGACAGTCCCTTCCCAGGGATTCTATTTTGGGTGTGGTTCCCTGCATCTGTCAATAGAAAAGATGTGCCCCTTTTGTTTTTTTGTGACTGTGTCTTTATTGATTTCTTTTAGCAGTGCTTAGAGAAAGCAGGCGGAAAATACAACAGTGACCGAATCTTTGCTCTCAAACCACAAAAAAAATGTCATGGCACAACAGTCAACCTTCAGTACATTATTCTATGCTTTCTTTTGATTTTCACATTGGCTAGTCATCCTGTTTAATTTCAGTATTTCAGTGTAAAATTTGTCTTATGATTAAATCGGTACCACTGAAACAATTGTAGGGAGCCTCTGCAAGTAACTGGTTGCTCGAAGACACTCTGTGCTGCAATAAAATGGTTAATCAGCAGTACTGTGCACTATAGAGCTGATGTGCTGCTGGTTCTGCTGGCCTGGATAGAATATAATGTCTCTTGCCTTACTGTTGTGTACAGCCTTTATAGACTAAGCTGAGTAGTGATACAGGCCTGGATAGAATATAATGTCTCTTGCCTTACTGTTGTGTACAGCCTTTATAGACTAAGCTGAGTAGTGATGCGCAGGTCGACCAGTAACCCGCAGGATCCGCAAATGGACCTGCGGGTCGGGCAGCAGTGATTGTCTGTTAAATCGGTCTGCAAATGATATTTTGACATTATTATGATAATCTATTAATCTATAATCTATTACTGTCATGGCATCCGAAGGTACTGATGCGTTGAGCCACAAATATTCGAATATCCGAATATTTGGGTACAGCCCTATTAAATTTCTGCCATTTTTGTGATTGTGACATTGATTGTTGTATTTTCCATGTCATCCCACATCCCCTGTGGAATTCCCTAGCCCAGCTCTTTTTACCATTTTGCCTTAATATACAATGTTGAATTCTTCCTGGAATCCATTAGACAATGGTACAGATTTGACACGGCACTGGGAAGTCATAATATATGCTTTTACAAACAGATTTATGATAGGGTGTATTTCATCTTTAGTTCTTTTGATTTTTTTTATTAGAATAATCCCTAAATTGAAAATATCTAAATTGGTCCTGTTGTGTTAGGTCATGTCTAGTTTTTAAATATTGAAAACTTCACCATTCACCATTTTGACTGACTGTGCATACGGCCATTATACCACTTCCAAGCCATTGTTTGAATCTGTGATCAGATTCTCCTGGTTCAAATTCAACATTAGGTATTATCCATTTTAGCAGTACCAGTTCCTTTCCTATGTTTAGTTGTTTAATAATGGAATGCCATATACCAAGAGTGAATACTGTTATTGGATTAAGTTCTGGCTCATCATTTACATGGGCAGGAATCTTTCTTTCCCCTATGATTGTTTGAATTGGGAATTTAGATTCAGAAATTTCTATGTCTTTCCAACGAGCAACATAATCTGAGTTGCACCAGTTAATTGGGCGCAATTGTGCTGCGTGGAAGTATTCTTTTAGTTTTGGAAGTCCCATGCCCCATTTATTTTTATGTAATTGGAGTGTAGTGTAAATTCTGGGTCTTTTGCCTCCCATATAAATCTTGAGATTACTTTATCCCATTTATGGAATTGGGCATCCAGTCCATCCTTCCTTATATTGACATCAATCAGTTCATAATTTTTATGGTATAATTCGGATAGGTTTTTAGTTATGTTTATACCAAGGTATTTTTAAGTTTGCCGATTTATTTTTAGTTGTTTAAATGGGCACTATGTAGGAATTTCTCCCATCATTCAAACGGATAGCGCACTTTAGTGTCTCACTGTTTCGAATGCGTATTGCAACAACGGTAGCTGCTGTGTACCAAAAAGCTATGATAACATTGATGAAACCATGTCTGTTGGGGCGTGTGTAAATTGAAACAAACCAATCACGTCTTGTCTTTTGACTTTTTTTTTTTTTGTCTTTTCTTTTTCTTTTGGCTCAACCTCACACACCTCATCCCTCTCCTCGCAACACTGCATCGCTAACAGCTGTTAGCGACCAGCGCTGCTAACAGCACTAACAGCTAGCCGCTGTTAGCTGTGATTCTCCTTCAGCAGCTCTCTCTATCTGGGAAAGGCTACCCCGGTGTTGACCCTTGTTTTAAGAAATCGCTGGTCACGTTGCCTTTTTGCCTTTTTTCAAATGCACTGGCACTTGTGACTAGCCTGCTTGCTGCTGCTTTTCGCCACTCTACCTGCAGGTGGAAAACTGGAAACCGACAATTAAAAATGCGAAAGGTGATTCTGTATTTCTCAAGTATGTCCCTGTAGGTACCTGTACTTTCAAGATGGCGCATGTACATGATGAGACACCGGTTGCAATGTATATGTAAATGAGAATTTTGGAGCTTACGGACATACTTAGACACGCTGTTGGAGGTAAATACACATGTGCTGGGATACACTTTTGACTGCAAAATTTGTTTCTCTCAAAGAACAACTGAAATTGTTACACATAGTGCCTTTAAGGTTTTGATTTGGTGAGCAATTAAACATGAGGATTTGAGTCTTAGGTATGTTTAATTTGAAAACAGAATACAAAGCGAATTGTTCAAAAGTCTGCATAAGTTATATAAATGAGTTCACTGAGTCGCTAGGTAGATCATGACGTCATCTGCGAAGTGACTTATTGTATGTTTTCCATTATCGACTTCTATTCCTGTTACATTAGTGTCTTGTCTGACCAGTTGGGCCAATGGTTTGATATTAAGGGTGTCCCGATCCCGATCCCCTAATCGGATCGAGCGTCGATCTTAAAATTTTAAGGTGGATCGGATCGGCCAATCAACCTTATTTTAACACACAGATCTTTTTTTTTTTCATAATTTTTTTCTCAAAAAATGATCCTGATTAACACAAATTAATAAAGTAATCATACTGCACAAACGAAAATATTTTTCTAACTATATACATTTAAGAATTTGTGCTGAAATGAAGTTTCCCAGCAGCCCTTTCTTGTATCCACCTTAAAACTTGATGCAGCGTCAGTCGCCATCAGCTCACGCGGTGAGCTTGTTAGCAGTGGCGGAGTCAGGCTAAACTTTAGCAAAAATGTCAGCAGTGTGGCAGCACTATAAAATTACAAAGACCGACGCTTCAACTGCGACTTGCAACGTGTGTAAGGCTGAGATATCACGAGGGGGAAGTAAGAAGGCAGCTTACAACACCACCAATCTAATCAGACACTTAAAAAATCACCATCCTACCGAGCATGCTGCCTTCTGTCAGGCGTCGGCAGCAGCTTTGAAGCGGGATGCACTACAGCAGCAAACGCTCCGTGAAACTTTGAAAAGAAAGGTCCCGAAAGACTCTGAGAAATACAGAAAAATCACTGAGCTAATCGCGGAATGTATTGCCGAGGACGACCAGCCCATTCAGTATGTGGAATACAGGGCATTTAACCGGCTCATTAATTACCTCGAGCCTCGTTACGAGATGCCCTCCCGTCATTACATGCACGACAAAGGACTGCCAGCCCTGGACACAAAGGTGCGCGAACATGTGCAGCGGGTCTTGAAAGAAGCAACTTCTATTTCCTTCACAACTGACCTGTGGAGTTCGGATGTGTCACCAATGTCACTGCTAAGTCTGACGGCCCACTGGATCGACTCAAACCTAACTCTGCATCAAGTGGTTCTGCACGCGAGTGAGCTCCGCGGCTCCCACACCTCAGAAAAAATCCAGACTGCGCTGGAGGACTTATTCACCCAGTGGGGGATCGAGAAGGGCCAGATCCATGTCATCATGAGAGACAATGCGGCGAATATGAAGAAGGTAATAGCCTCTCTTGTTATTTGCTTATTTCCTCACTGACTAAAATCAATAATTCTCTCCCCTTCTCCCCCCTCTCAATTTTTTTTCAATTTCAATAAGCTTTATTGTCATGATCGTAAATGAACAATTTTGCCAAAGCCATAACAATTTGCGAATAAGGTACAATAATAAACATCAAAAGGTATGAAATACATCAATATAAAATATATGTGTAAAAAAAAAAATAAAGAAAAATGCAGGTAAATATAGACAGGTATGTCAGGTGTTGTGATGGCTGACCTCTCTCTCCCCTTCTCTCTCTCCCTCTCTCTTTCCGTCTCTCTCAGGCAATGAGGGACATGGGGGTGCACAGCCTCGGCTGTCTCGCTCACACACTCCAACTCGTTGTCCTCCATGGCCTACTAGCGCAGTGGAGCATCACCGATGCTCTCGCCAATGCACGAAAGATGGTGGGGCATTTTAAACATTCTCCAAAGGCCTACTCCATCCTCGAAGACATACAGGTTATTATTCTATTTCATTAACGTTTTACTGAGTAGGCTTATTGCACTGGCAATTAAATTGAGGTTAATGTCATCCTTCATTAGGTTACACTAGTGAAAGGGGTGCTAATGCCTAGAAGGGAGAATTCTCCCACTGAACCTAAGGCTTATAACGGTGACTATTAAGCAAACACGTGTTTAATAATGACAAACATAAAGATTAATTATTTTATAATTACTTAGGATGACCTGAAAATGCCCAGGAAGCGTCTTCAGCAAGACGTCCCAACGCGCTGGAACAGCTCCCTGTACATGATGCAGGTAGGCTATATGGATCGGTGGACAGATGAATGAATAAATACATAAATACATGTGAGGCCTATATAAATTTATGTAGGCCAGCCTACATTGTCATATGGTCAGTCCTCGTATTACACAAAGGGATGTGAAAGCATTTATTTATTTTTGCAGAGCCTGCTCAAGCAGAAAAGGCCTCTGATGCTCTACGCAGCCGATAACAATATGCCAGCAGTTCTGACACCCAACCAGTGGACTCTGCTGGAGAAGGCAATTCTCGTCTTGAGTCCTTTTGAAGAGTTAACAAGGGCAGTAAGCGCGGCGACTGCCAGTGCTGCGGATGTGATCCCGGCTATCACTGTCCTGAAGCGCCACCTGTCCAAGGAGGACAGCGACGCTGATGTGGGAGTCAGGACAATGAAGAGCACCCTTCTGGAGGCTGTGACCGAGCGCTTTGAACATGTGGAGACAGAGCAGATCTACTCCATCGCAACATTAGTGGACCCCAGATACAAAGAAAGGCAAGTCCCTTTTTTTTCAATTTCATTTGCTTTATAAAATGCTACCTGGATCTAATAACGTTGCCATTTTATTCTTAATGATGAATAAATAAATGAATAAAATAATGAACATCTTAAAATGTTTCAGATGTTGTCCTTTCAGTTAGTTTTTTTATTTAAGGTAACAAATGAAAAAAATTGAAGACAACACTTCATACATTTTTATGATTTATACTAAAAGATTCTTTCTACCAATTTTCAGATTCTTCACAAGTCCAGAGCATGTGAGGCTTGCCAAGGAGGCTCTCATCAAAGAGGTGGGGATCATGGAGGAGAAGAGGAAGAGGGAGGCTGCCACTGCCAGTGAGGGATCAGTAGCAGCACCTCCAAGCAAGGCACCATGTCCAAGCACTAGCAGCTTTGTCAACCTCTATGATGAGATCTTGGAACAGAGTGCGGTGGAGTCAAGGCCTGTCAGTGTATCCTCAGCTGTCATTCAGGTGGAGTCCTACCTTGCAGAACAAACCATCCCAAGGTCAGACAATCCCCTACTCTACTGGAAGGTATATGCCACTGAAAGACCTGCTCTGGCTGACACAGTTCAAAAGTTTCTGGGTGCACCCTGCACAAGTGTGGACAGTGAGAGACTCTTTAGTGCTGTTTCACATGTGCTGGATGAGCAAAGAAGCAGGTTGTCACCTGAGATGGTACAGATGTTGGTGTTCATTAAAAAGAACCTTCACTACACTTTGAAGTGAATGCAGTAGGTGGAGAATAATAGGAGAAAATGGCAGCTTTATTTGGCACTATGTTTAAGTTAATATTTCATGTTATTTATTTTTACTCTAATGTGATTTCATTGATTGTAAGGCTTCTACTAGTGTTTTCATTGCCTTAAACTGCTGGCCAAGTTTACCTGCTGTTATTTAAATGGAAGTGCTATGTTCTTTAGTACTGAGACTGTTGAACAGTCACTGTTTTATAAGTGTTTTATAATAATTTTCCCAAAGAAAAAAGAGAGTGTTTTTAAATAAGTTCTTGTTTATTTTATGAGATAATAAAAGCTATTAATCTCAGCTTGGATGCAGGCCTATTTATTGATGTACATAGGGAATAAAATGCATAGGAAATTAAACTCTGTTTGCCCACTCAAAAAAAGTGACATCGGGTCGGGAAAAATCGGGAATCGGACGATCATCAAAATTAAAAGATCGGAATCGGATCGGGACCCAAAAAACGTGATCGGGACATCCCTATTTGATATATCAATTCAATCAATTTTATTTATAAAGCCCAATATCACAAATCACAATTTGCCTCACCGGGCTTTACAGCATACGACATCCCTCTGGATCCTTTGGACCCTCACAGCAGATAAGGAAAAACTTCCCCCAAAAAAACCTTTAACGGGGGAAAAAACGGTAGAAACCTCAGGAAGGGCAACTGAGGAGGGATCCCTCTTCCAGGACGGACAGATGTGTAATAGATGTCGTACAGAACAGATCAACATATTAAATTAACAGTAATCCGTATGATACAATAAGACAGAAAGAGAGAGAGGGACAGAGACAGAGAGAGATGCAGGACAGACGGTAATGACAGTAGCTTACAACAACATTAAAGCAATATTATAATTAATAATAATATATTAATATCTGATAGTATACATATGTGATAATAATCATATGTGTATAATAACAGTAGAAGTTTGACTAATGATAGCAGCAGCAGGAGGCATCTGGCAGGACCACCAAAAATGAATATAAAACTTCATTTCATTTAACTCTTATACCTCATCCTAGTGCGTGATACAGCAGTCCTTGCAGAAGCTGATGTATGATGTCACAGCCTCTGTGTACTCATCCACTTCTTAGATGACCTCACAAAAGGTTTACAGAGCTTTAACTTTTGCATGCATGAGGGAATCAGGTGGACGGTGTTGTGGTCAGAGTGGCCCAGTGCAGTGCGGGGGACGGCGTGATAGGTGTTGTTAACAGTTGTGTGATCCAGGATATTCTTCTCTCTGGTCGGAAATTTTATAAATTGTTTGTATTTGGGGAGTTCATGGGTGAGGTTACCTTTGTGAAAGTCGCCAAGGACAATAAATAAGGAGTCTGCTCCACACACAGTAGCTAACTGGTCGGCGAGCATGCGTTGTAGCCCACCTCCTGCACGTTGGCCTGTGGTGGGATGTAAACACCGAACAGAATGAATGAAGCAAACTCATGGGGGGAGTAAAAAGGTTTGCAGTTGATGAAAAAAGATTCAAGATCAGGAGAGCAGCGCTGCCGGATCACTGTCACCTCATTACACCAGTCACTGTTAGTATAAAAACAGATACCGCCACCTTTAGTTTTGCCGGAGAATTCCGTGTTACGATCCGCTCATGAGTTGGAAGCCTGCCAGCTGCAGTGCAGAGTCCAGTATCGATCCACACAGCCACGTCTCCGTGAAGCACAAAACTGCAGGTGTCGGAAAGTATCCGTTTGTCACCATCAGTAGCTGAAGTTCATCCAGTTTACTGGCCAGCGAACGCACGTTGGAGAGAAATGTACCTGCATGGCAGCGGTGTCCGGTGTCCGCGTTGGCGGAGACTCACAAGCGCACCGGCACGTTTCCCCCTCCTCCGGTGTTTCATTGCACGAGCAAAGGTCAGGGCACCTTTGGCCAAAAAGCCAAAAAGTGGGATAAAAATCCGCTGGAGTTGTTCCCCTGACAAAAAAAGCCTTACAGCGTCACTGGCACAAGCGGGCCTGTGACCTGTCAGTCAACTTGCCTGACATACTTTTTGATTGGCCCTGGGCCATCGGGCCATGGGTTATGTCGAACCCTGGAGAGAGAGAGAGAGAGAGAGAGAGAGAAAGAGAGAGAGACAGAGAGAGAGACAGACAGAGAGAGTGGGAGAGAAGGTGCCCGGTGTATTATAGCGGGTCCTCCGGCAGACTAGGCCTAAGTCAGTCTAACTAGGGGCTGGTACAAGGAAAGCCTGAGCCAGCCCTAACTATAAGCTTTATCAAAGACCAAAGTCTTAAGTCTAGTCTTAAATGTGGAGACGATGTCTGCCTCCCGGACCGCAACAGTAAGATGATTCCACTGGAGAGGAACCTGATAGCTGAGGGCTCTGGCTCCTGATCTACTTTTGGAGACTTTAGGGACCACAAGTAACCCTGCATTCTCCGAGCGCAGTGTTCTGGTGGTATAATATGGCACTACTCTCTAAGATATGACGGAGCTTGACCATTTAGAGCTTTATAAGTTAACAGTAGGATTTTAAATTCAATTCTGGATTTTACAGGGAGCCAGTGCAGAGAAGCTAAAGCAGGAAAAATATGATCTCATTTCTTAGTTCCTGTTAGTACACGTGCTGCTGCATTCTGAATTAGCTGGAGAGTTTTAAAGGACTTACTAGAGCTACCTGATAATAGAGAGTTACAATAATCCAGCCTTGAGGTAACAAAAGCGTGGACCAATTTTTCTGCATCTTTTCAGGTCAGGATAGGCCTAATTTTCGCAATATTACGCAGAAGAAAAAATGCAGTCTATGAGGTTTGTTTTAAATGTGGATTAAAAGACAAATCTTGATCAAATGTTACTCTGAGGTTTCTTACGGTAGTGCTAGAGGCCAGAGCAATGCCATCGAGAGAAACTATGTCATCAGATAAAGAGTCTCTGAGTTGTTTGGGGCCAAGAACAATAACTTCAGTTTTGTCTGAATTTAACATCAGGAAATTGGTGCTCACCCAGGTTTTTATGTCTTTAAGGCAATTATGAAGTTTAGCTAACTGATTACTTTCTTCTGGCTTCATAGATAAATACTGTGTATCATCCACATAACAATGGAAATTTATAGAGTGATGTTACCTGAAGGAAGCATATATAGAGTGAATAGGGTTGGTCCAAGCACAGAACCTTGCGGAACTCCAAAATGAACTTTAGTACATAAGGATGATTCATTATGAATGTGAACAAACTGAAAACGATTACATAAATAAGATTTAAACCATATAGGGCAAACAACGTGGGACTAAGACAGCAACCCTGTCCAGTTCCTCTCTCTAATATAAATCTTTCTGTAAGAGAACCGTTAACTTTTACTCTAGGTGAGGGTTTGCTATGATTTTTCGTTGAATCCAAATTTCTCTAATGTTAAATATAAACATTCCCAATTAACCCTATCAAAACACTTTTTCTGCGTCTAAACTTATCAATGCTGCTGGTAGTTTATTTTTATCTATTCTATGTATAAGGTGTAACGTTCTTCTAATATTGTCTTGTGTTTAACTACCTGTAATAAAGCCAGTTTGGTCTTCATGGATTAAGTCTGATACAAATGATTGAAGTCTGTTTGATATGATAGAGGTATAAAGTTTGTAGTCAACATTTAAAATTGAAATTGGTCTATAATTTTGGCAAAATTGTTTATTTTTTAATGGTTTAGGGAGAACAGTAATTATCACTTCATTCCATGAAGGAGGAATAACACCATTAGTCAGGATCCAGTTATATGTGATGTGTAATAGAGGGGATAATTCTATTTCTAGTTTCTTATACCACTCGGACGGAAATCCGTCACTGCCAGGTGATTTATTAGGGCCCAAGCAACGATGAAGTCGTCCACGTAGGACCCTGTTGTAATTGCTCTGTTTATTATTATTATTATTATCATTATTACTATTTTTAGGGCCCGAGTGATGACGAAGTCGTCCGTGAGGACCCTATTGTAATCGCGCCGTTTATTAGGGTCCGAGTGACGACAAAGTCATCCGTGAGGACCCTATTATAATCGCGCTGTTTATTATTATTTATTATTATCATTAGGGCCCGAGCCACGACGAAGTCGTCCATGAGGACCCTATTGTAATCGCGCTGTTTATTATTAGGGCCCGAGCGACGACGAAGTCGTCCGTGAGGACCCTATTGTAATTGTGCTGTTTATTATTATTATTCCTATGAACCTTTAATCCCCAATTTGGTCCCTTTCCCAAATTTAAAAACTCACCAAATTTAATACACACACTACAACGAAGGGAAGTGCATTTTGGGTCATAACTCCCATATACTTTGTGGCACATTCAAAAACCTATTATCCACACGTTCAGTGAATTGTGCTGAATCTCGTAATATAGGCCACGCCCATTTCCGCCTATCTTTTTTTTTTCTCCTCAAATTCGCACAATGACGCAGACCTACTTTTTCGAACTCCTCCTAACCAATTTCACCGATTTGCAAGCAACTTTGCACACAGCATCTGTGAACTCTTCTGACAAAAAGTTATTATGAAAATTTTGAAATTCCAAAGAATACTGAAATTATTAAATAGCAGCTTCCTGCAGATTTGGTACAAAACAGGAAGTGTTGCATATCTCCACATTGGTGTGTCCAATGACATGAAACTCAGTTTACTACTTCTCCATGAGCCCCTGAGGCACTGTACAAAATGTCAGTCGATGACCACCAGGTGGCGCTCTTTAAATTGAAGTAATTTATATCTCCACATCGGTTGCTCGGATTAACACTAAACTTAGAACAATTATTGTCAATGCCCTCCTGAGGATATCTGACAAAGGAGTTACCAATCTGCCACTAGGTGGCGCTATGGTGGCAGTCTAATTTAATATTTGGCACTGTACCAACACTATAACACTTATGGAAATGAAATTGATAGGGGTGGTAAAGACTTGTCCCTGTAACTGACACACCAAAAATGACCAGCAGGTGGCACTATTTTCAATGCAAAAGCGTTTTTGGCCCATAACTCCCACATAACATGTCGCACATTTTAAAACTTTATATCTCAGTGTTCCCTGAATTCAGCTGAATTGTGTGATGGAAGGCACGCTCACTTTTGCATTAAATTTCCATTTGTAAAATCGCAAACAATGAAAACACTACTATTTCAAACTCCTCCTTGACGATTTGACTAATTTGCACCAAACTTTGCATGAAGCATCTGTGGACCCTCCTGACAAAAAGTTATTGAAAGAATTTTGATAGTCCAAAAAATGGCCAAAATATGACACAACAAATTCCTGCATATTGTTTTCAAAACAGCCAGTCTTTCATATCTTAACCAAATACAGTTGGATTACCACAACACTTTCGCTAATTGTGTTCCATGGCCCGATGAGGGTTTGTGCAAAATTCGGTGCAAATCAGCCAATAGGTGGCGCTCTGGTGGCAGTCTAGTTAGTGTGAATGGAAGTAAAATGGAACATCTTCAAATCCTCTTCAAAACACACACACACAAGATAAGATACACACAAGGCAAGATAACGACTTACAGGCGACAGACAAGTCACACTCCAGGTTCAGTAATTTCCTCTTTCGTTGGTGTTATGACTGCCCAGTAGTACCTGGACAACTGAGCTGTGGTGGCAGGTATGTGGCGTGTCAGAGGAGAAACGAACCGTTAACATTTCTCTTTGTGTTAGGTAACGTTAATGGCGTTAGGCTGACCAAACTTCCTCTTTTGCCCGGACATGTCCACTTTTCACGTCCCGTCCGGGGCGTCTGGGGCGTCCGGGTTTTTTTTTTATAAACTGATAACGTCCAGTTTTCCGTGTGTTTGTGTGTGGGCCGCATATTTCTGTTCAAACCCAAACCGAGCCCAACATTATTTATAACCAAAGCACTGAGTTTGTGCCACACAGTTGTTACAGCTACAGGCTCTTTAACCCTATTGGCCCGAATGACGCATAGTGAGTCCAAATTCACACCTGTTCTTCTCTGTGGATTTTCTCCACCACTGTGCATCATAGCGAGATAGCCACGCATATCACATGAAACAGCAGAATCGTAGCTTTCCGACAAGACCAAGCACTTGTCGGTAGTCCAATGTTTTCATAGCGAAAAAAAAAAGATAAAATTACACTAAAATTATGTATACCAGAGCTTTCATACAGCTCTGCACACACATTACTCTTGGATGGATTACTCGCAAATGCAGCATTGCACAGAAATACCACGCATATCACATGAAAGTGCAGGAGCAGAGCTTTCCAATGATACCACACATCATTGTGCTGTCATCCCATCATGCCATAAACACAGATTAATTGTCTACAAAATAAAAATCTGACAAATTTCTTTACAACCCATTATACAGATCTTGTTATCAGTCACTTGATATAGTGGGGAATATCGTATTTTACCACGTCTTAGGCTTGTGTGTGTTTAGAAAAACAACAACAAACTTTCGTTTACTGTGAACAAAGTGGCATATATTATCTTGGAGGACATCATTGCACTTGGTTGACTATTTTTCTATTATCTAAATGTAAATATTGCATGTGATAAAACACATTTTTGACTTGTGAATGAGTTAATGGAATTTCTTGCAATAATGCAAAAATACTGGCAATCATTTTCCGCCTGGCACAAACCATGTTTTGGACAGCTGTGAAGTGACAGAATGTCCCATCATCATGGTTCTTATATTGCCAGATTCCAGAGAGTCTCCCCTCTTCATATATGGCAGAATATGTCGTTTTCCAACTTGCTATGGTGAGATACATGTAAAAATGTAAGAATTTAGTCACATGTATTTGTTTTTTTTCATTGATATAAAAAAATAATATAAAATACTGGCACATAGTAGGACATAAAATGATGGCAAATCTGGTTAGTTCAGATTGTCTTGAAAAAAACAAGATATAGCATGTGTATGTAGCCTTTATAATGACTGTGATATGAGCTTAAAAGTAAAAGGCAGTAAAAATACCCCAAAAACACCTAGGGCCCATATTAACAGGCCGGGCTCTGTGTAGCTCTACATTTTTGACCAAACCCAGCCCGACCTGTTGGGTACCGTCGGGCTTGGATCGCCACACTCTAGTGTGTTTATGTGTCCCCTTGAGAGGCCTATCTGAATTTCTGTCTTTGAGAGATATTATTTTGTAATATAACTGAATCTTCTATCCATACATACAAATTTTAAATATATTAAAATTTGAATAAACTGCGAGTGTCATTTAAGTAGGCTATGTTGTGGCCGGCTGAGTGTCCTCCTTTTTGGAAATCAAAATATGGTCACCCTAAGTAACGGCCCACAAACCTCACTGCACTTTAGGGACTGTTCTTTACTTATGGAGGGACTGTTCTTTACTTGTCAGGGGAGGAAGGTGGCTGGTTGATTTTTGTTTTTTTTATTTTATTTTGATCCCCCCTATGTTAATCACTTATTGATGCTGTTTTGTAAGTATAAGTCAATAAGTAATTTATTCCTTTGAAATATCAGTGGTGTATTATAGAAAAGTGATTTATCTTTTTATAAATGACAAAAGGCACATCTGCCTCATTCTTGCCGTGGTATTGTGATACTACTCAGAACACTGTGATACTTTCACTGGTATCATACCGTGGGGGGTGTGGCAGGGGGCGCCGAGGTATGGTTTGCCCAAGGCGTAAAACTAGCCAGGACCGCCTCTGGCACTGATATTTTTACCATACCATCTTTATCTATGGAAGCCCATTTTCGCCAGTAATGGGGAAAAAAAAACGCCATTCATAATCAAAATTGTGAGATAAAAATTCACAATTATGAATGTAGCCTAGTTTTAAAATTAATTTGTGGCATGTTGTCTTGTAAGGTGTGCGGCACCACGGTGGCTGCAGATGGGACAGAGGATGAGATGATTCACTGTTTCAAGGCAGGAAAACTAGTACACTGTGCTGTAGTAAATAATAAATAGTTGTGATTTACAGAAACACCAAAAATTTTTTTACTGTTAAAGTAAAGTTTGTTTCAGTAAATAATACAGTACTTTATTTGTAATACTATACATTTTTACTGTAAAGAAAAGTTTACATAAATATTTCTGATGTTTAAATTAAAAAAAATAAAAAATACAGTATTTGTATTTTCAAATTTGGCTGAGATTTTTTTTTTCTTTCTTTTATTGAAAGCCTCCTTCAAACAGTAGCCTGCCCCTATTTGTACCCTGGTCCCAAACTATTTTTTTGTTAATAGCAGCACTGGCTACTACTTGAGGAAATACGGTACATATATAACATACAGTCTCTGGCTACTTTGTGTACACCTGTGTCATCTAATGCAATCCAGTAGAACAACTATACCATGATTTTTTCCCTGAAGCTTATAAATTTTCGGTTATAGTTGACGTTGGCTAGAAAGTGGTGATTCTACTTTGTTTATTATTGAGGTCATAGTGAATGGTGGTGGTGTACTGGGGTGGCCTCCTAATTTTGTCTAATTGAGGGGGACAAAATATTAGAAACACTTCAAAATATATTGCACTCCAGTACACCAATACCACCTGCTACGACCTCAATAATAAAGTAGAATAATCAACTTTCTGACAAAAGATGAAAATGTAAAAGCTTTGTAAACGTAGAATGTGTGGCACAGCTGCCGCCCTCGCCACCAAATACATTTGACTTTTTGTTGGCTTCAGCGACCTCATATCCTCATGAAAGTGATACACAGGTCAAGAATGGCGAGCTCTTACATCTGATAGGGGCGTCGCCCATGTGGGGGACAAAATGCCTCTATAGCGCCCCCTTGAAATTTTCAAAAACCCCTCCCCATAGGATTTTTTTTAGAGTTGGAATATGAAAATTGGTACACATGTGTATGTTGTCCAGACGCACATAAAAGTCTCTGGTACCAATGGTCTACTCCAAAAAGGAAGTCAGCCATTTTGATTTTGACTTCTCATTTTGGCGTGATTTCCACGTTGTATTTTCACGAACTCCTCCTACAGATTTTGTCCAATGAACTTCAGATTTCTTACAGATCATCCTGACACCATGCTGATCAAAAGTTATTAAAAGCTCTTCTCTATGTCAAGGGGCGTGGCCGCAATGGCGCCTCCCTTGCCACCAAATACGTTTGGCTTTTTGATGACTTCACTGTGACCTCATATCCTCATGAAAATTGATGCACTGGTCAAGAATGGCAAGCTCTTGCATCTGATAGGGGCGTCACCCATGGGGGAAACAAAATGTCTCTATAGCGCCCCCTTGAAATTTTCAAAAAAAACCCCTCCCCATAGGATTTTTTTAGAGCTGGAACTTCAAAATTGGTACACATGTGTATGTTGTCCAGACGAACATGAAAGTCTCTGGCACCAATGGTCTACTCCAAACAGGAAGTCAGCTATTTTGATTTTGACTTGTCATTTTGGCGTGATTTCTATGTTGTATTTTAACGAACTAGTCCTAGGGATTTCATCCAATTGACTTCAAATTTTTTCAGATCATCCAGAGACTATGCTGATCAAAAGTTGTGCTCTGCATGTCTGTAGGTCAAAGGGCATGGCTGCTATGGTGCTGACATTTTTGATCCATCGCCATGCATATTCAAGCAGCTCTCTTTCCCACATAATTCATTCAAACCGCTTCGAAATTTCTGTACATGATAAGAGCCCCACCCTCAATGCCTCCATATGCTCGTAGGCAATCTCGCTCATGGCGCCCCCTTGGGGAAACAGGAAATGCCATCTTTTACACTGACAAACACCAACCTCAAGCTCCTGACTACATTTACTACATTTTGTGGCCACATGATGATCAAGTTGATGAATGTCATGTTGCAGGGGGCAACTTTTCATCCTTCGCCATGGAACATCAACTTGGTATAAATCCTTCATGCATTGTCCGATTTGCTCGAAATTTCACGCGTGATGAGGGCCCACCCCTGAACGCACCTGGCCACATCTGGTTACGCTCGTAGCGCCACCTGGTGGATGAATGAAACTTTTTTTTTTTTTTCCACTCCTGGGTTTTTCTCGCTTCGTGCCACAGCCCCCGCATGCCTCAGGCCCCACGGTTGCATGGGGGAGCGAGGGCCCAATCACAGCTGCTTGCAGCTTTAATTTGTTTTTAGTTTTCCTATTGGTTTCTGGATTTCTTCTATAGTTATCGTTTTTGTTTTGCATTCATTTTGTTTTGTACCGATATATGGTAGATCCAAAGTGTCGAGAAATGCTTTTACATCATTTGGATTTGACGAAGGCAGTTGAGTGCAAAGTTCTTTGTAGAAGTCTCAGAATATGATTTCAATGTCTTTTGGTTGAGATATAATTTGATTAGTTTTGGGATCGTGTAATTTATGGACCGCTGTCTGTCATTTCCATAGTCTTCTCGCCAACAACTTAGTGGCTTTGGGGCCCGATTCATAGTAATTTTGTTTTAAATATCTTGCCTTTGTCTTTACGTCCTGTTGGAGTAATTTGTCTTTTTTTCATCTCTTTCATTTGTTGTTGTATCTTTTGGTCAATTTTTCGTTTATGTTTTTGTTCCAATTGTTTTAGTTCAGTTAAAAGTGTCTTATATTGTTTTACTTTTTCTTTTTTATGGTTACTCATGATTGCAATTAATTTACCGCGGATGACTGCTTTTAATGCATCCCATAATATGGCTGGATCTGTATGTTGTTTTCCCCCAAGTAACACTGGATATCAGTCTTAATTTGCTCCACCAATAATTTGTTGTTTAATATTCCCACATTCAATCTCCATATTGTATCTTTCTGCCTACCACTTAAACAAATCTTCAAGCAAGTAGCATTGTGATCGGACACATCAGCTACTCCATTGTAACATCCTTGTAGTTTATGTCTATTCTCTTTCTGCATAAAAAAAATAATCAATTCTGGAATAAACTGAGTGTGTTGCTGAGTAGTGACTGAAGTCTCTTCGCAGAGAGTGAAAGTCTGTCCACACATCAAAAAAACCCATTTCCTCCCATGTGTTTTTCACAATTTTTGTAATTGGCTTCTTGTTTCATTTGCAGCTATTTGAGTCCAAGTCATAATCCATTATTATATTAAAGTCTCCTCCACAGATACATAATGCCCTCAGTTTCTGCTGCAATAGTGTCCAGTAAAAAATTTGCAAAATTGCTGATTGCCCTCAGGCAGTGCGTATATGTTGACGAAAGTAATCTGTGATCAGTCAATTACCCCTTTAACAATCATAAACCATCCTTCTTTATCCTTTATTTCTTACTGACATTCAAATTTGACTGTGTTGGATCTCAGAATTGCTACTCCTCTTTTGTGAGTATTTGAGTGTGAACTATAAAAGGTATTTTTGAAACCAAATCCTTTCAATTTCTTGTGTTTTGTTTGTAATAAGTGAGTTTCTTGTAAGAAGTTGATCTGTGTCCTTTCCTTTTTAAGCTTGGTTATAATTTTAGCTCTTTTGACTGGGTTCCCTAAACCATTAACATTTAAGCACATAAGTCTGATCTCTTGTTTGGTTTCAATTAATTATTTCAGGTCCATTTATATTGTAATAACTCCCCAACAGGCTATCAATAAGGTACTTCAGTGTGTTTAACATTATAATGAACAACCAATATGAATATTTAAGTTCAACTATATACAAGAAAGGTGACTTCCACAAAGAGATGTCAACAGCCCTCATTTTATGTTGACTTTCTTTTTGTTTTGAGGGGGAAAGCCTTACATTTAGAAAGGGCCCCCTGCTAGCAGTGGGATTTAACCCATAAGGGTTTAATCTACCCATACTGGTGTTGTCTTGTGGGCAGCTATGTTTCAGTCCCTCTCAAGCCAATATGTCCATCATCTATCACCCTCTTATGCAAAACATATTATGAACTGTTATATACCTTCATCACAGAAACATTATACACGTCTGTTCTTAAATCCTTTTCCTTTAAACTCAGTTTGTATTTGACTCTCGCCTCGCATTATTGTCCCCATGCTGAAACTCAAGCAGCTGTTCTCCTGTTCATCTCCTGGTCTTCGATGTCCAGTCGCTTCTAAGTTGTTTCCAACACACGTTCCCGGTTAATTGGAGCCTTTTGAGTAGGTCCGTTTCTCCGGTGATGCCCCGGGGGTCCTCCATTTCATATCCTCTTCTCTGCAGATCGCTGGTTGCCTCCACTATGCTGCCATAAGTTTTCACTCCATTTGCCCAGTGGATGTGCATCTTGTTTAGGGGTGTTTGGATGCGTATGCCTTCCCTTTTTAGCGTTTTTTTTTATGTTTAGGCTTTACACTGCTGCAGTGTCCTCGCAGTGTAATCGTGGTCAAAATAGATCCTGTTTCCACCGAGTTGGACTGTTTTCTTGTCCCACGCTTTTTTCAGTATCATCTCCTTTACATTAAACTGCTGAAAGTTAATGACGATTGATCTGGGAGGTTGCCCTGCTTTGGGTTTTGGTGCCATGGCTCGGTGGGCGCATTGGATCTGCAGGTCCCCATCCAATGCGAACTGCTCCTGGAGGCACTCTTCCACAAATGCGGCGACCGAGTCACTCTTCGCCTCTGCATATCCGCCTGTATGACATATATTCATAAATTGTTCCATCTGGACCTCGACTCCAGGTCATCTAGTTTGTCCCTCACGGTCTTGTGTTCTCTCATCATTTCCTGCAGTACATTATTCGCCTTGGAGCTCCACGTCTCAACATCTTCAATGTGCTTTAGCGCTGCATTCATCTTTTAATTTTGCTCAACCATCTCTGTAGTTAATTTTACAAATTTCTGGTCAATGTCGTCCTTGAGCTCTGTCAGCTCACTTTTCATTTGGTTTGAAATATCTTCCTTGAATGCTTTCAGGTCTGTTTTCATTTAATTTTGCAGGGCTTGGTTTTGTTTCCTAATGCCTTCCAAGCTAGCTTGAAATGTAGCCATGGTGTTGTTAGCTTCGGATGCTAGTTTGCTCTTCTCGTCCACCAGCTGGCTAATTTCTTTGTTTTGATTATCGTGTTTTTTTGTTATTCTTTGATCTTGTTGTCCCTCCGCTCATTGTTTAAAGTTCTGTGTCTTCCTCTGTTTTCTTCTCAAGTTTTGGCGGAGATTATTATGTTGGCTTAGGGAAGCTCACGACTCATGCGTGCATGTTGTTCTACTGTCCCACCGGAAGTCAGAAAAGATGTGCCCTTTAAAGAGTTGATAGCTTTGTCCGTCCAACAATTGTTTGACTTTTTGCTATCTGCATACCTGATATTTTGTCAAAAACACAACAACAAAAAGACAAACACTTGTCTCCAACTTGAGGACAGGCCGATAGTAGCCATTTTATATGTGACAATTTATGTAGTTCATCTCCTTTTTATGTCAAATCAAGCTGCAATTGGAACTAATCTCACACATAAGGAATATTATGGGTATTACAATTGGTTTAGTAGATTCACCAATATCCACCATCAATATGCATCTGGCATGCTCTACTAGAAAGAAGTTTACAGACTCCATATGAGCCACAGAACATTCTCCAGGATTAGATGAGATGCAGATGAGGACATGACGTGGGCAGCCACAGTCAGATGTTTTGGTTCTTTCCATGACTGGAGTATTCCTGTTTTTTGTAACTACCATGGTGACTGACATCAAATCAATCAATCATTTATTTGTCACATGGAGTCATACAAGGTACAACTCCAGTAATATGCGATCCTGTCAGTTTCTTCAATTTGTGCACTGTGATGCTGTCCTTTTTCTGCTCTTCTTACATTGTTGAGTGCTGCTTTATAACTGTACATGTTCCCAGATGAGCTGCAGTGTGTGTGTGTGTGTGTCTATGACATCCTGGATGGTTCTGGTAATCCATGGTTTCTGGTTGTGGATTCATTTAACTGTAGTTTTGGGTACAGTTGCCTCTGTTGTTTTATAAATGAAATCCAACACAGTGAATTCAACGATGCCTTTGGTGACGTCCACGGTGGTGTCCTGGAACGTGCTCCAGACTGAGTGGCTCCATCTCTTGTGTCACTGTGTGTATGAGTCCATGTTTGTTTATATTTCTTGACCTCAACATGGTCGTTCCTCCCTAACACAGGCAGTGTCTCCGCTCTGTAGCTGCCTCTGAACGGCGTATATCAGTGATCAAAAATGTTTGTTCCCCTTGTGGCGCAAGGTTTGATTGGCATATAGAGAAGGAGTCACCTGGATAAATGACAAATCTGGTATTCCAGGATTTCAACAAGTTACGGTTAAGCAAAGGATATTACAGTTCTGATTTCCTGTTGGAAAGCTATGTGGTATAAAACTCTCCAGTTTATTGTCCCATGCCTGTACAATAGCTAGCAGGATCCTACTTCAGCTGTGCCCATTCTTCTCTATCTTAACCAGGGTGTTTACTGATGTTTACATTTTGAAACCTTGGCCTGGCCAGCTAGCAGATATCTACTGGAGGAGAGTTTACAGACTGGTGAGCTGACTTCCTCATAACAAAAGTGACTCACAGCCACACAGCACCACAGTTCAAAACTTCAAAATTTAGCAGAGTTACCAGAGAGGTGACTGTAAACCTCCCCACCTATGTAAAACACAAACAAACAAGAAATTGTGCAGATGCGGCAGCCAGTTCCAATTAAGTTTGCTTTGTGTTTGTTTTTAAGTCAGGGGTAAAAAAAGTAAAAAAAATAAACTTATTATGAATTTGTTACACAACAAAAACTGTTCAACCACCAAGCCATATTTAAATGATTGCAAAATCACCAAGTATGAGATGAGGTTTCTAAAATCGTGAAAACAAAAGCAGTAGTCTCTGCTCTAAAACGTTGGGGTTGCTGAAGGAGATGAAACAAAGAATGAGCCACTGAAGGAAAAATCTCTCGTTAGCAGCTAACCCAGTAGCACAGTAACATGCACACCCCCAGCCGAAAAACAAGCTGCCACTCAGCAACAGACTCTTGTTCAGCAGCTAACATAAGCACAAAGCACACACCAACAGTGATAAGCAGTAACTGTTGGCAAGCTGGGTAGCCGATTCAGGCTGAAGGAGCAGCTTCCCTCTTCGAGCTATAAGATTCAACTAATCCTCTGTACTCCACCATATCAAGTAGTTTTTGTTTTGTTTTGTTCTTGTGTAGCATAAAATAACTACAGGTTGCATTTCATTGTGTTGTAGAATGACATTACATTAACTTTGGAACCTTGTATGTGGCACAGTTAGTGATCCAAACCCTCTGATGGCCATATTCAAAATAATTCTGCAGTGCTTAAAGATCACAGCAAACTAAGCTGAGACTTTTACTACAGTGCTTACTTGACAACTGACTCCACCACTATATCACCACTGCTGAGAAGATAATATCAAAGCTCAACTAAAAATTCTACAAGATCTGAAAACACGTGGACGGATATCTGTCCAGGTTAAAACTTTTAAGCATTTTCTGCCCTCTATAATTCCATTGTTCTCTCCTCACCTTTACATCACACGAGGACAAGAGATAGAAGAAAAAACTAAGGCATTTGTTAATCTGTCTATCTGAATTGAAAACATATCATTTGTCAGAAGATGAGGTGCAGTACTGAACTCAAGCTACATTTTAGTATTGAAGGTGAGAAACTGAATCAACTCAGCTTGAAGAGTACTGACCTGTTCCCATCATGTTGCTGACAGAGGCCAGTTCACTAAAGGTGGCATAGTTGGGCAGGATGGTTTGGACAGGCACCTCGTCAGCAGCACTGCGGATGTCAGCCTCCTCACAGAGGTGTCGGAAACACGACATGGCCACCAGTACCGCCTCGGTGTCCGGACTCCACAGGAACATGTAGAGACATACCTCCAGCTTCGTCTGCGCCTGCCGGCAGATGGGGATACCGCCACCCATAGTGGCAAATTCCTGGTACAATCAAAGACCAGACATACATTTTACACAACTGCTTCTCTCAAAGACAGAGTGCCACACCAAATCTAACCCTTTCTGAGCATTCAAAGGACCAAAGATCTACCTCTCAGACAGCCAAACATACTTTAAGAGGACTACACTTGTCATTAGAACATACCAGTGTCATTTTCACTGTTTTGCTGCCTCATTTGTTTTTGTAGCTATCAAAGCAGCCTGTTGCAACAGTAAAGGAACGGGACTGTACCTTGTTCTTAAGCAGAAACTTGTTCCTGCAGATGAGGATTTCCCTCAGCCATTTCAGAACTTCCGTCCCATTAACCATTTGTTGGCCAATCAGTTTGCGACAGATGAGGAAGAGCACCTGTGAACTGAGGTCAGAAGGAAAAAAGGAGGAAGGTCATTATCCTCCAAATGTCACTAATGAGTTTAGACCATCAAGGATCATAAAGATTTGTCCATTTTCACACAAACAGGGCACCTTTTGTTAGAAACAGGTTGTATTACTGGAAATTGAATGCTTTCCACAAAATCTCAGGAACTGATCACAATCTTTTTTAAAGGTGTGACATGCAACATTCACAGTCTGGGCCAGGATTACCTGCACATGGCTCTCACCTGTGATGTTACTAGCAAATATAGAGGGGGCTGAGCCGAATAGCGGCTAGCAGTGCTACCAACAGCAACAACTGCTGACAGACCTAATATTGTTAACCTGGGTGGAAGCAAAGGGCGAGGGTTGCGCTTCCGCGACAACGCCTTCCAACTGCTGTGGGTCGGCATAATGTTATTAGTGGTAACTGCTATATGAGCGCAGTGCAGAGTAGTGTATATTAGCTAGCCAGTGGGACATGAAGGGAAGGACTCACATGCACCAACGTGCACGCATGGCAGGCCCAGCTGCCAAAACAAAGAACAGAGCAGCTCAGAGTACAACACACACAGAGGGAACATGACTTCATTCTCAGCTCAGGACACCTTTGCTCCACTGTATCTTTACATGGCAAATAACGTTGCTGTATTATGTTCTGAATATCATTTATGGAACCTTTAAATTTTTCAATGCTCACAGAGTTCTCAATGCTCATAACAAATAAATCATATGTGTGGTGGTGATGTATCAAAACAAACACAACGTTTTGATATAGCCATGTTTGTGCTGTGTTTATTAACATCAAGACCAAGTAAAAGCCAATCTCCAATATCATGTTTTCAAATCAGTTGCAGTGACCTACTCCACAATCTTTGCTGTCTAGCGCACAGTCCAGGCATGGGGTCAATAAACAATGCACTTCTGTTATCAAGTCAAACGGGCATCCTGGCTTCAATCCCAAAAACTTTTCTTATGACACATGTTGTATATCTTAAATTTAGTGTAATAAGAACAAAATATTTCAAATACACAAAAGGGGTCTGCAGACGCAAAGCTACCACTGGCACCCAAAGCTGCACATCATTGTCGAGTCACAGCAGACAAATGTGGATCCATGGGTATGACTATGGATTAGAGCCAGGCATTTCATCTCCCCCTGCTTTATGGAAAAATGTGTAGATTTTTGAGTACCTGATGTCCCAAAACGTCTCTATGGGGGCATCAGGATTCCACAATTCTATGGTCTCTGGCTGGTGCAGAACTAACAGAGCCTTAAAACAGATAGGACAGAAGAGAAAGAACAATGAGGAGGAACATTGGTTTGTGTTAGTGGAAATGTTACCGTAAAAAATCATTCAAATGAACACACACACACACACATATAATGTATATATATATATATATATATATACATATGTATATATGTATATATATACAAAAGAAATGTTTTAAATTGTTTTTTTTCCCCATACAGATGCCCTGATGCCCTAATGCTAGAATATGTTACTTTGTGTTTGTCTAACTTGTTAAACTTCTCCAGCGCCACACTTTGTGCTCAGTATTAATCAATTTCATGTTTGTGGAGAGTAAACTGACCCCTTTACACAGCCATGCGCAGCTGGAAGATTTTTCACCATTTTAATGATTAGATGCATCAATCAGGTGTGCTCTGGAGTGAATCACATATTTATTACTAACCTCTAGACTTTAACAGGTTGAATATAGTGAGGTTCTCAAATCAATCATTACTACAATTAATGTGTGTGTGTTTAAAAACTATGGGAAGTAAAGCATAGACAGCTGGCGCAGTGCCTAATAAAATGACAAACTGAATATTATGACTTATAGTCAGGGAATATTGCGAAAATCTGGGAATAAATTCCTTACCAAAAATTTTCTTCACCAATGTGTTTGTAAAGGTGTATAATAACACATATAAAAATATAGAAATTCAACGGCCATAGGAAAATCCATGACAGCTGCTGAAAGTTGGGGTATCCGGAAAAAAAATAAATGAATCAGTGAAAAATTGAAAATGCTTACCTCTGCCTTTAGTATTTGTGAGGGGTCAATCTAGGGATTTTTCAGGATTCTGAATTGATTGCAAGAAGTTCTGCTGTATTAACACCGGGTTTAATATATTTTGCTTCCATCTCTCTGCCCTACTCTATTCTACTTCAACGCTACTGAGCTCTCTCTCTCTACTCTAACGGCAAACTACCACATCCACCTGTTGCACAATATGCACACGGCATGCTGTTTTCTCTCAATGTCGATAGCTGGCAGTCAAGCTAATACAAGCTAATCATTCAAACGCAGTTCAATTGTCCATTTCTGTTGCACATTTGACCACACTCATTTGGATATCAGGCTTTAACGGACACGTAAACAACATGTGCTTGGAAGTGTGTGTTGAAACCCTGTCCGGTTGTGTGCGTGTGTGTGTGTGTGTGTGTGTGTGTGTGTGTGTGTGTGTGTGTGTATGCTGTTTTTAGACCCTCCCAACTCAGCTCTTATTGGCCAGCTGAGTTTGATAACACTATATTAATTGTGGAACTACCCATGTGCTTCACTGAAAATCAAAAGATGATTCCTTAAATGCTTACTATGCCAAGTTGTTGCCTCAAAAAAAACAAATAAATAAATAAATACTAGAAATGTCCGTCAAGCTGGAAATCAAGCACCACGCCAGAGTACTTTAAGACCTGTGTTATTATTCACCTTTACAAACACATTTGGTAAGGAATTTATTCCCAGATTGGCCAAATATCTGGTAATTTTCCCTGACTATTCATGCACAATATTTAGATTATACCTTACTTTAAAACCATTTTTAATAACTAAAATTATAAAACACAACAAATGTCTTATCATCCAGCAAGGGAAATCACCAATTAGATTTTACACCTCAAAGGGTTAAGTAGTATCTTCAGATGTCATTAACCAGACAGTTTCTTGAAACCAACAGCAACTGAAGTGAAGTCTGACATCCTGGAATGGTCTCTGTTGTAGGCATGTGCTGGGCTGCACTACCAGAACAATCCCATTTGCTGGAAAATTTGATAGCTTATGGACAACAACATCTGATCGGGTAGAAATCTGTTGCTACCATGATTTTTTTTATACCATCACAAACAAGAATGAATAATAGGAAGGAAGATGTAGCTTGTGTGTTTACAGCATACACACCACTCTACTGACAACACTTTCTACATTTAACACAAATAGTTTTCTGTTTTGAAATAGTTAAAGTTCCCTCCATTTCACCATTATTCCATCACTGTTGTGGCCTTATGTTAAGGCCCTGACACACCAAGCCAACAGTCAGCCATTGGTCAAAGCTGGGCCATTGGTGAGCGCCCGTGGCCCTCATCAGTGTGGTTGGCCCATGGTGGCACCAGTTGGCCTATTTTCCACTTATTCAGCATGTTGAATCAGCATTGGCACAGCTGAGCCTATTGGCAAATGAAATGACTCTGATTGTCTGTTAAGCTCAGCGCACAAAAGGAGAAACGGAAGGTAGGGATGTAAACTGAAGGTTATAGATATAACCCCGGTGCTCTGATAAGCATGAGTGAGTGTCTCACTATGGGTAACGTCTCCTGCGTGACCTCATCAGAAGCTCAAATAACATTACGCCAGCCCTAATTGGCTTGCACTAGTGACCCATATGTCAGGAGGGGATGGGACCCTCCTATATATTGGGCTGATATAGCGTCAGTTGTCATTCAAAACAAGCTAACCTCTTTCTCGCTTCCATAGCAAGGAGGGTGGTCTGGTGAGACACTCACTCATGCTCATCAGAAAACTGGAGTTATATCAATAACCTTAAGTTCTCTTTGATAGCATTCGTTTCGTGTCTCACTATGGGAAAAATACTAATTGCCAGACATGCCTGTAAGGAAGACAACTGTCCCAAATGGCAGTTCATAACAAAAGAGCCATGCTCTGAGAAGAGCCTGCACTGAGGACCAAATGTGCCAGAGTAGGTGCCTTGACATCCAACCTATAAAACCTACTGACCCTGAAGAGTGAGGCCCAGCATGCGGCCGCACACAGGTGTGGCTTTGCCCAAGATAAAAAAAAAATGGTCACCCTGTCTAAAACTGTGGGAACTGTCCACATAAATTTGCAGTGCACAAACTGGACACAGAGTGTGTAAATGCTGATGCTCCTTAGAAAAAAAGGCAGGGGATAAAAAGTGGCCAGTTTTATTGTGGAGAATGACCCCATAACCTTCCGGATAAAGGCTGGGTTAGGATGAATACTGACCTTAGTATTCACTGGGGAAAACCATAAACATGCCTGATGCACGTACAGTGCATGGTTCTCACCCATGCCCTTAGCAGAGGCTAAGGCAAGCAATAAGGCCGTCTTCAAGGAAAGCATTTTCAACTGTGCTTGCTACAAGGGCTCAAAAGAGCACAACAAGAGAGGGCACTTAGTACAGTGGGAAGATCCCATGTTGGAGCTAATGGCCTAGATATAGGCAACTTATGGCATGCATCTTTCATGAAATGACACACTGAAGAGTGTTGACCAACCGTCTTAACATCAAATATTCACTACTTACTGCTTTGATCACTTATACTGTGCAATAATCAATATGTGCAATAACCCATACCCATACTGTATACAAAATCCTTATTTATTCTTTTTATAAATATGTATCAGAAAAGCGGATCTCCGAAGCGGAGATGAGAATTTCAACACTGGAGGACAGTATTGATCCTGTCGCTATCAAGCTAAGTGAGTTGGAAAAGCAGGCGCGCAAAGGAGAAAAAAACATACACATTGTCAGGCTCCCAGAGGATGTGGGGGGCAACGATCCGACACATTTTTTTGAGACCTGGCTGCCGAAAAAATCCTTGACATCGAGACGAAGACGGGCACGATGAAGCTGGAGAGAGCACATGGCTCCCAAACCGCTACCCTCCAGTGAGACCGCGACCTTTCCTGGTGAGATTCCACAACTTAAGGGATAAACGGTGTATGATGAACGCATTGAGAGAGATGGAGAAAGGGGATCTAACACTGAGACACGAGAACAACGCGGTGATGATTTTTTTACAGGATTTCTCTGCGGCTGTTCTTCGCAGACACAAACGATTTGACGATGTGAAGAAACGCCAGCTCTACTCGGCGCCACTCAGAGTCTCCTACCGGTCGACCAAGACATTTCAAGACCCGGCTGAAGTGGAGCGATATGTGGACTCGTTGGATGTGGCTGCTGTCAGTAATGTGTGAACCACGGACAGTCTAAAGTTTTAATGTTTTGGACTTGTGCAGTAGATTGTCATTTGCTTGCTCTGAATGGGAAACACACCATGAATAACTGATATTGTACAGTCTAGTGGCCTTAAAGTTGTTATAGCGTTACTAATAACAGTAAGTTAAGTCATGGGCGTTTTTGAGCAGTTGGTCTAGTTGTTTTTGTTGTTGAAGTTAAGAGAAAGACAGCGCCTTAGTTTGATGCCAAAGTTAGGCAAGTTGCACCTCAAGTGTGCACCTTTTTGTTTTTTCCTTTTTTATGATTTTTTTTAATTTTTTTTTATTTTTTTAACAAGTCCCTGCCTCGGAGTAGGTACTCAGAATGGCCCCGAAAAACTCCTGGCTGGGGCTTGGGGATTACTTGGTGCTGATTGGATATACTCAAGGCGGAATGTGACGTCAACAAAAAGCAACAAAATAGCTGGCATTTTTAAAACTCAGCAGACTTCTTCTCCTCTCGTTCATAGCTTCAACTGCCATGTAAACAAACTCAATAACCGGTCCGTGAAAAACAAATTTTTTCTGGCGGGTATCTTAGTTAAAACATGATTGAGCTAGCAAAGCGGTTTTGTGTTGCTATGTGTGGTATTTATTCAGTTTTAGGAAATCACGATGTCTAGAAAGCATCAGTAGCTGCAGCTGACAGGGACAGCTAACAGCAGCAGCAAAGCTAACATCAGGACCTCATCTGTTAATAGCCTCCCATTGTCAGAAATGGCATGAAACTACTCCAGTTAGCTCAATCATGTTATAACTAAGACATCCGCTGGAAAAAATATTTTTTCACGGGCCACTTTGTCAGTTTAGTGAGTTATTACAGACACCACTATCAGCTAACAACTAACAGCGTCCCTACGCCACTACGTCGCCCCTGTCAAAATGGTCGATTGGTGATTACATCACATTGAGAGCCCAGTAACTTTACAGGAACCTTCCTCCTACTCCGCTCTCTCAGTGGAGACACGGTGGTTGAGAGGGCCAAGCAAGAGGACGTTCCTATAGTAGTTCCTGCCCCCCAAATAGTACCAGGAACTTCTTCAGTGGAAACAGGCCTTATGATTGCACAATTTATAGACAGTAGGGTTGGGTCGGTATGAGAAAAAAAAAAAAAACGGTCTGTTTTTTTGTGAAAAACCGCATCAAGTCGGTAATACTGGATTTTCGGCACTTGGGGGTGCAATCGACCAAAAAAATGACCATAGGACAACAGCGTGACAGTAACACGTTGTTTCTTTTATTCCTTAAAAACAAATTTGCAGGTTTAGCTTACTCAATCAGTGCAAACAAGGGTTGCCTTCTTCGTCTGGTTCAAAGCCAAAGTGTTGCCATATTGGCGCATTCTTTGATTTCTTTGAAACTAAATTGTCCGCCATTATCGACTCCCCGTCACTATTAAACAAACTCCAGGCTACAGTAGAGATCCCCTAGTTCAGTCCCCGCCCCACCGCCACCCCCCTCTCTCTCCTGCTTGCTGTACGCTTGGCAAAGAGGCAGACACCAGGTGCTCACAGACTCGGGTGTACTATAAGCAGTGCGGACTACGTGAGGAATGTCCGCAGTCATTCGGGCTTCCATAGTCGAGCACACTTCCGCATTGTAGTTTCCTGTAAAAATGTCCATGAAAATTCCCGCGACGTGAAAAATACATGCCGAGCAGTCTTTTGTGTGACACTGGTGCGCGGAGTCTGCATGGTCGTAAAATCTGAGTTTTGCGGGCAGACCCCCGCGGCTGTAAAATGACGTATGCAGTCTGGTCAGTCTCAAAAATAAAATTAAAAAAAAAAAAAAGGTCCAAGACGGAGAACCTAACCAAATTGGTATTATCGAGAACCGACCCAACCCTAATAGACGGATTATGTGCTCAGGAAATGTTTCAGTTCAATCTTGATGACAGAACAAATGTCGAAAATATGCACCTTGAACGTTAATGGCATTCACACACCTGTCAAACGGAGAACGGTCTTGACTTATCTCAAAAGAGAGGAGGTTCAAATTGTGCTGTTACAGGACACTCATTTAAGTGACAAGGAAAGCTTAAAATTACAACAAGGGGGGGTTTGGGCAGGTTTTTTTCTCTTCATTCACATAAAGGAGTAGGGGCGTGGCTGTTTTATTTAAGAAAAATTTGCCTTTTCAACTTGTGAATTGCATTAAGGATACAGGTGGACGTTACCTAATTGTGCAGGGGTGCTATATGGAGAGGAGATCGCTGTTATGAATGTCTACTACCCCCCAGGACACCCGAGTGACTCTCTAACTATTGCCTTTGCTAAATTGTCTGATCTCATTGTCAGGAATTCGTTTGTTTGAGGTGACTTTAATTGCCAAGTCCTACAATGGACAAATTCCCCTTGGGCAAACGGTCTCTCTCTCCTCAGGCAAAGATGATTAATGCCCTTTGAGAAGACTTGGATTTTATAGATGTATGGAGAGCTCTACACCCTGCAGATCATGAGTTTTCATTCTTCTCAAAAGTTTATAAATGCTACTCAAAAATAGATTATTTCTTTTCCCCTAAAATATTGCTGCAATCAATGGTTAATAGCTCCATAGGCAATATAGTCATATCAGACCATGTCTCTGTATTCATTCAATTTAGCCTCAAGAACCCACACACCCAGACTAGATGCTGGAGGTTCAATCATTTAATTTTGAAGGATCATACATTCATATCTTATTTCACAGAAGAATTTAAGTCTTTCATGTCTATTAACTTACCCTCTATGGCTGACCTATCATTGCTATGGGAAAACTCCAAAGCCTTCTCTGGAGGTATCATCATATCCCACATATCCAGCAAAAGGTGCAAAGACAAAGAGATTCTAGAATCCAAACTTAAACTTCCTGAGAAAGACTTTATTAAGAAACCATCTCCAAAAAAGCTTAAAGAAATTTCAAGCACTCTGCTCCGCACTAGACTCTATTTTAACAAAAAATCACCTCTTGTATTTGCACTAGCCATACAGCCCTTGGCCGAGGCAGTTAGAACAAACCCTGACATACATGGTCTTACCATATTGGGCAAACAAAGTAAGATTACCCTTTACGCAGATGATGTTTTGATCATTCTAACCAGGCCGGAGACATCTATTCCAACCCTTACCACGGTCATCAACAAATTTGGTGTCTTTTCTGGATACAGAATAAATTTCAGTCAATCAGAAGCAAAGCCACTCAGCACCCGAAAGCAAAAACCTGAAATTCCATCCCCCTTCCCCGTTAAATGGTCTCCTACAGGGTTTAAATATCTGGGAATATACTAGGGCTGTCAACCTTCCCCCCAAATCAGATTCAAATTTTTATTTTTTTTTTATCTTAAAAATTCAAATAATATCCGTACCACCAAATTTTTTTATATTTTTTGTGTTATAATAACGCTATTTTAATATTTTGTATCACATGCAAAAGTGATGCAAAAGCTGTGTCTGTGCTGACAAGCTGGAGACGTTTTGCTCCTCCTCACTTCAATGTCAATGTCAATTTTATTTATATAGCACCTTTAAAACAGCCAACGGCCAACCAAAGTGCTTTACAGTTAAGTAAGCAAGAACAACAACACACACACACACACACACACACACACACACACACACACACACAAAAAAACAAAAACATTTCCACAGTGAAATATAACAAAGGTTAAAAAAACAAATAGAGGTGACTGTACTCAGCCAAAGGCCAAGGTGAACAAGTGAGTCTTGAGCAGTGATTTAAAAGTGGAGAGGCTATTCGCAGTCTGCACAGTCAACAGTAATGCATTCCACAAAGTGGGAGCCGCGACTGCAAAGGCTCGATCTCCTCTAGTTTTTAATAGTGATCGAGGAACATCCAAAACGACCTGATTCGCTGATCTGAGGGCTCTGGAGGGCCGATGCAACACAACAAGGTCAGAAAGGTACTCCGTATGGAGCTATTTTTGTGTCTTTATTACATACGAGAAAAAAAATGATATGAGAGGGGAAAAAAATGTTTGAGAGAAAAAAAAATATTTGAGAGAAAAAGTTTTCACACTGATAGCAAAAAATAATAATATTTGAGACTAAAAAAAGTTTTGAGAGGAAGTATTTTGTCATACAATATAAAAAAAAAATTGAGATTTAAAAAATGATTTCCAAAGATAAAAACTCTTTCAAAAAACTTTTTTTTACTCTCAAATATTATTTTTTTGCTGTCAGTGTGAAAACATTTTCTCTCTAAAAAAATCGTTTCTTTCAAAACATTTTTCTTCTCTCTCTCAAAACCTAAGTCTTTGCTCTAGTGTCAGGATTTTGCTTTCGCTGTGAAAATAATGTCATGGGCGGGGCCACGTTCCTATTGGCCAGTCTAATAAAAGTAATAAAAGCATGAATAACTTTTTCGAGGTCTTTCTGGCTTAGATAAGGTTTAACTTTGCCTAGAAGCCTCAGCTGAAAAAAGCTAGACTTGACCACTGAGCTGACCTGTTTGTCTAGCTTAAAAACACCATCAATAATCACACCAAGATTCCTAGCGTGGGATCTCGTGTGAGGTGCTATTGGGCCCAGGGAGGTGGCAAGGACCTGAACCAAATCAGGGCGACCAAACAGGACAACCTCTGTTTTGTTTTCTTTTAATTTCAAGAAGTTTAAGTTCATCCATGTTTTAATATCACTTATGCAGTTTAGCACGGCCTGAAGGGAATCTTTGGAGGGGAATTTTAACGGCAAAAACACCTGCATGTCATCAGCAAAGCAGTGAAAGGAAATACCATGCTTCCTAAATATCGAACCCAGGGGTAGCATATAAAGGGAGAACAATAGGGGGCCCAGAACTGACCCCTGGGGGACCCGCAGGTCAGAGGGGCCACTGAGGAGGAAAACTGCCCCATATGAACAGAAAAGGATCTGTCCGAGAGGTACGATTTAAATCAACTTAAAACAGTGCCTTTTATACCTACACAATGCTCTAGGCATGACAGGAGAATTGTGTGATCCACTGTGTCAAACGCCGCTATTAAGTCAAGAAGAATTAAAATGGCACAGTTACCAGAATCAAGTTTTTACAAAAGATCATTAAAAACTTTTAAAAGAGCAGTTTCAGTGCTGGGGAGAGGCTTAAAACCAGACTGAAACTGTTCACAAATGTTGGCCCCTTTAAAAAGTCTTGGAGTTGGTTATAAACAACTTTCTCTAAAACCTTGGAAATAAAAGGAAGTTTAATTGGCCTGAAATTAGCCAATACAGAGGGATCCAAATTTTTCTTTTTCAAAAGAGGCTGCACGGTGGCATGTTTAAAGGAGGATGGAACACATCCAGAGCTGAGACATATTTATAAGTTTTAAAATAAAAGACTCAACTGAACTGAAAACCTCCTTAAACAAACAGGATGGAATGCTGTCAGTTGGGCAGTTAGCAGGGCGTAAGTGTTCAACTACTTCAGTGAGCTGAGAGAGTGAAAAGGGCTCAAACGGGTGAAAAACAGCTGAGCTTGCTGTGGGAACTGAGGGGTCCTGAGTAGACTGAAGGAGCGGGCATCTAAGAGCAGAAATCTTATTAATAAAAACCTGCAAAAAATCCTCACACAGAGAAGAAGACGGCCTAATACAGAGAGCATCACAAGGATTCACCAGTGAGTCAAATACACTGAAAAGAACATGAGGCTTGTGAGCATTTGTGGAAACAAGTGAGGAAAAATATTCAGTTTTAACAGCTTTAGCAGCCTATTGATATGTCAGAAGAGAATCACGTAGGAGATCCCGAGAAGTCTGGAGTTTGTCCTTTTTCCACTTTCTCTCCGCCAGCCTACATGCGTGTCTGAGCGCGCGAGTGGACTCATTCAGCCAAGGCTCAGACTGTGGCTTTATGCACTTCAGAGTCAGGGGTGCAATGGAGTCTAGAATCTCAGTACAGAGTGAGTCAAACATCGCCATACAGAAATCCACACTGAGAGCGCCAAAGTCATCCAGAGAATATAGGAGAGAGTCTTTAAAAGCAGTGGAAAACTGCAGAAGAGTTGAAGAATTAAAAACATGGAGATGGCGAATGGGAGTGGAGTCCATAGAAGAGGGAGCAGGCTGAGAGAAAGAGAATAAGACCGGTAGATGGTCAGATAAGGGTGTGTGGCAGATTTCAGTTATCTGTACATTCAATCCATATGACAACACAAGGTCAAGAATATGGCCTTTTTCATGCGTCGGCCCCGAAACAGACTGCGTGAGATTAAAAGAGTCCATGAGACTCAGAAAGTCTCTGACCAGAGGTTGGCTTTAAATCATGTTAAAATCACAGACAATTAAAAAGTGACCATATTTAAGAGTCACACCCGACACAAAGTCTGCAAAGTCCCGTATAAAGTCTTTGTTAAATTTCGGGGGGCGATAGACCACCGCACAGAGAACAGTCACGGGGAAATTTACATCAATGAGTTGGAGCTCGAAGCTGGAATAGCTGACAGCTGGAGACTACTGGCAGTGAAAAGTGGATTTATATATGGATGCCAGTCCTCCACTTTTGCCGGTGGTGTGAGGGGAGCTGAAGAAACTACATCCAGGGGGAAGGAGTCAAAAAGTTTTGTTGATGACGGATCTCACATTCAGCAAAGCCAAATGAAGATCAACAGTGTCAGATGAGGGTGAAGCACACTTCAGTGAGCGGAGGTTCCAACGGTCCACGCCGTGTCTTCCGGTTCGAACATGCCAGCGGGTAGGAGGCAGCAACAGCTGATCGGGGTCTGCCGAACAGCTGACGCTGTCAGAGCCACCGACGTCAGGGAGCACGGGCCGGATCCATCGGTCTGTAGTCCTCCACGAGCGCAGGGCAGGAGGGACGTCCGGAAAATGCAGATCACTGCAGAGATCAGACACATGAACAGACCTCAGGTGAACCTCGAGCCTAACCCGGAGACCTCCGCGTTTACCACGTCTTCTGTGGCGTTTCTTGCGGGCAAGGTAGAGGGGAGGACGCCTCAGGAACGCCGGGATTCCCTCGAGGCATGGAGGGGAGCTCACCAACGGGTCACATTTGAGCTGATCGAAGAAGCCTCCAATCTCAAACAGAGTTTGGCGATCATAGGTAAGCACAGATGATATCTCTTGACAGATCAGGTAATTCAATAAGCATACAACAAACACAGAGCAGAGCAACAGACGGCCAGCCGAGCACCCTGGCGCCATCTTGCCGTTCATGGACTCCATGAACTCGATTAACTTTTGACCTGCAAAGGTGGCAGTGCCGCAACATTGTAGGAATTTATGAAAGCCCTTGTGAACATTTCTATAGTTACACATTAAAACAATATTTATTTGCAATTACTCTATTGAATGACCCTGAAGCATGAGCAAACGGGCTGTGTCACTTTCGATCAAAGAGATGCTGTAACTGCAGCACAGGGCTGACAGGGCACCCTACGCTGAGAAGAGAGAGAGGAGAGGAGAGGAGAGGAGAGGAGAGGGATTGTAGCTCTGTTTGTAAACGGGGCTTCTCTGACAGTCATGTATTTCCCCAAAAAACATCTCTTAATGCACGATAGAGCGCCGTTTTTTTGTTTGGTTTTTTTCATTCTCAAAATCGCCTTGATATCCAGCAAATCGCCTGGCAACCCTCCAATCGCCAATATACATTTGATCATTGATCGCCCCAGGCCTATTTGCGTCATACCGGAAGTCAAATATTTGAACCTTAGTTTCCAACTTCGAAAATGCTTATTTTTACAATAATTCAAATTGTTTTCGAAGAAAGAATAGAATATACATAAGCCCTGCATTCGATCACATGTGTATAAATTAAATTTCCCTCCCCTGTTTGAACGCATTGAATTGGATATGGAGCGATGGAATGGTCTCCCAATCTCCTGGCTGGGTCGTGTTGCTTTGTTGAAAATGAACATCCTTCCCAGGTTGTTATATCCAATTCGGATGATACCGGTTCTCTTTTCGCATAAAACTATCAATAATTTGAACAGCTGGTTTAGCTCCTTCATATGGGCCAAGAAGAGGCGACGCATCAAACTAGCTGCATTAAGTCTGCCCCCCCCGGAGGGTGGTCTTGACCTTCCTGACATCCGGAAATATCATTTTAGCGCTCATTTATGTTTTGTATCTGACTGGGTGCAAAAAGACTCCACATCTCTGTGGTTGGATGTTGAGAGCTCTATGTCCAAATTTCCCTTAACAAACCTAACATTTCTCAAATAACTTAAATCTGTAAAAGCTGCCTGTTAAAGCATTGGAGGGTTATAAGAAGATTGGATGGCAAATTGCAAACCACTTCTGTTCTAACCCCAATATGTGATAATCTTGACTTCTTGCCAGGTATAGTGGACAGTGGTTTCCGAATGTGGGCAACTAAAGGCATTTCTAAACTGTGAGACTTATATAATGGACCCACTTTTATATCTTTCTGTCAGTTAACAGAGAAATACAAAATTCAACAACATGATTTTTTCTGTTACCTACAGATAAGGGATTAGGTCAAGAGGGGCACCACATTATCTTCCAAAGTTATTCCTGTACAGAAAAATTGCTTTTCTGTTCACAAGCAGGTAATTCTTTAACCTTGTTCCATAATATTCTCAGAGACTATGATAACACTAGCACCCACCATTTGAAACAAATTTGGGAAAAAGAACTCAGCGTAGAGGTTACAAATGACCAGTGGCATGGTGCTTGGAAAGGTGCGAGGGCTTTAATTGTCTGTAGTAGAATAAAAGCTATACAACTCAAGATTCTACACAGAGTCCATATATCTCTCTCACAACGCCATAGCTTTGACCCTGCTTTCTATCCTACTTGTTCCAAGTGCAAAACAGAGATAGCCAGTCTCACCCATACAGAGATTTTGGTTCATTATAGGGCAGGAGATTAATACCATTTTAGCAACTAATCTCAAAAATGACCTATTACACATGTTACTCAGGGTACCAAACAGCTTTATCTCTGATAAATATAAAAGGAATCTTTATAAGTTGTTAACTTTCAGTGCAAGAAAGTGCATACTTTTGAATTGGATAACAGACAAGGCCCCATCTATAACACACTGGCAGGGTCATACTTGAATATGTCTCAATAGATTACATGACATACATGTTACACTCTAAAGATGATGTATTTCATAGAACATGGGAGCCTTTCATGTCCTACATAGGATTGGATATCTCTGCTATTCTTACTAGAGGGTTTATGTAGGATAGAATTTGTGTGAAGTCTGCTTGTCTTTTATTTTGCAATACCTGAGCATTTGTCATAATTTGATGTCTGTATTTGTGAACTGAGTTTTTTTTGTTTTGTTTTGGGTTTTTTTGGTTTGTTTTGTTTTTTGTGTGTGCTTTTATTGTTTGTTTGTCTCTCCCCCTTGAGAGAGAGGGCGTGTCCTTGTTAATGCTGTGAATTGTTTTGTTCTGAAAAATCAATAAACATATCTATAAAAAAACACACACACCACAATGTTCTAGCTGACAAAGCTCTGGCACACTGAATAGTGTCAATAACACTGTGAGGTAGTCCAACTGTATTCAGGTTGAACCACTCACGGGCCAAGCCCATAATGCTAGTCTCTCTGGGTGGGGTGGAATATTTCCCCCTGCGCCAGAGACAACAGATCCGTACATAGTGGTAATGGTCACGGCAGGCCAGACAGGAGTTGAAAAATCTCCACTAGCCCGTACTTCCCTGGCTAGCGTAGGGCTACCAGGATTATAGACAAACCTCCTTCCCTCACTCTGGCCAGAGTTGAAGGAATGAGAGCTACTAACGGACATGCATAAGGGAGGGTCTTTGGCCACTCGTGTGCCAGAGCATCCACCCCCAGTGGGGCTCTCTGATCACTCAGAGAGAGGAACCAAGAGCACTGAGCATTCTCCACTGTTGCATCAACATCCACGATAGCCTGACTGAACTGGACCAAATCTGTTTCACCTCCTCAGGACATGCCTTGGGACAGCCCCGTGGACATGTCCACTGTTCCCTGTGGTGTAGCTGCTTCACATGAGGGGGTCTCACCCAGACAAGCTAGCTGCGGGAAAGTCTGCAGCAAAGCAGTTTACGAGGGAAAGCAGTGCAGTGGATACACTCGTTGGTGGATGTTAAAGCAGCCTGAGCATGGGGTAAACCCAGACACGCCGCACACATGGGATGAGTGTCCCAGCTCAAAATTTTTTTTTTGCCACAGGGACAAAGCTTCACTGGGGTGTAGCCATGGTGAGCTAGCAAGCTTACTGATGCTGGCAGGACTGCAATTTAGCTTAACAGGTTGTGCAGCTACTGGGCAAAAAGGAGGGAAAATATCGCTATTTTCTCCGCTAGCATTTTGGGGCGACAAGTGGTGCTACTTTCCTAGAGACCTACCCATTGTGAAGGTGCTGCTAGCACTACCTGTTAAGAGGTATTGCTACCTCTTGGTGTTTCTAACACTACCTGTTTTAACAGAAGTGTTACTACTTTTGTTTTTCGAAAATACTGCGACTTTCCAAGGTCAACGCATTGCTACCTTATACCAAAACTAGCCGCAGAAGAATATCGCTACTCCTCGTGAGCTAGTGTGCAACTGTACAGCTGGGAGCGAAGTGCCTGGTGACTGAGTTGTACACTCAAGTCTATGGACAGTTAAGCTAAGCACCTGATAGCACAATTGTCTACAGGCTTCTGTGAGAAACAAGAAGAGGTTTTGAGGTCACGCAGGAGGTGTTCCCCATAGTGAGACACAAAACGAATGTTATGAAAGACAACAAAGAGTTTAAGTCCAGAGGGAGTGAGACCAAAACAAACTTGTTATATAAAGTCAGATTGTTTTTAGCCGCTAAGCTCTTAACCAGAAACACTTCCTGATGATTTGTGTTATTGTTCACTGGCACACAATAAATATGTTCTGTTCTTTCAACATTAGATTGTGTTGTGAATGTGCTAACTGGCTAACTAGCACCAAGGCGGTCTTACTGTTCCCCTTTTTGAGTGATGATTACAGACAACTGTCTGCTTGTATGAATGAGTATGTCCTCTCATGCAGACACAAAATATACGCGCTTGTTGGCCAATAGTTTGTTCATGTGCAACTTTTTGGCTGAGACACAGCGTCAAGAGGTGACGTAGCAGGAGGCTCTTGTCGGCACAATTCTCTGACGTCGGATTGGTGTGTCTGAGCCTTTAGTAGTGCATTTAGTGAAGGAATGGGTTTGGTATCTGACCTCCATGGCTTCTTGTGAGAGCTGGGTGGTGTTAGTTAGAGGCACTAGCTGCACCAGGCCGGTGATGAGCTCTGCTGTGCTGCTCTGCATCTCTGGAGCTTGCTTCACTGGGTTCTAACAAACAAAAACAAGTTCAAGTTCAGAAAGTTGTTTGTCATTCTAGTTCCATACATTTGAAATGAATTAAGATTGATGTGAAAGAATAAGGATGCAAACATCTAAAGCGTATGGCTGTGTCAAAACCTGTAAGAAAACTAGTAGATGTAGCGAAGGTGTTTCTAAGCTGTTGAGTCATTGTGACATGGATGTTGTGGCGGACTCACATGTAACATGAGTTTGGGGTCAGCGTGGATGAGTTTGACCAGAGCAAGAAGGAGGCACTTATAGCTTCGAGTGTCCAGTTCTGTGGCTTTCTCTTTGAACTTAAGGCTGGTGGTCATCTTCCCTTTGAATGTCAGACTCTGTGGAGGGCAGCAGACTCTGGTGAGGTTTGGCACACGGCTTTGATTGGAACATCCAGAGAATGTGTTGGGCAGGTGTGGACTTTAGAGCTGTTTCAATGTGGTGTTTTTACACTCTGAATGAATGCAGCCAAATGAAACTCTGAGGAGAATCCAACTATGGTCAAATGTGTTCCCCATCTCGGGTCATCTGATTGAGGTGCTAACTGAAGAAAATGGGACACAGATTTACTCTATATTCTACATGTGCAGAATCAAACCAACACTCAGTGTATCTACAAACAAGTGTAGTACAGCATGTGTATCTAAGCCAGTTAGATCTTTCTTCATCTGGGCCAAGGAAACTATTAAACACATCAATGAGCCATGTTCCTTAAGTGCCAAAGGCCCATCTAGGGGCGGAGATTGCGAATCAGGCTATGAATGCTCGGGTGTATGGCACTGGTTTATGCTACATACTAGTCTCAATTTTACATACACTGTCCTGCTGCCCAAAATACTCACCACAACACCAAATATGGATTCATCCTCAGCTGAAAATAGCTGCCAACAAATACTTCCTCCTGTTAGAGTAACATTTGATAAAAAAAATCCAGTGACCAGCTGTGTTCGTGAAAATTACTAAGCCTTTTTAAAAATGAAACTATGTATTTGTGGGCTTCTTTTAAAGATTGTTGTTTTCAGTAGTAACCACTGGGTTCTTAGCTGAGAGCCAAAGGCAGGGCAGGAAAGTCAGAAAGTCTTTAGAGACTCACTAACGCATTGTTGGTTTGGGTTTGCACATGGGAATTTCTTCAACAAAAACATAGAATAGCAGCCTTGTCCTTTCAGTAGAAATAAGCACATCAGAACTGCATGCATTTCACAAAGCTTAGGATTGGAGTCATTTGGGTATTATACACTGAAAAAAAATGTAAACGCAACACTTTTGTTTTTGCTCCCGTTTTTCATGAGTTGAACTCAAAGATCTAAAACATTTTCTATATACACAAAAGACCATTTCTCACAAATATTGTTCACAAATCTGTCTAAATCTGTGTTAGTGAGCACTTCTCCTTTGTCGAGATAATCCATCCCACCTCACAGGTGTGGCATATCAAGATGCTGATTAAACAGCATGAATATTGCACAGGTGTGCCTTAGGCTGGCCACAATAAAAGGCAACTCTGAAATGTACAGTTTTGCTTTATTGGGGGGGGTCTGAGGGGGTCAGAAAACCAGTCAGTATCTGGTGTGACCACCATTTGCCTCACGCAGTGCAACACATCTCCTTCACATAGAGTTGATCAGGTTGTTGTTGTGGCCTGTGGATTGGCAGGAACTGGAACACGCTGTCGTATACGCCGATCTAGAGCATCCCAAACATGCTCAATGGGTGACATGTCCAGTGAGTATGGCACAACAATGGGCCTCAGGATCTCGTCACGGTATCTCTGTGCCATACCATAACCCCACCGCCACCATGGGCCACTCGATCTACAATGCTGACATCAGCAAACCGCTCACCAACACGACACCACACACGCTGTCTGCCATCTGCCCTAACAGCGAAAACTGGGATTCATCCGTGAAGAGAACACCTCTCCAACGTGCCAGACACAATTGAATGTGAGCATTTGCCCACTCAAGTCGGTTACGACGACGAACTGCAGGCAGGTCGAGACCTAGATGAGGACGACGAGCATGCAAATGAGCTTCCCTGAAACGGTTTCGGACAGTTTGTGCATAAATTCTTTGGTTATGCAAACCAATTGTTGAAGCAGCTGTCCAGGTGGCTGGTCTCAGACAATCTTGGAGGTGAACATGCTGGATGTGGAGGTCCTGGGCTGGTGTGGTTACACGTGGTCTGCGGTTGTGAGGCCAGTTGGATGTACTGCCAAATTGTCTGAAACGCCTTTGGAGACGGCTTATGGTAGAGAAATGAACATTCAATTCACGGGCAACAGCTCTGGTGGACATTCCTGCAGTCAACGTGCCAATTGCACACTCTTGCGACAACTTGCGACATCTGTGGCATTGTGCTGTGTGATAAAACTACACATTTTAGAGTGGCCTTTTATTGTGGCCAGTCAAAGGCACATCTGTGCAATAATCATGCTGTCTAATCAGCATCTTGATATACCACACCTGTGAGGTGGGATGGATTATCTCAGCAAAGGAGAAGTGTTCACTAGCACAGATTTAGACAGATTTGTGAACAATATTTGTGAGAAATGGTCTTTTGTGTATATAGAACATGTTTTAGATCTTTGAGTTCAGCTCATGAAAAATGGGACCAAAAATAAAAGTGTTGTGTTTATATTATTGTTCAGTGTATTTATAAACGACTGAAGTAATTAAAGGACAAAGCCAATCTACAACAACATGGATCTCATTTTTGCAAGTTCAGTCATCATTTGTCTCCTCATTACATAACTGGGAACTAGGGATGCACTGAGCTGATGCATCGATGACTTATCGCCCATCACCCAGGTGTGACCCATCAATGAATGAATACAATACAATAATGAATGCAGTTTATTCATCAATGTTAGTAGAAAGTTCAGTCTTTTTATAGTCAGCCATCCAGCTGAAGCGGGCTGTCGGCTATGTGTCACTCAAACACATTTCTTTTAATTATGAACATCTCTCTCATCTCTTTACACACCAACCTCTTGGCTCAATTTTGAACTACTTTTCTCAAGGTAGTTTTGTGCAGTTTGAGTGCACAATGAGGCATTACTAGTGAAATTTTAGATGTTCGCCTTCAGTTTGACCTCTAAATAAAGTGTTAAAGATGATCTAAATCAGACATGTTCACAGACCAGCCCAGGGGCCAACTGTGGGCTGCAGGAACAAATTTAAACAGCCCACGACTTATCTTTTAAAATAAACTACATGTAGTCCGCTTGGTTAATTAAGCAAGATCATTTTACATTTTTTCTGTTTACCTCACAATGGCAAGACTATCATACAGTTTGTAGATATGCACCAAGTAGGAACTACATGGGCGGAACTAATGAAATTTCATAAACTAACAGTGAACAACTTAACAAACTGTTACCTTGCAGCAGACATTTCCTGCTAGGTAGCAGACATGGCCACAGCAAAAAAGCGTTAAGTGGACTGCGAGGGCAGCCACCTTCAGGAGCTGTGAAATTAATAGTTTTGAATAACTTTGCACGGAAAGATGAAACAGTTGTGTTTGTCTCATTGGATGTTTTTTTTTTTTTTTTTAATGACCCATATGATATGAGAAGCATCATATGGGTCATTAAGATGCCCCCAGGTTTTCATATTACCTAATGTGGCCCCCATTCAAAAAAAGTTTGGACACTCCTGATCTAAATAAACTTTTCCTTTGTTTCCAACCCTGCTGCTCATGCTTGCTGTTGGACTTCACGGGAGGTTTCACTGGGTTCCCTGTTCACAATACTTTGGTACGTTCAATGTTATCGAAACTGATAGAAATGGTAGACAAAACAATAAAAATGAGACCCAAGTCGTAGTAAACCCCAATCATCCTACAGTATGTAATAACACAAAGAAAAAAACAATGAGTCAATTTTGAGTAAATCCAGAATTCATTTTTGATCCATACAAAACAGTAAAGTGATGTGAGATGTTACTGTCCTCTAACCGGTGTCATGCGTAGTGGAGCGTGGGTGCCGACGCCTTGGATCACCCGATTGAGGGTGTCTGAGAACATAAAGCGGAGCTCTCCAGAGTAGCAGTACACTGCATCAATCTTAGGCCACCAGTCCAGATGAGACTGAAAGTAGATAGCACAGAGCGAGACAAATGAAGTCACACATCAAACTATTCTGTTAGGGCTAATATGTGAAGAAGCTCTGCTGACTTACATTGGTGATAATTCTGTGCAATGAGTTTACGAGGACAAAGTGAAAGGTGGAGGGGGAGGAAGAGGCCAAACAGACCTTCAAGACAAAGAGGAAACATTCATGAGAATTAGCTAGAGTAACTGATATTACGTACCTGCTAATGTAAGGAAAACGTTTGAACAACTAATTATTATCACTTCTTTTAAGTCCACCTTAAAGTGCTGGTTGTTGTGAGGATTGATGCGGAAACAGGAGACGAAGCAGTCCATCATGAGCTCCACATCAGTATTCTGGCTGCCCGTCCCCCTCCAGAAGGGCTTGGCTGGGTTGAAGAGCAGAGCCTGGTGGGACAGGGAGGGACACAGGTCACTTCAGGTTATTCAAAAGCAAACTTTCTAGTGAGATATACTCCAGACTAGTACAATACACTAATAGAGAGGAATAACTGGTAGTTATGTATATATTCACCTCAAGTACTGGTGCCAAATGTAACTATTATAAATAACTGATAATTTATCAGAGAAAGTGATGTAAAGTGGCAAGAAAAGCAATCAAGCTCATGCTTTAAGTCAAATCTTCTCAGCCTAAGCTTAGAACACCTCTCAGAGTCCATCCAGCATCATGTAGCAGTATGAGCTAGGATGGAGAGGGGGGGATGACACCTTATGTTTCTTTTCTTTTTCTTTTTTTTTTTTTCTTTTTTAAAAAAGCAAGACCTCCCAAAGGTCACAGAGCATGGCTTTGGATTTTCTACAGACTGAAAAAATATATGAATCAATAAAAGTCCAAAAGAAAATATTATCTCAAAGCAGATATATTAGTATCAGCAGTAGGGCTGGGCGATATGGACAAAAATTCATATCCCGATATTTTCTACTAAGTGGGCTACATGTTCAGTTGCAAGCTGATCCATGGCTAAAGTCCCCTGTAATTTTTGCTGCAGGTAAAAGAAGTTTACCTGTTGGAGGTGAGCTGTTTGCAGAGGTAAACTAAGAGCCTGTTGTCTGCAGCTCTTCATCAACATCTCACTGTGGCTGTTTTTGCTTTTACTCTTCCTGCCATATTATTACACTCGTCTTAATTGAAAAAAGCCGCTAATAAAGTTCCGCTAATTCGGTAATAAACATATTTTAATTCCTATAGAGTCTTAAAAATAAAAGTCTCCTATTATTTTGTTATGTAAAAACTTTATTGTGCGGCAGCAAAATAAGAAAATGCTGAGTTTTCAAGCAGCAACTTTATACAACTTCTAATACAGCTGATAGCGAACATGCAACAGTAAAATAAAGCAGATATCTAAAGTAAAAACAGGACATAGGAGATAAACTAAATTTCAAACCACAGAGATTTAGTTAGAAGCTACAAAACGGCTTTGTCTCTGGTCTCCTGCAGACAGGTGAGTAGAGTCTCACATCACACACGACTTATTTGAGAGGGAGAAACGGGGATGGTTGGGTGTTGACTGTGGTCAGGGCGAGATGTCACCGCTACCTGCATAAGGGCAGGTGGCTGACCTGGCTTTTTGACCTAGTCCAGAGTAGGATTAGGTGCACAGCTCTGCGTGGCACCGGGCGTCTAAACTGATAACAGAAACTCAAATCGGTGCAGCATGGCTTGACTGTATGTGGCTAAAAGTTACAGAGGAAAAGGCCCACAGTACTGTGCCGGTGCTACTGTGGTAACTTCATTCAACTCATAGACTGATTTAATGTAGCTTGTGCAACATATAGACCAATGCCACACTGTAGAGTAATTAACAGTCAACCACCACCAAGAGAGAGCTCCAACAAGTTGATTTCAAAGCTGTAAAATGTCCTTTTCAGTATTTCTGTAGTCACAATACTTTAAAAAAGTCATCTAAGGGATCCTTATAAAAAGAACTTGCTTATGTTGTGTGCTTAGGTGAAGAAATTACTGTTGCTATGGTTTTTTTTTTAATTTTTAAACTCTCAAATATCAATACCTGATTGGCCTTGAAAATCCAGTGCTGGTCAAAGTACACTCTGACATGCTGTGTTTCTGCTCCCAGTTATGGATCGTGATGGGGACAAATAAAGCCATGATAGAGACAGGCCTATCGCAGTTCTTACATGACTGCATTTATTTGAGCTGAGTGCAATCATTTTGCAGGATCCTTAGATTACACAATCAAGGGCATTTTTAACTAATGTTATAAATGCAAGACACCTTCTGACGCATCAGTTCATTTCTGTCAAAGTTAGACACCCCATGCAGGACCAACTTGGCATATCCTTGATACAGTGCTGCAATCACATATTTCACATTTTGTATCACTACCTCTTTCCATTAGAGGGACTTGGAGAGCGCACTAATTATACATCATGTTTTTATACATCAAATATACACCAAAGCATTTAACTTTCAGAGAAATCAAAAAATAAGTGTTTGGTGAGACCGACTTCCTGTCGCCACTAGGTGGCACTATGAGTATCAGGCAACTTCCTGTTTGGAATAGACCATTGGTGACAAGAGACTTTTTTGTGAGTCTGGGCAACATACACATGTGTACCAATTTTCATCTTCGTACTCCAAAAACACCCTGAGGGGAGGGTTTTTTTCACTCTCCCACGCCACCTCGGAGGGCCAGCAGCACTCATCAATGAAGCGGTTATGTGAAAACGCAGCGTAAGTTAACCTTGACGTGGTGTGACGTTTCATCTTCCTTCTCCAAAAACTGCTAACTGCGTCAGCTGAAATAAATGTTTGTTTTTTATCTTGTAATAAGCCACGCCCACTTTGACCCGTCATGACCACATTCCATACATGGCCTCAGGAATGGCCCTACATCATACCTACCAAATATAATGGTAGGGGAAGCACTGCTGTATGATGAGAAAGGGGCCCGGTGGAAAGCGATCACGGATGCAGTCGTGATGTATCTTGCAAGAGATATGGTGGCCATATTTACCACGGAAAGGCAGGGGTTATCCACATGCTGAAAGTTTTGGAGCCCAGGTAAGTGCTACCAGGCCGCAAATATTTTTCTGAAAATTGATTTTAAGTAGAGGGGGAAAATCGATTTAAATCTTGAATCGGATTTGTTGTGAAAAAAACACCCAGCCCTATTTCCAATGTGTCCACTGCCGCATAATGAGATTTTTTAAATAACGTGATTTAGATAAAACATAAAAGTTTTAAATGAATCACTTACAGCAGAGATGGAGCATTAAGTGCCCCCCCTCCCCTCCTGTGTGTGGTGACACACAGAAAATATGGATCACTTTGAAATGACAGTGATTCTGTGTGAGTCTGTGTTCATACTGTTAATGATAATTTTGAACTTGTTCAGCTGTTGTCTTTACTTCATTACTCCACTTACTCTTAAATATGATCCAGAAATATATTCTCCCTAAAAGTCACGTGATTCTGACAATACTGATACATGTGTTTAAAACTATCCAACAACATTGGAAAGTGCCAAAATGATCACAGTAACTGAAACCTCTTCAGTCTGTTGAGGGTTAATGATGATCACGTAGGGACACTTGTTAGCCTGTTCCAATGTGTGTTCACTGAATGCTAGGGAGGACTCTTGCCTTGCCTCTGCAGAATCCTTCCTCGGAACCCAGTAAGTCACTGGGGACCTTGACCAAAGCAGTCTCGGTGCTGTGTAATGAGCAGAAGCCAGACTGAAATTTCTCAAAGATTTGATTATTGTTCATGAAGGAAATCAATGGTGTGGAGACATTTTTCTCTAAAATGATAAAAATGATAGCTTGGAGATGTGTCTAAAATTGCTTAAAATAGTGGGATCAACAGAGGGCTTCTTTAAAAAGGGGAAAACAGTGGCTTGTTTAAAACAGGAAGGGAAAATACCTGAGGAGAGGGAACAGTTAATAATGGCTAAAATATCAGGACCAACCATCTGAAATACAGCTTTAAAGAACCAAGTGGGAATGCAGTCTGAAGGACAGGACCATTTGGACATTACATATCTTGTCTTTGTACTTTGTATTGATGCTGTGAAATGTTTGTCAAAGCTGCATTTTATGTTTAAAATACTTGCTATAAATATGATGTGTAGATCTGCCTTAGACTCATCTCTTAGGGCTTTAGGCACTGCATTTTATGATGGTTTTCCTGATGTTTATGCAATGTCCACACCCTTTATTTAGTGGCATGTATTGTCAATCTCCTACTTGTTATGTTTTGTATATATGTGTAGATATATTTTTCTCTATTGTCAGGTTGTTTGTATCTGCATATGGTTCTTGTGGAGTGTTTCTATAATGTTTCCTTTATTTGAAATCTATTGCTGTGCAGAGAGGACTACACACTCTGCTTTTGAACTACATCTCCCACGTGAGCAGGAGTGGTGCAGCACAGGTGCTACTGATTGCCTTGATGAATCACATGAGACTGTTCATTGTACTCATGTACTGATTGTCACCCTGATGATGGTCCTCTGACTGAAAGCTTGGTTGGTTTATTAAAGATACTTGCATTTGATCCAAGTGTGCAGATCCTATTTTTACACGTTTAAAATACTTTAAAAATACTGTAGAGAAGACTTCTGGTATGGCAGCTGAGTGAAGCAGATGCACAGAGAGCAGCACCTGAGCAATTTATTCAATCTTTGATTCTCACACCGACAGTAAACCTCATTTATACCCAACTTAGTGTTGTAACAGCATACTCCGATCTGAAATGTCCTCCAGCAGAAAAACAGGCGGCCAGAACCAACTAACTCTAACTCTAACTCTGATACGCTTCCAGCGGCTAAGCTAACAATGGCCGCCTCAGCTACTTCCGCGGAGGCTCTGACCATTGCTGACCTGGTGGCCGAATTGGACAAAAACAGAGCAGCGATTACAGCTGAGATACAAGCCTCACTCTCTCCAATTCGCGGTTCGACTCAAGGTGGAAGACTTCAGCCCTCGCATGACTGAAATGGAAAACGCGCTCTCTGACCATAGTTTGAAGCGCAGGTTAAACAACTCCAGTCTAAGAACATTCAGCTTAAAAACAAGACATAAGACCTGGAAAATCGCTCTCGTCCTAACAATCTGAGGGTGGTTGGCCTGCCCGAGGACTGCGCAGGATGCGTAGCCACGGATTTTATGTCCAAATTCCTCGTTGACATATTGACTGTTTTAAGGATTTAAGGTTAGTGCTTCCACTTTCACTTCGTTATCCCGGAGGAGCTTCATTATGTTACTGATGCAGTGTTTGTGGTATTTTTGAAAGAGCGCAACTGCGCGTGCATATAGTGCATACCGTCGTATGATTTTATAATTAACCCCGTGGTTTATGTTGTTTCATGCTGGTTAGACTAAATGGGAAAGTGAACTTTTGGGTTAAAGCTGCTCTGTATTTTTAAAGGTTAATTATCCTGTTATTATTTTCATTATTTTCTTTACCCGACATCCCGGTGTTCCTGTCGGTGTGTGTTTAAATACATTATTTATATACAAGCTCAGCAGCACTCTCTGTCCTAAGGGTTAGTGCTTTCACTTAGTTATCCCGGAGGTTGGTAAGTAGTATTGCCTGCGGCTCATCATGGGTAGGAAAGTGAGCACAGGTGGGGAGTGGGGGGATAGAGAGGGTGGGAGGGGTGGTTCCTGCTTATTATGGTTACTTTTTGTTTTCGTTCTTTATGCTTGGTGTTTTTGTTCACCTTTTATTTTTCATCTCCTATTCCTGTACTCAAGTCAGCATGCTTGCTTTTCCTGCAACACTGAACTAGTCTTGCTCATGGAAAATTATTCTACCACTAAACTTTGTAATAATCGAAATGGAGTGGTAGGTGGGAGAGGTTTTGTCAAGATTGTTTCCTGGAATGTGGGAGGCCTGAAAAGTCCCGTTAAACAGGCTAGAGTGTTTTCTCACCTGAAACATTTAAATGCAGATATCACGTTTTTACAAGAAACACATCTACGCACTACAGACTATAAACGACTTAGTAGGCCATGGATAGGTCACATTTTTCATTCTACGTTCAACCTTAAAACAAGAGGCACAGCCATCCTGATGAATAAAAAAGTTAATTTTACCCATTCTAGCACTGTAAGTGACCCCAATAGGCGACTAATTATAGTTACTGGCTCTCTTTACCAAATTCCAGTTGTTCTTGACTCTGTATGAGCCCCAAATTTGGACGATGTAGAATTCATGAAGAAACTCATATCACTAATTCCTGATCTACACACCTACAAGTTAATATCTGGTGGAGACATAAACTGCGTGATGGACCCTGTCTAGACAGATCCAGCTCTAAAACAGCTATGCAATCCGAGATGTCACAAGCTTTGGCTGCTTTTATGGCTCAGTGTGGCAGTGTTGACCCCTGGAGAATCTCTCATCCTACTACCAGGCAATATTACTTTCATTCACATGCCCATAACTCTTATTCGCGTATAGATTATTTTTTCATAGATAAGACACTTCTCCCATTTGTAAAATCAGTTGAATATTCCTCTGTTGTTGACCTCTGACCACTCCCCCGTTGTACTTGATTTACAATTTGAAGCCCAACATAGAGGGCCCTATTTAGATGGTCTAAAACGGACAGCGGAAGGCGCATAGTCCATGTCACAAGTGTCATTGCTATTTAGATGCAGGTGCAGTTGTCATTTTCACGCCCTGCGCCCTCTTCGTTCAACTAGCAAATGAACTTGCGCTTCTCTGGGTGTGTTGGTCTAAAAATGAGGAGTGGTCGCTAGTTAGTGGTTGCTAGTTAGCAAAAAGCAAATGCGCAAGTGACCAACAAAAACCTGGTCTAAAGTCAACGGCACAGTATTTCGCTGTTAAACAAGTTAGGCGGGTGCACAACACACGTGCACTCTGCTCAGACACACATGGAGCAGCCACACATATGTAAATGCGTTTTAGACCATCTAAATAGGGCCCATAGAGTGCCGTACCTGGAGACTGGATTCCACACTTCTGACGGCGAATTCTGTGAGCGTATCAGTCAGTCAATTGACTCTTTCGTAGAAACCAACAAAAATGAATATACTAGCCCATCATTATTATTGACTTGCATGTTAACGTTAAGTAGCTAGCAGGCTAGCAAGGTAGTTGGCTTTGTTGATTTATTTTGCGGTCTATGGTTTAATTTAAAAGGGAATAAATCTGAAGTACGTCATACATGAACTCTTGAAACACCAACCGATCAGAGTTTTTTGTTCAGTTTAGCGTTATGTTGTTGCCAACACAGCAGACTTTTTTTTATTTATTTATTTATTTTTTTACATGTGTGCAGAGCAGACTGCTGCAGTATAGGAAAAATACACAGTACTAGTATGAATTTTGCGGTTCATTCAGAAGTGTCAGAGGATTGAGTTTGGGTATGCTACAGTAATGCTGATGATATGCTTTTCTGTAACGTTACTTAAACAATTTCTCTGACTATTGTGGATTCCTGACAATGATAAAGATATGCTCATACACACTCTACTTCTACTTTCAGAATACACTCACACCCATGGACCACTCAGCAATGCCACTGCTAATGAACACAACAGGTGGAGTGCTGGAAATCCCTGGAAATGTATCCCCTTTTGTAGAAGGCTCCCACTAAACATAGCACTATAGCATCTGATTTGATGAAGTAAAATAATCAGTTTGTACACACAAACACTTCCTGAAATACACTGCTGCATGTTATAAAATCACAGTCAAGCACTTCCAAGGCATTTTAAAAAGGTGCATTTTCAAGCTTATCTGAATTAAGTAAAATTTGTCTTCATTCAGAAGCATGAAAATATACATTGAAAGTGCTTAAATGTGATTTAAATTGAGACATATTATGTTCATCCCTGTGTTGTTTCTTGCACTCTATGTTAAGAAAATGTGCTGTACAAATAAATTTGCTTTGCATTGCATTTCCTTGCCTTTGTCTGACCACAAACATATGTTGGATGTTTTGGTACAAACAAGTTACAATGTTAGGTGAAACTAGACGTTAAGAAATAGGTCTGTATTTGTTACTATTATTTACAGCAGTTTCAGGAAATATGGCCAAACGATATTTTTCTATGCTTGAAATTACTTAGAACTAAAACACTGATATAGATTAAGTGTAATGAACATCTTGAGTAACAATATCTAGGAGAAGTGGGGTGGGATCCAAATAATGCTGAAATTTGGTATCAAATTGATCCAGATCTCTGCCTTCACTTTTGAAATACCCGAATGCAGCCTTTATCTGGATTAAAGGGAGGATTGGATTGCCAGAGCTGAATCCTGATCCTCAGGATCAGGAAACTCTTGATCTGTGTTGAAATATCCATTTTTCAGATCAGATCAGGATTTAATCCAATCTGGCCAGGATAATCCTATCAGATCACTTTGAAATACTGGGCCCTGACGATGATGTTGAAATTCAAAATTTCTTCAATGGACTCAGTATTCCCAAATTAACAATTGAACATCAGGAAAAACTGGAGACACTGCTAACCCTCAATGAAATAACTAATGCCATTAAGTCAATGCAGAGCAGAAGTCCACGGGGCTGGATGGCTACCCCGCAGAATTTTATAAGTTGTTCTCAAATCAGTTAGCACCACTGCTTCTAGAGATGTATGAGAACTCTCTCCAAAATGGTAAATTACCACCAACACTCAACCAAGCATCGATATCACTGATCCTTAAAAAGGATAAAGATCCTAAATTATGTTCCTCCGATCGACCTATTTCTCTCCTTGATGTAGATGATAAACTCCTCGCTAAGGCCTTAGCTTGTAGAATTGAAACTGTTTTACCCTCTATTATCTCGACGGACCAAACAGGGTTTAATAAAAATTGCCATTCATATACAAACATACAGAGACTTCTTAACATCATTACCTCCCCGGCACATCTTTCCAGCTCAGAGATGGTTATTTCGCCTGACGCGAAAAAAAGCTTTTGACCGGGTTGAGTGGGGTCATCTATTTTTTACACTGAACCAATTTGGATTTGGAGAAAAGTTTATTTCCTGGATATGCTTACTATATTCTTCACCACAAGTTTGTGTATGTACCAATACTCAACGATCACAGTTCTTCCCACTCTCGCGCAGCACAGGACAGGGATGCCCGATTTCCCCCCTCCTTTTTGCTGTTACTATTGAACCCTTATCAACTGCTCTTTAAGATAATGCAATGTACTCAGGTATAGGTAGAGGCGGATTCGAGCACAAGGTGTCCTTGTACGCAGATGACCTGCTCCTTTATTTTTCCAACCCAGTAGTTTCCGTCCCACATATTTTACCTACTCTCAAATGGCACCTTTTCTGGGTACAAACTAAATATACAGAAAAGCGAATTATTTCCTATTAACCAGTTAGCCCGTGAAATACCACAATCTAGTATACCCTTCAAACTATACACAACTAGGTTTAAATACTTAGGAATCATTATCACTAGCTCCATGCACTCTCTTCAAGAGGACAATTTTGGTTTGTCAATCAAGGTAAAGTCAGATCTACAAAGATGGAGCAACCTGCCTCTCTCTTTTATAGGTAGAATACAATCTATTAAAATGAATGTGCTTCCAAAATATTTATACTTATTCCAATTGCTAAACTCTTTTTTGTCAATCAGATTTAATGATTTTAAATTTTATATGGGGAGGTAAAAATCCAAGAATTCATAAATCCCTCCTTCAGAGGGGAAGATCACAGGGAGGACTCAGTTTACCCAACTTTCAGCTATATTACTGGGCAGCCAACTTATACAAAATTGCACTCTGGATCTCAGACACATATAGCACTTGGGTTCACCTAGAAGCTAGCTCCTGTCTTTCCTCCTCATTAAAAGCTTTGGTATGTAGCAGCCTTCCACTTAAACCTAGACTATACTCCACCAACCCCATGGTTATTAACACTGAGAATTTGGCAGCAGGTTAGACTCCAATTCGGTTGGATATCTTCACGATTAGCTACACCTATTTGTAACAATCAACTATTTCAACCAGCCAGGATCGATTCAAAATTTGCTTTCTGGAGCAGACAGGGCCTGTCCTGTCTAGCTGACCTTTATATTGATCTTTATAATGTCTCTTTGCTAGCTTTTCACAGTTATGCGCCACATTCAACCTTCTGCAGTCTGACTTGTTTAGATACTTTCAAATTCGCAACTTTGTAAAATCCAACTCCTCAGTATTTCCACAAGCTCTGTCACCCTCAGGTGTTGACCATCTTCTTCCAGTTGGTGACTTATCAAAGGGACATATCTCTATTTATAATATTTTATCAAGGACAACCCCACCCCCAGCCCTGCATAAGATCAAGACTATTTGGGAGGCTGAACTGGGCATTATCTTGACTGAGGAGTGGTGGGACGATGCATTAAACTGCAATACATTCTTCCTCCTCCTGCGCAAGGCTTAGCCTCATTCAGTTTAAGGTACTTCACAGGATCCACTATAGGAAAGCCAGATTATCAAGGATTTACCCAAATCTCTCTGATACTTGTAATAGGTGCTCTCAGGCGCCGGCAGACCTGTCTCATATGTTTTGGTTATGCCCAAATTTGGCAGAGTACCAGAGGTCTGACTTGAAGGGGGTGAATAATTATGCAAACAATTATCTTTATATATTTTTAGTTCATTGACATTACTTTGTAGAAATCTGTTTTCACTTTGACATTAAAGAGTTTTTTCCAATAAGTATTTGTGTTAAAAAAGCCAAATTTTATTGACCATGATTGATTTATGAACGCACTAAAAGGGTAAAACATCCAAGGGGGTGAATACTTATGATAGGCACTGTATGTCAGAGGTACTAGAGCTGACATTAGTCCCATCACCTCAAATTGCCATTTTCGGTATCCCTGAGGAAGGAGCTAGAATGACTGCTAAACAAATTTATGTTCTCTCCTTTGCCTCAATAATCGCCCGTCGTCAGATTTTCCTCCTATGGAAGAGTCGCTCACCCCCCTCAAATACATCTCAGCTGTGGGACCTATTGTTATTCATAAAACTGGAAAAGATCAAATTCACCATTTGTGGTTCAACAGACAAATTTTACAAGTGTTGGCAGCCTCTCATCTCTTACTTCCAAAGAATGCAATCTATCTCACTGGACTAAAGTTTCATGGTACAATTGGTTGAATAGTATTCCAGGAAGTACATGCTGACTATATATCACATTACAGTTCCTTTTTTTGTTGCTGTTGTTTATGTTTTCTGTTGTTTGATTATCTTTCACTCTTCCTTAACATATTTATGTATTTATTCATTTTGCTGATTACTTTTGTAGTATTACTCTCTGTTTATATTGCAACTGTTTACTGGGAAAAATATGGTTATGTAATACGACCTTGTTACAACTGCAGAAATGTTGAATAAAATTTGGGTATACTGTAGAGAAAACAGTACACTATTTATTACCAGAAGTAAGAGATTACATTTCATGGTTAGTATGTTAAGGTGTTTTGACCCTTCTTCATCTATGACTCCAGTAAGTTTTTCGCATCACCTGTTAAACAGTGTTATTATATTAAGCATTTCTGAAAGAGCATGTTACACTAGACACTTACTACTACATTTAAAAATTACACAAGCGCTCTTCAAAAATAAAGCACTTTATTCATAGTCGAAGTTGAAGTATAGATTCAGTATATGTAATACAAAAAGTAGCAATTTTAACTTTGATGTAAACTGTCCAGGTGTCGCGGTGGTCACTCCCATGTGCTCGAGTAGATACAGACACTTTCCTCATGCAGCTGGCCACAGAGTCTTCAGACCATCGCCTGAGTGAAGCATGACACCTGTCCAGCAGTAACTTTGTCCTCTGATGGTTTATCATACTGTGAGGAGAGACTGGTGGGTCTTTCAGGACTGAGCACTGGGTAACTCTGATGATCTGTAAAACAGGGCCGATTCAGTATAACATTGTACTTTGACGAGTGTTGAGACCAGGAATCAGAGTCGCAGTCTTAAACGCTTCTCTGAGCTTCTAATGCAGTTACCTACCCATAGTGTTATACAAACGGTGTCTGTCCCCCAGCCACCTAAATTATTTAAATCTGAAGTTAAACAAAGAGGAGTTGTGCATAAAAACCTAAACAAAATTTTTAAACCTGTTCTGTGACAGAAAGACACTACAGGAGAATTAAATGTGGACTGTTAAATATGAGGTCTCTATCATCTAAGGCAGTGTTAGTAAACGAACTAATATCAGATAATTATATTGATTTACTCAGTCTCACTGAAACCTGGCTGTGTCACAATGATTATGTCAGTCTAAATGAATCCACTCCTCCCAGTCACAATAATACCCACATTCAAGGCAGCGGCCGAGGAGGGGGAGTTGCAGCTATTTTTAACTCTAGTCTATTAATCAGCCCTAAACCTAAACTAGATTATAATTCCTTTGTCTTTTACATCCGAAGTGCAAAACCTCACAGCCATTTCTATTTGTTATAGTGTACTGGGCTCCTGGCCCATATTCTGAATTTTTATCTGAATTCTCAGAGTGTTTATGGAGTTTAGTTCTTAAATCAGATAAAGTTATTATTGTAGGTGATTTTAACATTCATGTCGACGTTGATAATGACTCCCTCACTACTGCGTTTATCAGATTATTAGATTGCATTGGCTTCAGTCAGTGTACATAAACTCACTCACTGTTTTAACCACACCCTCAATCTAGTCCTGACATATGGAATTGAAATTGAAAACTTACTAGTCTTTCCACAGAATCCTCCTCTATCAGATCACAACTTAATAACTTTTGATTTCTTTCTACTTCTACTTACACGCCAATCAGCAAAAGTTAATATACTAGGTGTTTATCAGATAGTGCTGTAAAAAAAACTTCAGCGTCGGCAGCTTTTCAGGGGATTGAGCATGTTGAATCAGCGACGGAGCTTGTTGGTGAGAGAGACCACTTTGATGCAACTTTATTGATCCTGAAGGAAATTTAACAGTGATCAGCTGCTCACACACACATAAACATACATCAATAATTGTTGGCTGCTCTGGTTTTATTTCCTTGCCCCTTTAGGGAGTGAATCTGCCCGTGGTGAAACCGGGGCTAACTGGTGCTTCCTCCTCAGGCTCCACTTCACTCAGCTGCTCCGTTTGGTTCCAACCGCAGCACCGAGCCCTGGTTAGTTATTCAGGTTAAAGTGGGAAGAAGCAGCGGGTTTATTGGGCAGCTGAGTGAAGTGGAGCCTGCGGAGGAAACACTAGGACCGTCTGGATGTAATAGTCCATGGAGGTGCTGTGGTGCTCGGCTGCACAGATAGGAAAAACCCTCAGCTGACAGAATGTACCACTCTCTCACTCCGCTCTCTCACTCCGCTCTCTCTCACGGAAGCACAGAACGTACGTGCTACTTGGCCGTCGGTTATAGTCTTTGTAGTGTGTTACAACTATACATCAGGGCGACGTGAGACGACGTGAGGCGACATAGACGACGCAACAGTTGGCTTTCGTCGCCACTAGTTCTTTGATGTCGGTTTGGTGTGTCTGCACCTTGAGGCCTTGGTTCAACCAGTGAAAGATTTTTAATATGTTTGGATACAGTCTGCTGACTATTGATAGTTACTGCAAGTGTCTAATTGTACATTTTAATGCCTAAATTACGTGATACAACACAATTCAAAGCAAGTCAATGAAGCTTTTGAAAGAGGGAATAACAATATTCTTCCTGAAAAAAAAAGTAGAATTTATAAGCAATAAAACACACTCTTGATCAGCTCAATACACTCAGATGTTTTGTCGCGACAGTCTAACAGTCTGGTGTGACCAGTAGCTGGTGGCTAATGCTGAGTCATGTACTCATGACGTCATTAAAGCAACTGACTTGAGACAATTTGGAGAACTAATAGAAAACTCGACATGCAGTTACATGTAATTGCCACAGTGACCACAGTCGTCACTGTTCAGCAGCAGTTAGTTACTACATCAAATTTTCAACAAACACCACATCCCTGTGCACTTTTAACCCAGCAACACACTGAGACAGAAACTTGTCCACCCCATGGACAAAACACCCAGACATAAGCAGAGTAATGTAGTATATGCAGTTCAGTGCAGCCAGGACTGCACAGATCTATACATTGGGGAGACAAAACAACCACTCCACAAGCGCATGACAGAGCACAGGAGAGCCAGCTCCTCGGGTCAAGACTCGGCTCTCCACTTACATCTACAGGAGAAGGGACACTCCTTTGAGGACAGCAATGTGTACATCTTGGCCAGGGAGGAGAGATGGTTTGAAAGAGGAGTAAGAGAATCCATCTACGTCAAGTTGGAACGACCATCGTTAAACAGAAGGGGTGGCTAACGACACTACTTATCCCCCACCTACAATGCAGTCTTGGGATCCCTCCCCAGACGACTTAACATCCATTCACCCCTGGTCCCACCTGACCCTAACGACTCATATGGTGGCCAAGTGGGTCAACAACTCACATTGTGACCTTAACAACTCTGAACTAAAAGCTCACACGACCCCTGCGACTCTGCAAGGGTTCCCACCCACACAGGGTTTATAGCCTGCACCTTCATACTTGTCATTTAGAACTCAAGAAGTTTCTTGGATGAGAGGCGAAATGTTTTCGAGAAAAGCAAGCAAGTCCAGTTGCTTACAATATAGCACTTACGATCCCATGAGTTTTAAAGGGATAGTTCGGCATTTTGGCAAATTTGCCTATTGCTGTAATCCCTATAGTCATATGAGTAGGTAAATTACCTTTAATTGTCAGTGCCTGCTGTTCTGAGACCGGTGGGGCAGAGCTGCCCACTGCACAGCACACAAAATGGAGGTGAACGGTACAGCCGCCTCTCTCCCTCAAAACTAATCAAATACACTATCAAATGACTCCACAACGCTCATGTGGACAACTTGTAGCTCACACATTCACCACGCTATGAAATAATAATGTAATATTACAAGACAGAGTTGTTTTGAAGCCAAATGCACAGCCGGAACTACATTCCAGATATACAGGACTTGCTGCGGAGTGATTTCAAACAGCGTATGTTTAGTATTTGCTTTATGTGTCGTAATGTTACTTAATTACACAATATTATTTCATAGCGTGGGGAATGTGCAAGCCATGTGTTGTCCACTACAGCGTTTTGGAGTCATTTGATGGCGTACTCCAAAGCGCTCTAGTGGACAACACATGGCTTGCACACATGGTCGCACACCCTCTGAAGTCATCCACGTGCAGCCGCTGCAGTCAGCACAATTATTGGGGGTGGGGGTCAGCTGCAGTCACTCAGTACTAGTCAGTTATCAGTATAAAGCCACTCACGTGCAAACTGCAACACATGGCTGAAGGAGTCGAAGTTGAACTTTTCCCACCGACATAAAGGATGAAGTCGGTGGTGTAGGACTATTTTGGCGATCAGAAGAACTCACTTTATCCCGACTTTAGAGAGCATTAGAAAAATGAGTGGCCGCGGAAAGACCTGAGGAAAAGCCAGAGCCAAGGCAAAGACCCGCTCCTCCCGTGCCGGGCTCCAGTTTCCAGTTGGCTGTGTTCATAGGCTACTGTGCAAAGGAAACTATGCGGAGCGTGTCAGTGCTGGTGTCCTGACAAATAGACCTAACGCTCAGAATGACCTACTAACATGATGTGCGCATGAGCAGAGCAGAAAAAAAAAAAAATCCAGAGGACACGCCGTAAATTTTAAACTACCCAGGATCTTCGCAGGTAGGAAATATCTATCAGAATGGACTATTACCTCTATAAATGTAATTAAAAATATAGTAGCTCATACTGTCAGGTAGGAAATATCCATCAGAATGGACTATTACCTCTATAAATGTAGTTAAAATGTCGAACCGAGGTAATAGTCCATTCTCCTTCCTACCTGACAGAATGAGCTACCATATTTCTAACTACATTTATAGAGGTAATAGTCCATTCTCATGGATATTTTCTACCTGACAGAATGAGCCACTCCACTTATAATTACATTTATAGAGGTAATAGTCCATTCTGATAGATATTTCCCACCTGACAGAAAGAGCTACTCTACTTGTAATTACATTTATATAGGCTGTATGTCTGCTTCTTACACATATCTGACCCGAGTAGCTACTAAACAATGTTTTTGCCAGGGTAGGTCATTACGAGTGAGAGGCTTAGTTCATCAGACTAGCGCAAACTTTCAGAACACCGGCGCCCCATCTACCTGGCCGCTGTGCTGGAGTATCTGACCGCTGAGATCCTAGAGTTGGCTGGAAACGCTGCCCGCGACAACAAGAAGACCAGTATCATCCCCCATCACCTGCAGCTGGCTGTCCGCAATGATTATGAGCACAACAACCTGCTGGGCGGAGTCACCATCTTGAAGTTAAGAAACGTCTCTATTAAACCTTTAACGGGTCTATATTAGCCTACACATTTAAACAACTGGTGTGGTGATGTGTTGCACTGACAGGAGATGCCTGGTACATGCTGTCGCTCTTGAACGGTCAAACGAATATTAGCCTACCATTTAAAGTCTAGAGCATGAAAATAGGACGACGCCTGTTTTATTATGATGATTATTATCATCATCATTATTATTACCGCGGTAACACCGGTTATCGTGGTATTTTTGCCCACAGTTATCATACCATCAAAATGTACGTTCGGTGTAAGGAGGAATAAACAGTTAACAAGTCATCTGCTGAGTCCGCATTATTATGTGAAAAGAATACTCTGACGATTTGGGAGTTATGCCCTTTCTCTATCATTTTCATATTGAGACAGCGGTTAGCATGGCACTTGTAGGGGGTCAGTACATCTTGCGCAGAGGGCTACACCGGTGAGCAACAGCTGCAGCTGGCTCTGGGACAGGTACGCTAGGTCACTCGGTAAAAGCAAACAAAGAGACGACATGGACGATATTACTCACCCGACTGAAAGCTATCCATCAGCTCCTGCAGGCCTGGGGCATTTTTTCCAGTTCATCTTAGGAACATGAAAAAAAGTTTCAATCACGCCAGGATTAGTGATTGCTGCAAAGTTTTCATTCCTTGTGATGCACTCTCTGTGGCGCTTTTCCCCCTGATGATATATGTCCCCAATGATGGTAGCACCGAATTCCATTCTGTGCAGCAAAATGGGAGCGGAGGATTCAGCCTCTCTTGTCGCCTGCTCAGCATCCAACACATGGAGTTTCTCATCTGTATGCTCCAGCTCAAACAGGTATGGCTCTGGATCTGTGTCCGCTACAAGAAACTCTTCAAAATCGCATTCAAAGTCGTCCATTGCAGCTACTAAAATCCGGCAATATCACTAGGCTAAATAAGCAGCTGAGTTTTGTTTACAAGCTTCGTCTGTGCCTGCTCACCGGTGTATCCCTCCGCGAATCACAGTGCAGGATGTACTGGCGCAATGCTAAACGCTGGGACCCAGCCACTGGACGTACAGATACAAAAAAGATATCGATCATGTTGTCTCAATATGAAAATGATAGAGAAAGGGCATAACTCCCAAATCGTGTATTATTTTATGTGAAGATACACAGACAAACAAGACATAACATAATCCTAACACAGCAAAGCTGTTACCTGCAGCCTTTGCTTGCAAAGCTAACGCTACTAACGTTAGGTCAGTCCAAGTAATTAGTGGAAACATGTTGACATGCTAACGTTACACACAAGTTAGTAGTGAAGTAAGACCTGTTCATAAATGTTCTCGTGTAGCTCCGAATTTCTTATAAACTGAGGAGAACTGAATGCTGTATATTTGTGTTCATGGTCACAGTCAAAGATCATTTCAGATGATGCTCCTTCGTCATCCACCATGACGTCAAAAGTACAACCAAGTCCTCATAGATACATCTCTGGTAAAACTGGTAGGTGTTATGTGTTCTGCAACGCCCGTTGTGTACTGCTTACTCGAAGAACACTGTAAACACGGCTCCTTCTTCTTCTGTGGTTTAATTGCTGCGGGCGAGCAGAATCACTTCCGCCTCGGGTGCCGTATTCTGGTTTGCTGACTTCCGCTCTGTGTCCAACCTGAGCGAGGCTACGCTAAATAGCCATATAGAGAAAGGCTTTTTTGTCGCTGTTGAGTTCAAATAAATATGTAGATCTTCAAGGGGGGGGGGGGGGGGGGGGGGGGTGATACAAACTAGGGACAGTTTTATTAATTGTAAAAGGTTCCGCACAGCTGCTTTAAATTTAAGACTTTTTAAGACCTTTTCATTGCCACCTTGAATGGAATTTAAGACCGAAAAAACTATAAATATAAGCGATGGATGGGGGATCCCGCTGTACTATAACCAGTGCTTAATTTGTAAAATTAAGGTGTGTTCACACCAGACCTGTTTTTTTTTTTTCGCTAGGGACGAGTTTACATACAAAGTCAATGCAAACAGGCGATTGAGCGTATATTTGCCTGGGAGAAAAATCACTTTTCGCTGGGTCCTGTCACTTGCAGCTCAACGCTGATTGGCTGCCGGGGGGTGCTTGACTGTCATGACATGTCAGCTTCATTAAAAGTATAGCTGCACATTAAAAGCAACAATAGGTGTAAAAGCACACAGAGACAATACATCTGTGATCAGTCCCCTAATTTAATTTTAACAATTTTTTCAATCTTCTCCAATTTCTCGTTCTATTTTATGGAAGTGTTCAATGTAAGTGCACTTGTCCTAGAGCCTTTAAGTTACAAAAATGAAACTCACTACACTTCTGAGCATTTATACCTCCCACCGCAGTTATACATTTTGATACATACAGGTAGGCTATTGCAGAATTCTGTCAAAGTACACCAAGGCATACATTTTCGTTTCCAAATATTTATTTGAAAACAAAACCATTCATACGTTCAATAAAAAAACATTTTCTTAATAATAAAAAACGAATGTAATCTCAACAGTGACCGCACCAGCCGGCGGGACTGCAGCGCTTGGAGAAGCGCTGTAATCCTGGCCAGCCTTGTGTAAAGCACCACGGACAGCACCAATGCATCTATCGCTGTAGCTAAGAGTCAGAGCATGTGAGCGGAGTTGGAGCTGGAGCTGCCTCAACCATAGGTTACTGGTAGGAAGAAAAATGGCTGCTGAAAAAACTGTCACTGTCAACTGCATCCAAGCACCGCAACGATCTGCCAGACCATCATATGTAACTTCATTGTTTATGCTGCCCGTGTGTTCAGAAGCACACAATGAATGCATTTGAGTAATTTCCGAGACTTTATGATAAAATAAAAAAAATATTACAGACAACAGTGTAGGATAGGACTGACAACCTCTCCAATGTCTCATGTCAATTAATTAACACTATTTGTCGGCTTTTTATAATGCCTTTCTTTCTTTCTTTCGTTTAGTTGCTGCTGCGCTACTGCGCCGTGTCTCCAGTTGAAAGTGGTGATTTGCTAAATACATTCTACAATAATAAATTAACTTTTGGTCTATAATATTGTTTTTATATATTGCGCATTTTCATGAAAAAAACCTTAAGAATAAAAGAAATAAACACCGAAATAATTAGTGTAAACTTTTTTTTTAAATTGATATTCCTCCTCTCTCATATACTAACACACATACACACACACACTCACGCACACGCACACAGACACACGGCTGTGCGGTCACTGTACATTCGTTTTTTATTAATAACAAAATGTTTGAACGTATGAATGATTTCGTTTTCAAGTAAATATTTGGAAACGAAAATGTATGCTTTGGTGTATTTTGAGTTTTGCAATACGTATAGCCTACCTATTTGTATCAAAATGTATAATTTTCGGCTGCTGCCACGGTCGGAGGTATAAACGCTCAGACAGATGTATTGTCTCTGTGTGTTTTTACATCTATTATTGCTTTTAATTTGCAGCTATACTTTTTAACTTTTTATGAAGCTGACATGTCATGACAGCTCGGTTGTCCAGGTACTACTGGGCAGTCATGACGCCAACGAAAGAGGATATTAGACTACTGGACCTGGGGTCGGATTTCTCTGTCGCCATTTCCACTGGATGCGTGTCCGTTGCGGAACGGCAGCGCTGGTTGTCCGCTGCATGCACCGCTGTTCGTCAACACCCACCGGCTGCTTTTGCTGTGCGGGGCGGTGCAGCTCCACCGGAAGACATCTCAGTGCACTGCCACCATTAATATCTCTTCGTCCATGGTGTCAACGGGGTGAAATAACGTCTGAAAACCTCTGACCTGTTGACTTCAGGCCTGCCTCTGCCCATTATGTAGTTTTCAAGGTGTAGTGCAGGGAAATATGATCCACCATGAACACTGTGTATTTTATTTTGAAAATTAACCGGATGTTATATTTTGTTTCTGTGCACGACTTCCTGCCCAGTACGATCTGTCTGTGCTGAACTGCTGCGTTGTGCTCTGGCGTCCAGCAAAAATAGAAGTCCTGTGTATCTGTTGCAGAGGGCTCCGGAGCACCACAGCTGAGACGGAGCTGGAACGCAGCACAGCCGCAGCCGGCGGAAACACACACAAATTGAATCCTATCGGCTCCGCTGCGGCGCAACCAACACGCATCTGGTGGAAATAGGCCGTAACGCAGAGCCGCCGTAGGCTATTTGACCACGCATTCCTGTCTGTGACCCCCGTTCAACCCACAACCTGCCTGATTCGCCTTTCGTTTCTGCTGCTGGTCAAAATCTGGACTCGCATTGCCTGCTGAATGATTTATTTTGCTGTCACAAAAGTATTTTTAGTTGAGCTCTGTGGAAAACAAATCACTGCCGACAAGTAAAAAGTCATAAATAATAACTTTCACTGCTCAAAGATACTCACATGTCTGGAAAACAAACCACTACAGCAGCATATTGAGTGCCAGGTGGCCAAAAAGAAAGGAAAGAAAGTCAGATTAAATATTCCTTCCACAACAATTTTAAGACCTTTGAGTACTGAATTTAAGACCAATTTAAGACATTTCAAAAGAAAATAAGACATTTGCAGGCCTTAATTTTAGATACATGAATTTAAGACTTTTCAAGGATCCGTGGGTACCCTGAAAAAAGGGTGATAGTTAACAACTGTAAAAATGTAGTCACTTCCTCACTGGGTGCTACCTAGGGGGAGACTGGTGGATTGGCACAATGTTTCCACAGCAACACCATTGGGTTGTGACGGTGTTACTGGCAGTATTGACTGAATAAACAGCTCCAATAGCTCATGTAAGCTTCTACCACACCAGCTGTGCGGTGCAGTAAACAGAAGAGTAGGAAAATGAACCTATAGAACAACATGCATAACTGGTCCAAAATATTGTTGGCTGTTAACTGTTTGATGGGTAACCATTAACATTTAACTGTCATTATCCTTCCTCCTCAGCTATGACTCCTTGCTAGAAAGTTTTAGGGCCAAGTTAGGAGCTCTCTGAGAGTGTTCTCAGGATGTTTGTGAATACTGCCCCAGTGTGTTAATTGATTGACTGTATTTATTTGATAGATTAAAATACAGTACACGAATGTGTATCCAGTACTAAAATTCATCAGGATATCGCGATAAAGTCATAGGACATATTTTCATTGTGGTCCTGAAGTCTAGGCTAGAAGGCAGGCAGGGGTAGGCAATTGCATGTATATGTTACTAATATCCCATTTTTACACTGATACACCTCATGAAAACAAACACATCAGTGTAACACAGTCTGAAAAGACAACAAAAAATAATCAATTTCAGAAACTAGACCAGAAACTGGTGGGATGTGTCACTTCAATAGCTTACTCAGTGTCCATTTTTTCAGCAGTGCTTTAAAGCTATTCAGAGAATGGGCAGATTTAATTTAATTTGGATTTTATTCCAAATGTGCTCCTCCCTACTAGTATTGTTTTCATAAACAATGACAATGACGTAATTATTTCATTAACGCACCTTTTTGTCAGGACTAAACGAGACGGTGACAAGCTAAATATAGCTTTCTGATGATGAAAATATGATGAGACGTATGTGTTGTTTTCAGTGACGAGACGGGACGAAAATGTTAGTGGGCTGACAATCAAAATGTATGATATTTCCTCCAACTGTGCATGCAATCTGTTTGCCAAATGCTCAAAATATAAGCACCTGCATCCTGTCCTTGTTTGGTCACCCTAGGCTGACCAGACGTTCCGAAAAATTTGGGACAGTCCCAAAATCCAAGCAGTTGTCCTGAATTCCAAATCTTGCCCTAACTGTCCCAAAAATTACACTTGAGCAGCGTCTGGAGTAGTTATTGCCTGATAAAACATTAAAAACTGATCATGGTGGTTGAGTCATCTTGCAGCTCCTGCCGGCTGCACATTGGCTGCAGCAGTTCCTACCTGAATTAGGGTGTTGTTTTTAAATTGTGTAAGGCAGTGGTGATGAAATGGCTGAAGAAAGCGCAAGTTGCAGCTTCGAGGACAGGGAAAGCGCAGGCAGCCATGAGAAGGAGTGATTTGCATGTTGCAGTGCAGCCTCTTGTTCTAACTGTTCAAAATTTTTCTACAAACTGATAGGCCTGTAACGAATGTACCAGGCGTCTTTTATTTTGTTAGCTTTTTTTTTTTTTTTTTATTGAGTTTAAAGGACAAGTGTCCCCTACCCACCCGGTCCGAATTACACCCACTTTAATCTGGTCACGCCCACCACCAGGCATGCCCGGGCATGCACAGTGCGAACTGGGGCAGTCACACACACACAGTTGGCAGCACACACACACCAAATCCAGTAAGAAAGAATGTTTTGTGTCTTGACTGTCCTGGAGTGATCAACATTAGCTATGTTTCTATCCAAATGTGATTCGAATCATTGGGAAATGTGCATTACAGGAAATACAAAACCTGTGTGTTTCCATTAAATGTATGGACTCTGATGAAAACTACAGTGGGTACAAGTCTAATTTGGCCACATCCCCGTGTGAATCACACGTGAGAAACTGAGGCTGGCAGTTGAGGGGGGAAGGGGGGTTAATTACTACATCCAGGAGTAGTTGCAGTGTGTGCAAACAACCACCAGGTGGCACATGTGAGCAGTTAATATCATCCCTCTTCTAAAACTGAACTCTGCCATGGCCTGTTGTAATGGGACCGCGAATATCCGTCATAAAAAATGTTGAAAATTGCAATAGCCTAAATCAAAATTTTAAACAATAGTATACTGTAAATCGGAATCGCTGTCGCTGCTCTGAGATACCAGATTTACAGTGACGGTAAATGGTTAGATTACTCATCCAAAATGTAAAATAGGCTACAACATTTAGATATATATTACATTACTGCACAATTGTCTCATAATCACTTTATTCGCCAAAAACATCAGACAGATACACAGGAATTTGACTTGGCAATCACAGCTAAAAACTATGACAAACAGAAAACAGACAACAATAATGCACATTATCTGCAACAAGATATGCTTCCATAAAAAACTAACAACAAAAACAAGTAAATGACCACAGTAAAGATAAAGTACGTGTGTAAAAAATAAGTTAAAACTATTGATAAAATCAGAAATATAAATAGTTCAATGAGTCAATGTTTATCAGGATGATGCGGCTTCATTCCGAATAATTTCACTGTACGAACCTGGATGATCGGCGTGTCTGGAGATAAAAAAAATAATATTCAATGAACTGCTGGTGTCGTGCGTCATGCGTAATTGCGCATGAGGACACACATTGTCCCCTACTGTACAATATGAAGGAGACTGGACCTCATTCAGCGCTTCTAAAATGTCAGTATGCATGTTCGGATACAGGCTTTTCAATACACGAAACGGACAATTCAAACAGTTTTATCAAACATTTTATTTATTTTTCATCTTTTTCGGGCGGGTGGTGGTGGTGGTGGTGATGTGCCAGAAGGAGCTGAGGCAACCCATCCAGCTCTCTAACCCGCTCGCTGACCGGAAAATACAGGTTTTCTTTATATTAGCGATTATATTCAAAACCGTTAAACAGAGATGAATAAACAACCTAATCAAATACAATGCTGGTGTTAAGTAGCCTAATTATTTTTGGTATTTTTTTAATGAATGGGATGAACACAGAACATAAATTAACAGTGTCAGGGCTGAGATCCTAAGAACGATCTTTATGGGGAAATGCGGCCATTTCAGCTTTGTCGCAACCCTCCCCCACCCCAGTCACCCCCAGCCATGGAATGAATGAGAATAGGCTGCCTGTTACCTTCAGAATGGTTGTTTGTTTTCCCCTACTTAACCTGTATTGAAGTGGTAATGATTCAGTTACAGGTGAGAACAGTGAAAGTGTTCAATAAAATACCAAAGATTTCTATGATGTTTTCGCAGCAGTATTAAAACACCAAGTGAAACATAAGACTCCTCATTAAGTTTATATATGTAATGTTTTGTTTTTTTGTGTGTGTGGATCTCTCTTCATCTGCTTTAACACTACCCGATGCTGCAGAAGAATAAATGAAAGTTAAAAACTATAGTACTGCGTATAAAGAAACACACTCTTTTTTCAATTTCACAATTGGTGTCGCTCGCAGGGCGCAGCGGACCTGCACTGCGCCTCCGTTTTGACGATGTTAACAAAAAGCCTAAATTAGATGAATGAACATGTCCAAGGTTAGATGCGGGGCACACCCCAAATCAGCTGATAGGAAGGCTGAGAAAATGAATGAATGTGTGTGAGATACACACGTTGCACGCGCGCCCCTTCTCCCTCCTCCCTCACATGTTGAATGAAAAATGGAGCGACAGTCGCAGCTGAAGAGGAAAGGTGCGTAGACAGGGAGAGCTTAAAAAGCATAAAGCACTACAGCGAAGTGCTGTAAAATAACTGACATGTTTTATTTTGTAGTAGGATACTCTGTCCTCATCTCATACATTGTAAGTCAAGCTACTGAAACAAAGGCTTTGAAAGATTCATCCTCAAACTTATACCTTCAAAACAAATAAATAAACATTTTTCCATCTCTGTGCATGCACTTTCATGTTTCTGTGATCAAACAAACAAACCAAATCCACCCCACACAAGTGTTATTTAAATTAAATAATTACCCCGACAATATAGCCACAAAATGAAGTTTAGGCCACTTTTATCTTTCCCTGAATAAAATTACACAGCGCAGTCATGAGTCAGTGAGCACCCAGCGCCCTCGCCCTGTTGAGCAGGCATCTCAGAGCAGCCACCTCCGACAGCGATTCCGATTTACAGTATACTATTGTTTAAAATTTTGATTTAGGCTATTGAAATTTACAACATTTTTATGGCGGATATTAGCGGTCCATCGTTACAACAAGCCATAGCAGAGTTCATTTATGAATATAAACTACATTTTAAACTGTGATCCAGTGTTAAATTTAAACAGACAAGTCAACAACAGACCGCTTAGAATTAGATCTTGGCCTTTGGGGCTTGAAAACGAAGTCTTCTTATTAAAATCGAAATTGAAATCGAGTCCAGCCCTACTCAGAATTGTTAATGTTACATTTACTTTCTTTATGTGGCTGGTTATGTGACTTACAGTATCCTACAGAAGCATTCGTTGCAGTACATGTGAACTGCGACTTGAATATTTGTCTATGTGAATTAGTGATGAATCTGGTGACGGAAGCACAGCGCAGCTCAGCTGCAGCTGTTCACTCAGTATGCGAAACCTCCTGAATGTTGAAATAGCAGTAATACCACATTCATTGATAAAATGACACAAGCGATGGGAAGGGGGACAATTTTTATTTGGATGCCCCTCCTCAACTCAAGCACTGGCGACAAGTTTGAGTAGACTGATATATTTAATTTATTCTCTAACAGGATGTAAACATTTCTGTGACTTCCTGTATATTCTGCTTTGAAGACTGCTGAAAACTGTCAGATTCATGGATAGCGCCGCTCTTCTTTGCAACTGACATTGTGGTCGAAGTTGGAATTGTCTCTAAACCGTTTTAGCAGTATTCAAGATCTCTGCTGCCACCTGGCGGCTACAGTTGCCAAGTGCACAACAAAACAAGTCTTGCATTCTTCTTTTTCTATCACGGATAGAAATTACTACAATATGACTAAAACTAATAAGCATTTCGTCCAAAAGACTAAGACTAAATCAAAAATGACTGCCAAAAACAAAACTGCTCCCTACTTTACCAGGACACTCAGGCTGACACTTACCTTATTCACATCTTACATTAAAAACAAAAAGCTATGTTCGATTTCAGTTTGACCCTCAAATACAAAGGTTTAGATGATCTAAATAAACTGTTGCTTTGTTTCCAACCCCGACTGCTGGTGCTTGCTGTTGGGCTTCATTGTAGGTGTTACTGTGTTCCCTGTTCACAACAATTACTTTGATAAATACTACGCTACCGTAACGGATAGAAACAATGGACAAAACTATAAAAAAAAAGAACCAAGTGGTAGTAAATTTAAAATGTCCTACAGTGTATAATAACAGACAACAAGAAATGTAGGAGTCAGTTCTAGTAAATCTGAGACTCTTTTTTTAACCATACTACACATTGTCATGATCCTGGGTTTCTGTTTCTATTCTGATCTATTGTGGACTTTGGGGTTTTCTGTTTGTATTCTCCCTTGTTTCACAATATTCATTTCTGTTTAATCTGTTTCCTGTTTTATTTTGAGGATTCACTCCTCATGTCATGTCTAGTTTTACTTTCTGTCTTTGTGTGTGTTCTGATGCACCTGTCTTGTATCAGTCCGTTAGTCTTTTCCCTACTACACTCTCACTGTCAGCCAATTCCTGTGTTTCCCTCCTTTTGCCCATGACCTCCTACTCTAGTTGTATTTTGTTCTTGTGATTAGTCTTGCCTGTGTATATATAATCCCTGTGTTCATGGTGTTGTTCCCTGCTTCATTTCTTGCCTGGTCTCTTGTGTTCCATTTCGGATTCCTTCCCTAAGTTCACCACTGTGTTTTTGTGGTACCCAAGTTGGTTTAATGAAAAACTGTATAGAGTATGCAGAAACACCTTCACTTCAATGTGTACTTTTCCAGTTTCAGTGCTTTCTGCATCCTTTTGCCTAAAGGCTTTAATTATTTAACTAACCTACAAAAGGATCCTTGTTGCAAGAAAATTCAACTTATTTCAAAGACAAATGATTAAATTTTCTACCTGGTTTGGCCAAAATAGATACAAAGAAGAAAAAGTTAAAACGAAACACATTAAGGAGAGAAAATCAAATTTAAGAAGTGGTCAGACCTTGAGATCCATGACGATGGACTGGACCAGGAGGAAAATGGTTGAGTGATCCTCCCAGTTGATATAAGTGGAGGCTTTACATAGTTTGACACAGGCGATGGCAGCACTTTCCATCAGCTGCTTGCTGCCGCCCTGGCCTGCTAAAGCTTTCCGCAAACTATCCAAAAACAGTTTCTGCAGACATGACAGGACAGGAAAGTGTGTGAGTGCTCCGAGTCATTCTCTGATCTGTTTGTGTGTTTGTTTTATGTGTTTGTTTGTTTGTGTGTGTGTGTGTGTGTGTGTGTGTGTGTGTGTGTGTGTGTGTGTGTGTGCTTTCCTACCACCTTGTTGGCTTTGCTGTCTTCCACAGTGTCTTTGGAGATGGTGTGTGTGATCTCTGGACAGAGGATGAGGAGGATGATTTGTAGAGGCCACACAGCTGCCTTCCTCTTTGCGCTTTCTGCAAAGCTGTCCACCAGGTCAAACAACTTCTCTGCAGCTTCTGAGCACACCAACATGCACACCGTTATTGGCAGAAACGTCACATTCAAAGCTTCTAAAAAATCATTACCACAGTCATGTTCAGTATTACAATAACTGCCACGAACAACCAAGAAAGATTTCATTTGCAGCTTTTGAGATCTGTCTACAATGACCACATAATCTTACTAACAAAGCTATTATTTAAATCTGCTTTTCTGAGTTAGTAAATGAAATGTCACTATCATTGGATTCTGGTCCCAGTCCATAGTGATTAGTTCAAAAATAACTATTTGCCTATTCCCAGAAAAGGTTAAGTACAGTTTAGAGTGTGAGAGTGTAAGAGTGTAAGAGCAGGTGACAGAGAGGAGTAGTAGGACTACCATAGTAAGTTAGTAGTTTACAGTGTGTACAGTCATAAGACATGTTGTGTTGTGTGAACACTTCTATCGTTCCTACCACTCCTTCACATCCTGTTCTGTCACTTCCATTGCTTCTGTTGCATCAGCTGAAGCCTCACTAACATATCCACTCAAACCAGTCCAGTCCTGATCTACAGCAGGGGTGGCCAACCAGTCAGAGACCAAGAGCCACAAAAATCATTGTGGTAGTACAAAGAGCCACATCATACACATGTGCTTACAAACGCATTCCCTCTCTCACACAAACACGAAATGACATAAAATCAAAATCCATGCATTTCCAATTTTCAAAGCCAGACTTATTTATCTCACACACAAATGAATAACCATGAATAGAGATACACACAAACACAGTCTCTCCCTCTCACACCTCCTCCACACCCACAGTCTCTCCCTCTCCCACTCTCTCCACACACACATCCACACACACATCCACACAGTCTCTCCCACTCTCATACTCTCTCCAGATTAGTGTTGTCACGCTACCAAAGTTGGGACCCACGGTACGATACCAGTGAAAGTATCACGGTTCTGAGTAGTATCAGGATACCACAGCAAAAATGAGGCAGATGTGCCTTTTGTCATTTATAAAAAGATAAATCACTTCTCTATAATACATCACTGAATAATACATCACTGATATTTCAATGGAATAAATTACTTATTGACTTATTCATACTTCAAAAACAGCATCAATAAGTGATTACCATAGGGGGGATCAAAATAAAATAAAAAAATAAAATAAAAAATCAACCAGCCACCCTCATCCCCTGACAAGTAAAAAACAGTCTCTAAAGTGCGGTGAGGTTTGTGGACCGTTACCTGGCACAAAAGAGAGAAATGTGAACGGCTCGTTTCTCCCTATGGCTGTTATTGGCCAGCGTGTGGACACTCACCCTCCTTTAATTAGACTTTGAACTTATCCCACAGTAGTGGCACCATGTCATGTACTGTGGTGTTTAAGTAGCAGCCTACTGCGGTCTACCGTTGGTACCAGTATACCGTGCAACACTACTCCACACACATCCACACACAGTCTCTCCCTCTCTCATACTCTCTCCACACATGCACACACACACACACACAAAGACACGCATTTCTTCCCTGACATTTTTTGTTGTGCGATATCACCACCACGCTGCAGTCGTGCATTCCTCCCAAACTCCACACCCTCTCACCTGCCCGTGCGCACTCCTCTCTCTCTCTCACTCGCTCCACTTAAGCCTGTTACATTTCTTAAAGGGCCATATGCACTCATAACAATAAATTGATTTTTTTTTGACGGAAGAGCTGCACGCTGATGGTTTTAATTCACCATCAGTGAAGGTGAAAGCTTTGTGGGGATTGGAATCACTGGCTACAGTTACATGATGGCTTCTCATTCGGAATGAAATAAATCTGAATGAAATCATTTGGAATTAAAGTTTTTCCAGGTAGTTTACATGGGAAATATTCATTCCGAATGAGGGTTTACATGGGAAATCAGTTCAATCACCTTTATTCAGGTCTGCGCAAGGTTTGGAGCAGGAAAGGTTTCTGATTGGATAGGGGGCGGGGCGGATGTTACGTGTTTACGTTTACCAGAAGAAAACACTGTAGTCCTCGCTCCGGATAACAAGATGCTTGACAACGCCGTTCTTAGTGCCTTTTTCGGGCTTGTTTTGCTTATATTCTTTAAGTAGCAGTACAACAACAACCTTGTTCTGCTAATGCTTCATCTGTTGAGGAGGAGAAGGGAGGTAGAAGGTCAAAGAAGGGAGATAGAAGACCATGCTGTGACGAATGGAAACCGGTGAGCGCAATGAGTCCGACTGCAGCCCATTGCTATGCGCACTATATACGTCATCGTGCCAGAAGGGCAAGGAAACGAGCATGCGCAGACAGACCAGAATGAACTTAAAGAGGAATGAGTGTATACATGCACACAAAATTCTTTCATTCGGAATGACGAACGGAATAAACCATCCCCTTTAATCGGATTTAATTTTCAATCGGAATGACCATTTTTCAAACGGAATGAGCATTTACATGACCACTTTTAATCAGAATGGCCTTTCTTTCCGATTAAAAGTGGAATTAAACTGTCCATGTAAATGTACTGACTGTCGCCTCTTAATCATCAGCTGGGAAAAAAGGCACTCCTGGTCATGTAAATGCGATGGGAGCCATTAAACCCACTGGTGTAAACAATAAACTAACTTAACTAACTAACTTACACATGTGACTCTGGTTCTGAAATTCCTGGATTCCTATATGAACTCAAACAGCCTATAATTGGGACAGGCGTCTATATGGGACAGGCCTTAATTGTTTTCATCCAAAACTCTTGCTCAGCAAACTTGGGAAATACTATTTATTTGTTAATTCAAATCAATATAAATATAATTTGTATAACTAGAAGTACTTCCCTGTGGTTGTCTGCCTCTGCATGCCAGAGTTTGAAGTTTCAAGTTTTCATTTATGTGTGTGAAAACATGGATGCTTCCCACACATCTTCCCCCCGGCAGCACAGAAGATATGTACAGTTTCAAGGTGGACACCCAAGATTAGAGTCACCAATTCAGTATCTGACCAAATGTCTCCCCTTCTGTTCCTGAATTATGACGTCACGTAATGGCCAGAAAAGTGTTTTTGAAGAACATAATGATGTCACAGTGAAGATGACCTTTGACCTTTTGGATATAAAATGTCATCACTTCATCATTTTATCCTGTTAGCTATTTGTGTGAAGTTTTGTCATAATTAGCACAAGAATTCTTGAGCTGTGGCCAAAAAAAATGTTTTGTGAGGTCACAAAACAGGCTGCTCGCCTGTCTTTTGCTATTGTGTACTTCCACATGACTCTTGTGTATTGTTGTGCCTGCTGCTATCTGTGCTACTATACTTCTGCTACTATGGTGTTCATGATGTGTACTGTCTGTGCTGCTATGCTTCTGCACCTTATTTGTCATTGTGTTGTGTGTCCAATATGGCTGTAGTGCATTGATGGACTGGATTCTGTTATGTGTTATGTCATTGTTACTTTTAATATATTCATCTTTCAGGTTTGTGGTTCTCTATAACACCTTGCCAAGGGATTGCAGTTGCGAATTAGTCGGCTGCCTAAAACTGGCACATTTATAGTAACACTGTTGATTAATGTGTACTGTCCTTTTGTAAATAAAATAAAACAAAAAAACTAAAAAAAACAACACTAAGAAATTCCCTCAAGGTGTTGGTGAGATATCGCATTCACTAGAATGAGACAGACAAGGTCACGGTGGGCTTTATAAATAAAACTGACTGACTGATTGATTGATTGATACTGTGGACAGGGGCATTTTATCAGTCCTGGATTTCAGGGTTTTTGCATCATGTACCTTTATTTATTTGATATTTGCTGGATTACTGGCTAGATTATTAACATATCTTATCATAGAGACTTCCCTACAAACACTGTTTCCACATAGCTATGTGTTTTTAGTCTAAAATTAAAAGGCATGGAGGAAAAATGTGATTGTGCCTCAAACATATATAAGTTTAATAATTGATGACAAGTTGGGTTTGGTTGCTTTTTACCATTTGTATCTTTAGAACTTTTAGAATAGTTGGAAAAACAAATTCAATCAAGTCAAATCAAAACATGAGCATAATGTGAGATGAGTTAAGCTTCAGTTCAAGTTAGACTGAGTGGTGGCTATTCATACCTGCCATATCTGCCTGTGGTCGCTGGTAAAGCATAGTGAACTCATCTGGGTAATTCTCCACCCAGTTCCAAAACGCCTGTAGACAGAGGACAGCATAAGTGGAACAAGGAGATGTATAAAGCTCAACTATTAATCATTTCTATCAGAGATTAGGAGTGCCCTGCCGGCACACAACTGCAGCAACTGATTTAAGATGAAAATGTCAGATCAAAGAGTGCCAATTACTGATGTAATGATCTCGTAAGATGGTAATGGTAATGGTAATGAAGTGGTAACACAATGTTCTCTTGTGTGCACAGAGCCTCTGTGACTGCCCCATGCCAAGAGTGTCTGAAGTGTGGCAAAGACACATTTGGTAGATTTGTGGGCTACCTTGACACACCTGTGGTGCACTTAGTCATGGGGTGGGATCAGAAAGAATGCACTATTGTAGGTGGATGCATTAGAGGCTGTGACAATCATGGCTTATGACATTCACTACTTTCACCATCTTTGATCACAGAGCTCTCCCTGCCATGACGCACTGACAGTTTGGGAATCCTATGGAGAGTTTTCCTCAGAGGAAACTTATTGTGGTCTGGGAATTGGGAAAGAAATTATATTTAAACTTTAGTTTGGAACCAACACAATCTGTATCACATCATGTTGCTCATCACAGCTACACATCTACCTGTATTACCTGTGGGAATTTTTACTACTCTCTCTGTCAGTCTCATCACTGGTGTTACAGCTGGGGTGTCTATGGCTCAGGAAGTAGAGCAGGTCGTCCACTAATTGGAAGATCAGCGATTTAATCCTCAGCTCCTCCTGTCCGCATGTCCAAGTACGGTTGGATAAAATACTGAACCCAAGATTGCTCCCGATGGTCGAGTAACGATGTGTGAAAGCATTTTGATTGAGTAGCAGGTGGTACCTTGTATGGTAGCCTCAGCCACCAGTATGTGAATGTGTGTTAATGGGTGAATGTGACTCTGGAGTGTACAAGCACTTTGTGTGGTCTGAAGACTAGAAGCATTCAGTATAGCTCTGAACAGCTGTGCCAGTCACTGTTAACCATGATAACAAGCTCTGCAAACAGAAAGCTTTCAGGAAATGTCCAGATGGTTCGGGACATCACAACATGAACACACATCTCCACAAATCTGCACTCTTAGACAGATGGAGTATTATTTTCTATCACGTAGTTTATCATAATAGAAATAAAAATAAATCTGTTTATATGATTAGATTGGACCAACACTATATCAACGTTAATTTTAATGTATCTCACCATATACATGTCCACATAGTTTTGTATGGTAGACAACAGCATTTGTTCTGCAATGTGTTTCAAGGACAGAAAATGAGATGCCCTGGTCTCCTTCATAAAATAACAAAAAAAAAAAAAAAAAAAAAGAATATGTAAAATAAAAAAAATGTTTAAACTGAATATCGGTGAATACAACAGAGCAGCCGCACACATCCAAAAAAATGAAAAAGGTGCAGGACTAAATGAATAAAACTGAAAAGACAAAAAAAGTCTGCACACTTCAGCTCCCTTTAGGTGCATTTATTCCACCAACCTGGAGTGACGTTTCGGGCCACAGGTGCCCTTCTTCAAACTGAGAAATAGAGCTATAGGACGCCATTTTAAAGCTCCAAACAGGTCACATGACCAATAAGACCATGACAATACAAAATAGAAAAAATATATAACACTATACACAGCACAAAAGAAACAAAAATCAGGCTGTGAGGCCATCATACTCAGTTGGCTAAATGTATAGAGGCGTCTCTATGCAATATTCAATATTTAAGATGACAGAAAGATACATTTTTAAAAAACCCCAGTTATATTTATATATATACACACACGTGTACATATATACACACATGTGTACATATATATACACACGTGTACATATATATATACAGTCATGGAAAAAATTATTAGACCACCCTTGTTTTCTTCAATTTCTTGTTAATTTTAATGCCTGGCTCAACTAAAGGTACATTTGTTTGGACAATTATAATGATAACAACAAAAATAGCTCATGAGAGTTTAATTTAAGAACTAAGAACTATTCATTTTCCATGGTTTTCTTGATAATAACCAAAATTACTTAAATTCTTACATCAATAGCTATGGCATTGTACCGCCAAAAACACTACTTTTAAGCATTCCATGTTTTCTTTTCTGTTTGCTTTAAACACATGATACACACAAGAGTTAATACTTGATTGCATAACCATTGTTTTTGATGACTGCAGCCATGCGTCTTGGCATGCTCTCCACCAGCTTCTGACATTGTTCTGCTGTCACAGCAGCCCATTCCTGTTGGACAAATTCAAACAAATTTTCTTTGTTTTTGGGCTTGTGGTTCTCCATTTTGAGTTTGATGATTTTCCACAGGTTTTCAATTGGATTAAGATCTGGTGATTGAGCAGGCCAAGGCATGGTGCGAATGTTGTGGTTCTCCATCCAGGCTTTAACTGACCTTGCCGTGTGGCAAGGGGCATTGTCTTGTTGGAAAATCCAGTCATTCGGCAGGAAAGAGTTTTCCAGCTGATGAAAGAAGACTGTTTTCAAGGGTAGTCCTGTACATGACCTGGTTCATTCGGCCTTCACACAATTGCATTTGCCCTGTTCCACTCAGACTGAAACAACCCAGATCATGACTGATCCACCCCCATGTTTTACTGTAGGGGCAAGACAGTCTGGGTTGTAAGCTTCTCCAGGCTTCCTCCTAACCAGTAAGTTGGCTGGAGTGGGCATCAATTCAAAATTGGATTCATCACTGAAGAGAACCTTAGCCCAATCATCAACAGTCCAATCCTTGTGGTCTCGAGCAAAGAGTAACCGGGCCTTCCTCTGCCTTTCATTGATGAAGGGCTTCTTGCGTGCTCTGTGTGACTTCAAACCAGCTTCAACAAGTCGGTTTCGAACTGTCCTTGCCGAACAAGTCACATTTCTCGACAGTGCCCACTCATTTTTAAGGTCCCTGGAGGTCTGACGACGATTCCTGACACAGGAACGGATGAGTGCACGGTCATCTCGTGGGGTAGAAAGACGTTTCCTGCCACGGCCAGGTAGCAATTTGGTAGTGCCATGTTCAGCTTGTTTTTTTTTGTTGTAATGAACGGCTGTCTTGGAGATCTTCAGTTTTTTCGCTACCTGTCTCTCACTCATGCCAATTTCCAGCAGTGCCAAGATGGCTGCCTTTGTGGCTTCACATAATTCTTTTGTTTTAGGCATTATGTGAGAGCTGACAACTTCTGAGTTGTGCTACGGCTTGAATGTAAGCAGGAAACCACTCTAGGCCTTTGCATGTGCAGTGCTGCTTGTGACATGAAATGGCCTCTTATATACCCTGGGAATCAATTAAGCTTAAGAATGTCAAATAGGACATAAAGTATTATGTGACCAGCTGCATTTTTTGTTGTGTTCATTGTATTATACGTTTAGTGGTACCAGATATTAGAATGAACAAGAAATTGAAGACAACAAGGGTGGTCTAATAATTTTTTCCATGACTGTATATATAATATATTTACACACATATATATACAGACTGTATATATATATATATATATATATATATATACATATACATATATATATACACATATATATACAGTCATGGAAAAAATTATTAGACCACCCTTGTTGTCTTCAATTTCTTGTTCATTCTAATATCTGGTACCACTAAACGTATAATACAATGAACACAACAAAAAATGCAGCTGGTCACATAATACTTTATGTCCTATTTGACATTCTTAAGCTTAATTGATTCCCAGGGTATATAAGAGGCCATTTCATGTCACAAGCAGCACTGCACATGCAAAGGCCTAGAGTGGTTTCCTGCTTACATTCAAGCCGTAGCACAACTCAGAAGTTGTCAGCTCTCACATAATGCCTAAAACAAAAGAATTATGTGAAGCCACAAAGGCAGCCATCTTGGCACTGCTGGAAATTGGCATGAGTGAGAGACAGGTAGCGAAAAAACTGAAGATCTCCAAGACAGCCGTTCATTACAACAAAAAAAACAAGCTGAACATGGCACTACCAAATTGCTACCTGGCCGTGGCAGGAAACGTCTTTCTACCCCACGAGATGACCGTGCACTCATCCGTTCCTGTGTCAGGAATCGTCGTCAGACCTCCAGGGACCTTAAAAATGAGTGGGCACTGTCGAGAAATGTGACTTGTTCGGCAAGGACAGTTCGAAACCGACTTGTTGAAGCTGGTTTGAAGTCACACAGAGCACGCAAGAAGCCCTTCATCAATGAAAGGCAGAGGAAGGCCGGTTACTCTTTGCTCGAGACCACAAGGATTGGACTGTTGATGATTGGGCTAAGGTTCTCTTCAGTGATGAATCCAATTTTGAATTGATGCCCACTCCAGCCAACTTACTGGTTAGGAGGAAGCCTGGAGAAGCTTACAACCCAGACTGTCTTGCCCCTACAGTAAAACATGGGGGTGGATCAGTCATGATCTGGGGTTGTTTCAGTCTGAGTGGAACAGGGCAAATGCAATTGTGTGAAGGCCGAATGAACCAGGTCATGTACAGGACTACCCTTGAAAACAGTCTTCTTTCATCAGCTGGAAAACTCTTTCCTGCCTCGAATGACTGGATTTTCCAACAAGACAATGCCCCTTGCCACACGGCAAGGTCAGTTAAAGCCTGGATGGAGAACCACAACATTCGCACCATGCCTTGGCCTGCTCAATCACCAGATCTTAATCCAATTGAAAACCTGTGGAAAATCATCAAACTCAAAATGGAGAACCACAAGCCCAAAAACAAAGAAAATTTGTTTGAATTTGTCCAACAGGAATGGGCTGCTGTGACAGCAGAACAATGTCAGAAGCTGGTGGAGAGCATGCCAAGACGCATGGCTGCAGTCATCAAAAACAATGGTTATGCAATCAAGTATTAACTCTTGTGTGTATCATGTGTTTAAAGCAAACAGAAAAGAAAACATGGAATGCTTAAAAGTAGTGTTTTTGGCGGTACAATGCCATAGCTATTGATGTAAGAATTTAAGTAATTTTGGTTATTATCAAGAAAACCATGGAAAATGAATAGTTCTTAGTTCTTAAATTAAACTCTCATGAGCTATTTTTGTTGTTATCATTATAATTGTCCAAACAAATGTACCTTTAGTTGAGCCAGGCATTAAAATTAACAAGAAATTGAAGAAAACAAGGGTGGTCTAATAATTTTTTCCATGACTGTATATACACACACACACATATATATATATATATATATATATATATATATATATATATATATATATATATATATATACATATATATATATATATACATATATATATACATATATATATATTATATATATATATATATATATATATATATATATATATATATATATATATATATACACACATACATACATACATACATATATACACACATACATACATACATATATATATATACATATATATATATATATATATATATATATATATATATATATATAAACGCAACACTTTTTTTTGTTTTTGCTCCCATTTTTCATGTGCTGAACTCACACATCTAAAACATTGTCTATACACACATAAGACCATTTCTCACAAATATTGTTCACAAATCTGTCTAAATCTGTGTTAGTGAGCACTTCTCCTTTGCCGATATAATCCATCCCACCTCACAGGTGTGGCATATCAAGATGCTGATTAGACTGCATGTTTATTGCACAGGTGTGCCTTAGGCTGGCCGCAATAAAAGGCCACTCTGAAATGTGCAGTTTTGCTTTTTTGGGGGGGTCAGAAAACCAGTCAGTATCTGGTGTGATCACCATTTGCCTCACGCAATGCGACACATCTCCTTCGCACAGAGTTGATCAGGTTGCTGATTATGATTGTGATTTTTCCTGAGTGAGGATGGTTAAAGGTGTGTGTTTTGTATGTGGAGTTGCATTGTTGACAGTTTCTGCAACGGTAGTTTCCAGGACGGAGCTGAGTGAGAAAATGTCAAGGGGTTGAGGGGGGTCGGTCCGACCTCAACAGCATGTTGTGGAGGTTGAGGGGTCTTTTATAAACCACTCGAGGGGGGTCTCTGAAACTGCCCTGTAATGAAGGGTCCGTGTTGAGAATGTGCCAGTGTTGTTTAAACTGAATATCGGGTCATTACCGCCCAGTTTGGTGTAGAGGTCTGTACAGTTATAGTGAGGCAGCCTGGTGTCCTTTTCAGCCAATAGCAGTGATGGTAAACACTGTGAACAGCTGTGTGTATCAGCACTGCATTCTTGGACACCACCTCTCAGACGCTATGGATTCATCAAAGATCAATCCTGCTGCCTTCACATGATGCAGATATTTCATGAACTGAATAAGTACAGTATAAAGTAGCTGCAGACAGCAGATACTGTAAGATTCAGCCACATCAATTCATAGATCAATGCAGAGGGATTTACTGACTTTCCTGGTTTAAAAACTTTAAACATTATTTTCTGTGCAGATTCTGGTTGGAGAGTGTTTCACGGAAGTAATACAATACACTATTTTTCATTGCTGCTGCAGGCCTAAACTGTAGCTATTAGTGCAGCCCCACTAATAACAGATGGATCCTAAGTCATTTTGTGTGTGAAACCTGGCCTGAGATCACTCAGTACATGTGTGTACATCAAACATGTTTTGATTCATTACTCTACACATCAACAGGTGTCATGAACAGTTCACACAGCTCCACAAAACTCTCCACATTATTCCCAAGCTGTCAGTGTGTCATGATGGGGAGACCTCTGTGATTAAAGGAGGTGAAAGTAGTGAATTTGATCAGCCATGATTGTCACAGCCTCTAACGCATCAACCTATAATAATGCATTCTTTCAGATTCTACCCCATGCCCAAGTGCACCACAGGTGCACCACAAGTCTACCAAAAATCTACCAAATGTGTGTTTAGCACATTCCTGACACTCTTGCAGGGCACACGTGACTGTGATCTGGCCAACATTGATGGTGCTTCTCAAAGTCAAGAAAGTATACTTGGACGGCTGCATTTCAAGGAGGCTACATCATCAAATCCCGCCTCCAGATCCTTCAAATTATTCAGAGGACTGAGTTCCTCCTTCAGAGAATTTTCAAAGATGCATGTGTGTATCCCAGAGATATTGGATAAAGGAGAAACACCACGGTAGGCTTATCCAGTGTTAAGAAAACGGTTACTCTTCCTGTTTCCAAAGTGGGCGTGGTTAGCTCCCTCAACCCTAAGCTAACTGTGATCTTGCGTCTGAACTTACAGCCTGTTTATCAAGATCACGAGATCTCGCTTGAACTACCCACAATTCTTTGCATATGATTCACTGGAATTGTAGGCGGGGCCTCTTCAATGGCATATCTGAGCACTCACTGGCCAGTTCCAATGTGTGTTCACCGAATGCTAGGAAGAAGTCTTGCCTAGCCTCTGTAGTCCCCAACTTCGATGGACCCATCCTACAAAGGAAGTATCCTCGACTTTGAGAAGCACTGCATATTACCACTTCATTACAAATAGCATCCGATGCGATCAATAATATCAATACTCCTTGTTTTTTTCAAGGTAACAAAATAACTTGTGATCTTTAGATAACGGCATTAAAAATAATAATTGTAAGCTCGGCTACCCTCTGTTGTGTATGAGTGGGCCAACTGACTCACTTGACATTTCTCTGCTAACAAGTGTTAACAACTGCTCAATTATTTGTTGGCATCATAGGTATTCACTGACAAAGGGCATATCAATAAGTGAACATATTGTTTCTGTGCTCTCCTAAGTTTTCTAAGGGCTATTCAAATGTGAGGTAATAGTTTGGGACAGAAACAAGATGGTAGAAGTACCTTCTCTAAACTGTTGATGACTGCTAGCTGGGCAGGCTTCTTGAGAGCTCTAAACTTCAAAACAGTTTCTGGAAGAAAACATACAACATAATTAACAAACATCATAAACAGTGGTTCAACCTCTACAGGGCACCATCCTAACTTTTACACAGGTAGCACTGGCGCTACCAACTTTTTCAGTTGATCACAACAGCACATCATCTGGTCACCCCCTTTTTTCTGATATGATCATTTACATCTTTATTTTTTTTACATTTTGGGGTTTTTAGCATGCCAAAAATAAAGCCAAATATTAATTAGTTTGAAAATCACTGATTTGCATTTGTTACAGCCTCTCTGTTCCAAAACATAGCTCATGTGTACTTGTTTCATTTCTGCTCCATGTGAGAGTCTTCACTGCATTTGTTGTCATTTATAGACTCCTCTTTGAAGAATAAAGATATTTCATACACCAGACGTTTGTAACACCAACCTGCTATCATTCTGCCGTCACTGTTAGTAAAGACCATTTTGGTTGCAGCCTGAATCCCTGTCCCATCTCAATTCATGTTTTCTCAGGCATTGTTACAATCCATGAGAACAAGTGGCCTACACCTCATACCAGCTCAGAAAAATACAACAGTTACATCTAAATGTGAGACAACTTGTAATATATAACTTCCTTGACACTCTTACACTCCATGAGGACGCCGGTGTCTGTGGCCAACATTCCTGTCAGTCAGAGGCTGTATTCTCTGTAGCCTGTAATAGTGCTTTGATATGAAATAGAAAACCTAAGAAATCACTGGTAGCAATCATGTCATGCTAGCTTGTCTAGAATGGAGCGAAATTACATTCCAATCATAGAGATAAAATGAGAGAAGAACATACACTGCCATTCAAATCGACATGGCGGGATGGTCAGAACAGTGGCTATTTTTATGTGTACCGTTGCCACTGCAACCGTTGTAGCAGGCTAACTGCCATATAAACTTCGCTAAAAACAAACCAACTTGTGGCAAGTCTTGAACTAGCAGAGGTGAGGTTTTGCAGTAATGACCAAATGAGCAGTGAAGTAGTAACATCACATTTTCAAATTAGCAATTCCTTACCGTTATAATGTCAACATAAATTTTATTTATCAATTTCTTTTGTTGGTATGAATTTCATATTTCTTGAAACATGATGTAACATTACTGTGGCTACCCCTGAAAAATGAGTGAGATTCGATAATCAGTGGACAGCTGCTCAGCGGACAGCTGAGAGGCATAAGCTGCATTTTTACCTCTTTTTAACTCTTTCGGTATAGTACCCTTAGAGCCATATGTAACCTCCACAGCCATATATCTAAACTGTAGATCTGTTTTGTGTTTCCAGCATAGACAGTACTGTTATTATGTAGAACAAGTTGATACCAGATGATAATAGCTGCGTCACTGCTTTATCCAGCTCTTGCTGTCTTAGCTCTTCACCGACGATGCAGAGGAACGTCTGCACAGCAGGGATAAACAGCGTTTGGAGCTACAATATTTTTTACATCTAACTTTTCAATGTAACTATTATTATTATTTCGACCAAACCAAAGTGGGTGATGGTTGGAACAGTGGTCTAAATTACTATATAACTAACAAAACGAACTGAGACAATTTTAGTGAGTTTTATTTTGTTTCTGTCAAGTTTGAATGAAGCGTGTTTCACAATGGGTTAACAAGGCATTTGCGCTAATGTTAGTGTTAGTGGGGTGAAAGAGAAAAACTTGGGTTGGTGTACAGTTGTATTTTTCAGTTTAATAAGGAAAACAGATGTGAGAATAGGCCAAAATAGAGCTCTCAAATAGGGATGCTGCGAGCCAACTGTTTTACTTTCGATCCCATACCGATACCACAGCCCTAGTACCGATCCGATACTGATACCGATCCGATACCAGCGCATATTTCTATCTTTCTGTTCTGACCAACAGGTTTACATTTTTTAGTACTTATTTTGTAATGTGGAATAATAGAAAAGGCTTGATCACGTGCTTTTACTCAAAATGAGAATAACATACTTCTCGAGATGAATAGTCAATAACAGTAGGTTATTATGACAAAACTTGAGCCATTTATTAGATATTTAAAATTTTAACATAAAATAGGCAGTAGCAAATTTAAAAGAAGGCTTTGTTTGACATCTGTTACATTAATAAAAAAGTCATAACTTGCTTATCTCTACTGTCAGTGGCAGCCTGGTGCTGCTGTTGTGTGTGAAACATAGAACTGCAGGGACCAAAGTTTGCAAATACAGACCCACTCTCCTCTCTTCTTCATGTGTTACAATGAAGTGCTGGATGGAAAAGCTAGAGCGGATTTGTATCGCACTTTTCCCCTGCAGTGCGATCTGATCCGATACACGTTTTTTGGCTGGATCACAGAATATTTTCGATCCGCGATCCGGATCACAGCATCCCTACTCTCAAACTAGTGCATGTGACTTGTTGTCACCATAACAACTAACAACAATCACCATATTCTTTTTAACTAGTCAAATGACAACAGCAAACAGTTCAATGTCTTCTCGACTCATTTTATTTCTATGGTTTCAAATTCAGGTTAAGTTTTGGCGAGGGGAAAAACTAGCAACACACACACCCACTTAATGCCAGTCCAAGGCAGTTTTGGGCAAAAACCATGCAGTTTTTCACATGCAGTACAAATGTGTTATTTTCGCTAATTGCATTTGAATATTTCTGCATACTGGGGTCCCTAGACAGTCTTGGAATTGTATAAATTTGGTCTGACTGAAGAGCTGAGAGTTTTGTGTATTTAATGAGCCCAGTTTTATTCACGTTTGTCGCCATAGCAGCCATTTTATTGCAGTGAGACCATTTTTTGAAATGGACATCACTGTATAAATGACCTATAGTGACCTATAGGATAACCACAGCCTCATGAAACTTAACAAGCACAACCCAGAGACCTCAGGCATTTAGAGGATTTGGCATGGATTTTCCTATTGTGTCCCTAAAGGTCTTGGTGAGATCATGCGTTTTGCTTTGGAGGGATTTTTGACCATTCTATCAGTTTTTGAGTGGTTGGAAAGTTTGAAGTTAGCACCAAAACTATTTAACAAATTGTATCAACCCAAAAAACAGCAGCAACAATTTAACATAATTGAGCAAAGGAATGGTAATCAAATACTTCCATTGTGACAATCTAAGACCCTACACAATCTAAACTCTAACTCTAAATTAGAATAGGTGTCTAACCAAAACACAATGTGCGCTATATGTTTTTGACTATGAAAAACCTGACCCACAGTACCGAGCTGTATATTAAATTCATCTTCATGTTCCCTGCCTTCAGTGGATTTATACACCTATATGTGGCATATACTGTTAACATGCTGTCTCCCATTAAAGACCCCCCCCCACCCCAAAGACAAAAAATCAGGTCTATGGGAGGGAGGGTGGAGTGGAAGAGTTAATAAGTTCTGACAAAGATAATGTAAAGCTGTATAAATGTTAGAGGCTAACCTTGTAGCAGCCTCTTCAGCTTGGAGCAGTCCACATTAATATACTGCATCAGCTCTATGTCATGAACATCCACATTGTCCTCGGAGCACACCGTCAGCTCCTGTAGCCTGAGGAGACACACCAAAGCACAAATATTTACAACGGAGAAATTGACATATTCCCTCAAAATACAACAAGATAAATTAACCAATATATGGTCATGATGGTTTTACTTTATTAAACCTCAAAGACAAGACATTACATGAGACGCCTGTCGCCTGATTTGAATACTACCATTACATCCCCTGTTCTGTAATGTTTGGCACCAACAATTAATGACTGTGAAATATGGCCCCTGGGAAAGGAACTCAGTACATTTCCATTTGGAAATTTTCTTAGATTTTTTTTATGTTTGCAAATAAAATAACTACTTACAAGTTCAAGTGTATTTTTTTCGCATTTCCACTGTTATTTCTTTTAATGAATACCTTTTTCTGGACCTAATTCATCCAAGTGGGACTTTAAGACAGTAAATCTTGAGCAGCATTTACATATTTTACAACAAATATACATAATCATATTAGAGGTATACACCACTGGTCAAGCAGATATCATCACAGATTTCAGAGAAATGTTACTTGTAGTCATTCTTAAGAAGAGCACATACTGCTCCAGCAACCTGTCCTGGTGACACACTGGGTAAGTGAGCTACCTGGTGGAGATGCGGCTGAAGACAGCGTTGAAGTTGTTGCAGCTCAGAGAGAAGAGGACAGCTGAAGCAGAGGCCCGAAGCTCAGCGGCATGCTGGTGGCCCTCACGGTACGTATGGATGAAATGGCAGATCTCCGGCAGCAGCTGTTTGACCAGCATGGTCTCATCCAGACGTAAGCAGTCCTTGGATTGCTGAAGGGAGGACATAGAGGATATAGACATCCAGGACAAAGATCACTGATGTAAGCCTATATGTTGAAACAGAGGGGACTATGAGTCACCACTCACAGCAATAGGTTCATTTTTGTTACTGAATTGCCCACTGAAGCAATGTGACACATGGTATATCAGTTTATAAAATGGATGGCTCAAATCAAGCAATGTGGTAAATTATTAGCTGCGATACAATAAGCGCTACTATACTGCTGTTCACTGAGGGTATGACTACAGAACTGGATGGACTTTGGAGTTATCAATGGTTACAGTGAAACTGTGCAGTTTAGCCAGAGTAGATTTGGTACCCACAAGGAGAACCTCAGTTTTCTCAATGTTACGTTTGAGGAATTTGTATGCCAAGACTTAATATCCAGTAAGCAGTAAGAAAGGGATTTAGGAGGACGTTATGTGAAATGGTATCGAAAGCTGCACTTCAATCAAGAAGGACAAGAATAGTTAAAAGCCCAGAGTCAGCTGCCACTATAAGTGTGAAAGTTGGGTGCGTTTATGGCGCGTAGAGTTTATCCACATGGTGGGGGAGAGATAGACAGCAGTGCAGAACCAGCGACAACCACAGTCACCACCCCCACTGCAAAAAGCAACAAAACCGCCTATTCCGTGCAAAAAATGTACAGCTGATGAAAATAAATACTGAATGAAATACCGTTCATTCAGGTAACTCAGGCAAAGGCTGTACAGAAGCAACAGTCACTGGAGAATAGGCTACTCATTTCGAGGGATAGAGACATTCCCTCGAGACAGCAACAAGGCCGAAAAGATTAAAGAGAGGGTGTATTATTTTAGACCTATTTACTTGTTTTGTAGAAAATAAATTAACATAAAGAAACACACTTAATGCACTGCAGAGCTTTTCAATTGTCAGGCATATGCAAAGGGTTGCAAGCCAGAGTCACCGCTGCAGCAAGGCATCACCTGTAAATATTCACTGGCACTATCCACTATGCTACCAACGCCCCTCATAAATACTTTGTAGGGGTTTTTTTGTTGATCACTATGTAATAGCTTATTAACAACATATTGTTCTCTAATCATTGAATAATGAATTCAGATCAGAATCAGAACTGAATATTTTAAATATAAATGTTTTTTCTAGAGCAGCAGCAGAAGTGTTTACAACAGCAAAGTCAAAAACCTAATAATACTTAACTGGAAACAAATCTAAAATGAAAAATAAATCACATTCCTGTCATCACAACACTGAGTGAAGTTTAGAGAGAATGAAGCACACACTGACAACAGCGAGTATCAGTTATTCCTCCTGTCCTCTGACTCCCTCTGCTGCTGATGTGACTGATCATCTGCAAGTAGGCTACTGCTGGTAAATTTTAAGGCAAGTGGCAAATAGACTTGCACCGATTACAATTTTTTGGGTCGATACCGATTTCCCATTTGCAGAGTGTTTGGATGGCCAATTCCGATTTAATTTTTTTCAAAACACTTTACCGCACCCAAGATATTGCAATATTTTCTATCTTTGCTTTATTATAACATTTTAACCAAGATACAACCAGCTTTTTCAAAAAAAGTGACACAGGTTAAAAAATGTTTCCTTTTTTGCTCAAATATAACTTCAGGTACAATATTAAAATAAATAAGGAAAAAAGGCATACACAAATAAAAAGTATAGATAAATAAAATAATATTTCTTGGTGTATAGCATTTGTGGGTAATTTCTTGAATTGCCAAAAAAGTAAAAAATATTTCCTGTGGAAAATTCGGGACTTCGGGACATGCCCGCTAGTTGCGCGCGGACACGTGGCTTGTCGGTTTCAAGTGGCACAGTGCAGCAGTGAGAACTCCGCAGTTAAAGGCGCCGTATGTAAGAATGTGGCCAAAACGGTTATTGCACTGAAATTCAAAATACTGCAGAGTTGTGTCTGCCCCCCCTCCCCTACAGATTCAAGGTTGCTGGACAGCGGTACACTGGAGACTGATATGTTTGCCCACGGGTGGGTCCCGTGGCAGGGCCACGTCGTCGTGTCCTTGATCTTCGGTTTTCCAGTGGACCATGCAGTGGAGGAGGAGCCAGCTGCTAATGCTATGTACCGAGACACTGCTAATGCTGCTTGCCGTGCTGCTAAAGTTTGTTTCTCAAAAAAATCAGTCGGGTCGATGACCCACCTGCACATGGGCTACATTGTAGTGTCCTGTAGTGTGAGCCAGGCTTAAGGGACTGTTCTTTAGTTGTCAGGGGAGGAGGGTGGCTGGTTGATTTTTGGTTGATTTAATTTTATTTATTTATTTTATTTCGATCCACGCTATGTTAATCAGTTGGTGCAGTTTCACTTAAGTAAAAAAAAAAAAAAGACTGAACAACTTTCACTTGTATTGGAGTAATATTTGACCAAGAGTATCTTTACTTTCACTCAAGTCATGTCGTTGAATACTTTGTCCACCACTGGTCAGACATTCATGTTTATATAGGGCAGGCCCTTCTGTTGCAGTCTGGTCGAGCTAAAATCTTATGTCTCAACTGTCCAAAAGGAGACTGAAGTCAGTGGTTCATGTAAAATTCCTTAATGAAAGATTCTTTTTGCACTGTAGTAAGAATATTACAGAATTTATTAACCCAAATATTACACTTAACTGTTGAAACAGTTATTCATATTTTAGCATACATTATTACTAATATTAGTGCACACTATTAAAATATTGGTTGAGAATCGCATACATGACCCAAATGACATGCTAAATAATACTGATAGCAAATATTTGGTTGGCTGGCAAAATATCTGCCTGGCTGGTAAAAAAATTTCACTTATATACATACTTATGCTTATTCCAGGTGGAAAGAACTCCTGAGGATTTTATAAGGGATGCAGAGGTTACCTGCTTTCTGCGAGACAGGTAATTCAATCAATATTTTAAAATCATTTTGGCTTCATGTTTGCAACCACTTTTCCCTCTCATCTAAGTTCGAGTGACGGCTACATTTACGTTATCCCAGAGCTACAGCTAAATGGTTAGCCTAGCCTACACCCTAATCTGTTGATTCCTCTCGCGCTGCTGCCTCTCCTCCTCCTCTTCTCTGGGTAGCCGAGACACATCTCTTCGCCTGGCCGTTCCTGCACCGCCTCTACCCCCTCGCCCCTTTCCTCTCCCTGGTCTTCCTCCTCTCCCTCTTCCTCCTCTCCCTGTGTCCTGTGGAAGAACACTCTGGAAACGCATATATTATACTCGTACCAACCTATATTTGCCGCAGTGTGCCGTGACTATCACATAAAACGTGTTATTTTAGCATTACTGTGCTAATGCTTGTGTTACCAAAACAATTAGAAATAAAACAGTCCTAATATATATATCTCACAGATAACCTATATCGTAACATGGTTTAGATTACTAAATAAATATTCACCTTGTCACTAGATACTCCTGAAAAACCCTGCTGTCTGCGCAAGGCTTTTTGTCCTATAAGGCCACCATCACTTACCCGATGGGAGGGGTGAGTGAGTGAGCGCGAGTGAGTGCTGCAATCTATAATTTGACCACTGATGTCACTGTTACTCACCATTTTTACACACTGAGGCTTTAAGACAGGCAGCTGCTAGTGCTGAGGACCTGAAAGACGCTGCTTAAGGTTTCTTTCTCCTTGATGAGTCGTGGACTGTTATGACTCAAACTGTGCTTCCTGAAAGTTTCAGGCATTTCTACTGGCCTAAGATGCACAAAGATATGGTTTCGTACTGCCGTAGCTGTCACGCTTGTCAGGTTGTTAGCAAGCCCAACCAGACAATTCCAGTTGCTCCTCTCTGCCCTCTACCTATCATGGAGGAACCCTTTTCCAGAGTACTGATTGATTGTGTTGGCCCTCTGCCAATAACCAAGAAATGGAATGACTATCTCCTGACCATTATGGATGTTTCCACCAGCTGGAAACATCCATAATAGGCCCGTTTCCACTGAAGAAGTTCCTGGTACTATTTGGGGGACAGGAACTACTACAGGAACGTCCTCTCATTCGGCCCTCTCAACCGCCGTGTCTCCACTGAGAGAGCGAAGTACGAGGAAGGTTCCTGTAAAGTTACGGGCTCTGGATGTGACGTAATCGTTGCTCGACTATTTTGACCGGGGCGACGTAGGTTAGATAGCGGTGTCTGTAATAATTCACTAAATGGCCCGTGAAAAAAAAATGTCTTAGTTACAACATGATTGAGCTAACTGGAGTAGTTTCATGTCGTATCCGACAACGGAGGCTTTTAACAGATGACGTCCTGATGTTAGCTTGCTGCTGCTGTTTGCCGTCCCTGTCAGCTGATGCTTTCTAGACATCGTGATTTCCCAAAACTGAATAAATACCACACATATCAACACAAAACTGCTTTGCTAGCTCAATCATGTTTTAACTAAGATATCCGCTGGAAAGAATATTTTTTCCACGGGCCATTTAGTGAGTTTTTTTTACATGGCGGCGAAAGCTATATGAACATGCTAACCTTCGTCTGCTGAGTTTTAATAATGCCAGCTATTTTGTTGCTTTCTGTTGTCGTCACATCCCGTCTTTAGTATATCCAATCAGCACCAAGTAAACCCCAAGCCCCAGCCAGGAGTCTTTCGGGGCCGTTCTGAGTACCTACCCCGAAGCAGGGACTTCTTTAGCCCCTGTAAAAGTTCCGGAACTCTGTCCTTCGGGGGTGGTTCCTGCGGTGGAGACACGCACCAACGGCCCCAGCCCCGTAAATCTACCCCGAAGTTCCTGCGGTGGAAACGGGCCTAATGACCGGCTGCATACAGCATGTGATTTGGCCAGGAGTAATCTAGAAGCAGCTAAGGGAAATATGAAGGCTCAGCATGACAGGAAGGTGGTGAAGCGTACCTTTAAGGCAGGAGACCAGGTTTAGTTCTGTTGCCCATGGGTGGAGACAAGCTGTGGGTGAATTTCTAAGGACCCTATAAGGTGGTCAAGAAAGTGGGTCATTGCAATTTTGTCACTGAGACACCCAATCGGACTATGTGACTATGTCACATCAATCTCATGAAGCCATATTTTGCTCGTGATGCTTTGTCTATTGTGTGCGTAACATCTCAAGTTGCTGAGGAAGGGGAGGAGAGTGAAGATGATAAGATTAGGTCAGTTGAGCCAGTTACCGCTAGGCTTAAGAACTCCAGCGCCTTGGCTAAACTCAGAGACTCACTGAGTCATCTCACCACAGAGCAAAGGGAAGGTTGTATTGCATCTTGTGGACCAGTGTAGTTCTCTGTTTAAAGATACCCCTTGCTTAAAAAACTTAATAACCCACGTACACACTGGCGAGGCAACCCCCATTAAACAACATCCATGCAGCACCATCAATTTCATTTTATCAATTCGCTGCACAGTTCAAATTCCTTCTGAAGTGGTTTATTGATGATGCCAACTCTACCTGGCTTAGCTGTGAATCAGCCTCGTTAGGAAAGATTCCCTTGCAGAATATATTATATATACACTGCTCAAAAATAAAAGGAACACTTAAACAACACAATGTAACTCCAAGTCAATCACACTTCTGTGAAATCAAACTGTCCACTTAAGAAGCAACACTGATTGACAATCAATTTCATATGCTGTTGTGCAAATGGAATAGACAACAGGTGGAAATCATAGGCAATTAGCAAGACACCCCCGATAAAGGAGTGGTTCTGCAGGTGGTGACCACAGACCACTTCTCAGTTTCTACGCTTTCTGGCTGATGTTTTGGTCACTTTTGAATGCTGGCGGTGCTTTCACTCTAGTGGAAGCATGAGACGGAGTCTACAACCCACACAAGTGGCTCAGGTAGTGCAGCTCATCCAGGATGGCACATCAATGCGAGCTGTGGCAAGAAGGTTTGCTGTGTCTGTCAGCGTAGTGTCCAGAGCATGGAGGCGCTACCAGGAGACAGGCCAGTACATCAGGAGACGTGGAGGAGGCCGTAGGAGGGCAACAACCCAGCAGCAGGACCGCTACCTCCACCTTTGTGCAAGGAGGAACAGGAGGAGCACTGCCAGAGCCCTGCAAAATGACCCCCAGCAGGCCACAAATGTGCATGTGTCTGCTCAAACGGTCAAAAACAGACTCCATGAGGGTGGTATGAGGGTCCGACGTCCACAGGTGGGGGTTGTGCTTACAGCCCAACACCGTGCAGGACGTCTGGCATTTGCCAGAGAACACCAAGATTGGCAAATTTGCCACTGGCGCCCTGTGCTCTTCACAGATGAAAGCAGGTTCACACTGAGCACATGTGACAGACGTGACAGAGTCTGGAGACGCCGCGGAGAAGGTTCTGCTGCCTGCAACAACCTCCAGCATGACCGGTTTGACAGTGGGTCAGTAATGGTGTGGGGTGGCATTTTCTTTGCCGCACAACTGGCACAGAAACCATTCTATGCATGCACAACAGATCTGTGGACAAGCAGAGCTGTAGACATCTACATGGCTGTCACTATTCAGTTCATCAGTACATCATGGGATGCAGTCTTGGTGTTTGGGGTGCACAGCACTGTATTCTTACCACACAGCAGAGAGCCTGACAGAAGCCCTGGAACAAATGGTTACTAAAACATAGGCACTGGACATGTCCCAAATGGCTGGGATTACAACAGACAATGCCAGCAACAACTGTAATGCCTTTGGAGACCTCAGGTGGATCCCATGTTTTGGACATAACCTAAATCTTACTTTAAATAAAGCCACAGATATCGACAGAGCTTTAGCATCTCTGTCCAGGCTGCATAGAACGGTCTCAGCCTTCAATAGGTCAAACTTGGCGGAGGACCGCAAATATTATCACCTGATGCCCAAAGACGCAGACATCACCACCCTAGAAAGAGTGAGGGATGTTCTAGCTCCTCTTAGTACCTTCACAGATGCTCTGTGTGGAGAAAAAGACCCAACTATCTCTTCTGTCCTGCCTTTGCTGTGGAAAATCTATTCCTGTCTAGATCAGGATTCTGACTCCATACTAACATCTGACATGAAAAAAGATCTAAGAGATGACATGAAGAAGACATATGAAGTTCCTAGGTTCCAACTTGTCCTCAACACAGCAACATACCTTGATCCAAGGTTTAAGATGACCTTTGTGGCCATGGAAAAGGAAGTGAAGGATGAGCTCCTTCAGGAAGTTCTCACAGCTGACCTCTCTGCTACAGGAGAACATGGAGCAGAACCTGACCAGGGGGAGCAAGACAGTGCAGGGGCACAACAACCAGTGGGGAAGAAGAAGAAAACAGACGTAAAAAGCTTTCTGTCCAGCATAGTGTTGGAGAAGAGGGGGGCCACAGCACAGCCACAGTCTGAGAGAGTGGACCTTGAAAAGACCCCAACTGAAAGACTCATGAAGGAATATGATGTCTACAGTCAAATGCAGGAAATAATTCCAGCTATAGACCCACTTTCCTGGTGGAAAGACCATGAGAAAAGCCTGTCCATCCTTGCACATTTTACCAAAAAATATATGTGCATTGCTGCATCCAGTTGTGCCTCAGAACATGTTTTCAATTTATCTGGCATCATTGTCAGTCCCAGGCGTGTACGGCTGACAGAGGAGCATGTGGACTAGTGTTGCACGGTATACCGGTACTAAAATTGTACTGCGGTACTAGAGTATTCTAAACGGTACTATACTGCAGGATACTACTTTGAAATTGATTCAATTCATTAATTTAGTTAATTAATTTTACTCATTTATGCACAAAACACCTTTCTTGTTCCTATTGGAGCACAGATTGCACAAGTGGTGTGTATGACAACACCTGTATCAACATTAGCAGCTGGTGCACGTGAAAAAAGACAAGAGAAAGTCTACCTCGCAAAGGGAGACAACACGGGACAACACCAACTTGGTGAAACATTTGAGCAACCAAACCATGACGTCTGTACCGAGGTACTTTCGAACCACGATTTTTTGGTACCGTTACAACCCTATTAGTTATTGTTCTAAAGGTTTGTAGCCAAAAGGACTTTTCCTTAGGAAAAGTACCGAAAAGTATCGAAATTCATATTGGTATGGGTACCGAAACAAAGATTTTGGTATCATTACAACACTAATGTGGACACACTTGTGTTCCTGGCCAAGAACCTCAATCTGGCAAAGGACCTGTCTCAAACTTAGACTGGGCCTACCTCAAGTTCTTATTTGTGTTTGTAAAATGTGCTGTACTTTTTGGAAGATTTTGTTCAAATTGTGTTATTGCCTAGTTCATATTGTTTTTTCAGTTTAATATGGTACACCAGGGACATTTCAAAAGGAGACTAACCAGTCTGTTCTTGCTTGTAATTTGTCACGAGCTACATGATGGTGTTTCAAAGAGCCTGTCTCAAACTTAGACTGGACCTATCTCAAGTTCTATTTTGGAAAGTATTTGTTACATGTGCACTTTTTGAACGTTTTTGCTTTAAATTGTGTTATTGCCTCTTTCATATTGTAACACCAGGGACATTTCAAAAAGAGACTACTCAGGCTGTTCTTGCTTGTAATTTGTTACCTGGGCTACATGAGCTGTGGCATATGTGGGCTTACTCACTCAGGGCTCAACAATAACGGTTGCCCGATTGCCCAGGGCAAGTAAAACTCAAGGTCGGGCATGTAAACTAACAACTCACTTGTCCGATCAGGCAAGTTGCTAAAAATAGTAAAAGTTAATAACTAATTGAAAAAATAAATGTATTTTAAAATGCACTCCTTTGGCTCTGATCCAGCGGTCTCTCTGCCTGAAGTCACAAGCACACGCTGTGTAACAATGTCCTGCCCACAGCCCCCATTGATTGGTTACATGGCACAAGTGAAGCCATTCAACACTGAAGCCTATCTACATGCTGCACTGTGCATGTCCGAAGGCACAGAGCGGAGCTCAGCTGCTCCGCTGTCTGAAGCTGCCGTGGGGTGCGCCTGCAGTTATTAAGCAATTATTAGACTAAAACATTAAAATATTTGACATCTGACATGTTCATCCTAATGCAGACAGCTTACCGTTTTAGATGGTACACCATGTTAAATATTCGGCAAACTTCCAGAAAGACTTGACAGTAGTTTCTTGAACTATCCGCTCCAGTGGGTTGGGCTAATACATTATTGTGAAAACAAGGGGGGTTCTGAAGACAGACTGTTACCTTTGAAACAGGGGTGTTCTGAAAACATCCCCATTAGCACTTAGCACTTGGCTGCAGTCCGCAGACAGCCTCTAGTGTAGCACTCCTGATGAAATTAAATTAAAACGGCAATAAATTGACCAATCGAGCGGGGGACTACAGCCCTAATAAACAAAGAAGGCTGAATGAAGCCTGTACTTCTGTTTTTTTCACTTGCACTCACATGATTTGACACTGTCATTTTTGCGTAGGAATTAAGCTACAATACATGACATATGTTGTTTTAATTAATACAGTGTGAATAAAGATTACATAACGCAAATAACTGCAGTCTTTGTTATTTGATAGCCGCTTAAATAAAACAATTTTTATAGGGCAAGTAAAAACTGACTTCGGGCAAGTAGATCTCTAGATCTCTGACCAACTTGCCCGACCGGGCAAGTGAAAAAAGACCTTAGCGTCACTCCATTTTGGTAGAATTAGAAATTTTATGTAGTCATTTTTTGTATGACAAGTTTGTTAATAAAGCGTTGGCTTGAAAATGTGATCAACCATTGTGGACAGTCTGTTTCTGATCCATTAGGTATCGAATATTGAATCGTATCGTTTCAGTATTGTTTTGTTTCAAGTATCATTATCGTGACAACACTAATCTCTAGGGCTGACCCAAAAAATTCGAAGTTTCATTCGATGGCACGGGATTCGATTGTGGGAAAAAAAAAAAAAAAAAAAAATCGAAGCTTTGGCGCTTTTTTTTTGTTTTTTTGGGGGAGGCCTTAAACGCAACACTAACACCGTCACGAGCCACGAGCGCACTCAGAGCCGCTCTGAGTCTGGTGTCAGAGACACTTCTGATGCTCTGAGTTGCGCATCTGTCTGATCGTGTTGCAGTGTGCACCGAGAGTTTTAATTTGAGGTGCTCACAGACTCGGGCACATTATAAGCGGAGTGTTGAGCGCACTTCCGCGGTGTAGTTTCCAATAAAAATGTCCGTGAAACACTACATTACCCCCAAAACTTGCACATTTCTGTCATGTCGATGTGAAAAATACGTCGAGCAGTCTTTTGAGTGACACTGGTGCGCGGAGCGGAGTCCACTCGGTCGTAAAATCTGAGCTTTGCACGCACAGGGCTTGCGGACGTCCGCTTTTAGTCCGCGCGGACCTTTATTTTGTCTAAATTAAAAAGGTTGTCTGGCAGATTTGCAATTTCCCCAATTGAGTCTCTGTTAAAAGACAACATTCAGCTTAAATTCTTTACGAAGCGACATTTTAACGTATTTTGCAGCCTCAATAGGGACAATTCTGACAAAGTTAAAGGCAGATGGGAATCTGATCTGGGTACTACAATAGATCCAGAGACCTGGAATACCTTATATAACCAATCTTCCAACTTCCTACAGTAGGAGCCACTCAAAAGTTCCCCTGTCGAATCCCAGCCAAATCCCAGCCAAGTTCCAACAGTGCTTGTTGCTGGCTCTGCTGCGCCTTCCCAGTTCACTTACGCACGGCACAGGCACCTGGATGCGCGTAAAAAAAATACATGAATGAAGCAGCAGTCCTGTCCTTGTGTCCTGTGCACTGATGTCTAACGTTTAACGTTTGTTGAGCCGTCATCGCGTTTAATTGGCACAGCTCTGACAGCCGAAACACACCAGGTACCAGCGCGACACATCAGTTGGCGGAGTGGTGCAGGGTTGTTAGGTTTTTTTTTTTTTTAATTTTTTAATTTTTTAATTTCAACTGAGGGTGCAAAAATAATAAATTGATGGTAGCCTACTGCATGCTTCTGCACACCCGCCGAACTGGGGAGTTATTCCTCAAACAAATTGCACGGCTATCTCGCCATGCGGATAATTTTGGATTTATTTTGAGATATCTGATATTGATGCCTCCACCCTCCAATACGGTGGAAGGCATTTCATTTGCAAACTCACAACATTTGAAACATTTAACAGATTCAAAAGCAACACATCTTTTCATAAACAGTGACCCAGTGTTATTAGTTTTCCTTGGAAGTGCTTTCAGCTGAAGTCCCTATGACAAAAAATCTTGACAGTGAGGTCTGTGGATTATCCAGAGTACCAGGGACACTCTTTCTACAAAGACAAATTGCAGGTGAACTTATTAAATAACATTTTTAAAAGCCATGACATACCACAATGCCTGGTATTGTTTTCACCTTGTGAGTGAGTGAGTGAGTGAGTGAGTGAGTGTGTGTGTGTGTGTGTGTGTGTGTGTGTGTGTGTGTGTGTGTGTGTGTGTGTCATCAGGGCTCTAGACTAACTTTTTCCACTAGGAGCACCAGCGCTCCTTACTGAAAATTTTAGGAGCACCAGCACAAAATTTAGAAGCACTATCTATATCGACCCAACATATTCATAATTTTGTCGAGATTAACTGCATTACTGATAATTTAGCAGTAAACACAGACAACCCTGTTTAATTTAAGTGGCTATCAAATAACAAAGACTGCAGTTATTTTTATGTTATGTAATCTTTATTCACACTGTATCGTTCTCTCTATATAATTTTGCGCCCTACTTGAGCCATGCCCACCTCTATTTACCCCCCCCCCTCCAGTTCTGCTGTATTGACACCGGGTTTAATATATTTTGCCTCCATCTCTCTGCCCTGCTCTACTCTACCTCAACGCTAATTAGCTCTCTCTCTCTCTCTACTCTACCAGTAGACTACCACATCCACCTGTTGCACATAACGCACACAGCAGTGTTTCCCCTAGGATGGAGTTGTAGCAGCGGAGGTGAAGCACACACATGAAAAATAATTTTCACATGTGTGAAACCTTTTTGTATGCTTGCAAAGCACAGCCTGCTGGGATGTTTCTATGTATACTGGCACCAGAAGGGCTCTTTAGGACTAAGTACATACAGTACATTTGCGCACAGTAATGAGCAGGTGAAATGTCTGTCTAGCTTACTTATGAGGTGTCTCAAGATTTAGGAAAATACATTACTGAACATAATAAAAGTCACTTGACATGCTGCTGTTTTGTGCTATGACCTATTTAAGTGCTGGAAGTTGTTAATTACGTGACAACGTCTGAACGCAACACGACACAAGCTCAGCACCGAGTGCCATGCTGCGCTGCTGTGCAAGCAGCGTGTTTGTCTGTTCGTAACAGAAGTCTATTGTTATTTACACACTGTCCATAACAATAACTTTGTCAGCTGACAAACTGCGCCGGGCACGGGGTCAGGTTTGGTCAGGAAAATGCGGCCCGAGCCGCTCTACCATGCTCACCTGTGTGTGGCGGAACTCCGCTGTGCGCGATACAGAGAGCAGAGGAGAATTTTTAACGCATGACCATGTAGAGACAGAAATGACAGAATGATATAACACCATAGAGAGTATGTTGTTATGTTATTATATGAAGCGTCCGTCGCGCAAAATAATATCAATGGGGGGCTGTGGGCAGGACATTGCTGACTCGCCCTCTGAACTATCATCGTTGGAAGTTTGGGAAACTGGCACAGGACCGACAGGAGTTTCTGGATATTTTTTTTCTTGTGAAAAATATATAGTTCATTTCATAGCATCACTTTATGGTCAAACGACACAGCACTTTCTACTCGACACCAGCTCTGTGACACCTCTCTAACCCCGCGTACAGTACACACGTAGGTAGGCTACTAAAACTGCTGCAAGTTGCTATGGTTACTGGTGCCCCCCCGCCTCGCAGTGCTCCAGACACACATGACAGGCACACACACAAACAGAGACACTTGCTTCCGCTCCTCCATGAAATGCAATTATGAAAAAATGTTAAAAAAAAAAAAAAAAAAAAAAAGAAAAAGAGGGAGAGGGGTGGATTTGTAAGTCGCGCTGGTGCTCCTAGTCAAAAAACTATGTCGCACGGCCTCCTAAAAAGGTCACAAAATGCTACCAATTACGCGCAGTCTGGAGCCCTGTTGAATCATGATAACACGGCAAAAAAGTCCCACATAGCACAGTAAATGAGATGGAGTTTAATTACACTGGGGTAGCCTTATTAACGGGAAAAACAGGGACAAGTAGGTTTTGAAAAATAAAAAGAGAGCATCCTCTTGACTTTTCATATGGTCATATTATTTTAAAACATATGGGTTGCATACAGTAGTTATAATTCGACCTAGTCATAAAATGCTACTAGGATAAACAGTGGCTCCGTGGAGCCATGGACCAGCTGATAAGCCGTCTTTCCCAAACCTGCAGATATTACAGTATTTTGGTGATAATCACTGCTCCTCGCCGTGGACAAATGAAGCATTGCAACTGGTTTTCACACAGGTCTCTAGGGGTGTTACAAATCAGGGCTGCATTTCCTACGTCATTGTGGGGGATTAAATTAACTCCATGGAGCAGGCGGCAGGCTTGCACGGAGCAGTCACGGACCTGCCATCTAATGCAGCCTGGGAGAGGCAATTATACATATACATATATATACATATATACATATATATACATATATACATATATATACATATACACATATATATACATATACACATATATATATAAATATACACACACATATATATATATATATATATATATATATATACACACACATATACATATATATACACATATACACAGATATATATATATATACATATATACACACATATATACATATATATACACACATATATACATATATATATATACACACACATATATATATATACATATATACACACATATATATATAGATATATATATATATATATATATATATATATAGATATATAAATATAGATAGATAGATAGATAGATAGATATAGATATATAAATAAATGTAAGGCACTACATTGAATTACTGTACACACAAGACTTTTTACAATACATACACAGTATAATAAAGATATGGGATATTGCACAGAGTATGTAAATTGCACAAGGTCTACGCAGCGATGGTTTAAACAGTGTTATGCAGCAGACATGACAGTGCTATATTACATCAGATGTTGCTGTTAAAGAGTCTGACAGCTGATGGGATAAATGACATGCGGGTCTCACCCACCTCCTCGGTGGTCTCCAAGGGACAGTCCAGGACCGAGCCGGTCCTCCTGACCAGCTTGTTCAGTCTTTTCCTGTCCCTCTCCGTACTTCCACAGCTCCAGCAGACTACTGCATAGAAGATGACAGGTGCTTCCACAGTGTCATAGAAAGTCCTTAGCAGTATCCTGCATACTCCAAAGGACCTCAGCCTCGTCAGCAGGTGGAGACGACTTTAGCCCTTCTTGTACAGGACGTTGGTGTTCAAGGACCAGTCCAGTTTATTGCTGAGGTGAACACCCAGGTATTTGTACTCCTCCAAGACCTCAATGTCCAAACCCTGGATGTTCACTGGAGTAGTCTGGAGCGCTTTCCTGCGGAAGTCAATCACTAACTCCTTTGTCTTGCTGGCATTGATGTGAAGACGGTTGACCTCACACCAGTTGACAAATTCCGTGATGACCCCCCGTACAGATTATTCCTGTCTGACACATGCCCAACAATGGCTGTATCATCAGAGAACTTCTGGAGGTGGCAGCTGTCTGTGTTGTATCTGAAGTCCAATGTGTACAGGGTGAAGAGGGAGGGGGCAAGGGCTGTCCCCTGTACAGCCCCTGTGCTGCAGACTACCAAATCAGACACACAGTCACAAAGCCTCACATACTGTGGTCTGCTGGTGAGGTAGTCGATGGTCCAGGCAGCCAGGTGGTGGTCGACTCCAGCTCCTTCCAACTTCCCCCTGAGCAAAGATGGCTGTATTGAATTGAAAGCACTGGAAAAGTCAAAAAACATAACTCTCACAGCACTTCCAATGTTCTCCAGGTGAGACAGCGATCAGTGGAGCAGGTAGATGACTGTGTCATCCACCCCAATGCCTGTCTGATACGCAAACTGCAGGGGTCCAGTTCAGTATAATCCTCTCCATGGTCTTCATCAGGTGGGATGTCACGGCTACAGGTCTGAAGTGGTTGGGCTCCCTGGAGTGTGCAATCTTTGGTACAGGAACCACGCAGGAAGTCTTCCACAGGACAGGAACCTTCTCCAGACTGAGGCTGAGGTTGAAGATGCGCAGAACCACTTGACAGTGCAGGAATGCTCAGTCCCTCAGCAGTCTGGAGTTGATGCCATCCGGACCAGTAGCCTTTCTCACCTTGATCTTCATGAGCCCCCTCCTCACCTGGTCAGTTGTTACGGAGAGGCTGCAGCAGGGGTTGGGGGGTGAATCCAGCTGAGGAAGATGGTGGGAGGGAGGTGTGAAGTGTCCCTTTTTCCGCTCCCAACACTTGACTCCAGCTCTGCATCCCCGTCTCCTTCTCCTTAACTTATTGGGGATCTCCGGTCTGTCGTTGGGGAGTACATGAGTGTGGCATAGTGCCAACAGCTGATCGCGGATGTAAACAATCGAGCCATGGCTGAATGGCTCTCCAGAAGTAACAGTCCACAAGTGAATAAAAAGCATAAAACAAATTTCAGCAGTTGCACATCATTTGTAGAACGCCAACGAGTGGGATTGGCGAATAAAAAAAAACAGTAAACACACTTAGGGGGTGATCCCACAGAAATGAGACGCTAGAGATGCGGACGCTTCAAAGACGCTTGAAACGCTTGAAACACTGGAAGCGCTTCTTCAATGCGCGCTAGCTACTGGCATCTGACACTCAAAAAGTTGAAAATATTTAAACTTTTTAGCATCTAAGCGCATCTAAAAACGCGCGTCTCAAAAGACGCCAGAAAAATAATGTAAATAATAATATTATAATAATATTTTATAATAATAATAAAATAAGGACGGTTTTGTTGCTCTAAAGGATGATGCAAATGATGCTCAGCCTGGCACATCTGAAAACCCCATCGCGACAGGAGAAGCAGCGGAGGCCTAAAGCCAAAGCAGGCCATCAAAAAAGCCAAAGGCTGATCTGAAGCATCTGCTTCAAGGAGAAAAGAAGTGCAGTGCTGACGCACCACCTCAAGCGAGGCTCTCCACACAAGAGAAGTTACGTGATGAGTTCCTGGTAAATAGCAAAATGCCGGAACTGAGTGTAGATGAAGATCCACGATGTGCCCAACTTACCACAGACCATGTTGACATGTTAGTTTTCCTCTACAAGAACCTTGAACTGGTCAAGAAAAGGGGCAAAAAGCTGTGATTTGTATCATTTTGCCAATACCACTTGCATCATGTAAGCCGAATGGCTGCCCTGCTAAAACAGAACTATCAGGTTTGCACTCTTGTATTTGCAAAAGTAGTACTAGTTGGTGTTATTCTATGGTCTACTTTTTCCTCATTTGCACTGCACTGTTTGCAGACTTTGCACAATCTGTTCATGTTTCAAAAGCAACTACCTCACAGTGCCTCCTTCATGACTGACTGCATTAAAGGGAAAGTTCCATTTTTTACAACCTGGACCTTATTTCTGGCATTAAATACGGTTGTTCACTCACCCAGATAAGTTTGGTGTCATTTGGAGTCCTTGAAGATATTTAGATCCGCGAGAGCCGTGCACATCCATATAGTGGGAATGATCGGGGCACCGACAATGAGGCTCTAAATAACACATTACCTGCCGCGAAACTCGTTCATTTCACCAGTATGTTTTTATGAATCGCTAGAGTTGCTTGTCATCATCATCTGGGTCATTTATACTGACCTACTAACCTCTGACATGGATGATGTCATCCAGGTGCGCGCCACCGCACACCCGCAGCACGGCTTTGTTTACAACTGGATTTGCTACTGTTAGTTTTTTGAAACATGGCTGAATATTTGTCAGATTTTGAAGTTGTGGACGACAACTTTGAATATGATGGACGTCCTTACCGTTTTGAGCCAGAGTATACGGATGAGGAGCTCTTCAAAAGGAGGATGTGGAGGCAGAGAGAGGAACAGCTGGCCAGAGAACAACAAACCACTGCACGTCCGAGAATAGATGCTAACTGGTGGTGTTCTTGTGGACAATGTTCCACTATGCCAACAGAGGAGGAATGCCTTTGTTGCTCCGAGTGGGATTTGAGGCCAGGAAATACACGTCTGGATGTCTCCAGAAATGACTGTCTCACAACAGAGGATTTCACTTCTATGATCAACCGTGTTGTTGTAGGGACTTTTTTTCGTGCCCCGAAAGTAAACTGGAAGACCCAGCCAAAGCCTACAGGACCGAACGGGCAACTTTCAATTGAGTAAGTAGCCTACACACATGCATAAATTGTTTATTTTCCTTTAATTTGTTTGCTTGATAAACTATGAGAATTTACATTTCTTAAGTTTCTTCTCATCACTTGTGTAGAGCGGACCGCACACTGCACAAAAAGCAGACGCACTTCTTATGCAAAACATGAATTTATTATTACATAGTGCTCAGTGGCAATAAATGAGAAACCGAAAGGTGAACCGAGTTGATCTGTTCTGTACGACATATATTGCACGTCTGTCCGTCCTGGAAGAGGGATCCCTCCTCAGTTGCTCTTCCTGAGGTTTCTACCTTCTTTTTTCCCCGTTAAAGGGTTTTTTGGGGGAGTTTTTCCTTATCCGCTGTGAGGGTCCAAAGGACAGAGGGATGTCGTATGCTGTAAAGTCCTGTGAGACAAATTGTGATTTGTGATATTGGGCTTTATAAATAAAATTGAATTGAACGTTTCGGTGGTAAAGAGGATTGTCTTTACGAATTGCCTCTGATTTTTTTTTGCAGAGGTTAGTAGGTCAGTATAAATGACCCAGATGATGATAAATAACTCTAACGATTCATAAAAACATATTGGTGAAATGAACGAGTTTCGTAGCAGATAATGTGTTATTTAGAGCCTCATTGTCAGTGCCCCGATCATTCCCACTATATGGATGTACACAGCTCTCGCGGATCTAAATATCTTCCAAAGGACTCCAAATGACACCAAACTTATCTAGGTGACGGAACTTCCCCTTTAAGGCCTACTTTTTTTTTTAGTTTTGTGTGTGTGTGTGTGTGTGTGTGTGTGTGTGTGTGTGTGTGTGTGTTCCAATCATGTTCCATGCGTCTTCCAATCATGTAATCCATGTTCCAGTTGATGTCTTTTTCTGTTCATGTTTTTTTTTTTTTTTTTAACTGCCTGCCATCTTCATTTAGGCCTACTGTTTTAGTTCTGTCCATGTTTTCTTGTCTCTTATGTTTCAAATTCACTACCTGCCCTTTCATACAAACAATGTCTTCTGTTATAGAAGTAATATCGATCTGTTGAAAGAAATGTAATTTTTTTATGCAAATATTTTAATAAAGTGTTTCTTGTTTAAGTACATGGGATCTTATGATTTTTTTTTTTTTTTACCGCGTTATCAACTTTGGTATCAAGAATCATGTAATTTTACTGGTATCGGCACCGACTACTGAATTTTTGGTATCGTGACATCCCTCGTCGTGTATGTTGAAAGATAAAAATACACGCAGCATCTGACTTTATCAATACTACAGTCTCCAACCCCAGGGACCCAATACTAATCCCTAATGCAGTTAGGGCTTTGTTTTTGGAAACAGTACCCGAAAGGGTCCCTTGTCCTGTGGACGAGGGGGTACAACTAGCAGCTGTGTCACGTTGATTAACAGGGTGAAAAAGCTGGCGATCAGAGTTGATACAGTGCCTAATATTACCTTTAACATAACTAGCTAGTGATGCCTCTCCTATGTTAAAAACACTACACACTGTCCACATTCTGTACATCGCGGTCCTAGTTCTTTTCAAGCTATAACCTATACTTGTGCCATGAACGCCAGACATTAATAAATCAGCATTTCCTTGCATTGAGTAAACTTACATCTCATCAAAGGCCAAGGTTCAACTTAACTGAACCACATGTACTCTATTATAGTATTATACAGGCATGAAAATGGGTCAGGGGTGAAAAAGGTGAGAAGGATACGAGACCCGGCACCTGCTAGGGGGCACAAGGGTAATGCTCCTCAATTGTTTTTTTTGGTGGAAAAATGAGCTTCCTCATACCTGATTTCTTTTAGATTTACATAGGGGTGGTCACATACAGAATTACAAGATTGCATAAAAACAAAAGCATGAATGTATAACTAAGTGCAAAGTGCAAATAAAGTATTTTTACATGTTCACATATGTTGTATGACAGACAGACAGACAGACAGATAGATACCGGACATTCAGGCGCACCGACCCACATGTTTATACCTATAATCCTCTATATGCTTGTACACACTACATAAACGCTGTCCTCAGAATCAAGTGCATAAGAAAATCAGCAGTTATTGTTTAATTCCAGACTATAAAATTAATGCAATAATGAATTGGCCACAAATGGCGATGTGTTTATTATTTAACTTAAAATAAGAGCATATGAATCTATCCTAATGCATCTAATTTTATGCACAATATAATTGTCTGCCCTTTTAATCAACTAATTACTTCAACAAAAAAATCCCACTTAATACAACTACAATGGTTTTCTACTGGCTAAAATGTAATGCATAGTAGGCTATGCCTTCACATTGCACCTGTCATATTTCTGGTCTCATCCTCCTCATCACGACTGGGGTTAGTCTGTCCCTCAGCTTCACTGTCCTTGGGACTGGGAGCACCACCTAATGTTAACTGCGTGCAACCACAGGAAAAAAGCAAGCACATATTTTCTTTTAGTACAGGTTTAAATTATAATGACCTTATGCAATACCTAGTAGGCTAGCTGGCCTCTTGAAACGGACACCTAGAAGGAATTCGCAATTTGCCAAAGCCAACATTGTTCATTACACACTCACTAACGTGAGCTAACGTTAATACACCTGCTGCCTTGCTGCCTCTTCTTGCAAAGTAAAGTTTTTTTATTCAAGTTTTTTCCACGCCACAAAACAAGCCTCTTTAGTATTGGGGGAGGCCGCTCTTATCTCCTCCTTGAACCATCAAAACACAAGATTGACACCTACGTCCCCATCGTTTTTCTGTGGCTTGATACCCAGCCGCAGGCCATGTCATAATATCCATATGGGATGGAATGAAACAGTGTTTGGACATACCACATAACTGGAAAAGCAGTAGGACCATCAGCTGTATCCTGAAATAGCTTTCTTAACAAATCCCTTTTCTTAAGATTTTAGAAACCTTTTCTGTTTCATAGATACTACCCCAATCCAAAAATACACCAAGGTCTAAAAATCATTTTTTGTTGTTAATTAATTTGTTTTCCATGGATCAAGACAAAGTGTTGTGAGAGATAGACCACTGACTGTATATAAAGATGGACATATGACAGTTCCCAAAAGTGAAGCCAGAAAATCTGGATTGCCCCGTAGTGGCTGGTTGCAGTATGGATCATAAAGCCCGCCTCCTCCATGTTAGTGGATGGGACATGGGCTAAACAAAAAACACACTGTTCACATCAAATAAATTTTTCCCAAAGATGGTTTCTGTCATTTAAGGTAGCTTTTTATCAAGCTACTGAATGTTCAAGTGTTCGTTTTTCTGATACGTTTGGTTTTAATTAGTTATTTAATGCTATTAAACAGGGATTTTACAACATGATTGACAACTGCGTGAGCCAATCCGTGGGTTCACATTCAGTGACGCTGCTCACTCAATTGGTCCAGCGGGTGCATACGTGGGAAACTTGATACCGTGCAAACTGGGGCTCCAAAAGATGTCACCAGAGCAAGATGACAGCGGCCATATCCGGAATATCTTTGTTTCAAGTCTGTACAGCAGGGGTAAGTGGAGACATGATGTTCATCTTTATGTACAGTCTATGGGGAAGACTCACCCCAGCCAGGCACTTCTCCAGAGTGTCCAGGATGATGAGCTGGGAGAGGTAGAGGTTCTTCTCAGAAGCTTCTCCAAATATCCGCTGAAGACAGTCACAGTCAGAGAGACAGAGTGAGACAAAGATAGAGGGAGAGAGACAGAGAGAGAGAGAAACAGAAAGAGACAGAGTAAAACAGTGTTTACAGGTAAACATATATCAGACATATGAGATATGTATGTATGCATGTATGTATACATATGTACACTTCAAAAAAAAATTAGAGGAAAATTTAAATCACACATCAATTCTGATGAACTAATTATTCAAGTTCAAATTCTTTACTGATGTACATTATATAATTTGTTGAAAAACAAATAACATAATAATGGTCAGAGGCAAAAAAAAAAAAAAATCATCAATCCATTAAGGTATGCATGTTCCTGATGAGTCGGTGGATGGTGTCCTGGGGGATCTCCTCCCAGACCTGATCAGGGCATCAGTGAGCTCCTGGAAAGTCTGTGACAGTACTTGGTGGCATCGAATGCACTGATACAGAATGTCCCATAGGTGCTCAATTGGATTTAGGTCAGAGGAATGAGAAGGACAGTCAATAGCATCAATGCCTTTGTCACCCAGGAACTGCCTACACACTCTGGCCACATGAGGCCAGGCATTGTCCTGTACCAGGAGGAACTCAGGGCTCATTCCATCCTGGCACCTAACAGCAGTTAGGGTACCACTGGATATGACATGGAGGTCTGTGCATCCCTCCGAGGATATGCCTCCCAGGACCATCACTCATCCACCGCCAAACCGGTCATGCTGGATGATGTTACAGGCAGCATAGCATTCACCACAGTGTCCCTAAACTCTTTCACACCTGTCACATGTGTTCAGTGTGAACCTGCTCTCACCTGTGAAGAGAACCGGGTACCAATGACGGATCTTCAAATTCTGGTGTTCTCTGGCAAATGCCAATTGAGCTGCATGGTGCTCAGCTGTGAGTACAGGTCCCACTAAAGGGCCCTCATGCCACCCCCATGGAGTCTGTTTCTGACAGTTTGGTCAGAAACATGCACATCAGTAGCCTGCTGGAGGTCATTCTGTAGGGCTCTGGCAGGTCACCTCCTGTTCCTCCTCACACAAAGGAGCAGATACCAGTCCTGCTGCTGGGTTATTGCCCTTCTATGGCCCTGTCCAGTTCTCTTCATGTAATGGGCGGTCTCCTGGTAGCTCCTCCATGCTCTTGAGACTGTGCTGGGAGACACTGCAAACCTTCTTGTGACCACACGTATGGATGTGTCATCCTGGAGGAGCTGGACTACCTGTGCAACCTGATTGGACTGCAGGTACCACCTTATACTACCAGTAGTGATAAGGACACTAGCAGAACACAAAACTAGAAAAAACTAAGTCAGGAAGGATAAGGAGAGAGCAACTGTCTGTGGCCACCACATACAAAACCATTCCCGTCTCTCTACTGCACCTGTCGTCACTTTCATTTGCACCAAAGCTGGTGAACCTGACTCATAATCACTTGTGCTTCCTAAATGGACAAATTGATATCCTTGAACTTTAACTGACTTGGGGTTATACTGTGACAATTAAGTGTTGCCTTAATTTTTTTTGAGAAGTGTATGTTAGGAGTTTTACAACACATGTATTTGTATTGAACTGTACAGTACAAGGCTTTCTGTTTGGTACGCATAACAAACCAAACAATAAGTTGAACTATCCTCAGTGTTTCCCCTACATAGACTTTACTTGGGCGGCCCGCCCAAGTAGATTGACACCCGCCCAAGAAGATGAATTAAAAAAACAAAAACAAAAAAACAACCAAAAAAAACCGCGTGGTCATAATTACTGGCACAGCGTAGGGAAAACTCAGTCCACCTGTCTGTCTCTCACTGGGTTGTCAGGCGCACACACGCACACACCAACACGCGCGCGCGCTCGTGTATTCCGCCAGCCCGACCCACCTTGTTAAGCGCTCATTAGCTCGACACCACCTGCAGCATTGCACAGCCCTGCTTGCTTCAAGTGTCTCTGAGGTAAGTTAAGTAACTTTAATTTTCATCCCCTAAATTCAAATCATCAAATGTCTGAAATGACGCACTGTTGTGTTTAACAGCAACGATATCTTAAAGGTAGGGTCCAAAGTGTTGTTCGTTGCGGTTTGTAACGTTAAACAAAATATTCAACCTGGGTCCCTCCTCTCGGGCTAAGCCTACTGTGCAGCCTCCTGCCCCTGACAGCAGCAGCAGCCGCAGCCGCTAATGTACAGCAGCAGTTGTCAGAAAAGCAAAATCAAGAAACAGTCCAAGGAGCTGGGGACCGATAGCCGGCAGTCACTGACAGCGGGAGCCTCGAGCGCTAACGAGCAGGGAAGAAGGTGTTAGCCGTGGCGGCTAGCATCCGCCGCTAGCATTAGCTTCCCAGTTCACAACAACAGCGCTCCTATTTGTTATCGCTCCGGTTCGCGGCTCCAGCGGGTTATGGTAATGCTAGACTGGTTATTGGACAAGGCATCTGTAAAGTAAGTCGACTTGGACACGTGGCCTTGCAAGAAAGTTCTGTATTTCTTCATTTAAAAATACATGCGACAGAACAAATAAACAAACTCAGTTTCCTAGTGAAAGTTTCCAGTCATTGGCTAATAGGGCAATCACTGTTGCACTTCATTTTGCTATTAAATATTCATAAATAAATATTGTTGAGTGGGGAAAAGGTGACTGAAAATTTACCTATTGTAACTGTTACTTGCTCATATTTAGTTTACAATTTTAATCATAAAATCAGTGTTCTTGAATTCACTAAGTTATTGATTATATATATTTTCTTCCTCATACACTGACTTTTTGTTATTGTACCACTGGTTTTGTTTCAGAGACTGACTGTGACACTGTGGCAAGTGATTTAAACCATAATGCATAAGAGCACAATGTAAATAATTTCAGTTAATTTTCTTGTGCTCTTTTGCATTATGGTTATGCAAGTTTTTTTTGTCTTTTAGATCAAAACTGAACTGAGGAACAGGCTGCAAGGAGAGCATCTTGCTGCACGCATGCGCATCAGCATAAATGGACCTGACCCCCAATCCTTTCCATACAGAAAGGCATTGGAGATCTTTTTTTCAAAACAGAGAAAAATACACTGATCTGACAAAAACTGTCAGCTTTGCAAATAGCTTTAAATAGCTTTTTTTTTTTCGTTTTTCTTTTGGGTTCTGTTTGTGTTAAAGAAAGTCTGCAGCAGGCTTAAGTTGTATCTATGTGCAATAAATAACACATGGTTCATAAACCAGTTTGACTAGATTATTTTGAATGCACTTATCAAACACCGCGACGTCCCCCTCCACCGCCCGGCCCACCACCACAAGTAAATTCTCAACCTAGGGGAAACACTGTATCCTGTTACATGTGGAAAATAAAATCTACAGCTTAAACTGTGTTTTATATAATGCTCTCAGTGTCCCTGTGTTCAACAAGGCAGCCTACAGGACAGAACAGGCAACATGCTGTCTGCCCCTCCCACCCCAAAAACCACAGTATTGTACTCCAGTGAGACACACTGGGAGGTAGCTACACTAGCCCCTTGCGTGATGGTTAGTAACACCATTACCAGAGCCAGAAATACAAGATCCTCTGATAACCTACAGGTCTCGTGTTTGGAGCCACTTCGGTTTTGTTGTGAACTATGAGAACGACAGTGAGTTAGAGTGGGGGATAAAAATACTATATGATAGTAGATTACATCTGTGGGAATACTTCAAACACAACAATTCATTCATGCCGTTATGAGGATATGAGGCCCGACTCTGAAGTGGAAAATGCAGGCATCAAGAACATGGTTAATGAAATTAAGCCCGATGAAAATATTCCTTCACAAGCCCATTTTAGCCAAACTGTAAATTCCTGCTCTGTATAAAAAAAAAACTGGGTGATATGGACAAAAATCCATACCTCCGTATTTGCAGGCTGAATGGTGATACACCATACAGGTGCATCTCAATAAATCATCATCATCAAAAAGCTGATTTATTTCAGTAATTCCATTCAAAAAGAGAAACTCATATATAATATAAATTCATTACACACAGACTGATGTATTTCAAGTGTTTATTTCTTTTATTTTTTTAATTAACTGACACAGCTAATGAAAACCCCAAATTCAGTATCTCAGAAAATTAGAATATTGTAGAATAAGTTCAATATTGAAGACTCACGAGCCGTTTCTCTATATGCATTCTTGTGCAGACTTGTGTTCTTGTGGACTTGTGACACGTCATCAGTCACAGCCCAAGTCCTGTTCCAATTCAAAGTTCACATCTAGCCAAGTTCAGTCCAAATTCCCAGATGTGTTCTCGCCACACCCATTTCACCGGGGATGCATTGGAGCAGACTTGTGTGGACTTCAGACAGCCAGGTATCCCAGCATGCATTTCGCAACAATCATCGGAAAATGACAAGTGAGGGAAAGGCGCACAATTTTAAGCCATAATTACCGATATGTTGTTTTGTCACAGAACATAGTGTTTTCATGTGTAGTTTAAACGTCAGACCAGTGGTCGATGTTTTAATATAGAGCCCAGTTGAATGTGACTGAGGTCCGCTGGATGACAGCGGTGTCAGCGCTCATGACACCACTGTCATCTAGCAGTGTCAGCGCTCATAGATAATAAACGTGTGTATGAGCGCTCAGGCTGCCCCAGAGAGCAGCCTCTCTCGGGTAGTCCTTTTGAAATTCGTGGCTGATATCTCTGTAGTGGTTAAATATGAAATGTAATTCATTTGGGGAATGTCTAATAGGCAATATTCAGTCTCAATATAACATATATATTTATATTATTAAATGTTGTAATATGTTATTGTTCTTTGCATTCTTTTATGTGTTTTTACCATTCAATAATGATTATAAGAATTTATTGTAATTTATTTATTGTAGACCTATTTATAGATTAATCGTCTTTATTGTAGTATTTAATATTATCTGATATGAATCGTATACCTGATGTCTGAAGTGTGGCTGTATAAAATTTTCCTCTTCACATCTGACCTGTTTGATCCCATTTATATTGGTGAGGACATACTAAATGAGAAACTGCTGTCAGTATAATCCAGTACAGTTCAACAGCACCACAATCTACAACTCAAAACTTCACTAAAATGTTAGACTTGATACAGTATTAAAGTGCTTTTGTTTTTTCTAGGTGTACCAAGTAAACTGTCAAGTCTCCATAAAAATGTAGACAGAAAGCATAATGATGAGACAAATGCAGTGATTGACAGTAACTAAGTATATTTACGAGTAGCTAATGTACTTAAGTACAAATCTGTTGCACTTTGGGTATTTCCATTTACTTAGAGGGAAATACTGTACATTCTACTCAAGCTACATTTATTTGATAGCTGTAGTTACTTTTCAGATAGGCTAGTTTGTTATGTTGTTTCATATTTACAAGTTGCTGTGTGTTGTTATAGATTAGACTAGTACACAACAGTTACAGGTGTTAAAATTAGTTCTACCATGACAACATTTAAATGCTGTTTACATGTAGCCTACATTGATCAATTAATACTCAATAACATATTCATGTATATGATGATCACAACACTTGAGATTGGGTCACTCTGCATCATGAGTACTTTGAACTTTTAATTCTAAGTAGGCCTACATTTTGCTAACAATACCCAGATACTTTTACTCAAGTCAGATTTGGTATGCAGCACTTTTACTTGTGACTGAGTTTTTCTTCTTTGTTGTGATATTCCTGGGTACTTTGTCCACAAATGGACAAACATATCGAACAGACACGCAAGCATTGCACATCTCATCCTCATCCTCATCCTCATTCTCCGCTGTCTTTCTGGGATCTGCAGTCCTGCTACAATAACTGCACCAAGACGCCTTCTCGGCTCGGCGCGTCTTAACTGCTAATTGAAATGGAAATCGACGCAAATCAAAAGTGAGAGTAGAAAAGGCCCACACTGTTGTACGTGTGTTACTGCTGTCATGTCATTCATTTCACAGACTGATTTAGCGTAACATATATAGACTGATATTGCACTGCAGACTAATTAACAGACAGATTAAAGAGAGGGGCAGCTCTGTGTCTCTCTTAGTTGAGTGAGTGAGGCGGAGCTGTACAGTGTGTGTAAGAGGAGAGATGAACAGTGGTATGCGTTATGTAACGCAACTTGATCCTGTATCAATATAAACGGTATTGTCTAAATCTATATCTTGCTTGAAAATATTTCAATATATCTTATATGGTCATTTATCGCCCAGCCCTAGTTAACACTGTCTAAGATAGGGTGACCATATTTTGATTTCCAAAAAAGAGGAACATACACTGAACATAACACACACAGACACACACTGGCTGTTTGTTTCTACCTCTCCTCACGCTGGAAGTCTTGGACCTTCTACCACCCACCTCCGCCTTGATTAAACGCTGAGAATAAAACAAAGAGGGAGACAAGTTTTTCCTATTTTATCTTATTTAGTTTTATGTCTCCCTCTCCTCTCACTGCTGTGTCAGACCTTCCGCCTCCCGCTCCTGTCTCAAACACGGGCTGAGCACCCATGGTGCACGCCCGTCCTGTTAAATACCCTGTAACCGTAACAACTGTGTGGCACAAACTCAGTGCTTTGGTCATTAAATAATGTCGGGCTCGGTTCAGGTTCGGACGGAAATATGCGGCCCGTGCCGCACTCTAACACACACACACACACACAAACACACGGAAAACCGGACTTTATCATCAGTTTATAAAACCCCACGGACGCCCCGGACGGGACGTGAAAAGAGGACATGTCCGGGCAAAAGAGGACGTTTGGTAAGCCTAGTCTAAGAGGTGTCAATTTAATTGTCTGCTTTAGCATTGAAGTCAGAGTTAGTGGTGGGGTTGTACTGAACAACATTATACTTCGAGTTGTTTCTATTTTTTTGGTCCTTTGCATTTACATACACAAAGGGGTCAGAATATTAGAAACACCTCTCAATGTCAGCAGCAATTTCTGTATCTTGCTAAAATGGTGACGTTATGTGGTGACTGGCCAGGTGTGCAAGGGCCAGGATTTAAACTTTTTTTTTCAGTCTTTATACAACTACTTCCATCACATTGTCTTCAAACAACAGAGTGCAACACCATAAATGCCTTCAAAGAGAGACGGTCCAAAAGTACATATAAGCAGTCTATATGTGACAATTAGAATGAGGGAAAATATTGCTTCACTACCAGTGTGAAAAGAAGGATTAATTACGGCAACCAACACTTTTGCAATCTATTCACTGCCCTCCCCACTCACCATGTTGTTAACATTTTTGAGGATGGTGGTGAGGCCGCTGATGACGAGGGAGAACTTGTACTTGGAGATGTTGATCAGACATTCCTTGTTGTGCTCTGTGCTGACTTTGGTGTGGGTGTTTTGGTGTCCAACTTTAATAGGAAGCTGAAGGAAAAGACAAGACAGAGTGATGATGCAAACAACATATCACATTACAGTGAAGCCAATTCACCATTACACAATATTACACTGTGGTGTATGGTGTATATATATATATATATATATATATATACACATATACTAGGGCTGACCTTCGAATCCATTTATGGAGAATTGAAGCTTCGGAGCTCAGAACGAATTTAATTCTAAGCATTGGACAGCGGGGGCGGGGGGGTTCTTCCAACGCTAGAAGATAGAAATATTCACAAACGAAAAACACTAATGGTCGGTGATAAGTAGTGTTTAACTTTTGATTGAACACTAAATTAGAACCCCGGCGCATACTGTAGCACAATCAAACAGATGCGCAACTCAGAGCATCAGAAGTGTCTCTGACACCAGACTCAGAGCGGACCGGTGGAACTAGAAAATGCATATTTTACATCAATAAAATCTATTTTATCATTATTTTGAGTCACATTGTTGAAAGAATTTAGTCGTCTGTGTCTCCATTGTGCATCTTTCCCAATTTCCCAAATTTGTTGTTGAGGTGTGATATGGCAGTTGCTTTTGGCAAATCTGGCACTCTGTTTTCTGGGGGTTGTCGGGACATATTTTAAAGTGCAACCACACATCTGATGACCTCCTGGACATGTCTGCCGCTCATTGTCAGTATCGGACTGGTGGAGGTCAGTGTTGCGTGTTGGCCTAACATCCCCCCCCAAAAAAAAACGAAAAAGAAAAAAAAACGCTGAAGCTTCGAATGTTTTTTTTTTTTTTTTTTTTCACAATCCAATCCCGTGCCATCGAACGAAGCTTCGAATTTTTTGGGTCAGTCCTAATGTATACACACACACACATGCACACACACACACACACACACACACACACACACATATACATATATATATATATATATATATATATACACACACACACACACACACACAGATATATATATATATGTATAGGCCAAAAGTTTGGACACACCTTCTCATTCAATGCCTTTTCTTTATTTTCATGACTATTTACATTGTAGATTCACACTAAAGGCATCAAAACTATGAATGAACACGTGGAGTTATGTACTTAACAAAAAAAGGTGAAATAACTGAAAACATGTTTTATATTCTAGTTTCTTCAAAATAGCCAACCTTTGCTCTGATTACTGCTTTGCACACTCTTGGCATTCTCTCGATGAGCTTCAAGAGGTAGTCACCTGAAATGGTTTTCCAACAGTCTTGAAGGAGTTCCCAGAGGTGTTTAGCACTTGTTGGCCCCTTTGCCTTCACTCTGCGGTCCAGCTCACCCCAAACCATCTCGATTGGGTTCAGGTCCGGTGACTGTGGAGGCCAGGTCATCTGCCGCAGCACTCCATCACTCTCCTTCTTGGTCAAATAGCCCTTACACAGCCTGGAGGTGTGTTTGGGGTCATTGTCCTGTTGAAAAATAAATGATCGTCCAACTAAACGCAAACCGGATGGGATGGCATGTCGCTGCAGGATGCTGTGGTAGCCATGCTGGTTCAGCGTGCCTTCAATTTTGAATAAATCCCCAACAGTGTCACCAGAAAAACACCCCCACACCATCACACCTCCTCCTCCATGCTTCACAGTGGGAACCAGGCATGTGGAATCCATCCGTTCACCTTTTCTGCGTCCACAAAGACACGGCGGTTGGAACCAAAGATCTCAAATTTGGACTCATCAGACCAAAGCACAGATTTCCACTGGTCTAATGTCCATTCCTTGTGTTTCTTGGCCCAAACAAATCTCTTCTGCTTGTTGCCTCTCCTTAGCAGTGGTTTCCTAGCAGCATTTGACCATGAAAGCCTGATTCGCGCAGTCTCCTCTTAACAGTGTTCTAGAGATGGGTCTGCTGCTAGAACTCTGTGTGGCATTCATCTGGTCTCTGATGAGCTGCTGTTGACTTGTGATTTCTGAGGCTGGTGACTCAGATGAACTTATCCTCAGAAGCAGAGGTGACTCTTGGTCTTCCTTTCCTGGTTCGTCCTCATGTGTGCCAGTTTCGTTGTAGCGCTTGATGGTTTTTGCGACTCCACTTGGGGACACATTTAAAGTTTTTGCAATTTTCCAGACTGACTGACCTTCATTTCTTAAAGTAATGATGGCCACTCGTTTTTCTTTAGTTAGCTGATTGGTTCTTGCCATAATATGAATTTTAACAGTTGTTCAACAGGGCTGTCGGCTGTGTATTAACCTGACTTCTGCACAACACAACTGATGGTCCCAACCCCATTGATAAAGCAAGGAATTCCACTAATTAACCCTGATAAGGCACACCTGTGAAGTGAAAACCATTTCAGGTGACTACCTCTTGAAGCTCATCGAGAGAATGCCAAGAGTGTGCAAAGCAGTAATCAGAGCAAAGGGTGGCTATTTTGAAGAAACTAGAATATAAAACATGTTTTCAGTTATTGCAACTTTTTTTGTTAAGTACATAACTCCACGTGTTCATTCATAGTTTTGATGCCTTCAGTGAAAATCTAAAATGTAAATAGTCATGAAAATAAAGAAAACGCATTGAATGAGAAGGTGTGTCCAAACTTTTGGCCTATACATATATGTATGTGTGTGTGTGTGTGTGTGTATATATATACATATATGCACATACATATACATATATATATATATTATATATATAATATATACATATACACATACATATATATATAAATATATATATATATATATATATATATATATATATATATATATATATAATTGTTGCTGGACTAATGGAATTAGTTCAGGCTGTCCCAAACGATTATTTTTCCAGCTATTATTCTAGCAATTATGTTTTCGACTACTCGACTAATCTAACGATTAATTTTTCAATCAGTTAAACGGTTATTTTTTCAATTATTTTTCCATTGATTGATGAGGCAATTTAAACAACATGAATACCAAAACATTTCTTATTAACATTAACATTTATTGAAACATCAGTGTTTCCCCTACCATTATATTCCCCCCCCCCCCCCCCCCCCAACAGCATCCCCCGCCCCCCTTGAAAGGTCAAATTAATTTAATTTTATTTTATTTTCTATATAGCACCAGATCACAACAGAAGTAATTTAAAGTTACCTTTCCTATATAACACATCTATACATTGTATAAGTTACCTTATTCATTTCTGTCTCTACATGGCTGCACGTTTACAATTCTCCTGTGCTCTCGCACACGGCAGAGTTCGGCCCCGATACACACACACAAACATGTGCATGCACACAAACACACAAATACAGGTGAGCACACTAGAGCGCGGCTGCATTTTCCTGACCGAACTCGACCCAAGTGAGACAGTTATAACAAAACACGGCACTGTGCACACAGTCAACAGAGCAGAGCCTGTGTTGCGTTCAGGCTTTGTCACGTTAATGACAAATTCCAGCATTTGAATAGGCCATCGCACGATAGCACAGCACTGCTGCTGCATGCCGCCATTTTTTTGTTTGACGCACATAATTCATGTCGACGTATTTACGTAGTCCATGACATCAACAATGTCAACGTGTTGTCCCAGCCCTAGAATTAGCGCTGTAGAAATGGACAGGACAAATGTATCATGTGAAGTATTACTTTATGTTTATGCTGGCCATGTCATAGCCAAAGTGGCTGTTACTTGAGAATTTATGCTAAATATAAATACATTTTTAGTGTTATTTGAAGCTGCACAACTCCTAGCAAAAAGGCAAATTCAGTTAACCAAAATTACAGATTAGCTACACCCAGGTCCTGCCAGTGTCACCAGGCAGAACCAAAGAGTTCCAGTGTAAATAGTGCAGTTTGACAGGCCACATTTTGGACTGTCTCTTCAATGTAGTGTTAGCATTTCATCTCTATCAGACTCAGTGCGTTTACATGGAGCCATGTATTCCTTTTGCATTAGAAATACTCCTTGTAAACACCTCAACCCGAATGAAAACAGCCAACCCGAAAGAAAATCTAATCGGGTGCACAGGGGTGGAATATTCCTTTTCAGAACCCGAATGGCACAATTTTTCTGCCTTGTATACACTTCTACCCGATTCCAGCCATTCCGTTCTGTCTGCGCATGCTCACTACTGTCTCGACGTAATGCGTCATGACGCGCACTCTCGCAGTTCTGTTCTGTGTTACAGTCGGGGCTCACAGTTTGCAGAACGCAGCCGGATTTAACAGTGACACACGGCTAGCAGCACATCACATTTTCTTTATCATTCGCCAGTTAAGGCAGGGGCAGACTGAAAGCAACACAACAATCAACTATTCCCCCATGTTACAGCATGATGGTCATGTATCTGTGTCGGCTATATATATACATATAATGTATATCCGCACCCCCTCCTAATCCTAATCCTCCCCCTCTGCTGTGCGTCGGGGTTCCATTCCTCTGAAGGGGATGTCACCGGCTCACTATACATTATCCCACTCAGAACATGGCTTTACTACTAAAACATTCAGTGATGTGACACAAATTAATGATTAAAGCACGTTTTATTGATTCAAAATTCGCAAAAAGAAATGTGTCTGTACTCTGTATCCATGGCAATGGCAGCCTAATAATAATTAATATTGAATTCAACCTTCGCAAAGGCCGCCCCCCCTTAGTTACTGTTGCTAAGTCCGACAAACTTTCGGTTTCAGAGCTAGACTGGCATGGCGCTCCCACTGTCGCTAACTGCACTCCCTGGAGAAATGCTCTCAAATTTCTACAATATGCATTTTAAGGATATATTCAGGATATCAGACTGACACAGCAACAAAATCAAGATAACACAGTGTGTGCAGATGAACAGTGTTTAGCTTCACCCCCGTGCCGCTCCCAGCACCCAGACTGACAGCTGGACTGTCGGGGGGCTGCGGAAGAAGTCAAACAACGTTCGTCTGTGCACAATGTGTTGACGCACAGCTGGTTAAATATGAGCAAAGTTTCCCTGCTTCCCTTCGCTGGTTCCTGTAGCCCTACAGCAGGGTCGGCCCTTTATTCACTGTTATAGCCTAATCATTAAAAAGCAAAAGCAGCATACATTCAGTAGGTGCGTTTCCGTTTCTGTTGGCCTGTGTGGACTACGTCAACTAATTGTGATGCTCCTCATGCTATGGCATCCCTAGCAACGGAGCAGCAGGACAGCGGTGATACTAAACATTGCAGAATTTTGTTGATTGACCAATCAGAATCAAGTATTTCAGAGTACCATGTTCTAACTATGCACTAAATACCTCCCAACCTGATTCCATACGCTGGCGCATGTAAACACCCATTCCAATAGAAGACATCCCATGTAAACAGGTTGGCCAATCGGAATGACTTCAATCGGGTTCACCCAACCCGATTGAAAAGTCCTCATGTAACCGCACCTACTGTAGTCTCTGGCCAACATGACTCTCTACTTAGTTTGAATGCTACTGTATGCTATGCTATGCTATGCTATGTTCTATGTTATCATCATCAGGCTTTTGATGGACCCTCTACATTAATGTTGCAGTATTCCAGATGCATTTTGATCAAAACTATGGTATGTCTCACAAATGTCTTATTTTTTAATTGCACTGAATTCTGCTTATGGTCTCTCCTCACTGTAATGAACAATAAGCCACAATTTTGAAGGACAATTAGACAACAAACTTTTTCACTTAATCAGCAAGCCTCAAAAAAGTGATCACAACTACAGAAGCAAAATCATTTTCAAATGTTAGGCCAGCTGATCAGGATCAGGAAAAGTAAATAAAACCAGGGCTGTATCTTGTGATTATTTTCATTATCTATTCATCTGAGATTACTTTCCGGACTAGTGTTGCACGGTATACCGGTACTAAAATAGTACCGCAGTACTAGAGTATTCCAAATGGTACTATATTGCATTTGGAAAATACCGGTAATTTGAAATTGATTCAATTAATTTAGTTAATTCATTTTACTTATTTATGCACAAAAACACCTTTTCTTGTTCCTATTGGAGCACAGATTGCACAAGTGGTGTGTATGACAACACCTGTATCAACATTCGCAGCTGGCGCATGTGACAAAAGACAAGAGAAAGTCTGCCTCGCAAAGGGAGACAACACGAGACAACACCAACTTGGTGAAATATTTGAGCAACCAAACCGTGACATCCGTACCGAGGTACTTTCGAACCACGATTTTTTTGGTATCGTTACACCCCTACTGTTTATTGTTCTAAAGGTTTGTAGCCAAAAGGACTTTTCCTTAGGAAAAATACCAAAAAGTACCGAAATTCATATTGGTATGGGTACCGAAACAAAGATTTTGGTATCGTGACAACACTGTTCTGGACTTAACATCTGTCTGAAATCTCACACACACACACACACACACACACACACACACACACACACATATACATACATATAGATATAGATATAGATATCTATATCTATAGATATATCGGCATTTGAAGTCATTTGCTTTACTTTGTCATAACTGTGTCATCTGAATATTTGCCTCACGTTGAACAAAGTTTTGTCCAACAATGGTCAGTTGTATTAGGACTAAAAATTGGACGCCTAATTGAAAGTCATGGGAGAGGAACTGAATACAGCCCCATGGTTCCATCATGAAGTCTGACTGTCACACCATCACATGCACATAATATACAATGTCAAACAGGCCATGCCTCTCTTTGCAGTCCAGTCACTGAGCTCTTTGTTTCACACAGCTAGGCTTAGCCATTCCTCAAAGGTCATACACTCAATATCCAGTTTATTAGGTACACCTAGCTCAAACTAATGCTGCAGTCCAGTAATAAATCCTTCCTTCTTGAAGAATATAATGTTGATCTTTTGTTGAAACTGTTTTAGAGAGGTGTTGATTCAACTTCATATTTTTGGAGTATTTTGGAGGATGTAGTTTGTGGTGCTGTTGAAATGCCTTACACTGACAGGCAGAGAAACCCAGGCCTAAAGCCTGATTTATGGTCGTGCGTTGAATCGATGACGTCACTACGTGGTTGCCATGACGCTGTCGTGAACCCTTCGAACTTCTCCGTCACTCCGTTTTGTGGCGGTGCAATTCACCGCCAGAGCAGTAGGAGGCTGCGTCCCCTTCCTGAGTAGTTATCGTCGTCTCTAGTTGATTCTTTGTTTAACTTCCGACTTTTCCGGTCACAGAGAAATGAACGCGGAGCACGGACAGACGGCTACGGTCGTACCCGTATTGAACATTGAGCATAATGGCATATATATAATGAGCCTTAACACTGCAACATCTACATCACAACAGAAGATGTTTAAAGACGGCGGGGATGGCGGAATCTGGAAATACGGAACCGGAAATGCGCTGCTACCAAGCAAACCAATCACAGCCGTGCCGGTCTGCGCTGGGTCTGCGTCGCCTCGACACGTAGTTACATTTTAGGGGAGGTGCACGTCAGGCTACGCCGGGGGCTACGGCGAGCCTTCTGCGTAGCCCCGTACCCTACGACGTCAATTCAACGCACGACCATAAATTAGGCTTAATCAATCAATTTATGACATTTTACAGACTCTGTTTTGCTAATACCAACTGACAACTGACCCCCACTCCTGCCGCAAGTGGCGTCCTTTTCCCTACCCCACACCACAAATCCACACACTGACTGCCTGTACACGGCGCAAGAGAAAGGAGAACACCATGGCCAGCATGTTATGATCTGTCCATTGCAAATAATGTAGCCTACTGTTAAACTGTAATTATTTCACCTCACCAAGCACACTAGATGATGTTCAGCAAGTTAACGAGAGAAAATATTTAAGTATCAGTAACAGGAGAAAAACTAAAACAGAGTGAGTGGAAGGCTTTAATTGGGGCTTTGGGTAGCAATAACTAATAAGTGGTTATAACACCTTAAGCCAACGGTCGTAATCCAAGTTGAGCTGCTTAACCCCAGCTACAATCCATGATCTCTGACAAACAACACCAGAGGCAAAGACTTCTAGAAACTAAACAAAGCCAAATTACCTTTAAATAGTAAATGTTTAGTTTTCCCCGACACACAGTGGCTGTCAGATTTCCCCTTAAACAACAAAAACATTTCATTTTGGTAATACAAACCTACTTGGATGACTGGCAGAGCCCAACCATTTTTCTGTCTCTAAGTTTTCGTATTAAATATGTACAGAGCTTAACTATCACAGAACGATCTGGAGTTCAGCGCTGTAGCTTTCACTTTACAACACATGGTACAAGTTTTACAATCACTGCTGATTTACCATGACAAAAAAGTGCTGACTAGCAAAAGTGAACAGTTTCAATTACATAACGTTAAGCAATTGAAAATAGTGGGTCAAGTAAATGTAGCTGTAGCTAAATTCCATGTGGAGAAATAAAGCTTAAAAAATAGCAGCCACATCAAGCAGCCTCCTTGACAGTGGTTATGACGGTAACGTAATTTATTCAGTTAGCAGGGAGAGCAGACGTTTCCTCACATGCCACTAACTACATTAACTCATATGGAAAACAGCATGTTAACACAGTCACATCTTATTTGTTTACATCAGATAGCTAGGCCTGCTAATGTTAGCTACCTAGCTGGCACGAAAGACAACGTTAGCAAAGAACCTTTAATTGAGACACAGACGCTTATGTGCACGTTCAAATGTCCCTGACATGTTGCTTTTGTCTTTATAGTTTTGCAGTGGACGTGCTGGGTCTGTACAAATCGCAGGACAATTGCGGAATTACGTTAACAGTTAACGTTAAATTTGCTAAACGATCGTGGAGACGGCGCTAGCTAGTCAAGATGTTCACTGTTTTGCAGCGGAGACAAAGCAAGACACAACGCATTTCAGTCATAGAAATTATTCCTGACGTGAAAAACGCTCCTCAAATTGGTTCGATTTCAAGAGGATTATTGTGTATACGTAACGTTTGCCGAGGTGCTGGGACCTCAAGACTACCAACGCTTGCTACACCCATCCACTGAATCAACCCATCTTACCTGCTCATCAAATCTAGTAATCACGGCCTGGACCCACTCCACGGGTTTGTGAGCCGCCATGGCCGGGCGGAGGGACACCGCGACGCTGTGCTGCTAAATCCAAGGTATGAGGCGTGAGATGACAGGCTTAACTGAGCATGAGTATCTGTCCTGAATCGATGGGAAAGGACGAAAGGGGCGAGTATTTTTCCCTTTCTGGAGGCTTCACCATGCCACCGCCATGACACACCACCGGAAGTCTTCTTCAGAGGAATTGATGGGAGGTATGGGAGAGCGGGGTCAAGCTAGCTGGAGTGAAAAAAGACCACTTCCAGGCGCAGTCTTCATGCTAGACATAGTTGACAACTTTTTTTTATTATTATTATTTCTACCATTTTATGTTGTTTAGGACATTTTTACACTGCTTTAAGGCTTCTTAAACTGTGAAATGGACGTTTCAACGTCCGGGTTTTCAGCGGTAAAATCCTTCATACTGTGATTAACTTTAAATGTTCTGCTCAAACAACTGCAAGTTTTTTTCCATGTGCGATTCTTTTCGTTTTATTTTGAAGTAAGATTTTCTGTACTTCCGCTGCTGAAATTCTGGCTCGTTCAGAGCTCATTTGTCAAATACACGATCAGGTCTATCAAAATGTTTTTCGTAATAACAATGGACTTAATTGCTTTTATATGATTCCTTCTGAATGTTTTTACAAACACATGTCCACAGTTTGGAGACAGTCCAAGAACATGCAGGCCCCATCACTTCTCTGTAGAGAGGTGTTGGGGCATTTTGCATCTGTGCCCAGGGACCCACTTTCTCATAATCAGCCTATAGTCTTTGATTCTATATATATGTATGTATAAATATATATATATATATATATATATATATATATATATATATATATATATATATATATATATACATATATGTATGTATATATATATATATATGTATATATATATATATATATATATATATATATATATATATATATAGGGAGGGAGGAAGCCGCAGCACCAAGAGAAAATCCATGTTGACAACAGGAGAACATGCAAACTCCACACCAAAGGGCCCCTACCAATGGACTCAGATCTAGAACCCTCTGCTGTGAGGCGACAGTGCTCATCGCTGCACTACCGTGCCTATTCAAATATCCCACCCTCATATAGAGGCTACTCAAGGCTACTCAAGGAGGTCTTACCTTTAGTTAACACTCATATATTAGATATGATCAATATATCCTTATTAACAGGCTATGTACCACAGTCTTTTAAGGTAGCTGTAATTAAACCTCTACTAAAAAAGCCCACCCTGGATCCAGAGGTGTTAGCCAACTATAGACCAATATCTAATCTTCCCTTTATGTCAAAGATCCTTGAGAAAGTAGTTGCAGACCAGCTGTGTGATTTTCTCCATGATAATAATTTATTTGAGGAATTACAGTCAGGATTTAGAGTGCATCATAGCACTGAGACAGCACTAGTTAAAATTACAAATGACCTTCTGACTGCTTCAGACAAAGGACTCGTCTCTGTACTTGTTTTATTAGATCTTAGTGCGGCGTTTGACACTATTGACCATGAAATTCTGCTACAGAGACTGGAACACTTAATTGGCCTAAAAGGTTCTGCACTAAGCTGGTTTAAATCTTATTTATGTGATCATTTTCAGTTTCAGTTTGTTGACGTCCATAATGAATCATCCGTACGTACTAAAGTTTGTTTTGGAGTTCCGCAAGCTTCTGTGCTCTGACCAATCCTATTTATTCTATATATGCTTCCATTAGGCAACATCATTAGAAATCACTCTATAAATTTCCATTGTTATGCGGATGATACACAGTTGTATTTATCGATGAAGCCAGAAGAAAGTAATCAATTAACTAAACTTCATAATTGCCTTAAAGACATAAAAAACTGGATGAGCACCAGTTTCCTGATTTTAAATTCAGACAAAACTGAAGTTATTGTTCTTGGCCCCAAACAACTCAAGAGACTCTTTATCTGATGACATAGTTTCTCTCAATGGCATTGCTCTGGCCTCTAGCACTACCGTAAGAAACCTTGGAGTAACATTTGACCAAGATTTGTCTTTTAATTTTCATTTAAAACAAACCTCACAGACTGCATTTTTTTCATCTGCGTAATATTGCAAAAATTAGGCCTATCCTGACCCGAAAAGATGCAGAAAAATTGGTCCATGCTTTTGTTACCTCAAGGCTGGATTACTGTAACTCTCTATTATCAGGTAGCTCTAGTAAGTCATTAAAAACTCTCTAGCTAATTCAGAATGCAGCAGCACGAGTACTAACAGGAACTAAGAAACGAGATCATATTTCTCCTGTTTTAGTTTCTCTGCACTGGCTCCCTGTAAAATCCAGAATTGAATTTAAAATCCTACCGTTAACTTATAAAGCTCAAGCTCAAGCTCCGCCATATCTTAGAGAGCTCATAGTGCCATATTATCCCACCAGAACACTGTGCTCTGAGAACGCAGGGTTACTCGTGGTCCCTAAAGTCTCCAAAAGTAGATCAGGAGCCAGAGCCTTCAGCTATCAGGCTCCTCTCCTGTGGAATCATCTTCCTGTTGCGGTCCGGGAGGCAGACACCGTCTCCACATTTAAGACTAGACTTAAGACTTTCCTCTTTGATAAAGCTTATAGTTAGGGCTGGCTCAGGCTTGCCTTGTACCAGCCCCTAGTTAGGCAGACTTAGACCTACTCTGCCAGAGGACCCCCTATAATACACCGGGCACCTTCTCTCCCTCTCTCTCCCTCTCTCTCTCGTGTCCTATTACTGCATCTTGCTAACTCAGCTTCTTCTCCGGAGCCTTTGTGCTCCACTGTCTCTCAGGTTAACTCATATCGCAGTGGTGCCTGGATAGTGTGACTTGTGAGGTTGTGCTGCTGCCATGGTCCTGCCAGATGCCTCCTGCAGCTGCTGCTGCTGCTGCTGCCATCATTAGTCATTAGTATATATTAGTATCTGGCAGTATACATGTGTGATAATAATCATATGTGTGTAATAACAGTAGAAGTATGACTTTCAACATATTGTACCACAGTAGCCAGAACTATAACGACAATATTATTACTTTCATGAATGTTGTTGTAAGCTACTGTCATTACCAAGGATGTCCTGCATCTCTCTCTCTGTCTCACTCTTTCTCATTGTGTCATACAGATTACTGTTAATTTATTATGCTGATCTGTTCTGTACGACATCTATTGCACGTCTGTCCGTCCTGGAAGAGGGATCCCTCCTCAGTTGCTCTTCCTGAGGTTTCTACTGTTTATTTTCCCCCGGTAAAGGGTTTTTTTTGGGGAGTTTTTCTTTATCCGCTGTGAGGGTCTAAAGGACAGAGGGATGTCGTATGCTGTAAAGCCCTGTGAGGCAAATTGTGATTTGTGATATTGGGCTTTATAAATAAAATTGAATTGAATTGAAATTGATATATTCTGGGTTTAGAAGCCTTGCCTGATGGAGGTTGGCGCTGTGCGAGTAGCGACATGCAGTTGCAGTCTGTCTGAATGTTTGAAAGTTTGAGTGTTACTGAGTGCCGTTTGTGAATAACCAATACGCTGGGTAGGATCTACGCTTGTTCACTGATCACTTAACTTATTTTAAAATGGAGCTGTCACTCTTGATCGTCGAATGGACTTCGTTTGTTGTGGCTCAGAGTCTGGTTGAACCATGCCACCCGCACACAGGCAGGATTCAGTACTCTCGGGGATTTTTACTGAATCTGAGGGATCAACAGCAGTCACATACCCGTTCGGACTTGGCCACGGGAGATCATTCACTTGCGGAGATCTTCCGCCAACCTGAGAACTTTAATAAGACTACATGGGGAGAAAAGAGATACAAAGTGCAGAAACGCGGAGGACGGGGCGGCGTCAGGCAGAGACTGAAGTGGCTGACACTTCGCCGCATACCCCTCCCCTCGATGTTACTCTGCAACGCTCAGTCCATAAGGAATAAGATGGACGAGATCCAAGCCAGCGTCACTCATCTGGAGAAATTTAGGGACACATGTGTCATGGCTTTTACAGAAACATGGCTCACTCCTGAGGATCTGAACACCGACCTAACTCTCACCGGCTTTGGACTGCCGGTGAGGCTTGACAGGGATGCTGTTGTCACAGGGAAATCCCAAGGGGGCGGGGTCTGCCTCTACGGCAATCAGCGGTGGTGCAAGAACATCACTGTCAGAGAGACTGTGTGTACTGAAGACATAGAGCTGTTGTCTGTGTCCGTGCGGCCCCATTACCTCCCCCGTGAATTTCCCCCAAATATTTCTCACTGTTGCATACATACATCCCAAAGCTAATGCAAAAAATGCTGTAATAGCCATACAAAAGGTTACACAAAAGCTCCAGCCCCTCTCTCCGGATGCTCCTTGCTTTGTCCTTGGCGATTTTAATCACTGTACTCTGAAATCGATGAACACTTTTTATCAGTATGTCTCTTGCCCTACCAGACTTGACAAAACTATTGACTTATGCTATGGTACAGTAAAGGGCGCCTATAAGTCCATAGCTCTGCCGCCTCTTGGCTCTTCTGACCATAACATTATCCTTCTTATCCCAACCTACAAGCCACTTCTTAAGAGAGGGAAAACTGCTACTAAAGAGGTGGAGATATGGACTGAGGATGCTATTGAGGAACTAAGGGGAGCCTTCGAGTGCACAGAATGGGACGTTTTCAAGCACTCTTCTTCAACTCTTGATGAAATGACTGAGGTGATATCATCCTATACTCTCTATTTGAAAAACTTAATTATCCCTACTAAACAGGTCAAGGTGTTTCCGAATAATAAACCCTGGCTGAACAAAGCAGTAAAGGATGCACTGCATAGGAAACACAATGCTTTTCTCCATGGTGATGGCAAGGATAAGATTGAAGCTAAAAAAGAAGTTAGATATGAAATTAAGAGGGCAAAATTACAATATAAAAGTAAAATAGAGGAGAAGTTTCACAGTAACGACCTGAGGGCTGTATGGGATGGTATGAAGGCCATGACAGGCCAAGATAAGAAGAAGAATTCTGGGTCAGTCACAATAGATGGTTTTGACTCAAATTCAGAACTTGCAAATGCCCTGAATGATTTTTACTTACGTTTTAATGATGAACATGATTTTACTAAAGATCACTGTGATATATTTGATTCCTTAAATGACATTACTGTCAACACCCAGCTTACGATCAGCGCCATTTCCGTTAAACACATGTTCTCCAAATGTAATGTCAGAAGGAGCCCTGGGCCTGATATGATCACTGGCAAACTGCTAAAAGTTTGTGCAGACCAATTATGTGACATTTATTTGGATCTTTTTAATTTGTCACTCTCTCAGCATAAGGTCCCAATGCCATGGAAGGAGTCTATTGTAGTCCCCGTGGCTAAAATCAAGTCTCCGAAGGTGCTTAATGATCTAAGGCCTGTAGCCTTGACTTCAATAGTGATGAAGACTTTTGAGCGGCTGGTCAAACAAATTCTTATTGAAAAGGTTCAGGGCCAGCTTGACCCGATGCAATTTGCTTATCGGGCCAGCAGAGGGGTAGATGATGCAACTATCACTCTGTTCAATTACCTGTACAAGCATCTTGAGGGAACAAAAACACATGCTAGGCTTTTATTTCTAGATTTCTCTTCAGCTTTTAATACAATCCAGCCACATATTTTAATCAATAAATTATTGTCAGATTTTAATCTTGATGTTGGAATGGTGAAATGGCTGCTAGATTTTTTAACTTGTAGGCCGCAGGTTGTAAGGGCTAATGATGCCTTTTCCCAGAAGCGGCTGTCATCCACAGGCTCACCACAGGGGTGTGTCCTGTCTCCTTTATTGTATATTCTTTATACAAATGATTGCAAGAGCAAATACAAGGACAGGCATCTTCTGAAATTCGTGGATGATACAGTCCTCATCAGCTTGCTCCAGGAAGGAGATGTCGATCATGGTCCAGTCATGGAAGACTTTGTAGAGTGGTGCGACAACCACTTTCTGAAGCTAAATGTCCTAAAAAGTAAAGACATGGCCATTGATTTTAGGAAAAACTCTCCCTCTACCCTCCCAACCATCATTAAGGGCTCACAAGTAGAGATAGTAGAGCATTATAAATACTTGGGCACAGTCATTGATAAAAACTTGAATCATGACTTCAACACGTCTGCAATCTGCAAAAAGGGTCTGCAGAGACTTTATTTTCTGCGCAGACTGAACACTTTTAATGTGGACAAGACACTGATGGTTTTATTTTACAAATCTTTCATTGAGTCAGTTTTAACATTCTGTATTATTGGCTGGTATGGAAACCTCACTGTGCAGAACAAAAAACGCCTTTCTGACATTGTCAAGGTAGCTAGCAAGATAATTGGCACACAGCAGCTTTCTCTGTCAGATATCTACAACCGACAAGTCTATAGGAAGGCACAGTCGGTCTTGTCCAGCACTGACCACCCACTTTTAGGAGAATTTTTTCTTCTTCCTTCTGGCCGGCGTTACAGGCTCCCCAAGGTTAGAAGCAATAGGTTTAAATTTTCTTTTATCCCAAGTGCAATTAATGTTCTTAATTTGCACTGAGTCTTGATGGAATCAATTTGCCTGCACTGTCTATACGCACTCCATATGGTTTTATTCCCTTATAGATTTATTTTATCTATGGACAGTTTTGATCTGATCTATTTTATTCATGGTTGTTGTGGTTGTGATTGTTGTTGACACTGTCTTGATTGTCTCTTGTATGTTGAATTGCACTGCAAACTAAATTTCCCCTTGTGGGACAATAAAGAACTGAACTGAACTGAACTGAACTGAACTGAACCTGGCAGCCTGAAAAGTGAAGGAAGAAAGTCGGAAAAACACAGTATGGAAAGAAATTACTGCTGCAGTCAACAGCATTACAGTGGACAATCGATCTTGAGGTTAGAATATTTAATTTACATCCATGATATGTACCCATCTATAGCCTACAAATACTAATAATATTTGCCTATGAAATATTAATAACATTATAATATTCATATTAAAGCTTATAAATGACCCAGACTGAAGAGTGCGTGGCTGTGCGTATCAGGTCTGCTTCCATTTTCAGCATAACAGGTGGTGGAGGAGACACAGATGCACCACTTAGATGTCTGAGTTGGACAATGGTAAACATTTAATTATCTAGGCTTCTAGTATTTAAATAATTATTCTGTTGCAGGCTTTATAACTTATTTTTAATGATGCTGAAAGGGAAATTATACAAACATGCTTCAGCTTGTCAGTATTTAAAATCCTTGATCCTTTGGTCAACCTTGAGCCAGGCCCACAGCACCGGCTGTCAGCTGTGATAAAGGGCACATAGTGATGTATGCCTTTACAATATATACTATTTTCTCATAGGCTACACATTTCTAAGTGATTAATATGTGGCTGCAAATACTCAGATGCCAGTCACAATATGGTCTAATGACAAAAACTCAGCCAGATTTGCCCTGCTATACCACAAGTCCATGCTGACTCAAACTTGCGAACACAAGTTAAGACCTGATGTGAGATTTGATCATAGCCTCCGCTCATGTCCACATTGATAAATGCTGAGCTTTATGTGGAACTGACCGTAAACCTCGTTTCCTGTCGTACTTTCCTTTTATAAATGAGGGCCATGGTGTGTGCATCCTCCTGCACCCGCCCATCAATTCTTGTGGTGTAAAAGTTGACATGCCTTACCCTGTGCTCTTTCATAAATTTCTCTTCTTCATGTCTTTTTTTATTTTTTTATTAGGCTATATATTTGGGAGGTGTTTTTAAAGATTTCTATCTATAGTATAACTTAATAGGTTTATACAATTGCTCCCATAAAAATTACTTATAAGTATAAAAGCAAAAATAACCATGGCGGAAATTCAAGTAAAAATAAGTACAAGTTACTTGCCATTTTAATATTTATATTTTATTTATACGGGCCAGTGCAAAATAATAAAAAAAGAAGCTGCACTTGTTTAAGAAACTTAAATGAAGTAAAGCAGGTGGGCTCATCTGACAAATAAGGAAGGCCTACACAAATGAGATATGAACATTCTCACAGTCTTTCTTTCTCTTCCTTTCTACCCCTCTCTTTTGCATATCGCTAACATCAAAGATTAACATTACACATGACAAATGAAAAAAACTAACATTAGCTAGCTAACTACATTTTCACCCACAGTAGATCTATGTGCAACCAACTGCAATATGCTTGTGGATGTTAAAAGAGGAGTTTTAAAGCAGATATACCAGGGTTTTTCAGGAGGCACTCAAGCACTTCTTGTTGTTGTCTTTTTTACATTTTGTTATTAGAAAGTGGAGGCAGATGTGTCCAGGAATTGTAGCTGGAAGCTGTCTGTGGTTCTGCTCCCTCAATATCATCAATCAATCAATCAATTTTATTTTATTTATAAAGCCCAGTATCACAAATCACAGTTTGCCTCAGAGGGCTTTACAGTATACGACATCTCTCTGTCCTTAGGACCCTTGCAGCGGATAAGGGAAAAAAAATCCTTTAATGGGGGAAAAAAGTGGTAGTAACCTCAGGAAGAGCAACTGGGGAGGGATCCCTCTTCCAGGACGGACAGACGTGCAATCGATGTCATAAGGAACAGATCAACATGATAAATTAACAGTAATCTGTATGACACAATGAGACAGAAAGAGAGACAGAGACAGAGAGAGATGCAGGACAGACAGTAATGACAGTAGCTTACAACAACATTAAAATAATAATATTATAATTCTTATTACAGCTATTGTGGTACAATATGTTTAAAGTATATAATAATATCTGATAGTATACATATGTGACAATAACCATGTGTATAATAACAGCAGAAGTATGACTAATGATAACAGCAGCAGCAGGAGGCATCAGGCAGGACCACAGCAGCAGCACAACCACAAACATCACACTATCCAAGCACTGTTGTGATATAAGTTAACCTGCAAGACAGCGGAGCTCAAAGGCTCTGTAGAAGAAGCTGAGTTAGTGTCATGCAGTACAGCCGAGTTAGCAAGATGTAGTAACAGGACATGAGTGTTAGCAAAGGAGAGAGAGAGAGAGAGAGAGAGAGAGAGAGAGAGAGATAGAGAGGAAGGAGAGAAGATGCTCGGTGTATTATAGGTCGTGGTCAAAAAACAGGTGGTGCTTCTTTTTCTTTAAGGCAGCTGGCATTTTGGCATCTGTAGTAGTGGTGCTCCACATGCACTCTCCACCCCTAAGCTTTATCCTCACCTTTACAGCACATTGCTTGAAACCAAGGTAAATGTGGCAAATGTAGTGGATTAAGAAGTAGATTACTAGGTCGAAAGTATACTTGAGTGAAGAGTTGTGAAAAAATACAAAAGTATTTGTTTCTTTAAAAAAGAATACTTGTGCATTACTTGTAGCACATTTAACCACTCCTTCAATGTTACAGTTCAATAAAAGTACACAGTGCAATACTAAGTAGTTACTAACACTAGCTGTATTTTAAGCACATTATTAAAATCTCCTTTTGTAAGCCTTCTGACACGAGTAAATCCCCACTTCCATAAGACTAACTGAATCCCGCGAGTGTGACTGAATTAGCTGAAACAACACTAATTTCACCAGGATGGTCTCATGAATAAAAATTTAGACCATCAGATGAAGACTTAACCCCAGTGCAGTCTAATACTACCTCAATTTTTTTATGACCAAGACACATAAGCACTGAGATTCATTTTTGTCTGGGTCTGATCTACAGAAGATATAGGGGCGGCTGTTGCTCAGAAGTAGAACGGGTTGTTCATTGTTCGGAAGATAAGTGGTTTGATCTCCAGCTCCTCCAGTCTGCATGTTGATGTATCCTTGGGCAAGATATTGAACCCTTGCTCCTGACTGAAATTGTACCAAAGTCGGACTAACACACCCAGATAATGGGTGCGGTGACATGATGGCTTCTCATTTGGAATGAAATAAATCTGAATGAATTCATTCAGAATTAAAGTTTTTCCAGGTAGTTTACATGTGAAATATTCATTCTGAATGAGGGTTTACACAGGAGATCACTTTAATCGCCTTTATTTGGGTCCGCGCAAGGTTTGGGGCAGGGAAGGTTTCTGATTGGATAGGGGGCGGGGCGGATGTTACGTGTTTACGTTTACTGGAAGAAAACACTGTAGTCCTCATTCCAGATAACAAGATGCTTGATGACGCCATTCTTAGTGCCTTTTTCGGACTTGTTTTGCTTATATTCTTGAAGCAGCAGTACGACAACACCCTTGTTCTGCTAATGCTTCGTCTGTTGAGGAGGAGAAGGGAGGTAGGAGGTTGAAGAAGGGAGATAGAAGACCGTGCTGTGGCGAATGAAAACCGGTTAGTGCAACGAGTCACGTGCGTGCTATATACGTCATCGCGCCAGAAGGGCAAGGAAACAAGCATGTGCAGAAAGATGGCAATGAACTTAAAGAGGAATGAGTGTATACAAGTGCAAGAAATTCTTTCATTCGGAATTAGAAACAGAATATTCCAGCCCCTTACATCAGAATGAATTTTCAATCACATTGGCCATTTTCATTCCAAATTAGGTGTTTACAAGATCACTTTTAATAGGAATGAAGTTTCATTCTGAATGAAAAGGGAATTAAACTGTCCATGTAAACGCACTCAATGTGACTGGAAGTTGGAAGTTGACTGGAAGTTGGATTTACTGCATGGATACAGTAAATCAGACCCAAATTGGTCTCAGCGCTTTGCACATGCTCCACAGTTTCCGCATGCAAAGAAGAAACCATATGTGACCACAATCCAGAAATGCCGCCGTCTTCTCTGGGCCAAAAAGCTCGTTTAAATGGTCTGAGGCAAAATGGAAAACTGTTCTGTGGTCAGATGAATTAAAATTTGAATCTCTGATGGTATGGGGTTGCATTAGTGCCTGTAGTGTGGGCAGTTTACACATCTGGAAAAGCACCATCAATGCTGAAAAGTACACAGAGGTTTTAGAGCAACATATGCTCCCATCCAGATGATGTCTCCTTCAGGGAAGGCCTAAACCACATACTGCATCCATCACAACAGCATGGCTTTGCAGTAGAAGAGTCCGGGTGCTGAACTGGCATCATAAAACAAAAAAATCCGGCAAAAAAGACCCAGGGGCTATTCCATCGGTGTGTGAGTGTGTTTAAAAACTGAGTAGCACCAGCCAGGGCTGGACTGGCCATCGGGCATACCGGGCATTTGCCCGGTGGGCCGATGGTAATTTTGGGCCGGGCCTTTTTTTTTACTCTTAGTCATGTTATCATACCTATTGGTACACAAAACTGGTAGATTAGCCCATTAGTCATCATTGATTCTGGGCTGGACCAATTACAGCCGACGGCTGATGCCCCCTCCTGTTTGGGCCTCGCTGCCAATCAATCAATCATACAGAGAGAGAGGAGATTGACAAAATTGAGAAGAAACACAAAGGAGGTGCGGAAAAAATAAGAGAGAAAAAGAGACAAGCCCTTTAGGAAGATGCTGCAAAATATGTTAAAATAACACAGATGTTTGCTGGCTATGGCGGAGTTTCTTCAGCGGCAGCATCAGTGACCGCAACCTCACTGGCATCCAAAGCAGCCACAGCAGGTAATGATGGCGGAGGTGGCCGTCAGCAGGTGGATGAGGCGAAGGGGAGGCAGGAGGAGGAGAGACCCGCGGCTGCCGCATTATATGAGGGCGGTCAAGTTTGGTTGATAGTTTTCTTTGGTTGATAGGTTTAGATTTTCGTTGTGCTTGCTAACTCTTAACACAGCATAGTTATGAGTAGGCCATTTAACAATTTAGCTGGCTGTTGAGCAGCATGATGGGGTTTCTCTACTGCTGGGCTGTTTCTATGATGTTATACTAGTGATAGTGATCTTAGTGCTTCAGTTATTTTATTTTATTCATTTAGTTAGTTAAGTATAGTCTTTATTAGTTAGGTAGTAAAATATTTCACTGTCTATGAATTGATATAAGTGCACTATGCAGTAATTCTTTACTCAAAAACAGCTAAAGCTCAACAGAGCAAAACTGTTCATGTAAAACCAAATGATGAGGCTAGTATTCATCATAAACCCTCTACACTTGCAGATATAATTTAGATTGAATCAAATTATGATTTGTCAGGAGATGTGATCCTGCTCATTAACATAAAAGTGGCTTGGAGTTAAAAGTAACTACTTAAATGTATTTCAATCAGGAGAGACATGTTTAGGTTAGGAAAGAAAATATTTAATTACAAATGCACATGAGAATTGAATGTGAAAATGTGGCAAGTCCCTTCGAGATGGTGAGCTATAAGGAGGGAGATGGATCTGTAGCCAATTAGGGAACCCCTAGACCGGAACCAGAATCTTCGCTTGAAGAGCCTGGTGACACGAGGCTAGGTGGCAGCTGATTGGAGGAAGCAGTGGGAGTGAGACAGGGAGAACTGTGAATGAATGAGCACGGAAAGGTCTTCCTGACTGAACTTACACTGAGCTTCATACACTTCTTACACTGAGCTTCATTTCTAGATAAGTTGTGTTTTTATCTTACTGTTTTTTTTTACTGACATTTAACAGCAAACTCTTGTGGACAATAATTACCTTTGTGGGCATGTTTCCGTTCAATTTAAAATATCCCTTCACTTTTTAAAGGTTGCCATGTTTGAGGAAGTATTGTGTTTCTGTGCTGTTTATTGATGTGATGAGTACATAGTCTATGAAAATATTATTAAATCTGTCTTTTATTCATTTTAATATTCGACAATGATCATGTCTCACCTCTATTTCTGTCTGTCCTATTTTCAGGATCCCATCATACATTGTACATTGTTCAGGAGGTTCACTAGACCAAGTAGCTTTTTGGGGTCCTCTAAGTAAGTACTGTATAGAATACATGATGCAACTATGTTTCTAGAATAAAAATACCAGCACTGTGATCATCTAAGCAAGTCTGTCAAGTGTCATATTTCTCACCTTGCTCTCTCTGTCTCCTTTCACTTTTTAAATGTGTCCATGTTTGAGGAAATATTCTGTGTTGCTGTGCGGAGTATTGCTACTGCAGAGGTCTAAGGTGTTTATTGATATGGTGAGTAAATAGTCTATGAAAATATCACTAAATCACAATCTGTCATTTATACATTTTAATATTCATCTCATCTCTGTTCCTCTCTGTCCTATTTTCAGGATCCCATCAGATGTTGTACATTGTTCAGGAGGTTCACTAGACCAAGCAGCCTTTTGGGTTCCTCTAAGTATGAAGTATAGAGTATAGAATAATGGGACTGGGAGGATGGTGTAGTTTTAAATTTATTAGACAAGTACATATACACCAACAAGACAGTGTACAAGTGGCGTCACAAGAAAGTTTGTTTTCATTCATAGGCTTCATTGTCTTTCCATCAATACCTGGTGGGTCAGTCTCGGCTCAAAATGCCCGGGCCGATTTTTTGTCCCAGTCCAGCCCTGTATGATGCCACCAGTGTGTGAATGGGTGAATGTGACTCATAGTGTAAAAAGTGCTTTGAGTAATCAGTTGACTAGAAAGGCGCATACAAGTTTACCATAAACAAATTTATGTGCATAAATCAAAAATCTTAAAACACTGACTCAGTTATTTTAAAAATTCATTTATTTAACTGAAATAATACAGTTGCAAATCTGTTAAGGCACCTTATTACATGCACAGATATCATGAGTAACTCAAAGTATAATAAAGTAACTTAATGGAAACAATTGGGTAACATTCACATTAAAGATGAAGAAATTCAAATGTGTTTGAACAAACTGGACTTATGATAACACATTCTCTGATTACATTCAATAAGATCCTCTGGTTGCTTTCAAACATAGTAGACGCAAACTGAATCCTTCTTTTCATAAAGGTAGGCTTGAGTGCTGCCCAAAGAGTGGCACAAAAGTTTCTTTTTTTATCATCTCTGGTCAAACTTGGCAAGCTGTGCACAAGTCCTTTGGTATGCATGACTTTGCATCATTTTGTAAGACATCAACATGAATCCATCCGCTGCTCTCAAGTGAACAGGATTAAATTGGTGTCATCGTCATTCATCTGAAGGCACCAAGGAGCAACTGTTTCTCCACTCAATTTGATTTTTTTTTTATTTTTGCAGCTTAAACTCTGCTCAGAGCAAAGAAACAGTTTGAGGGAGGCTTTCATTTAAAAAAAAAATGCTAGGCCAATCACTGGTCTTACAGAGGGAGGCTCGTCACGTGATGGGAGTAATCCTTTGGGTATAGCCATTGTCAGTTTTCAAAGTCCAGTCAGTTTGGGAGTTCATGAGTTCCTTTAATGTCTACTCTATGGCACCAGGCCTGGTGGCCACGTACACAAAGACAACGATGAGCAGCACCACTACAGCCAGTGTAGGCAGTACTATGGTGGCCACCTGCTGTCGGGCTTCCTGCATGGCCTGCTTACGCTCCTTCTTGTCCTTGGATGATTCTTTTTTGGGTTTGCCTTTGAGCTGCCTCATGATGTCTTGATGACCGTTTACTCTGTCTTTGCTGTGTTCACAGGAACCTGAAAGAGACAGAAACATACCGTAATGAGTCAGTTTTCAAGTCAAGTTGTAGACAGCTCAACGGCAATTTCCTGGAAATTAACATTGGCATTGCAGTAAACAATGATCTGATTTCCAAAAGGCATTAAGATAGATCTTCAATATTTTAAGCATGATTATTTTTTTATTTCAATCTTTTAACAAAATAGGAAAAAGGCCCAAAGCAAACATTTGGGCACCCTGCATGGTCAGTACTTAGTAGTGTCCCCTTTGGCAAGTATCACAGTTTCTATAAGCACTTTCTGTATCCAGCCAAGAGTCTTTTAGTTCTCGTTTAGGGGATTTTCACCCATTCTTCCAGCAAAAGGCTTCTATCTCTGTGAGATTCTTCAGCCATCTTACATGTACTGGAGGTAGTCGATTGTGGATTTTGAGGTGTGTTTAGGATCATTGTCTTATTGTACAGTAGAAGCCATCCTCTCTTCATCTTCAGCTCTTTAAAGATGGTGTGATGTTTGCTTCCTGAACTTGCTGGAATTGATCTGAATCGATTCTTCCCTCTATCTGTGAAATGTTCCCCATGCCAGTGGCTGCACTACAAACTCAAAGCATGATTGCTGTGTTGGACAGGTGTTCTTTTTATGAAATTCCTCAACCTTTTCAGCCAACCATCAGCCTTGTTTAGACGTTTCTTTGCAAACTTCTGATGCTGAATTTTGTGTCGAGGACACAGAAAAGGTTTTCTCCTCAGGACTCTTCGATGGTCACATTTGTGCAGGTGTTGCTGCATAGTACAACAGTGCACCACCACTGTCTGGTAAATCTTCTTGCATGTCTTTTGCAGTCTTTTCCTGGTCTTCTGGACCTCAAATTGACCTCCATAGTTCATGTCAACTGCCATTTCTTATGTACTTTACGAAATGAGGAAACATCTACCTGAAAATTATTTGCTTTTATTCATAAAGCTTTGAAATTTGCATCACCTGGCCTTTCCTAATAATGACTGTGAACAAGCCATAGCTCCAACAAGCTAATTAAGGTCTGAAATCCTAATAAAAGTTGTTTGAGAGCTCAAATGTCTTGGGGTGCCCATACGTTTGCATGATGCTCCTTTCCTTTTTCCCTTTTTCCCCCCAAAGTGTAAAAACAAAAATAAAATAATAATTAAATAAATAATATCTTTGGGGGCGGCACGGTGGTGTGGTGATTAGCACTGTCGCCTCACAGCAAGAGGGTTCCCGGGTCAATCCCGGGTGTGGGAGCCCTTCTGTGCGGCGTTTGCATGTTCTCCCCATGTCAGCTTGGGTTCTCTCCATGCACTCCGGCTTCTCCCACAGTCCAAAGACATGCAGATTGGGGATTATGTTTATTGATAACTCTAAATTGTCCGTAGGTGTGAATGGTTGTCTGTCTCTATGTGTCAGCCCTGTGATAGTCTGGCGACCTGTCCAGGGTGTACCCTGCCTCTCGCCCAATGTCAGCTGGGATAGGCTCCAGCCACCCCGCGACCCTCAAGAGGATGAAGTGGTTAGAAGATGGATGGATGGATGGATCTTTCACATCTTTTACTTTAGGCCTTTGGAGATCAGTTCATCTTGTACTGAATTAACTACTCACAGTAAAAGAAAATCTGACCATGGGTGCCCAAACCTTTGTATGCCACTGTAGGTAACTCTTTGGGTGAGAGAAGTTTTCTACCAACTGTGGTATAGACGTTACCATATCAATCATTTTAAAAAAAAAAAAAAACAAGGTAACCTTGCAAAAGCTCAGTGATTTGGAAAGACAATGATGACATAGTGAACAGAAAATTGCACTTTCACATTTGTTCAAGTATGTCCTAAAACACTAGTCAGGTGTCAATATGAACATTCAAAAGAGATTTTGCTTGTTGCAATTATTTTCTCCTGTTCATACTGGAAATTTGGAGATCCCTTTGTAATGTCATCATCAACCATTGTTTATTCAGGGAAAATTGAAAAAGTTAAATAATTAAGAATGGAGTATGCCATAAAGGACAGATACATTACAACAACCACAACAATTAAAATAATATCGTAGTAATACGTAGAAATCATGTCTGTCAGTCAACCAAAGCAGCCACGCTGTAAAACAACCATATCATCTAGCATATACTCGAAATGATCTACATACCTGACCAATTTAAATATGTCTTGTAACTTGTTCCATTTATGTGGGGCTAAAAAACTAAAAGCTAATTTACTGAGCTCTGTACTGATTAGGAGTTTTGAGGGATAAAAATTCCTGTGATCATGTGCGATGAGAGATGGATCTGTTTTTTAAAAGAGAAGTTATGTTGAAGGGTAGCTTTTAAGGAGACAATGTTTTTTCCCGTCTATCAGTGAGAGATGACCATAACACATTCTGATACAGTTCACAGTGGTAAGTTCTAAAACCATCCCCAGTAATAAAACGGAGACAATTGTGCTAGACTGTATCAAGGGATTTCAGTGTGGATTGAGCTGCATGCATTTACAAAATATCGCCATAATCTAAGACTGACATTATAGTTTATTGAATAATTGTCCTTCTGTTGTCCAAAGAGAAACATGACCTTAATCTGTACAATGCACCCAGTTTAATCTTTACTTTACTTTGAGAGCTCAACCACGTGTGTTTTAAATGAAAGCTTGTCATCTAGCCAGATGCCAAGGTATTTGTAATCTGTAACACGTTCAATGTGGGTGCCATTAAGGGAACGGATGATAGAGGCGTCAAGATCACACTTCCTTGACCTTGTAAATATCATGAATTTAGTTTTGGTTTCATTTAAAATCAGTCTAAGTTTTTTTTAGGGATTTCTGCACGCAGTCAAATGCACACTGAAGGTTTGATAGAGCTTCCTCTATCGATGGGGCATAAGCATAAAGAAGAGGCACAGATATCATTTATATACAAAGTGAATGACAATGGGCCTAAAATTGACCCATTTTTCAATCTTAAATACTGCATTTATACACTGGGTTCTATCGGTGATGTAATCCTGAAATCATTTAAAGGAAGATTCATCAAAACCCAGCAAGGCCAATTTATGCAGAAGCAGTATGTGATCAACAGTATGAAAAGCCTTTGACAAGTCTATAAATAAGGCAACACAGTGTCTCCTACGATCTAACGCTGAAACTATATCATTTAAAAACCATAGTTGCTGCTGTAATGATGCTATGGCCGGATCTAAACCCAGACTAACAGGGACTTAAAATAGCATTTGCAGACAAAAAAATGCAAAGCTGTTAATTTACAAAAGATTCCAACACTTAAGCTAGCTGGCAAATAATTTGCCTCAAGGCTTTTTAGTAATTAATTATTTGAGTTATTCAAGGAATCCCGTCAGCCCAATACCACAGACAGACAGATTTTTTAAATAGTAAGTTGATTAGCCTTTTTAACCATGTAAGTGCATTTGTTCCTAAGATGTGTGAATCTTTGCCAGTCCACATCACTACTAGTGGATCTAGCCTGCGCCTAAGCTTTATTTCTTTGTAAAATTAACTCACCTAAATCACTTTTAAACCAAGGGTTACATCTGTTTTTAATCCTCAGTCTCTTAACTGGTGCGTGTTTATCCGCTAAGGAGTAAAAAACAGACTAAAAGCATTGCAGTGCCAGGTCAGCATCTGGGATGAGACTTACCAGAGAGAGGTCACTGACATGTGGGTCATGTAAGAAAGCCTGTTCAACAAAGTTTTGCTGCAGTCTTGTTCTTTTTGTTTTACAATTTCTAATGCAGCCCACTGGGCAGTGGTCGCTAAAATCAATAGGGCACAGACAACTATGTGTATAATGATGTGGCCTAAGTGGTAAAGAATGAGATCTAAGAATGTGATTCCAAAGTAAAGTGATGGGCAAACTCTGTAGCCCTCATCTATACAAATGTATTCCAAAATTAATCTGAAGATATTATGAAGCTTCAAAAGGCTGAGTTAGACAAAGCAAGTGGAAGTTTCAAAGCTACTGTCAGCATCCATCCATCCATCTATCCATCCATTTTCATCTGCTTATCTGGGGCCAGGTCTCTGGGGCAGCAGGCCAAGCAAAGCACCCCAGATGTCCCTCTCCCCAGCAACACTTTCAAGCTCCTCCTTGGGGACCCCAAGGCGTTCCCAGGCCAGATGAGATATGTAAAGCGTGCTCTGGGTTTCCTGCGGGACCTCCTACCAGTGGGACATGCCCGAAACACCTCCAGCGGGAGGCGCACAGGAGGCATCCTGATAAGATGCCCGAATCACTTCGACTGACCCCTTTTGATGCAAAGGAGCAGCGCGGCTCTACTCCAAGTTCCCTCCGGATGTCTGAGCTCCATACCCTATCTCTGAGCCCAGCCATTCTGCGGAGGAAACTCATTTCGGCCGCTTGTATCCGCCATCTCTTTGACTACCCTGAGCTCATGACCAAAGGTGAGGGTTGGGACGTAGATGGACCATTAAATCAAAAGCTTCACCTTCCACCTCAGCTCCCTCTTCAACACAACAGTCCAGCGTAGCGGCCGCACCACTACATAAGCCGTACGACACCGCTGATCCATTTCACACTCCCTTCTACCCTCACTTATGAACAACACCCCGAGATACTTGAATTCCTTCGCGTGAGGCAGTAACTCTCCCAACTTAGAGGGGGCAATCCACTAATACCGCTACTCAGGGCTGCGTGGTATACTGGTTCATACCGAAAACCGGTCTTTATTTTCATTATGATATGAAATTTTCATATTCCGCAATACCGGTGAATAGCCCAAACAACGTCCGGAACATGGGCAGGAAATTGTTTCAGCGGGGACCCATTTCACCGCTGCACACCACAGACGTAAGGCTGACCAAACGTCCTCTATTGCCCGGACATATCCTCTTTTCACGTCCCGTCCGGGGCGTCCGGGGGGGGGGTTATAAACTGATGATATTGTCCGGTTTTCCATGTGTTTGTGTGTGTGTGTGTGTGTGTGTTAGAGTGCGGCACGGGCCGCATATTTCTGTCCAAACCCGAACCGAGCCCGACATTATTTAATGACCAAAGCACTGAGTTTGTGCCACACAGTTGTTACGGTTACAGGTTATTTAACAGGACGGGCGTGCACCGGGGGTGCTCAGCCCGTGTTTGAGACGGGAGCGGGAGGCGGGAGGTCCGACGTTGCAGCGAGAGGAGAGGGAGACATAAAGCTAAATAAGATAAAATAGGAAAAACTTTTCTCCCTCTTTTGTTTTATTCTCAGCGTTTAATCAAGGCGGAGGCGGGCGGCTGGAGGTCCAAGAGGTCCAAAACACCGTCGTTTTTGGGTTCACACGATCCTGCAGAAGCACATCTAGCTCGGCGAGTTTCACCACCTCCTCCAGGAACTCCGTCTGGATGATAGCCGCTTTCAGCGGTACTTCGGGCTGACTGGGGCCCAGTTTGAGGACCTGTTGGCAAGGGCTGGCACCAGGATCTTCCGGCAGGACACCAACTGCAGGCGCTCCATTTCAGCTGCGGAGTGTCTGTCCATCTCTCTCCGGTGAGTAGCAGTTTATTGTTGTGTCAACAACTGGATATCAACCATGACGTCGGGAGAATCTCAACGCTGATTGGCTTTCACGGCTGTGAGTCACGCGAATTCGCCTCAAAAGTTCAATATTTTCAACTCGAGCGATGAGGCGTTGGACGCGAATTTCGCGTCTATCGCGCCGCGTCCATCGCGTCCATCGCGCCGACCGGCGCGAATTCGCGTCTAATCGCGTCTTTGCATTGACTTTGTATGTAATCTTGACGCGCGAATTGGCGAATTCACGAATTCACGTTTGGTGTGAATGCACAGTAACAGACGTGCTAGAACCGGCTAGAGTGAGAGCATAGAGTAAAGTTTCGAGACCAGAATGGCTGCCGGAGAGAGTTCTGAGAGCGAAGCAACTGTACACGTTGCTGAAGAACAGAAGAACACATACCAAAAAGAGCAGTGTTTCCCCCATATGCAACTAGTACCGGCGCTGCTGAAATATGACCGCTGCTGCTGATGTAAATGTTCATGAATGAATGCAGAACTGCGCCTGGGAAAAGGTGAGGCTGATTCAGAAATTTCACACTTTACGCACGGGTTTATTGACATGAGTACTTTATACACAGGACAATCAGGGGCTTGTTAGAAAGCTCTGAGGCTGTTGTTTAACCAGCAAAAAACAGCAAGTCACTAACTTTATCAACTGACTAGTACTGATGCTGTGAAGACAGGATAATATTTGGGGGCGCACATGGTCAATGCGCATGAGGGGGATTATAATAGGACAATTAAACGAATGAATTATTTACTCACCAAGAAGCCACCCATCGTGCACACAATGCCAGCTTGTATTCTGTTCCCAACCATGCTGTTACTCAGAATGTATGAATCATGTGTTAAACCAGGCCACCTCGCCACAATGTTGGTTAATTGCCTTTGCGCATGATCTTTACATTGATCGAATGAAAATGCCTCCTGTTGATATAAATAAATTCATCCTGCAATGGCGCTTTTATAGCAATGTGTGTGCATTGATAGCTCCGATTACATTAGGAAAACCGGCTGTCGCTGCAGATTGCGCTTTAATGTTGGCCTGTTCAGTTGCATTGTATGGGAATTTGATATACCTGGCTGACATGCGGATAATTCCGTACCACACAGCTGGCATTGCTTGGCTCAGGGTCGACTGGCACGGTCCCAATCGATCGGTCGGCCAGCTCCCTCTGGAATGCCCCTGTTGCTAGGAACCGCAGTGTAGTCAGCACCTGTATGGATACAGGCAGGGCATGGCTCCTCGCTGTGTTGCACTCCAAGGCCGGCCGCAGCACTATGCACAGTTCCAGGAGGATTGCCCTCTGGAACTTAAAGCGGCTGATGAGCCAGTTGTCATCATGTGCCAGTAAATCCTCTCTGTCTCTGAACACATGCTCTCTTCGTATTGCACCATTTACAATGTCTTAATACTGCTAAAGCAGCCACTGTTGTTAACGGTATTTTTTGCACCACTTTGCACATGCTTTTATATCCACTCATCTAACTGCAGACACGTGGGTGTGTTAATCAGTGTTTCCCATACATTCATTTATCTGTGGTGGTGCGCCACGAATAAATTATCTCCGCCACATAGGCCTATAGATTTTTCTGCTTTTGGCGCTACCTGTTCGACCTCGCTCATAAACACATTATCATGGGACTCACTGTCTGTGAATGTAGCTTGTCGTTACAATTCCAGTGCAATACGTGGCGGTATGCATCGTAAAGACGCACTTAATGCACCCAGTCCGCCAGGAGAAGAAGAAGAAGAAGAAGAAGAAGCAGAAGTAGCATAACGGATCCAAAGACCTTTCTGTACAAAATTATGTGGGCAAACAAGTCCAAAAGTGGTCCAAACAACTCTAACTCATCATGTTATATTAGCCTGTGTCTGTATTAACATAGCTGGAAGCTCAACATGTGCATAGACATTAACTCACGCTGTTAGTAGTGTAAACTGCAGCGCGAGTCCCGTAGCAGCTCGCCCCTGTTAATCAATTACAGCGGCTGCACCGGCAACAGGAGCGGTGCGACAACTCTCTATTTTATGCGGCTCTTCTATTTTTATCGCGATACGCTCCCTTACGCAACCCTCCAGCAGATAAAAACTACATGAAATAGTGTGCTAAACGAGCACAATGTGTTTTTAAATGAATAAACCATTATCAGAGGTGATATGTGATGATTTTTTTTCATACATTTACCTATGTTTATCCGTGACGTGTAAATGTCCGTGGCGGACATTTGAAAGCAAGTAGATGACAAACAGTACAGAAAACTTGTAGATAACTCAAATAGATGTAATAACTTGGGTGGTAAATGCTTTAACATTTCATGCAGCCTACATGCAGCCTCTCGCGACGCTACACTGATGTGACGCTTACGTTTGCAGCCTGTGCATCCTGGCCATAAGGTTCTGCGTCAGTAATTAACTCTGACGTTGGATGTTGACTCCTTCACACAGATGATTGTTGAAAAATATTTTCATATATATTTTTTTAGCCAAAGGATCAACAGCTGTAGAAACCCGCGTATGCCATACCATGGAAAAGGACATACACCACGTTTTTTTGCATACGCACCCTTTGTACATGAGGCCCCAGGTCTAAACAAACAAAATAGCCTTATATGGGGTCAGATCAGTCTCATAGTGAATTAACTCACGCAGGGTTTTTCACGAATGCACATGCTCTGGTTCGCAGTTATATTTCGGACTCACTAATGCACACAATCTGTTTCTCAAATGCACACGCTCTGGTTCACAAATATAATGTTTATGCAAACTTGTAATATAAATTCAGAAATGCACACGATCTGGTTCACAAATATTATTTTGAAGCACACTTGTAATATAAATTCACAGATCATGTGAATCGCTGAATGTGCATTTACAAACTGCTTCTCATTTGTGAACCTCTACATTTGTGAGAGAAATGTGTGGTGAATTTTGAGACTCCCCTGACATCGCAGGTCGAATGTCACCATTGGCTGATAAATCTATCAATCAAATTTAGGATTCTGATTGACAGATTCATCAGTTAATCAGGTGTGTTCGCTTTCAGCCAATCGTATGGCTCCTTACATTTTCTCCACACTTTCATTCAAACATGTTACTTGGCTAGGCAGAATGTTTCAACTCATTATAATTCAATAACATTGCATGATTTACGACGAGGGGATAATAAGATAAATGTGTTACTTACTGATTGAGATTGATCCATGTCTCTTTCACCGTTTCAGTCTAGCGTGTCTTGTTTGAACACTGCAAACAGTAGCTCAGTAGCTCTGCGATTGCTTTAAAAGTGTGGATAAAATGTGAGGAGCCATACGATTAGCTGAAAGTGAACACACCTGATTGACTGATGAATCTGTCAATCAGAATCATAAATTTGATTGACAGATTTATCAGCCAATGGTGACGTTCGCTGACCTGCAACCAGGGTATAAAATTAGATTTTTGACCCAAATTTTACCGGCCAAAATGTGTTTTTACCGGCCACTGAGCTGTTCCCAATCACGACCTTAACTATAACAGATTTCCACTGAACAGAATAAAGCATGAAGATAATTGTTAATTGTCCCTGTTTTTGTGGTTTCACACCCGCAATGTGTCGCCACATCTTTAATTTCTTTGTTTTTTTTAACTTCTTCTTCTCCGTCGTCTTCTTCTTCGTCTCCTTTTTTCTTCTTCTCTTGACTGAGCATAGGTATCCAAGACAACATGACACATTTTTAAATGCTGAATGACGGTGGACAGCGAGGGACAAATTTGAAATTCGAAACGCAATCAGTAGATCTGCTGTAGCTGTAAATTGTGTCTGTTGTTGGCATTTATGTTGAAAATTATATGGCAGGGGTGGCCAACCAGTCAGAGACCAAGAGCCACAAAAATCATTGTGGTAGTACAAAGAGCCACATCATACACGTGTGCTTACAAATGCACTCCCTCTCTCACACAAACACGAAATGACATAAAATCAAAATCCATGCATTTCCAACTTTCAAAGCCAGATTTATTTATCTCACACACAAATGAATAACCATGAATAGAGATACACACAAACACAGTCTCTCCCTCTCATACTGTCTTTCTCCATCCCCCCTCCACACCCACAGTCTCTCCCTCTCCCACTCTCTCCACACACACATCCACACAGTCTCTCCCACTCTCATACTCTCTCCAGATTAGTGTTGTCACGGTACCAAAATTGGGACCGACGGTACGATACCAGTGAAAGTATCACGGTTCTGAGTACTATCAGGATACCACAGCAAAAGTGAGGCAGATGTGCCTTTTGTCATTTATAAAAAGATAAATCACTTTTCTATAATACATCACTGATATTTCAATGGAATAAATTATTTATTGATTTATTCATACTTCAAAAACAGCATCAATAAGTGATTAACATAGGGGGGATCAAAATAAAATAAATGAATAAAATAAAAATCAACCAGCCATCCTCCTCCCCTGACAAGTAAAGAACAGTCCCTAAAGTGCGGTGAGGTTTGTAGACCATTACCTGGCACAAAAGAGAGAAATGTGAACGGCTCGTTTCTCACTATGGCTGTTATTGGCCAGCGCATAGACACTCACCCTCCTTTGATTGGACTTTGAACTTATCCCACAGTAGTGGCACCATGTCATAAACCGTGTTAAGTAGCAGCCTACTGTGGTCTACCGTTGGTACCAGTATACCGTGCAACACTACTCCACACACATCCACACACAGTCTCTCTCATACTCTCTCCACACATGCACACACACACACACACACACACACACACACACACACACACACACACACACACAGACACGCATTTCTTCCCTGACATCTTTTGTTGTGCGATATCACCACCGCGCTGCAGTCCTGCATTCCTCCCGAACTACACCCTCTCACCTGCCCGTGCGCCCTCCCCCTCTCTCTCACTCGCTCCACTTAAGCCCGTTACATTTCTTAAAGGGCCATACGCATTCATAAGAATAAATAGATTTTTTTTATGACGGAAGAGCCGCACGCCGATGGTTTTAATTAATGGATCGAAGAGCCGCACACTGATAAGAGCCGCATGCGGCTCATGAGCCGTGGGTTGGCCACCCCTATTATATAGCAAAGTCGGCATATTTCAGCAGCCTGCCAATGGTGTGTGACCTATTTATTTTACTCGCCAAAACATATTTTTACCCACATTTGGCGAGTGGCGGGTGCCAATTTTAAACCCTGCCTGCAACATCAGGGGAACCTCAAAATTCACCACACAGATTTCTCTCACAAATGTAGAGAGGTTCACAAATGAGAAGCAGTTTGTAAATGCACATTCAGCGATTCGCATGATCTGTGAATTTATAATACAAGTGTGCCTCAAAACAATATTTGTGAAGCAGATCGTGTGCATTTCCGAATTTATATTAGAAGTATTTCATATAGTATTTATATTACTTGTCTTCGCCATGTACACTGTTGTTGACTAAGCAAGAGCACACACAGGGGAAGGCAGTTGCACAGTATGTGAATGAGCAGTGATTGATAGTGGACACTCCTCCTGGCTCTGATTTGTAGTTTTTGTTGAGGTTGTGATGGATTCTTGCAAGTGCTATCGAGAGCCCTAGGAGGAGCCAGAGGAACATTATTTTTTCACAGATTGTCTGCCTAATGTACTAATGTTGGATATAGTGGAAGTTTCAGCTAACATAACAGTTATAAAAGTTATTTTTATAAAAGTTACCTGCTGTAGCCTTCACCATTACACTACAGAGCAGGGCATATCGGCAAGACTGATGGGACAGCGTTACTCTGGAGCCCTGCTTTTCAGTTTGTGCAAAACTGATGTGACACCACAAAAAACATCAGCCACCGCCTTTGACGAATGACGTCTTATTTGCCAGTACGCAGATGGCAGTTCACAAGGCAAATACTGGCTGATACTAATGTGTGGTACATCCTTAAAGGGACATTGTGTAACATTTTCAGTTGTTTATTGGCAAAAATTGATTTCTGCATTCATAAATATGTCATTACTGGTGTACTATTACCTCCACCAATAATCTGACTTATTCTCGTAAAAGGAAAATTTAGGATTTGTTTGTACATTGTGCGGGTAAGTCGTCTGTGGGGTTCCATTACGGTTCGCCATCTTGAGAATACACCCACCAGCAAGGGACATACAGCACCGCCTTCGGCGTTTTCGTTGAGAGCCAGGCCAGCACTGCGTGACTGAGGAGCCGAAGGAGCAAGAGGCGCTTCGCTACTACCCTGGCAAATTTGAAACAAAGTCCCACTCTTTGAACATAATGCAGGATCAGGCATATGCAGCATCATGGGAGATGGAATCCTTGTCGCCAAGAAAGCGCAAAAGGGAATAGAAAAGGCAGCGTGACCGGCGAATTAACAGAACAGAACGAAGGCCCACATCCAGGTAGCCTTTCCCAGGTAGAGAGAGCTGCTGAGCGAGGATGGTAATGCAATCACAGGCCAGTACTGATGTTGACTGTTAGCCCGTGTTAGCGGCCAGTCGCTAACAGCCTCATCTCTCTCCTCGCATCACTGCGCCGCCGTTAGCCGGTGTTAGCCGTTAGCCGCGATTAGCCGTTAGCCGCCGTTAGCGCTGGCCTGTGATTGGATTACCTTTCTCCTTCAGCAGCTCTCTCCACCTGGGAAAGGCAACCCCAGTGCTGACCCTTGTTTTTTTAATTCGCCGGTCACGCTGCCCTTTTGATTCCCTTTTGCACTTTCTTGGCGACAAGGATTGTGTCTCCCGTGATGCTGCATAATACATGATCCTGCATTATGCTCAAAGAGTGGGACTTTGTTATGTGGCAGTAGTGCTGCTGGCCACTATCAGCTGTTTCAATTTACACCCGCTCCAACAGTCCTACGTTGTAAACACAGCCAGCATGGTGAGGAGGGGGTTTGTCAACTCGCATCGCGTGTGTCTGTGTAGGAGCCTGAATTAATACTCCATGTAGTATCGGATGACATGGTTTCATCAGTGTTATCATAGCTTTTTGGTGCACAGCGGCTACCGTTGTTGCAATACGTGTTTGAAACAGTGAGGCGCTAGAGTGCGCCATCTGTTTGAATGCAATATGTGATTTCAAAGTTAGATGGGAAAATTCCTACACACTGTGGCTTTAATATATATGTAGTAAAGAGTATAATACCTCTTTGTAAAAGGTAATGCATGTAAGGAGTAGAGGTAAAAAGAAACAATGGAAATACTCAAGAAAATTACAAGTACTTTTGTTGGAACCTCAGCCACATGCTTTAAACAATAGAGGGGCCTTGACAAAACCAGCCAGCCTAAGAACAAAGGAAACGCACCAAGCTTCCATCGGTCCGGTAGCTATAAAAGTGTAAATCACTTTTGAAATTCAAACTCTTGCTCCCCATTGGGCGACAGCAGCCAGGTTCAGGTGGCGCCAGAAGGAATCCCCTATGATGTCACTGAGACTTTAACTGCCGCTGCGCACTGATGCTCTTCGCATTCCCGGAGTGACGAGTTGCTGGAAGGAAGTCAAAGCTTTCTGTGTGCAAGTTACTGCTAGGGAGCATCTCAAACGTTTGAATTTAACCGACCTAGGCCACCCTTTTTGTTTCTTGACTTGCTGGACGAGGAAAGACACTTTTCTTTTGTTTTTAACACTCCACGGAGCACCAGAGGAATGCCGCGCAACCCCGTCGTTCCTCAGCATCTGCAGATCTTGGAGAACCCCTTTTTTCTCCCAAGGAAGACGGAGCCACCAAAGCCCCGTTTCTTCAAACGAGTCGACTCAGCTGACCCCTCTTCTGCCACACCGAGGACAGCATTTTTCATTCTGCTGTAGGACGCTACAGTGGCCACGCACTCATCCCACAGCAACAGACGGGACACACACGTCGTCACGTGTGCGACCCAAGTAAGAGCGCTTCAGTCTGGGCAGAGACTTTAGATACAGCATGTGATTTAAGAGTGACCTTAACTGTGATTTTGTGAACTTTGAGGACCGTCGTGTCCCTTTCTTTGATAACCTAATCATTGATTGCTGCTTGTTGTTGCGCTCGCCAGAGCAAATTGATTATGCCGTTAGTGTGCCGGCCGCACGCTCACAATACGCCGCATTCCTATCTGTAACAAAGACCAGTGGACGGTAGGCTGACCCAGTTAGTCTACCAGCCTCTGAGGGATAGGAAAATGACCACTGTGTTCCTCCATGGCCGCTTTTACCTCGCGCTGATTACGAGCGCCCGCTCGCCTTTCTTCTCTCTCTCTCTCTCTCTCTCTCTCTTTAACTAACCTACATGCACACTCGCACGTACACACCTCATACTTGTGGTAAAATCACATATTGCCTTGTGAATAACTCAAGGGCAGTTCGCCATTACCACACACCACACACCTACATGTGTTGGCACCGCTATTCTGTTAGAGCATACAGCGTGTTTGATCCCGCTGGACACCATCTCGTGCGTACTTTGAAGGTGCACACGTGGCCAGCTGTTTTATGACCCATTGTCTTGCTCTAGTATCCCTCAAACCTCCCGCCTTACTCTTATCAGTACCTGGAGTGACGTGGTGTGTTCCCCAAGAGGCCACGCCTGCCATTCTCTTCCGCTCTACCTCTCTCCCTGTATGCACAAACCCACACACACACACACACACACACACACACACACACGCACAGAGACCCACTTGCATGCTTTGGTTTGTTGCTTCTAGTAAGTCGATTTAGTGTAGTATGTTTATTCAGTGATTGTTGAATCATAATTGTTTAATAAACATTTGTGACTTTACTATAGCAGTCCTCTGTGGTGATTTGTGCATTGTTTTGTATCAATAGCTGGTTGTGATGGTCAGTGCTCGGGTTCACGCCTTCTAATTACTTAATTGTTGATATTCACCTATATTAGCAGACTGAGACGAGGATTTCTCCCTTTTGTCTAAAAACCGGTTGGTCATTGATCCCTGTATCCAGGGTGGTGCCCCGGAATTATTAATACACATTAATAATTTCATTTCTTAATTAATTACCATTGGTAATTAATAATCAATAACCAACTTGCCTTTAGCAAATCCCTACACCTTTAAGCTGTCCTAAAGTACTTGAGTAAATGTGTACTTAGCAACTTTCCATCACTGCTCTCAACTACTAAACCACTTATTCTACTCTCAACCAAGCTAGTCATGAGATTAATGTGACAGCTTTGGTGAGATTCTGAGCTATTATTTCAATGGATTGTGCACTAAGCTTGTGCTGGTTTGAAAATTTTCCAACCGGTTTGATTTAAAGCCAATTATCTGAACCGAACGAGGTGGCGGTAATGCTGTATTAACCGCCAATACACACAAGGTTACACAAGAAGACGACGACGCAGAATGACACCAGGGAACCTTCCTCCGACTCTGCTCTCTCAGTGGAGACACGGTGGTTGAGAGGGCCGAGCAAGAGGACGTTCCTGTAGTAGTTCCAGCCCCCCAAATAGTACCAGGAACTTCTTCAGTGGAAACAGGTTACTAGGGCAACAAACTGAATGACTGCTGACTCCCTGGCACTTTTCCCCACCCCCAATGAAATTTGATCTCTCGCAGCAGCAGCAGCAGCAGCAGACAGCTGAGCGGAGGACTCCCTCTGAAGCCTCTGCGAAAGACTAAACAAAACACTTGTAGGCCCCTCCACATAAACAAACATAAACCTTATTAAGTTGTTATAATGCATGTTACAATGCAACATAAGTTGAATATAGTCTCTTGACACGCTGCTGATGTGAAAAGCTTTTCTCTCTCTCTCTCTCTCTTCTCTATTTAAGTTTTCTTAAATAGAGACTTAAACCTAACTCTAACCCTAACCCTACCCCAAACCCATTAAAAACACTTCACATAAGATTACATTCGATACAACACTACAACACTATAACACTATTCTAAATGGCAACAATGAAGTATCTTTTAACAAAATCGGAACATTTTCAAACATTGGTAGACAATATCTCATCTCAGTTTTGTGTATTTAAGTATTCCCAGTCTGAATGCATTAGCCGTGTGTGCTGTGAATTGAGAGGCTCTGACTCTGCAATCTCTTCCCCAACTATTTGAAGGACCTGCCCCACAAATGGCTGACCTTCATAATTCACCGTGATAAACTTTCCATTTAGATCACTGCTCTCATGGGTGCTCTCATGGGCACTGGCCTGAGCACTGACCTGGGCACTGGTTGTTTGGAGGTTGACCATTATGGGATTGTGGCATTGGCAGATATTTGGTCTGCTGCAGAAGCAGGAGATCACTCTGTGCATGACTTTTCCTGGTTCAGTGGCGATTACTTGGTGCTAGGGGTGTGTGATATGGACAAAAAATAATATCTCGATAATTTGGGGGATTTTGAAGATAACAACAATTAGACAATATTCTTTTAAATATGTGTTTTTAACAGCCTAAGTTATAGCTCATTAATTGTTTCTCATGGATGATATTAATGGAAAAATGTTCTTAACATTTCTTGCTGCTTTTTTACTTGCTCTCTCTCGCTTGACTCTGGTGACGGCTTTTTGAAGTGTCAATTCCGCGTCCATTTGCAACTGTTCAGATAGGCATTTGTCCCACAGACTCACCACAAGCCTGTCCCCCACCATCTCATCATGTAGAGCCCTGCAACTGCAGTGCTTCGCCAGGCAGTGCAGCGCTGTAATGAAACAGTGGGCCGTCTTGCCCATTTCTTGAAGCCGCTAATTAAACTTTACTCTCTCAAAGATCACATTCCTGCGATTCTCTTCTGCTTGTGTCTCCAATCCAGAAGCAATGCGGAATCTGTTGAAGCGTTTAATCCATTTAGGCCAGTCTTCAGCCTTCAAGGTGAACTGTTCTGGCAGGGAGACTTGAAACTGTGCCATGTTGCCGCTTCGTTCAGCTAACTGTGGCTAGGCTAGGTAGCTCAGTAGACGGTCTTCCAATACTGCGAACTTAGCCTGACAGGCTGGGACCTATCACGTGACCCACGTCTTCCAAAGCTGCTGGAGTATCCGTGGGTGGTGTTGCTATGTTGTCTCGCTAATGTTTGTTTAGCAGCAGGCTGACCTGCTGGGAAGGTGCCAGTGAGAGATCATGTGACCACTTAGGTGTACTGCGGCGTGCTGCTGCACGCAAGTTATGTAACTCTTATTCAGTGAATGTTTGGGGTTTCAGCCTGATTTCAACGTGTTTTCAGTTGTTTTTGTGAAGTCATTTGCACAGTCGATAACGTAAATTTGCACATCGTTAAAACAACAGTGACGATATTATCATTAACAATATATATCGCCCACCCCTACTTGGTGCATCGCCAAAGTTCCCTATACAGGAGGCACAACCTCAGGGACCACTTCATCAAATCTTCTGATGTCCTCCTCAGTCACCCAGAAGAACTTGACATCAGATTTCCTCTCTGTTAGGAGGTTGTAAAAATCTTCTTGGGTCTGAACATCTTCACCCCTTTGGATAGCAGAGTCAGCAGTGCACTTCACTGCACCGCCAACTCCATTGGGGACACCTTTTCCATGGGACTTCTCTGGGAAGTTCCATGTCACCTGCCAGAAGCCTGAGAGGAAGGGAATGGTGCTAAGCAAATTAAAATTCTTTTTATTGTGGTATTGGGTGACTGGACTATCACTCATCACATGTAGAATTGTAGGAGATGGATTGCAATTCTTCATCACATCCTTCAGCACTGGCTCCAAGTGGGCCCACACAGCTCTCTCATTATGTCGAAGGGATGCAGAGATGGTTGCATAGGACTGTGAGCCTGCTGCTGTGTAAGCCACATGTGTGGACTGTGGCCTGCTTCCGACTCCCTCCAAAATGAAAAGCCTGCACCTCGCTATTAAGTTTGCAGGAGAAATTCTCTGTAAAGTCCACATGGAGGACAATTTCATCTTCTCTTAGGTTTTCTTTTAAAGCCCTGCACTATTTGGCTTAGTGCAACCAGTTGTAGTGGTGTTTGGCTAGGCTGTCGAGCTTCTGATTGAAAATGTTCAACAGTTCAGCACATGTTCCAGTTTGTGTTTCTTTTACAAAATTCATGTATGTTTTTGGTCCCTCTGACACGGATTTTTTGATCCACTGATGCCATGTCATGGTCTCTTCTGCCTGTGGTACTGGAATTTCAACCTCATTATAACAGCATTTGGGGCAGACTGGATACATGCATGTCTTGTTGTCTGGACTGCATACAAAAGAAGACAACAGCTGAGACATGCTGGTAGTTTTCAGGAGACCTTTCTGGTGCAGTTTTTCGGTCAAGAGTTTGACATTCTCATGGTCTAAGCACACACATGTACTCCTGTCTGATAATTTTGGCTGCGTTACAAAAAATGGACAATATCGAACAAATGGTCTGTAAGACAGCCTTTGAGCCTTTTGCACTTCAGAATTATACTGCAGGTGGAGTTCAGTGAGGGGTTTAACTAATACACGTCTCTGTTGTTTGTTTTTGTTTTTTGTGACTGTGTCCTTTCTCCCTGGCAGTAAGCGACTGTTCTCATCTCAACAGAGGAAGTCTACAACTCTTTCTTTTCTCTGCATGGCCACTGGAGATCTGTTTCCTTCAGTAGATTTAGCCTTTTAGTTTTCAGGCTTCATTTTCTTTAATCTTTTTTTGTTTTCTTAACTTTTCAGACTTTCTTTTGGCAGCTTCCACTTCTCATTTCATTTTTTGCATTTTCCTGCACAACTTTGCTTTCTCTCTTTTCCATCTAGTGCATGCTTTTCTTTGTGGTGTTGAAGATGCCTTAGGTGTATCTACACTGACAATATCATCCTTGTTGGGAGGGTTAGGTTCAAGCTCTGCTGGGGGTTCTATTGACTCGGGTGTGAAATTCAAGATTTCCTCCATGGCCCTTTCCCTGTCCCTGTGCTTTCTCTGATCTTGCCTCCACTGTTGCCTCATTTTTTCCTTCTCTTGCTTAGACAGTTCGCTGATAGGGGGCTTCACAATTTTTCCCTCTCTTTTCCTCTTCTGATAACTACAAAACACAAGAACAAATAAACTGACAAATTCCCATTTAAGAATCTGAAAGTTCTAATACAATTATAATAACCGTAAAATGAACTGTTGTGTTATGTGTAGATATATTACCTCTCTTTTCTTTTTGCAAGATATGCTTCCCTTGCAGCTGGATTATTGTTAATGTGCACCCTGTGTCGTGCTGATTTTTCTTTAGTTGATAGTGGCATCTAAAACGTACAAATTATCATGTGAAATGTTTTAAAGTGTGTAATATCCTTAAATTTAAAACCATGTCATGGTGTCATGGATAATCTTAGAGCTTTGAATAGCATTATATAGTAACCTTCCTTGCAGTTCTGCCACCTGACTAAATGGTTGCACCACCTGACTATTGCAACTAATCTCAAATTAAACAGGCTTCTGTTTGGATGCTAGCGTTAGCTTCTACCCTTGTCATGAAGTTCAAACAGACCACTTTTTAAAAAAAACAATAAAATAAAGAGTTTTATGATAAAATAACATTTTCTAGTTTTACATTGGTTGTACCACCTGACATGGGAAGCGTACCAGCCTACATGAGTTGAAAGTAGGTATTTTTATCAGTATTTGACAGAGATCTACTAACCTTTTAGCTTTGTCCCAAGGTCACTTGGGGTCCCCTGGCTGATGCAACATCCTGTTTACAGCTATTGTCTCTTCACTTCAAAATAAAAGTCCAATGTCTATGGTTGCACCACCCTGACATTTAGGAAATGTAAATTGCTGGACAAAAGTTTTGCAGTCATTTTAACAGTTTTAAAACTATTGATATTAGAAAAAAAAACATTATCCAAAAGACTTCAAACATAAAATAATGCCAGAATATTTGATGTTGAATTTATCATTATTAAAATAACATTTTTAATAGTTTTCTTAGTCTGCTCACTTGCTCGGACAATTGCACCACCTGACATTTTAGAGGTTTGAGAAGCCAAAACATAAAAGAATATAATTATTTGAATTTACTGAAAAATTTATGAAAATAAATAGGTTTTATAGAATAAAGTGATAGATGTCATGAATAGATTAAATTATGTTTTTTTTTTTTTTAAAATAATGGACTCGGACACAAAAATATGCATGTCATGTCAATGACCCAAATGCAATGCCTGTAGTTGTTTGTTGGTGGGCATAACAAACAGAGTCCTTAAAGGAGCTATATGTAAGAAATCTAAAGCAAATAGTCATATAATCATCCTAATATGTCACAGAGACTAAGGAATAATGTTAATATAACATACTGATCTCACGACAATAGTACAGCATGTCAAAACAAAAATTTACAGTCCGCAAATCATGTTTAAGTTTTAAATTTGTGTTTTGGCCTGTTGCGCCACCCACCGCCGTCTACCAGTCACGCAGTCAGTAGAGTCTCAGCATCAGTTACAGTAACCACTAAGCTACAATGGCTGACGGTTCAACTAAACCCAAACGACCTCTTTATGATTCCCAAAAAACACCAAGACAAAACTCGAGGCAAAGCGAGGGTCTATGTAGGAGATGCTTTTGAACGGTGGAGACAGTTGAAAGTGGTGAAGAATTTGAAATCGGATGTCGAAGTGGCTATTCTTCTCCTTGACAGGTAAGCTTTAGCCAAAGTTGGCTAACTAGCATGATAGCAAGACAGGGATGGACATTTTGAATACTTTCAATCATACATTGTAGCCCATGTGCAGGCAAGTCATCAACCCGACTGATTTTTTTGAGAAACAAACGTTAGCAGCACAGCAAGCAGCATTAGCAGTGTCCCGGTACATAGCATCAGCAGCCGGCTCCTCCTCCGCTGTATCCTGGCAGCAGCGTTAGCAGCAGAGAAGCCGGACTTGATCGAATGGTCTGCTGGAAAACCGAAGATCAAGGACACAGCGACGCAGCCCTGCCACGACAGCCGCCTGTGGGCAAACAAATCAGTCTCCAGCGTGCCGCTGTCCAACAACCTTGAATCTGTAGGGGTGGGGGGGCAGACACAACTCGCGGCAGTATTTTGAATTTGAGTGCAGTAACCGTTTTGGCCACATTCTTACATACGACGCCTTTAACAAAACTATTTGGTGTGAATACATGCTTATACTTCAGCTGACAAGGTATAAAGTAGATATGCTTCGCTCATGTAGCAAATAGTATGATAAGCCTGTTGTCATGGAGAGTAAAAGATAGCGACATTGCTTATTTACAGAACTCAACAATAACGATTGCCTGATTCCCCGGGGCAAGTAAAACTCAAGGTCGGGCATGTAAACTAACAACTCACTTGCCCGATTGGGCAAGTTGCTAAAAATAGTAAAAGTTAATAACTAATTGATAAATTAAATGTATTTTAAAACGTGCTCCTTAGGCTCTGATGCAGTGGTCTCTCTGCCTGAAGTTACAGGCCCACGCTGTCTAACAATATCCTGCCCACAGCTCCCATTGATAGTATTTTGCATGACGGATGTTTCATATAATAACATAACAATATACTATTTATGGTGTTATGTCATCGTGTCATTTCTGTCTCTACATGGTCACGCATTAAAAATTGTGCTCTGCTCTCTGTATCGCGCACGGCGGAGTTCTGCCACGCGCACACACACACACACACACACACAGAAGTGAGCACGCTAGAGTGTGGCTTGGGCCGCATTTTCCTGACCAAACCTGACCCTGAGCCCGGCGCAGTTTGTCAGCTGACAAAGTTATTGTTATGGACAATGTGTAAATAACCATCAACAGACTGCTGTTGTACACAAACACTGAGCTTGTGTTGCGTTAAGGCGTTGTCACGTAAATAACAACTTCCAGCACTTAAATAGGTCATAGCACAAAACAGCAGCATGTCAAGTGACTTTTTACTTTTATTATATTCAATACAATTGTATGTTCCTAAATCTTGAGACACCTCATGTAAGCTAGACAGACATTTCACCTACTTATACTGTGTACACATATGCTGTATGTACTTAGTCCTAAAGAGCCCTTCTGGTAGCCTACCAGTAGATACACAGAAACATCCCAGCAGGCTGTGCTTTGCAAGCATACAAAAAAGTTTCACACATGTAAAAATTATTTTTCATGCGTGTGCTTCACCTCCGCTGCTACAACTCCATCTTGGGGGAAACACTCTTGTGTGCGTTACGTGCAACAGGTGGATGTGGTAGTCTACTGGTAGAGTAGAGAGAGAGCTAAGTAGTGTTGAAGTAGAGTAGAGCAGGGCAGAGAGATGGAGGCAAAATACATTAAACCTGGTGTTAATACAGCAGAACTGGAGAGGGGGCTGAAAAATAAATAGAGGTGGGCATAGACGGAGAATGATTGGCAAATTTTTCACTTTAAACCCTGACCCTGTCATATTTGTGCAGGAATTAAGCTACAATACATGACATATGTTGTTTTAATTAATAAATACAGTGTGAATAAAGATTACATAACATAAAAATAACTGCAGTCTTTGTTAATTGATAGCCACTTAAATTAAACAATTTTTATAGGGCAAGTAAAAACTGACTTCGGGCAAGTAGATCTCTGACCAACTTGCCCGATCGGTCAAGTGAAAAAAAACCTTAGCGTTGAACCCTGATTTATTTTCCAACATTACATCTCACCAAGCGATGGGAAGTACACTAAACTACCAAGGACAACAAATTCATACCTACCCTGATATGACTACAGAGCAGCGTAAACAACAGGCCCAGTTCAACGATGTCAGGGCACTTTTATGCACAGCCAACCTAAGACATGGCATCACTTACCCTGCCAAACTGCTGGTCACTTCCAGAGGAAAACAAACACTCCTTTATCAGAGGAACGGAGGCGATGGATTCCTTCGAACAACAGGTGAAACCCTCTCTTAATACATCAAATTCTAATTCTAAAACCTTTTTTTTTTCTTCTAGTTACATCCACAGAACATAAGTCATGTGATCTGAGCAAGATGTCCACATAGTAGTAGTAGTAATAATAATAATAATATTGATACATTTTATTTGAAAGCGCCTTTCAGGACACCCAAGGTCACTGTACAGAAAATATAAAAACAAAGATATAAAATACAAGATAAAAGACAACAAACAATAAAAGGGAGGGGGTACGGTGAGATGGAGGGAGGAGGAAGATCTGAGGGCACGGGATGGGGTGACAACGTGCAGGAGGTCACGGTAGTGATTTCTACCTGCACGCCTCCCAACTAATTTTGTTTAAGTTTGGTCTTTGCACCTTATTAATTGTCCGCATCTACTGGCTGTTTTATACAAACTGCTTTCTCAAAGTATTCAACCCGGCCAGTGCCTCGTGGGACCAAAACTTCTACTAAAATGCCATCCCCTACTGTGGAAGCCATGGAAGACTTGTTGCCGGGTCTGCTTGACGCTGCTCTAGAAAAACACTTATCTTGAGCAGAGCTTAACAACAGAGAACATTTTTCGCAGATGGAACAACTTTTTGACTTGATACAGTAAGAACTTTCCTCCCTAAAGGAAGAAGTGCGTGCTTTGCGCTCAGACCATTCATCTCTATTGAAATGCACCGAGAAGCTGGAATCTATGACGGCCTCACTCTCGAGCAAAACTACGGCGGTCGAACTAAAGTTGGCGGATCTTGGGGATCGCAACCGCTGCAATAATATATGCATGCATGGATTACCGGAGGGATCTGAAGGCAGCAATTCAGTTCAATACCCCACTAACCAGTTACCCTGGTGGTTCCCCTCCATGGCTGATTCTCCTCCAGAAATCATGCGGGCGACTGAATCGGAGCAATGGATCCAAACCCAGAGTTTTCATTATGATGTGCCTGCGCCACACTGATAGAGTTCTAATCATGAGAGCGATGAGGGACTCACCTGTGGCAGTGGCCAGTAACGAGATCCGCTTCACCGTAGACTTTAGCGCCTTCACTAGAGTGATACGGAGAGCTTGCCAATCGGTCACGAAAAAAGCTTGTCAGGCTGGCTTCCGAGCTTTCCTGATATATCCCGCGACGATCAAGCTATCTAAAGGCCACGATCACAATCTTTTTGATGATCCTTCAAAGGCCGAGAAGTTCCTTGACAGCCAGAACAAAGGGTAAGACTGACGCCGGGTAAACCGATTCTACTCTATCACCACCTGTTGTGGATACCGCTGTTTTTCTTTGGATGTTAAACTGACTCTCAGTGCTCCGAGTACCTATACAAAGTGTTTTTCTTCTGTTAACACGTTATTTTATTCTTTATAGTTATGTTGTTTTTTGTGTTTATTATGTGTAAATGTGATTTATTGGTATGGAGCACACAGAAGTTTCGCAACCCTGGACAGAACTTCTCTTCTTGTCCATACAGTTGTGCATACAAGTATAGATGGGGTTAGGGAGAGGATGTATATTGTGGAGTTATTTGTTTTTGCACTTCTTTTTTTTTTTCTTCCTTCTTCTTCTTTTTATGTATTGCAGTGTTTCCTCTAGGATGTTTTTCAGCAGCGGGGATGGGGGTGTTGAATACCGAATGCCGTTTTTTAGTTTTTGCAAATGACCACCCTCCTTCTGAGTAGTATCAGGATACCACAGCAAAAATGAGGCAGATGTGCCTTTTGTCATTTCTAAAAAGATAAATCACTTTTCTATAATACATCACTGATATTTCAATGGAATAAATTACTCCAAATTATATGGCGCAGATCTTACTGAGAATAGGGATAACATTACAACTTTTCTCTCCAAGTCCAACCTCCCGAAGATCTTGCAAGCTACTGCTGATATGCTCAATACTCCTATCGAGCATATCTTCACAGGCCTGAGAAAAAATCAATCAGACAACTGCAGCTCGTCCAGAACGCTGCTGCCAGAGTCCTCACCAACACCAAGAGAGTGGAGCACATTACACCAGTGCTTAAGTCACTGCACTGGCTTCCTGTGTCAAAGGATAGACTTTAAAATCTTGTTACTTGTCTATAAAACACTAAATGGTCTCGGGCCTAAATACATCTCTGATTTACTTGTACGTTATGAAGCATCCAGACCCCTCAGATCATCTGGAACAGGTTTACTCAGTGTTCCCAGGATCAAAACCAAACACGGTGTAGCAGTCTTCAGTTTCTATGCTCCCCGCCTGTGGAACAAACTTCCAGAATATCTGAGGTCAGCTGAAACTGTCAGCTCATTTAAATCAGGGCTTAAAACATTACTATTTACTGCAGCTTACCAGTGAACTAGATATGTAACTTATTGTTAGGATAATCTCGAGCTATTGTTTTTATATTTGTCTGCTGTAGCTTTTGCTTTATGTTTGCTTTTTAAATAACTATTTTATGGTCTTGCTTTTAGCGTTTGTTTCTCAGACAATGTTCGACATTTCCTTCATATTTTAGAAGGTGTTAGTGATGTCCCATCACCATGTGCAGTTTTATCCCTAGACGCAGAGAATGCTTTCGATCACCTTAAATGACAGTATCTCTGGCAGGTCTTGGAATATATGGGCTTGGGTCCACAATACATATCAATGATTAAAGTTTTGTACACAAACCCCTCTGCAACAGTTTTAGTTGGTAGTAAGTTTTCAGAGAGTTTTCCCATCTCTAAAGGTACTAGACAGGGTTGTCGCTTAAGCCCATTGTTATTTGCTCTGTCTTTGGAACCCCTTGTTCAGCTTATTCGTCTAAATCACGACCCAATTACTGTTTACAACACTAAACATCATCTCTCAATGTATGCTGACGATATCCTTCTTTATGTCCGAGATATATCAACGCAGCCCCCTTCTTTTCTTGACAGTTTTTCTGCTTTTGGTGACATCTCTGGATTTAAGATAAATTGGTTAAAGTCAGCATTGCTCCCACCTAATGATAATGCCAAATCAATTTCTGCTTCTCTCACCTCTGTTCCAGTAGTTAAACAATGCTGTTACCTTGGTTTAAATAGATTCTCTTCTTTTCAAAAAACCATCACCAACAACTATGGAACTACACTTAACTTGATACAGACGGATTTATCTCATTGGTCATTAATCCCATAATCTATTCAGGCAAGTTTTTCTATCCTGAAGATGAATATTATGCCAAGAAGTAATTTCATTAGCTCCATGTTACCACTGGGATACAAATCATTCTTCTATTAATAGATTTGTTTGGAATAATAAGCCTCCAAGAGTCAGACCTTTGAAGAGTGGCAACACTCTTCAAAGGTCAAAGAAAATTGGTGGCCAAAATCTGCCAATCTTGAGTTTTATTTCTGGTCTTTTACTTTACGTGCTTTAACTAGCTGGTTTAATCCCAGTGTGATAAAGTCTTGGCGCTCCTTAGAGCAAGCCAGGGTCACACCTCATCGTTTAGAGGATATTGTTTATTCCAATATTCCACAAAAAAAATCTGTTCAGTTAAGTTTGGTTCCATTATTTCACATCTTCTTTCGATGTGGAGATCTATAGGAAAAGTAACAGGTTTTCATAAGTATCACCTACAGATACCATTGTATAACAACTATTCAATCACAATTGATAAAAAAGCTATAGTTTTCCCTCGGTGGTCAGAAAAAGGTATTCATACGCTTTCTGATGTTACATATGATAATAGACTTTGTTCATTTCAAGACCTCAAAGATGGCTACAACCTCTCTGGGAATACCTTTTTTTTTATTTTTGCAACTTAGAGCTGCTCTTAACACCTTCGGGGTTCCCTGGGGCTCCTGTTTGGTTTCTCACCCAATCTGTAAACTTTACACCTCAAGTAATCTAATTCGTGTGGTATCCAGACTTTATAACCTAATTATTAATACCACAACTACTCAACCTGCTAGTTGTAGAATCTGGCTAAAAGATTTGGGTCTTGCCAGTATTAACTGGCCAAGAGTATGGTGCAACACTCAGTTTGCTTCCAGAAACCCTAATCATCAAACAATCCATTACAGTTTTGTAATGAGAACACATTTAACTCCAATAAAGCTTTCCAAATTCTCGCATAATCATTCCTCTAATTGTTCATTTTGTCCCCAAGGAACCCCAGGTACATATATCCATATGATGTGGGACTGTACAATGGTTAATTCTTTCTGTCACTCAGTATCCTCAGCCCTATCCACAATAATTGGTCAATCTCTTCCCTGTACTCCAGCCTTTTACTTATTAAACGATGATTCAGATATTAATTTAAACACTCCTAGCAGACGGATTATTTTATCCGGAATCACAGCTCCCAAGAAATTGGTGGCAAAGATGGAAACAACCTTATGTATTTGTTTTGTCTATTATGTATTGCCTATGTTGTATTTTGTTTTTATTTTATATTTTAGTGTATTGTCCACTTTATGATTATTTTGCTCCATTGAGTTTATGTTTTGTCATTTGTCCTGTTTGGGTATTATAAATAAACAGAAAAACTTCATCATAAAAAAACCCAAAACTTTTTGACAGCAGTTATGGTGAGTAATTTGACAGTTGGACATGAGACTTTTTTTTCTGAATTTACTTCAGTGTGCAGGTTACTACTTTTTTGATTTAGGTCAACTTTATTATTTATTTGTTTTTCCCCCTTCCTCTCCCAATACTAAGGAACATATTTTGGATTTAATATGATTAATTAAGCTGAGCCGACTGAAATTTGGGGAGTCACTTAAAGAAGCGACATGGACCAGTTTTCCTTTCTCCTTGTTAAATGTGTTACAGCTCTGCATAGATGAGGTGGAGTGAGAGGAGTCAGTAATGGACAACATTTTTTCTATATTTCATTACTTTGTCTTTGATGATATTTTTGTCCTATTTGTGGGTGGCTCAGAGGGCTGGGGTGGGGGGTGGTACTGGATCTTTTTTTTTTTTTTAAAGATTATTTTTTTTGGGCTTTTTGCCTTTAATGGACAGGACAGAGTGAAATGGGGTGAGAGAGAGAGAGTGGGGGTTGACATGCAGCAAAGGGTTGCAAGCGACCGCTGCAGCGAGGCATCACCTCTACACATGGGGCGCCGGCACTATCCACTACGCTACGACGCCCCTGGTACTGGATCTTTTGTGTTTTTTTTTTTTCTTTTCGTGCTAGTATAAAATTAGGACTCAATTTAAAGTTGTATGTCTATAATTAGCAAGAAATAAAACTGATTTAGCTATGTTCCAGGAGACACATTTGCGCAGAGATGATGTTAGCAGATTGGAAAAAAAATTACATCAAACAAGTAGAAAAAATCTCTGCACACCCAAACAACGGCAGGTGCGTAGGAGGAAGGTGCCACCCCAAAGTATAAAAATTAAAGAAGGCTCCCGCACACTGTCTCACTCACTGCTGACTGTGTTTATTGAGTGTCAAACAACGTTTCGGTCTGGACGACCTTCATCAGGTATAATAACACAGCATCACACCACTTGCATATATAGACACATAGGCTGTCTCATGTCAACCAATCAGAGCACTGGAGGAATTAATTGGACTGATGAGCATCAGCATCACCTGTCAGGAAATGATACAACAATTAATTAGAAAAAAATAGAGAAAAGAAATACATCAAGATAAATCTAAACATCCATAAAGACCCATTTAACTCTACAAATGATAAAACAATTGAGAGTACAACATATGTCTAAAGGGATCAAGTGGAAGTATGTATACATATTCTAAATAAGGGCATCTAATGCCAATTCAGTGAATCAATTTACAGTGTCTATAAATATATAAGATCAAGAGGTTTATTTAAAATGTACAAAAAAGTAGAAAAATATTTAAATAGTGATAAGGACCCAATATAGATATGAAACCCATGTCAGACAGGGGAGAATATTTCACAATGTTTTTTCACAATGTTTTTGCCAGCTCCAGAATGTACCAACTGGGTCAGGCAGAAAAAACAATAATGCTCCGATCCTTTTTCAACAAGCACTCAACACATCCAATAGGCCTATAGAAAAAATACTAGAAATAATTTACAGCATAACATTAAGTAGCAGTTCATCATTTAACCCTTTGGAAGACAGAGTCTGTAGTGTGAAGATCCAGAATGCCTCCCTTCGTTTTAAGAGCAAGTCATGGTCTCCACCCCTGGGTGGTAACGAAACTTGTTCGATCCCACAGAAGCGGAGGGAGGCCACATCATGACTCATTTCATTAAAGGGTTTTGTGCATGGTCTCGGTTTTCTAGATAAAAACTCAACGACTGCAAACCTTCATCATGTGGCTGTAAAATCTATATTTATGAAACACTGGCACTTATTGAAATCAGACCCCGAACTAGCCCCTTTTTTTAAACATCCACCTTTATTTGTTTTTAAGCGAGGACAAAATTTAAAAGACCGGCTGGTTCACGCAAACTTCTCCAGTAAAAGAACCCGAAACCAGCTTCACCAAACTCTTTTAAGTCCTCTGCCTAATGGTAACTACAGATGTGGGAATTGCGCTCAGTGCCATAACACTTTTAAAACAGCACATTTTTGTCACCCCTTTACTGGAAAAAAGTTTCCGATAAAAAGTGTGATTACATGCGCGTCCACTCATGTTGTTTATATGTTACGCTGTCCATGTGGTCTTGCTTATGTGGGCAAGACCATCAGAAAATTAAAGCAAAGAATAAGTGAACACAAGAGTGCAATCCGCCGCAAGGACAAAGAATATCCAGTAGCAGTCCATTTTAATGAAATGAGTCATGACGTGGCCTCCCTCCGCTTCTGTGGGATCGAACAAGTTCCGTTACCACCCAGGGGTGGAGACCATGACTTGCTCTTAAAACAAAGGGAGGCATTCTGGATCTTCACACTACAGACTCTGTCTCCCAAAGGGTTAAATGATGAACTGCTACTTAATGTTATGCTGTAAATTATTTCTAGTATTTTTTCTGTAGGCCTATTGGATATGTTGAGTGCTTGTTGAAAAAGGATCAGAGCATTATTGTTTTTCTGCCTGACCCAGTTGGTACATTCTGGAGCTGGCAAAAACATTGTGAATAAACCTTTTTAAATAAACCTCTTGATCTTATATATTTATAGACACTGTAAATTGATTCACTGAATTGGCATTAGATGCCCTTATTTAGAATATGTATACATACTTCCACTTGATCCCTTTAGACATATGTTGTACTCTCGATTGTTTTATCATTTCTAGAGTTAAAAGGGTCTTTATGGATACTTAGATTTATCTTGATGTATTTCTTTTCTCTATTTTTTTTCTAATTAATTGTTGTATCATTTCCTGACAGGTGATGCTGATGCTCATCAGTCCAATTAATTCCTCCAGTGCTCTGATTGGTTGACATGAGACAGCCTATGTGTATATATATGCAAGTGATGTGATGCTGTGTTATTATACCTGATGAAGGTCGTCCAGACCGAAACGTTGTTTGACACTCAATAAACACAGTCAGCAGTGAGTGAGACAGTGTGCGGGAGCCTTCTTTAATTTTTATAAAAAAATTACATAAAATATGTGCTCATGCCTTAAATAAAACAAAAGGGGTAATAATACTAATATGTAAATCACTACAAATAAACATCACTGGTAAAGGAGGTGATGAAGATGGTAGAGTTGCATTAATAAAGTGTATTTATAATTAAAGGAAAGTGGCATTTATCAACATATACAGTCATGGAAAAAATTATTAGACCACCCTTGTTGTCTTCAATTTCTTGTTCATTCTAATATCTGGTACCACTAAACGTATAATACAATGAACACAACAAAAAATGCAGCTGGTCACATAATACTTTATGTCCTATTTGACATTCTTAAGCTTAATTGATTCCCAGGGTATATAAGAGGCCATTTCATGTCACAAGCAGCACTGCACATGCAAAGGCCTAGAGTGGTTTCCTGCTTACATTCAAGCCGTAGCACAACTCAGAAGTTGTCAGCTCTCACATAATGCCTAAAACAAAAGAATTATGTGAAGCCACAAAGGCAGCCATCTTGGCACTGCTGGAAATTGGCATGAGTGAGAGACAGGTAGCGAAAAAACTTAAGATCTCCAAGACAGCCGTTCATTACAACAAAAAAAAACAAGCTGAACATGGCACTACCAAATTGCTACCTGGCCGTGGCAGGAAACGTCTTTCTACCCCACGAGATGACCGTGCACTCATCCGTTCCTGTGTCAGGAATCGTCGTCAGACCTCCAGGGACCTTAAAAATGAGTGGGCACTGTCGAGAAATGTGACTTGTTCGGCAAGGACAGTTCGAAACCGACTTGTTGAAGCTGGTTTGAAGTCACACAGAGCACGCAAGAAGCCCTTCATCAATGAAAGGCAGAGGAAGGCCCGGTTACTCTTTGCTCGAGACCACAAGGATTGGACTGTTGATGATTGGGCTAAGGTTCTCTTCAGTGATGAATCCAATTTTGAATTGATGCCCACTCCAGCCAACTTACTGGTTAGGAGGAAGCCTGGAGAAGCTTACAACCCAGACTGTCTTGCCCCTACAGTAAAACATGGGGGTGGATCAGTCATGATCTGGGGTTGTTTCAGTCTGAGTGGAACAGGGCAAATGCAATTGTGCGAAGGCCGAATGAACCAGGTCATGTACAGGACTACCCTTGAAAACAGTCTTCTTTCATCAGCTGGAAAACTTTTCCTGCCTCGAATGACTGGATTTTCCAACAAGACAATGCCCCTTGCCACACGGCAAGGTCAGTTAAAGCCTGGATGGAGAACCACAACATTCGCACCATGCCTTGGCCTGCTCAATCACCAGATCTTAATCCAATTGAAAACCTGTGGAAAATCATCAAACTCAAAATGGAGAACCACAAGCCCAAAAACAAAGAAAATTTGTTTGAATTTGTCCAACAGGAATGGGCTGCTGTGACAGCAGAACAATGTCAGAAGCTGGTGGAGAGCATGCCAAGACGCATGGCTGCAGTCATCAAAACAATGGTTATGCAATCAAGTATTAACTCTTGTGTGTATCATGTGTTTAAAGCAAACAGAAAAGAAAACATGGAATGCTTAAAAGTAGTGTTTTTGGCGGTACAATGCCATAGCTATTGATGTAAGAATTTAAGTAATTTTGGTTATTATCAAGAAAACCATGGAAAATGAATAGTTCTTAGTTCTTAAATTAAACTCTCATGAGCTATTTTTGTTGTTATCATTATAATTGTCCAAACAAATGTACCTTTAGTTGAGCCAGGCATTAAAATTAACAAGAAATTGAAGAAAACAAGGGTGGTCTAATAATTTTTTCCATGACTGTATGTGCCAAACACATATGAAAATGACTTTTTTACTCGAATTAATAATATATTGTCTGAAGTGTATGATTCTGAATTAGTAATCAGTTCTGACGTGAATGCCATACTGGATCACAAATTGGATAAATCAACTAAGTCTCACTCTAATCTACAAACAACTACAACATTAAAGCATTTACTCTCTGATTTTAATCTTATGGATGTCTGGCGGCTACATAATCCCACAGCTAAGGAGTATAATTTTTTCCAATAGGCAAAAAACTTTCACAAGGATAGACTTCATTTTTATGTCTGCCTCCTTTATCTCTTTAAAACATAGAAATAAAGCACATGACTAACAGATCATCATGCGTATGTATGTATGCCAACTGTTGTTTTCTAATTTGCCTAATAGAGCCACTAGGTGGCAGTTGAACTAAACCTTGTTGCAAAATCAAGACTTTTGTGAACAAGTTGAACTGGAATTTGCAGAATTTTTAAAGATTAATAGTCACTCAGTGGATGATGCTAGGTGGTAACCGCCCTAGTAGGCTCTTAGTTAATAAATTAAAAACAAATGATCACTTTACAAATATAGGATTTATTACATCAGAAACTGGGACCATATTATTAGAACTTAAGTTGATTAATCAAAGATTTTCCAACTTCTATAGACAGCTGTACACTTCAGACAATCTTTCCTTAGCATCAGATAAGGACAACTATCTTGAGAAACTAAATTTAACTTCTTTATCCACAGATGAAGCATCAATATAAGGGGCCCATTTATCTCTTGATGAACTTAAACAATCTTTAGTAGGGCTGTAACGGTACATGTATTTGTGTCGGACCATTCGGTACGCGACTTTCGGTTCGGCACGACCTTGTACCGAATTATTGGGTGCAGGATATTATTTTATTTTATTTTGTTTTATTTTAATTCCGTTTTTGCGAGCCGAACCATTTAAAATATCTAGTTCCCTGACGGACATAATTGAGTGACGGACCGAGTCCCGTAAATCTCCACTTTCACTTTGTGCAGCGCATTCTCGCATTTTGACAACATGGCAAGTGAGCCTGACGAACCTGAAGACCCACCCGCAAACCTTAAGTCCACCGTTTGGGAACACTTTGGTTTCAGGGTAAAATACGAAGATGGAAATAAACAAGTTGACAAGACAAAAGCAGTGTGCCTACACTGCAGAACAGGAGTCAGGTATGTACTTGGAAACACGTCTAACATGCCAACGCATCTAAAGCAACACTACCCGAGTTTGAACGTTAACTGGCACGACTAGAAAAAGCAATCTGGTGCAAACTACGATATCGTCGTCGTTTAAAAAGAAAGAGCGTTTCCCTGACCATGGCGCTAAAGAAATAACCAACGCCATTGGAGTTGAGTAAAATTGTTTAAGCTGCACTTTAGATATAAGCATGTTTTGTTTACTGCACTTTAACAAAGTGGGAAAGCTAAGTAAGTTCCTAGTAAAACTGAATCTGAGCAGGCTTTAAAGCTGACCAGCTGCACTATACTTTTTATTTTAATTGAGTAAAACTGTTAAAGCAGAAATGTATATTTATATTTTTCATTCAAAAAATGTGTTAGAAAAACAGCAGGATTTTATTTTTCACTTTTATATTTCTATTTTCATTCAAACAATGTGAAAAAGCAGGATTTTATATATATTTGTTTCATTCAAAAATTGTTTAAAAACAGTGAACTGCTGTGGTGGTATGTTTTAATAAGGTTACCAATAATTAAAAGATATTTAATAGTTGTCTATTTTTTTCCATTATTGTACCGAAAAAAAACGAACCGTGACTTGTGTACCGAGGTACGTACCGAACTGAGATTTTTGTGTACCGTTACACCCCTAATCTTTAGCAAAAATGAATAAAGGCAGGTCACCTGGAAGTGATGGCATACATCCTGAGGTCTTTGTAAAATTCTGGACCCTTTGGGACCACCATTGTTAGAGATGTTTGACACAGCTATTCAGAAAGGATCTTTTGGAAGAGATGTAAATATGGCACTAATAACGCTTCTTCTAAAAAAAGATAAGGATGCGCTAACTACAGCCTTCTGTCTTTATTAAATGCAGATTTTAAATTATTTTCAGTTGGAGGTCTACTTGCCTAAATTGGTTCATCCAGACCAAAGTGGATTTGTTAAAAAGCGCCTTTCAGCTGACAATTTATATCGCCTATTACATATTCGTGATACCTCTGATAATCTCTCATCAAAAGCTATTTTATCAGTTGATGCAGAAAAGGCCTTTGACCGGCTTGAGTGGTCTTTTGTATGGTCTGCTTTGAATTGCATAGGTTTGTGTTATGGTCTGTTTTTTGATGCATGTATTGGTGGTGGCTCGGGGTTTTTTTGCCGTTTGTTTTCCTGTTCTTCCTGGACCTGCAGGTTTGGTGTGTGGAGGAGGCGGGGCTGACCTACATTTCCACCATGGGCGGCGAGGCACACCTGGTTTCCATCGCCACTAATCAACCCTCCACATAAGCCTGGTCACGACTCCACTCCAGTGCCAGATAATTCCGTCTCATTCGGTAGTGCATCTCTCGTTAGTATCATTTGTCGTCTTGTGAGTATTTTCCTCTCGTGGATCAACCCCACTGACTTGTGCTTTTGTCTCTGTTTTTGTAGCGTACTGCCTCGCCGCTCTTCGTTCTCTGGAGCCCTTGCCTCCAGCCACCACCGGGCAGCATTTCTCTCGCTACAACAGTTGTTGTATTTAGCGGCTTGCAGACGTATTTTGTGTAGGGTGACCATATTTTGATTTACAAAAAAGAGGACACTCGGCCCAGCCACCTCATAGCCTATTTAAATGATACTCGCAGTTTACTCAAAGATGCCTTATCATTTTAATATATTTTAAATTTATATGTATGGATAGAAAATTCAGTTATATTACAAAATAATATCTCTCAAAGACAGAAATTCACATAGGACCCAATAGGGGACACATACACACACTAGAGTGTGGCGATCCGAGCCTGACAGTACCCAACGGGTCGGGCCAGGTTTGGTCGAAAATGTAGCTATAAATTGTATTCGGGCTGGGGTTGGATTTGGTCAGCTTTCAGTGAAAATGTAGTGTAAAAATTAAAAATAAATAAAATCCTACTGTCTGTCCTGTTTATTGCTTGGGCACTGTTATTTACATGACAACACCTGAACATAACACACACAGACACACACTGGCTGTTTGTTTCTACCTCTCCTCACGCTGGAAGTCTTGGACCTTCTACCGCCCACCTCCGCCTTGATTAAACGCTGAGAATAAAACAAAAGAGGGAGACAAGTTTTTCCTATTTTATCTTATTTAGTTTTATGTCTCCCTCTCCTCTCGCTGCAGCGTCGGACCTCCCGCCTCCCGCTCCGGTCTCAAACATGGACTGAGCACCCATGGTGCACGCCCGTCCTGTTAAATACCCTGTAACCGTAACAACTGTGTGGCACAAACTCAGTGCTTTGGTCATTAAATAATGTCGGGCTCAGTTCGGGTTTGGACAGAAATATGCGGCCCGTGCCGCACTCTAACACACACATGGAAAACCAGACATTATCATCAGTTTATTAAAACCCCCCGGACGCCCCGGACGGGACGTGAAAAGAGGACATGTCCGGGCAAAAGAGGACGTTTGGTCAGCCTAATTTTGTGTTAAGCGGCATTTGTAATAAACTGTGGTTATCAAGCCAAACCGTAACAGTTTGAGGTCTAAATTTATTAATATGATCAAAACTATATAAGTAAATCCTTCAGCTAGTGTAGTTACTGGTAATACACTCTCCTCCCTTTGAAATAAGTAGAAGCAGTCGCCAGGGAAATCCAATTTCATCAATGTTATTTGTTTTATCACTGGAGCCTTTGGCACAGTCTATTAGGTCATCTCCAAACATCATACCAATAAAAATTAAATCCACTCAGCATCACATTTCCTTATTTGCCGATGACGTTCTTTAATTTTTTTTTCTGATATAAAGTACTCTCTTCCAAACATCCTCAATATTTTTGAACAGTTTAAGTATGTCTCTTGCTATAAAATAAAGTGGTCCAAGTCCTCTCTGTTACCATTCAATTCTATGAGCAATGATGAGTGCGCAAAGTTTAATATCCCAGTAGCATCTCACTTTAAATATTTAGGAATAAATGTATTTACATCCTTGGAAAAAACAATCTCTGAGAACTTTTTGTCTGGCAGAATTTCAATAATTAAAATGAACGTGCTTCCTTGAATCAATTTCTGTAGCTACATGTTACCTCTAGCACGACCTCTGAGATACTGGGACAAAATACATTGTATTATTACCAGATTTTTATGGAGAGGCCCTAAAATAAAATTAGCCAATTTACAAAGAAAGAGGGAGTTAGGGGGGTCTATCAGTACCTAACTTTAAACCTTATTTTCATGCTCTCACTATCCGTCTCTTATTAAATAGGTTTAGTGAGAACTCTTCAATTCCATGGCTTAATATTGAGAAGAATTTGGTGGCACCGGATCCTTTAAATGGCTTTTTGTTTACAGGTCTTTCTGTTAGTCAATGTAAACTGGAGTACAGTTCAATAATAGCCCATGCAATTCAAAATTTTAGGAAAATGGAAAAGATATATAATTGGACATCTAAATAGCATGCTAATACTCCGGTATTTTATAATACTTAATTAAAGTCTGGTGGAGAACATTTTATCTCACCTCATAGGTTCAATTCAGGTATCCATAGCTTAGGAGACATCATGATTGATGCTGGTTTAAAGCTAACGTCTAGGTTTAGAAAGATTGATCATTATTATTAATATCATTTAGATGGTAGTTATGGCCCAATAGTGCTAGCTACACAATGTGAAGAGCAAAAGGAACCAAAAAAATCCATTCTCTCTGGTGGCTGCAGGTCTGCAAAGAAATTGACCAGTCACAGCCATCCAGTCCACATGGGAGTTACTCCTGGCTCAAATTTGCACTCTCTCTCTCTCTTACCCTCCGTCCAATCCCCTCGCTCCATTTTGACACTCCTCTGCTCCTCTGCTCCTCGTCCCGCCTCGTCCCAACCCCCCTCTGCATTGGAAAGTACAAACGGTTTGTAAGGCCCTGAGTGATTCAGCTGCACGAGTTTCGATATGGAAAATAAAGAGAGCGACAACAGCAAGCGGCCTTTGTCAAAAGGAAGCGTAAGTCTGCCTCTGAAAAGGTAGAAACGAAGAGGAAATGCGACAAATTGAGAGCTCAATGCAGAGTAAACATCGGGTCATCCTCTGACCGATGGAGAAAGCTCCGGCAAGATCTGGGCCTGAAAAGTGATGCTGATTCAATTCAATTTCAATTTTATTTATAAAGCCCAAAATCACAAATCACAATTTGCCTCACAGGGCTTTACAACATACGACATCCCTCTGTCCTTTGGACCCTCACAGCGGATAAGGAAAAACTCCCCCCCAAAAAACCTTTAACGTAATACACAAAAACTCCACGGATAGAGCGGATTTTTTGTTGAACAGGTAACATTTCTTTTTTTTGTGGATGTTGTGGCATAGATAACTGTATGCCAATGCCGGCTTATGACTGTAAAAGCTGCCGTTAGTTTTTTGTGTGGTTAGACAGCGTAGAAACATTTTTTGCCTGCAATATTATCAACACTTGTTCACTTGTTTAACGGAGACATTTGCCTGATTTAGCAATTGTAAGCTAAAATTGCGATCATGTTTACACATTGTCACATCAGCATGTTTATGGGTCATTAGGAGGCTCCGAAGGGAGGGGGACATGAGCTCGGAGGGGAGGGATCATGGAGCACAGAGGGAGGGGTGTGTGTGTTGGGGGGGGGGATGCTTTTTTTTCAAATCTTTCTCAAAGTCTTTCTAAACGTAGACCATAGCTTTAAGAAGCTTTCAGGATTTGAGGGAAACATATAAACTGCCATCAAACTCCTTTTTTTTATATATATATTTACAACTACATTCTACTTTACGGGCAGCAGGTGTTTTGACTGACAGACAACCTATTAATCATCCAATTATGGAATCATTTAAGAAATTATCAGGACTTACTAAAGGACATGTTTCTGCAATCTATAACACTTTGTTGGAACATATACAGACACTGTTAGCGATAACTAAAGTATGGAATAAAGACTGCTCTGAATCATCTGTAGACTGGGCTAGAGTTTCAAGGAATGTTTCCTATTCCTCACAAAATCTAAATAATAAATTAACAAATCTGAACTTCATCTATCATACCTATTTAACACCAAAGCAATGTTTTATGATTAATTTAATCACTTTTCCAAACTGTAATTTATGTGATTTGAATCACATATCATGTGGGAATGTCCATCAGCCCGAAATTTCCGGGAAAAAATAACAAAACGTCTCTCTGAAACACTTGGTTTAGAGATTGACTGCTCTCCAAAATGTATGCTCTTGAATGATGATTCCGGGCAAAACTTTAACCATATGCAAAGATTGTTGTGGCTATTATCATGTACTGTTACTAAAAAAGATGTTGGCAGTTAGGTGGCAACCACCGAACACTCTCTCTATGAATCAGTGGATATACTCTTTAATAGAGGTGTTATCTATGGAGCTCTCTATTGCTAGAATGAATGGGGCAGGCCAGGTAGTGCTTAAGGCTATGAAGGAGGCACTCAATGTAGCTAGAACTATGATATAACTCTTTATTCTTATTTGTTTTTGTTTGTTTGTTTGTTTTGTTTTCATGTATTAATCTGAAATATCCAGCATGTAGTTAAATTTAGAGAAAGATCTGTGGGGACGGGGAATTGTCAATAAAACTGGGGTGTTGTTTCCATGCAGTTGCCTACAGCAGCAGCTCGCTCTGTGTTCCTGTTGGTCAAAGTGACGGCTGTGAAGGAAAGAGTTGTGGAAAATCAAAAAAAATCAAACACTCAAGACTTTTTGTCAGGAAATCATCATGAGGCGTCCCAGATGCGGTGTCGGTTGTCATCTACTATGACACACTACACGAGATAAAACGATGCATTATCGCACACAACACTCTTTGTCGTTCATGGTCCCGCACTGACACCATACGACCTGCGTCAGACTATAATCAAGCTGATATTGTGTTGTTTGAACCCCGCTTCATATAAGTATCATTCAAATTACATTTGTTATATGGTCATACTATATGGGTTGTTATTCAGAATATAATTATCTACACCTATATCTTTTGAACTATGGAGTACTGTGCTTTGCTGTGTTTAGTATGTCAAGCTAACACACGCACTGCAACTCAGGTGGGAGCAGAATCCCCCTCTGACTCTTCATTTTGGCTAAATGTCAAATGATTATACTAAATAATTCTTAAACAGGTAAATATTCTCCACATTTTGTTCAGAATGTAATAATGTTAGATTGAGCAATGTGCTATTCAGCTGTCAAACATGTACCAAGCTCATTACTCAGCATGTTCTCTGCAGAAGCAATGGCCTAAACACTGTACCCCTCTCCACTCGCACTCCTGGCATGTAATGCCATCTCTCCATAGCACTCCTATCTTCTGTCCTTGCACACTCCTCACTATGCTTACTATTAATTGATGTTTTTCATTTTTCTGTTACCAATTATCTCACAGGGAGCAGATATGAAATACAGGCCTGCACTGATCAATTCCACACACTCATATTCTGAAACACATCAGACACCATAAAAAATAAATGATAAACCTTCACCTTCAGATCTGAGACATGTATAGCTGCAGCCGGCCAAAATCTGTTTGAAGCTGACATGACACACCCCTACAGACCACACCCACCACCAGTACAAGACAAATCCACCAACACAACAGTTACTTGGTTATTTGAACCCTGCTTAACGTAACACTGTAGTGAGGTAGGGCTGGGCAATGAAACACTAACAATAATTATCCTGATATAATTTATAATTTTTAAAATCCTACATATAATTAAACCACCCATATGCCCCTGGGGGGACCATCCACTGAAGCGTATAGTAACATTTTAGCATTACAACATTAAAGGGATAGTGCACCCAAAAATGAAAATTCAGCCATTATTTACTCACCCTCATGCTGAGGAACGCTCTTGTGAGTCCTCACATCCCTTGCGGAGATTGGCAGGGGCAGCGGCTGGCACACCTAAGGGCAGACGGCGCCCCAGACTAACGTCCAATAACACAAAATTGAATCCACAAAGCAACTCTATACTGCTCATCTGTAGTGATCCAAGTGTCTTGAAGCCCCGACATAAAAAGTTGTTTCAAAAACGTCATATGAACTCTGTTTTTAGCCTCACTGTAGCCTGTAGCTCTGACTGCTTCTCTGTGCTCCGCGGTCACGTGTGCGCGCTCAGGGTGATCGGTGATGCACGGTCTCTGAAGAGCAGCAGTATTGTCAGTACTGATGTGCAGATTCTCAAGTGCAGGCATCGCCAATTCCCAGTCCGAACAGCAAAAACTTTCCTCATCCGATGGCATTGCTTTGCATTTTAAACAACTATACCACCAGGTTTCCAGTCTCCACTCCGGTATTCTGCGGCTGGCTGAGGGTAGCCAGCCAGAGTTCCGTCCGTATACACGGGCTCAAACAAATATGGCTCAACAAAGACATGTTCAGACATGTTGGGCTGTCCTTTGCTAAAAGACCGTAGTGCAAATTATCTTTTAGCTACTGTGGTTACCGTTGTCTCCCCCTGCCGTGCATGTGTCACGTGATGTAAACACGAGTAAGCAAAGCTCATGCTTTCGCTGGTCTCGCACAAGCGTGCACACATGAGCGTGGAGCACAGAGAAGCAGTCAGAGCTACAGGGTACAGTGAGGCTAAAAACAGAGTTCATATGACGTTTTTCCAAACAACTTTTAATGTCGGGGCTTCAGGACACTTGGATCACTACGGATGAGCAGTATGGAGATACTTTGTGGATTCAATTTTGTGCTCTTGGACATTAGTCTGGGGCGCCGTCTGCCATTAGGTGTGCTAGCCGCTCCCCCCGCCGATCGCCGCAAGGGATGTGAGGACTCTAAAACTTCACCAGAGTGTTCTTCAGCATGAGGGTGAGTAGATAATGGCTGAATTTTCATTTTTGGGTGCACTATCCCTTTAACACACTCAGCAAGATATTTTCAGTATAATTGTTTTGACCACAAATAACACCACAGCACAGCTCCACGATTGAATTTGCCACATAATGTAACGACTCCTCTAATGCTAATGTTAAGTTAGCAAGTTAATGTGACTGCCTGTGACTTCAATCAAGTTTCCCTCTCCTCTCACCTGACTGGATTTACACAGTTTGTTAACTGTCCAACCAGAAAAAAATAAAACCCTTGATCTGCTGTATGCCAATGTCACAGAAGTTTACAGAGCCACTGCCTTACCACCACTGGGCAGGTCAGATCACAACTTGGTTCTTCTGCAGACATGTTACAAACCCCGTGTGTGGAGGCAGCCTGCAACTAAACTCACAGTCAGGAAATGGACACCAGAAGTTACTGAGGCTCTAAGAGACTGCTTTGAATGCGCAGACTGGGATGACCTTCGAATCCATTTATGGACATTCGGAGCTCAGAACAAATTTAATTCGAAGCATTCAATGACGAAAAAAAAAATACATATATATATATATATATATATATATGTCGAAAACGTAGTTTGTCCAACACTAGAATTAAGATAAAAATATTCACAAACGAAAAAACACTAATGGTCAGTGATAAGTAGAGCTGGGTTGAAAAAATCCATTGAATCAATTCGAATCGATTTTCCTTTAAATGGCACAATATCGATTCATTAATTAAAAAAATCGATCTTTTACTATAACTATTTATTTTCCTCTGTGGACATGTTGTACAGCTGGTAGCAGACTGCAGCAGCAGTACTATCAACCCAGATAAGCTCGCGAGATCAGCATTTAACGTTAGCACCTGTGGTCATGGCGAGAGATCTCGCGAGACAGCCGGACACTGAATGAAGATTGAAGCATTTTCCCCCTAAAAATATAACGCTAATAATGTACGCATGTTTATTAAATGCACATCAGTTTCACAGAAAAGATTAAGAAATACCACTAAGCATCAGCCTCAGTTTATGCCTCAAACAGATCTGCTGATAAAGTTAACTTAGCATTAGCAAGTATAATAAAAGACGGCAGAGAGGCGACATGCAAATAAACCAAAGATTTATTAATTTTATGTAGCAATAAACACATGGGCCGATATCAAATGTGTTAACTAACTATGCTAAAGCTTTACAAGCTATTCAGAGCTGCTGACGATAACGTTAACATGACAAACAGCAAGGCTAACGTTACGCTAACAAGCTAACGTACTGACGCTCCTCAGACACTCAGACACACACACACACACACACACACACACACACACACACGCCTCTCAGTCCTTCCTTAGCCGCTAACGTTAGCTCATGTATAACACAGGTACCACACAGAAACTTTTACAAAAGGTCATAATTTGCTTCTAGTGACTCAAATCGCCAGCTAAAGACGTTTACACTGCAGACACGGAGATGGGACAAAGATCCTCTGAGAAGAAAGACAGTTCACTCTGCTCTGCCGCCAGGAACAAACTGGGGGGCCAAGATCCTCTCTGAGGAAGAGGGTTCACTTTGCTGCAGGGTTCACCTACATTGTTTCTCTTCTGATACAGTCAATGTGTGCATCATAACCACTGTAGTGTATTGTGGAAAAAGCTTTATAAGACGGTTACAGGCAGCAAACTTGTGGATGCCCGTTGTTTACATTTTTTGTAGCCACTTTATTTAAATTGTCTGCCTTGTGATTAGATTTAATTTAAAATATTTATTTTGTATGTGTCAGGTAAAGTACATGATGACTAATGTACTGCTTTGGGGTCAATTCTTAATGTAAACAGTATTTTTAATGGTAATGCACCAGGTCAGAGGGTTCCTTGTTAAATATATTTCCTTATTTCTCAGAAAATATCTTAATATCCAAGCAAATTTTGTATCATAATTGAAATATACTTGACTGAATCGATATTAAACTGAATTAAATTGAGTCGAATCAAATCGTGAATCGAATCGAACTGAGTCCTTGAAAATCGAATCCAATCGATCTGGAAAATCTGAATCGATACCCAGCCCTTGTGATAAGTAGTGTTTAACTTTTGACTGAACATTAAATTAAAACCCTCGACGCATACTGCAGCACAATCAAACAGATGCACAACTCAGAGCATCAGCAGTGTCTCTGACACCAGACTCAGAGCGGACCAGTGGAACTGGAAAATATATATTTTACATCAATAAAATCTATTTTATCATTATTTTGAGTCACACTGAACAAATTTAGTCGTCTGTGTTCAAGCAGGATAATAGCAGGTCTCCATTGTGCGTCGGGCTTTCTATTTCCTTGTCGGAGATTTTTTCTTCTTTTAATTACTACTTACGTTTTTCAAATGATTTCCCAAAGTTGTTGTTGAGTTGTGATATGCCAATTGCTTTTGGCAAATCTGGCACTCTGCTTTCTGGGGGTTGTCGGGGCATATTTTAAATTGCAACCACACATCTGGTGACCTCTTGAATATCAATCAATCAATCAATCAATTTTATTTATAAAGCCCAATATCACAAATACAATGCCTCACAGGGCTTTACAGCATACAACATCCCTCTGTCCTTTAGACCCTCACAGCGGATAAGGAAAAAAAACCCCAAAAAAACCCTTTACCGGGGAAAAAAAATGGTAGAAACCTCAGGAAGAGCAACAGAGGAGGGATCCCTCTTCCAGGACGGACAGACGTGCAATAGATGTCGTACAGAACAGATCAGCATAACAAATTAACAGTAATCTGTATGACACAATACAGTAATCTGTATGACATCCTCGGTAATGACAGTAGCTTACAACAACATTCATGAAAGTAATAATATTATGTCTGCCAGCTCCAAGTTCGCTCATTGTAGAATAGAATAGAATAGAATAGAATAGTCTTTATTGTCATTGTACAAGTACAAAGAAATTTAAAGTGCAGTCTCTTAAAGTGCATACTTATAAATAAGAACATTAAAAACTCAATACAAACATAAAAAACGCAATAAGAACATTAACATACGACATACACACCAGCATTCCCATTCAATTCACATCTGCAGCATTTCACGATTCATAATTATTATTATTGCACAGTTGTAGAATGTCATGATCCTGCTTTATTAAGTGAGGTTATGGCTTTTGCATAAAAAACTGTTTTTTAGTCTGTTTGTCCTTGATTTTAGTGACCTGAAACGTCTGCCCGAGGGCAGCAGTTCAAAGTGCGAGTGTCCTGGGTGAGATGAGTCCCTGAGAATGTTGTTAGCCCTCCTGAGGCAGCGGGAACTGTACAGATCTTCCAGGGTGGGGAGAGGGCAACCAATGATTTTTTGGGCCATGTTGACAACCCCCTGGAGCATTTTCCTTTCTGCTACTGTGCAGCTGGCGAACCACACACACATGCAGTAGGTTAAGATGCTCTCTATGGAGCAACGATAGAAGGACACCAGCAGTTTCTGAGTGAGGTAGTTTTTCCCGAGTACTCTCAGGAAGTACAGTCTCTGTTGTGCCTTCTTGATGATGGTCATGGTGTTGATGCGCCAGGTTAAGTCCTCCTCAATGTGGACGCCCAGAAACTTAAAATGTGTCACCCTCTCCACCTGCTCCCCCCGGATGAACAGGGGCCGAATGTCCATTTTACCTTTCCTCCTAAAGTCGATGACCAGCTCCTTGGTCTTGGTGGTGTTCAGGGCCAGGTTGTTGTCAGAGCACCACACTAACAACTGCTCCACCTCGTCCCGGTAGGCGGACTCATCCCCCCCAGTATGGGGCTGGTGGGGGTTAGTGCTGCGTTTAAGGCCTCCCCCCAAAAAAAGGAAGAAAAAAAAAAGTGCCGAAGCTTTGACTTTTTTTCCCCACAATCGAATCCTGTGCCACTGAACGAAGCTTTGAAGCTTCGAATTTTTTGGGTCAGCCCTAGAGAACATCATGGACATTGATAGACAGATTGACTGTTTTACTGATTACATCAAGTTCTGTAGAGACACAATCATACCTACAAAGACTGTACGCTGTTTCCACAATAACAAACCTTGGATTACCAGTGACATAAAAGCAATCCTCAAAGAGAAGAAGGCAGCTTTTAGAGATGGTGACAAAGCATGGCTCAAACAAATGCAACGAGTTGAAGAAGAGACTTAAGATGGCAAAGGTGGAATACAGAAAGAAACTGGAGAAGAATCTACAACACAGCAACATCCGTGAAATGTGGAGAGGAGTCAACACCATCTCTGTTTACAACAACAAGAAAAGACAGCCAGTGGTGGGTGCCGGAGAAAGAGCTGATGAACTCAATCAGTTCTTCAATAGATTCAATATGGCAGCCACTCACACTACTAATGCTGCTTCTCCTCCTTCTCCTCCTCCATCACCTCCACATCCACAACTTGTGTACAACTCCAATGTGGCAGCCACCCCCCCTCTTACACCTGTGCCACCCTTGTCTGTCACAGAGATGGGGGTGAGGTTGGAGCTGGGAAGACTTTGCTCTGGAAAGGCTGCTGGCCCAGATAGTGTGTGCCCATGGCTCCTCAACAACTGTACTGCCCAACTGTGTCAACCTCTCCACAAGATCTTCAACCTCAGTCTACAGTTGGGGCGGGTGCCGGCACTGTGGTAGACTTCCTGTGTTGTGCCGGTACCAAAAATTAAATGTCCAGCTGAACTTAATGACTTCAGACCAGTAGCCCTCACTTAGCACATCATGAAGACCTTGGAGCGGCTGATTCTATGCCTACTGAGACATGAGATCAAAGACAAACTCAACCCCCTGCAGTTTGCACAGAAACAACACACTGGAGTGAACGATGCTGCCCTCTACATGCTTCACCGTGCCCTAGCTCATCTCGAGGAACCTGGCACTTATGTGATAATCATGTTCTTTGATTTTTCAAGCGCATTCAACACCATCCACCCCAACATACTCAAAAAACAAGCTCACAGAGATGACAGTGAATCCTTCCTTTACCTCCTGGATCACAGATTACCTGACAGGAAGGCCACAGTATGCCAGGTTGGGGAACTGTATTTCTGGGACATTAATGAGCAGCACAGGGGCTCCACAAGGGACTGTCCTGGCTCCATTCCTGTTCACACTGTACACAGAGGACTTCAAATACAACTCTGAGTCCTGCCACACCCAGAAGTACTTGGACGACACTGCTATTGTGGCGTGTACCAGGAATGAGCAGGAGTCTGAATATAGGGACCTGAATAAAACCCTTCAGTGACTGGAGTCCCAAGAACTGTCTCCTCCTGAGCACTTTACAGATCAAGGAAATGATCATAGATTTCCGCAGGTCCAAGCCCCCTCTTCAGCCAGTGAATACCTGCGGGGTGGACATTGAGGTGGTGCCAAGCTATAAGTATCTAGGTGCACACCTGGATAATAAGTTGGACTGGTCCCTAAACACAGACGCTCTCTACAAAAAGGGGCAGAGCCGCCTGTTTTTCTTGAGGAAGCTCAGACCTCTCGACATCTGTAGTAAGATGCTGCAGATGTTTTTAATCAGTCTGTGGTGGCAAGTGTGTTGTTTTATGCTACAGTCTACTGGGGAGGAAGCATCAGACATAAAGATGCAAGGCGTCTGGACAAACTAGTCAAAAGAGCTGGCTCTGTGATTGGAGTAAGGTTGGACACACTGGAGGAGGTGGTGGTGGAGAGATGCTGTAGTGTAAGATTTAATTACCAATCAGAAGAATATTCATTAATCAAGTAACTATGTTCATTGATAAATGTGTTCATTAATCAGGTAAATGTTTTATCTTGCTTAAGTTGATTAAGACTGAAAACTCAGCTCATATAGAAATGTGTTATGTATTCCTGCATGATAGAAACACTTCACTCAAGCCTAGGTACTGAGAGCACACAAATGTATTACTGAGAACACACACACACACACACACACACACACACACACACACACACAGATGTACTGACTAAAACACACACACACACAACACACACACACACACAGATGTACTGACTAAAACACACACACACACACACACACACACACACACACACACACACACTCAAGGTTAAAACTGTATCAGGGATACATACAAAATCCTTGGGTCTCACATACTTTTAAAAACAGGTGTGCCCGAAAACCAAAAACATTGTGACAAATAAGATGCAAGGAGTTCCCCTGAATGATTACACCTGCATGTTTTTGAAAAAGCACAGTGATAATGGAAGCAAAGAATTTCACTAAACATTACAACACTAATGTCAAGACCTAACACCTGTTGTTGATGCCTGCTACCCCTCCAGCTTAAAAAACAGAGCGCAAGGACTGAACATCAGTCGCGTTCGGAACGTGCCTCAAGGAGTTTGTGTGTTTTAATGCCTGATGAAGCACATTAAACTCAGTTGCATCTGATTCTACGTGTCTCCAGTGATTTTTTGACTTCTGAGTATTTGAGTTTTTGATATCTAATGGAAGACAAAGAAAGTTTGTTCGAGAGGAAAAGAGCAAGGTTGCGAGCCTTCTGGCACGGCTCTGGACCTTGAGTTTTTGCCCCCACATAATTGGCGTTGCCAGCCAGGAGCGGAAAAGGGAGTCAAAGCCTGAGACCGGGGCACCGGCTGCGCGCCAGGCAGACACAAAATAAGGTGGCCACCTAAAACAAGGTAAAGAGTTTTTCTTTTCTTTGTGTGTGTCTGGGGTGCGGTGATGGAGCTGCCCGGGTCAAAGGTATTTGATTTTTCCCTCCCCTAAAAAGAACCTAATTATGATGTGATGATTGAATAATTTAAAGGAATCATTAATGTACAACTAACATCGCTGGAGACGGTTGAGTTTGGTGCAACAAGTGTGATCGTGGAGCGGAAAGAGCGAATGTGTGTGTGCTGTGTGTCTGGTAACAGGCGTAGTAGGTAGAAGTATTTAAAGTAAGACGTGCACAAGAGAAAAGTATTTCTGTGATACCACTATTTCATTCTCCTAATGGTCCTTTTTGTCACGCATGGGGACAGGGCCATCAGATAGGGAAATAGGTTTGCTTGGACAGAATACTTTCTGTGATACCGCCACTTCGTCTGGTCACATTCCCTTCAGTTACGGGAATTGTGCTATCAGAGAAGTGGGTCTGCTTGGATAGAACACTAAAGAAACGCGTAAGAGGATCCAGAGAGAAAAGTGAAAAAATAAACAAAAATAAGTCAACAGAGCAATGCCAAAAACCGATCGATCATATTGTAAAAACTTGTAATATAACTGAATGTGGTATGTAATGTCTGTGTTAAAGTAGAGAGTAGAGAGAAGTATCAAATAAAGCATAAATAGTTGTTGTAAATACAGTTAAAGGAGGCGTCCAGGAGAGAAATGTAAAAAGACTGGTGTGCTCTGACACACACACACAAGACTGCCTGACTCCGACAGATACACAGAGAGGAGAGTGAGAGACGGGACCAACACGACTAATTACATAACTCACAGGGAAATAGGGACAGTGGAGAGAAAACCTGACCGATAAGACGGAGACGTAAACTGAGCGGACGAACGACTGGACAAGGACGGGGAGCATGAGAGGTGGATAAAAGTGCACACAGCCAACAGAAGTGAGCTCATACAAAAAAAAAAAGCTTTGTTAAAATTTGATATTTTGGTTCTGATCTCTATTGGGTTAAAGGTCATTACAAAGAAAATTCTTTTGACATTTTGAGGCCTGAATGTTTTATCATAATCTGGTATCTGTGTGTTTGTTTTATGTGATTTGTTTCAGAGTTTGTTACATAAGGTAGTTATTAACAGTGTCTCAGTGAAACAAAACCAGACAAGGGTAACCTAACGGTGTCAACAAATTGTCTGGGGACTGGAAACCTAACGGTGCCAACAAAAAGTCCATATGTTTCACTGATTGAACCAGTTGCTCGGGTGAACTCCATACAAACTGGTTGGCTGTTAAGGGGAGAATAAAAAAGAAATATCTGTTACTTTAATTTAATTTTATAGAGAAATAAAACAAGTGATAAGTATAGTTTCATAAATAAATAGAATAAGTGATAAAATTATAAATAGATTATAAGTGATAAGTACAGTTTTTATAATAAATAAATTAAGTAATAAAATAAAGAAAAAAGAAGTTGAGATCAGGCTGTCAAGAGCTGGATGGAAGAGGGTGACAGCAGTGGGGATGAAAATTGGGCTGAGGAACATTGCATGACTGATGGCTTAGTAGATACTAGAGGCATAAAAAAAACACATTTCGGGTTAGAAAGAACCTACATAGACAACGAGGGTGAGAAGCAGTGGCAAGACGAGCAAGAGATTTTGATTAAAACTTGTATAGTTAGTAAATTTACCAATTTAAACTAGTGAAGGAAGAATTTCAGGTATACAGTGGGAGACAACTTTAAATGATTTGTGGGCTCCCAGTTCATTAGATCCACTGCTGCAATATTTGTGTGATAAGTATAAAAACGGACCCGTAGCTTCACTTCCTCTGAACCAGGTAATATTTCAAGATTTAGAGAACGGAGTGGAATTTAATCCAGGATTGCGGATTGTTGTCGTGCCTAGAAAAGCTAATTTGGGAGGAGATGGGTCACATAAATTAGAACATAACCTCTGACGAAAGATAATTAAAAACTGCCTTCACAGTAGGGAAACTACTAGCACTGATACATACAAAAGAAACAGATGAGCAACCACAAAATTCCAAAAGTGAGTAAAGTTAAACAAGGCTTCATGGGAGCCAACCAAGGACAGATGGAAAAAGGGGTTTCTGACACCCATAGAGATAGTGATGATACAACACCCAGATAGGAGAAACGGAATCCAACGCTGTGTGACTAAATGACACAAAAGAACATCAGAAAAAAAAAAAATCGTTGGCCTAAAGATGGAACCTTCAACCTGGCATGTTGCGACGAGGTGGATACAGAACTAAGACACATGGAGGCAAAAGACACTAGGGCGAGTTATAAGAAAAAGAACAAAAGGGTTAAAGAAAGGGAGGTATTACTGTGCGTTCACACCAAACGCGAATGAAGCGAATTACTCGCGCGTAATGCGAGTAACGCGCCGCCCGTAACGCCTGAACGCCTGACCATTTTGTTAATTCGCGTCATTCGCGCGAGTAGCGGGGAAGCCGGCAGCTGTGCTAACTGGAGCTAAGCTAGTGCTAACGTTCATAGCACAGCCATTCTGCAAACTAATTAAAGACACATATTTACAGAACTTACCAAGTAGACCAGTCTCCTCGGCGTCTTTCACCCAAGCCTGCTCCTTTTTGTTGCGGTCTCTATAGAGTAGACACGTAGTATCATATAGCTCCAGGTAGCCACTGACGACCATGGCTGAGATAACCACCATCACTGCTTTGTACCTGCTCTTGAAGTCCCAAATGTGTCGGAGGGCCAAACGCCGTCGTTTTTGGGTTCACCCGATCCGGCAGAAGCACATCCAGCTCGGCGAGTTTCACCACCTCCTCCAGGAACTCCGTCTGGATGATAGCCGCTTTCAGCGGTACTTCGGGCTGACTGGGGCCCAGTTTGAGGACCTGTTGGCAAGGGCTGGCACCAGGATCTCCCGGCAGGACACCAACTACAGGCGCTCCATTTCAGCTGCGGAGTGTCTGTCCATCTCTCTCCGGTGAGTAGTAGTTTATTGTTGTGTCAACAACTGGATGTCAACCATGACGTCGGGAGAATCTCAACGCTGATTGGCTTTCGCGGCTCTGAGTCACGCGAATTCGCCTCAAAAGTTCAATATTTTCAACTCGAGCGATGAGGCGTTGGACGCGAATTTCGCGTCTATCGCGCCGCGTCCATCGCGTCTATCGCGTCCATCGCGCCGCGCTAAACGCGTCCATCGCGCCGCCCGGCGCGAATTCGCGTCCGGTGTGAACGCACCTTTAGGGTGGTTTAGACAGACGGGGTGGGAAGCAAATGGTGCAAGCAGAGTACTGTAAGCATCCACAGGACCCACAGAACTCACAGACACCGAAGCAAATGGTGCAAGCAGAGCGCAGCAAGGACACACAGGACCCCCAGGCACCCCCAGAATGATGTGAAACCTACAGCCCCACCCCTGCCAGCATCACCACCACCATATCCACAAGACACATCACCATCAGAGACGGCCCAATACCCACTACGCTCAATAGGGGAGGCAAGAGCAGCAACAACATGGAAGGCCAAGTGGAGGAAAGGTTCACAGTGACCTTGGCCAGAGATATGACGACGCTCCCCACACGCAGAATACTGACAATGCAATGCCTCACATTACCACTACTGTTATCCACAATGAGCAGGTGGAAGCAACGGTAGCCAGAGGCCCCCGAGGGAGCGGGATCGAGGCGAACCTAGAGGAGAACCAGCAGGCTGAGGTGGATGGAGAAGGGGACCGAACATTCCTCCAGGACCCCAGCCACTGCAACAACAAACCTATCAGAGAGCCACACCCTATCAGCAATCAGGCTCCCAGGAAATTAACTCAGGATTTCCAGGAGTGAATCCCGCAGCACCTAACAAGCTATGCTGGGGTTGTTACCAGCCCGGCCACCGACGCAGGGAGTGCCCGGTCAACCCATGGGAAGGTCCAGCAGAAAACTGGCCAAAAACGAGACAGGGTGCCCATCATAGGGCTGCCCAGAGAAGTCTGAGGGGGAAGTAATGTCACCAGTCATTTCATTACAGCCACACGACGAACTAACTATACCTGTTGTCATCCACGAACAAGCATATCCCTTTATGGTGGACACAGGGGCTACATAGTCATGTACTGGAAAAGAAGACTCTACACTCCCCCTCTCTAAGTCATCCATCAAGACCATCGGCTTCTCTCTGGGAAATCACAAGTCATACCAGTGACAGAGTCTGTTCAAATGCTCATCGCCGGTAAAGTCATCTTTGCACCCCTACTCTACTCAGCTCATACGCTAGTGAGCCTTCCAGACAGAGATGTATTGTGCCCTCTCAAAACTAAGATCATGAGTACTCAAGATGGACTATATTTAGACTTCTCTGATGACACCACCCCCCCCTCACAAAGCATGATGTCACAGCTGCCCAGGAACGCCACAGAGACATCACAGGCGTTGATGTCTCCTGGCTCCAACTGACATCAGAAGAGTCTCACCTCAAACAGACATGGACTCAGTGGGAACCATGGGTCAGGTTACATTTTGACACAGCACATGCTGCCACTCTGCCACTGCATTGCACGCTCATGTATGACGCGGACCAGACTCATGTAGATTATCGAGAGTGTTGGGACACAATGCTCAATAAAACCATGCCTAATCATTAGTGAAGACATGTATTTAGCACCTCAAGGTGTGGTGGCAGATGTCCGCCTCCCAGAAGAATTAGCAGGATGGTTTCAGGTGCCAAATTCTGCACCACACGTTACACTGGTGATAGCAGAAGGTTATGAGTCTCATCATCTGGGTCCAATGGTCGGACGTGCAGGTGTGAAAGTGATTAAATCCACCAAGAGCAAATACATCCACATTTCAGATGACAAACAATATATCAGAATCTCAACTAAGACAGGTGATGAAACAGTCGCAGACAAGGTACATGTAGATGGTACTACTCCCACACTGATAGCAGTCACAGAAGAGCATGCACAGTTGTTGAGTAAAGTCCCACCACAGCTATGGGCAGCACATAAACCAGTAGGCTTGATAAAATCAGCGCAATCTGCTCACATCACACTAAAACCACATGCTAGTCTACCATACCAGAGGCAGTGTCCTCTCCAGCGGCATGCCATTGACGGTATCCAACCCACAATTGAAGGCTTAGTAAAAGCCGGAGTTCTGGTCAAAACTAGAAGTCCCTGCAACACGCCCATTTTTCCAATCAAGAAACCAAATTCCTCAGAAGTGCAGCTAATGCAGTGGTGGAAACAGAGACACCACGTGCCAGATTCACACACGTTGCTCTCAAACATACTACCCGACACACAGTGGTATACAATCATTTATTTATGTTCTGTTTTTTCAGTATACCGCAACACCCAGACTGTCAATATTTGTTTGCGTTCACTATGAATGTCAGCATTATGACCTAGCTATTTTGAACGTGCCAAGCACCATATTGCAATATGCAGATGATTTGCTTATCTGTAGCTCTTTTAAAGAATAATGTCAAAAGATTTCATTGCAGTACTCATAGCATTAGCAGAGGGGGGACACAAGGTTAGTAAAGACAAATTGCAGTTCTGCCAGCAGTCTGTAGAGTACTTGGGCAGACAGTTGAGTGGGGATAAAAAGTGCATTGCCCCATCTCAGATAGAGGCAGTAAGTAAGGATTCTCAACCGCAGATGGTGGGCCAAATGCTGTCTTTTCTCAGCATGACAGGATACAGTCAGCCATGGATTTGTGATTATGCTATAAAAACTGCTCCACTTAGAGCTTTAGTAAGAGCGGCAGGACAGACAAACAACACAGCACAGCTGTCCTGGATGGAGGAAGCAGAAGGTGCGTTCCTAGCCTTAAAAATAGACATGCAGTCCACTCCAATGTTTGACACTCCCAACTACTCCAAACCTTTTCATCTCTACGTAGCAGAGAAATCTGGGTTTGCGTGTGCTGTCCTGATGCAAGACACACCCACAGGTAAACAACCTTTAGCCTATTATAGCACTAAACTGGATAACATAGAGGTTGGGCTGCCACCCTGCTATCAGGGGTTAGCTGCAGCTGTGTTTGCATTTCAGAAAGCATCATCGCTGACCATGGGACATCCGGTGACACTATGTACACTTCCCACCATCTCCACACGCTACTGATGAGTCCAAGGTTTGTTCTCACACAAGCCGGACGCACGGGCTATGAGGTAACTCTATCAGCCCCTGAACTTAACATCCAACGCTGCACCACCATCAATCCAGCCACAAAACTGATACTACCAACAGACGGTACACCACATGACTGCATCCATGACACTGACAAATTTATGCGCACCAGAGAAGTTTTGCATAATCAACCAATTCCAGCTGACCTCACGTTGTTTGTCGGTGGGTCATGTTTCCATGACACCATTGGCACCATGCTGGTTACGCGGTAGTCCAACTTAACAATGATGACCAAACTTTTGCGACATTACAGTAATGCGGACTTGCTCAGCCCTGCTCAGCTCAACTCGCCGAGATAAAAGCTCTGACAGCAGCATGTAAAATAGCACAGGGAAAGTCGCTAAATGTATACACAGACTTAACATATGTCTATGGTGTATGCCATGTTCATGCTAACATATGGAGACAAAGGGAAAGGATTTTGCAGAGCTGATGGCACTCCTGTAACCCATGGAGACGCCATCCGTGAACTATTAGGAGCCATGCTTCTTCCCACAGCCTTAGCAGTGATTAAATGTCCAGGCCACCAAAAGACTGATTCGTTGATAGCCACAGGTAATAATCTGGCTGACGTGGCTGCCAAACAGGCTGCCATAGGCAAACTAATGGCACCCATACTCACCACACAGGATTGTGCTCTTATCGTAGCTCAAAACAGAGTAGATGACGCTGAAAAACGCCTATGGGAAAAGCGCAGAACAATCAGAACAGTAGAACCAGGCCCAACAAATGGTCTCTGGTGTGACTGTCGTGGTCAATTTGTACTACCAACCTTCCAATACTTGGAAGGCTGCGCATGGTAATGACCATTGCGCAAGGGGGGAGATACTAAGGAAACTGCAAGCAGTATGGTGGTCACCATTCATGCAGCCACAGTAAATAGAGTGCTAAATGAATGCGAAACTTGCGCGAGATAAAAATTTTGTGTCAAGAAGTTTTTCCAAGATTTGGGATGCCAGATACCATACCATCAGACAACGGCAGCCATTTTGTGTCCAATGTCATACAAGAGACGCTAAAGCAATTGGGAATCAAACAAAAGTTTGGCTGTGTCTACCATCCTCAGTCACAGGGAGCGGTAGAAAGAGCAAACGATATCTTGAAGGCCAAAATAGCCATGATAGTAGCAGATAGTGGACATAAGCTTAACTGGGTGGATGCTTTACCGCTTGCACTAATGTCAATGCGCTCACAAGCCAGCAGAGTCACGCATCTAACACCGCATGAAATGCTTACGGGCCGGCCCTTGCCAATACCATACTTGAGAGGTCCCTATGAAGGGCCCTCATTGGAGCAACTGCAGGGTGAAATGTTTGAATACTTGCGAAGTCTGACTCGCATCCACAGGGCTGTGTTCCAGCAGGTGAAAGGCACCACTGAGGACAGAAGGGTCAAGATCCCGGAGGACCTTCAATGCATAGTCAGTGTACGTCAAGGTGTTCAAAAGGAAGTGGGACCAGCCATGCAGAGAAGGTCCATACAAGGTCATATTAGCTACACCAACTGCCTTGAAAGTTGAAGGTAAGGACGTTTGGTTCATTCTTAACCACTGCTGCAGAGCTAACAACCCAAAGAGGGTGTCGACAGAGAGCACCTCAGAGGAAAACACCCTATCCTCAGCGGTTGACGATGAACCTCATGAGTCGCCACCTGGTAGCCGCAGGGCTGCTGATGAGGGCCCAAGCGCAGAGAGAACAGAGAGAGGAGAGAGAGAGCAGAGGCAGAAAGAGAACAGAGAGCAGAAAGCAGCAGCTCAGAAACAGGCGAAGCCAGAAGCACAGAAAGGTCAGACACAGACCCAGGAGACTCAGACTGAAGCAACACAGACTCAGAACACTCAGAACCCAGAGCAGGAACATCCCAGGGAACAGCCACCAATAGATAGGCACAGGGAAAGAGTGAGAAACCAGGCAACATGGGGGGAGGAGTTAAAGTGGGAATAATAATGCTACTAACCATATTGCTTATCGTGGCAGGAGTATAACAGAGTGAAGGGGCAGAACCAGACAGACAAGGCCAGGCACAACTAGGCGAGTGTGCAGTAGCACGAGGGACCATGGCCGCAAAACAGAGCAAGATACCTTACAGAGAGATCATACAGTTAACCTATTACAAATCGCATGCTTACAACAACATCTTGGTGGAGGGCACAGGGGACATTAAACTGCATGGCTGGTCTATAGGACAACGCTGTAGTGTAGAAGGGATGGTGACAGCAAGCATCTGGTGTGATACTGAAGAATGTGCCATTGTGGACATCTGGCACACAGTACCCGTAGAACTGGCTCAGCAAAGGCTCAAATTAAAACCGAAACCCCCATAGAAGAACCAGAAATACGCCGGTACGAGACACCAAACTAATTAGAAGTACCACATGGAGATTTAATATGTTTTATCAGTGGTTAGAGTACTCCACCAAGCAGGTAATTAACAGCTCGTGCATAGCCTGCCACAGAAAATTAGGCCTACCTAGAGTTCGGCCCCTCCTGGGTATAGAGGATTGTGAACAACGAGACACCTGGTTTGCGCAGGGTACTATGTCATTGGCGGTGGGGAAAACCAATTATGCCAGTAATAGGGAAATCTGCCCAATAAGTCTTAAAGGGGCTCCTGAGCAAATTAAAAAAAATAAAAATAAATAAATAAAAAATTTCAAGTACCACCAGTAGTGCATTTGGCTCAAGATATTGTATTTGACATCGAACATTGGTTAGAGAATTGATCCAGTGCTGGTGGGAATGTGTCACCCATAAGCAAACTAGTCAGACTTGGATTGCAAAAGTGTGTCAGACCATAGAACAAGCTAGGATACAATGTCACAGACCAACAGGTACCACACTCTAATTGGAACACTAAAACCTCATCAATTCTTGACTGGTTAGAAAAGTTCTCTGTTGGAAAAATCTTATGGACTATAGGAGTAATATTTGGACTTGTTCTATTGAATATTCTCTTGATAATCTGTTGCGTCCTGCCCCTAGTGCAGATCCTGATAAGAAGGGCCATGAGAACGGCCACGAGACAATTTGTTATGCTGATACAACAGCAGGAAGAGCTCCCCAAGAAAGGCGAATTGTGGAAACTAGATAAACCGTGGGTAAAATCCTAGGCACCCAAAAGATTGAACAACGATTTATATGAAATTGTGATTGACAATACGGACATATGTGAGAATATGGCTGACAATATAAACTTATATGATATATATGAGCCAATGAAGGGGAACCTGGAAGGGGAATATGAGGTTGTATGGAGGGAGAGCCGATTCAGGGTAAGAAATAACCAAATAATTGGCAATAGATTCAGGAAAAACCTTGCTGTTACCAAACCCATACTAACAATCGACTGATTAACATATATAGGTCATTTATACCACAGGGCAATTAGGAAGAAAAGGAGGGAGGTGAACTGAACTAAACAATGTCCTTTCCAACACACAGATAGGTGCAGAGCATGGCCAGCATGTGGAGATCCCTGTATCCAAAGCAGCAGAATCCAGGGTTGGCCTACCAAGATGCCCAGCCATGCCAGAGGACCAGCCCCATTTGAGCCCAGGCTAGGGATAACCTACAGCGACAACTGGTCAACCACCACGAGCTGCAACAGGAGAATGAGATGTTAAAGGAATGGGTGGCGTCCTACAGGCGCCTGAGGGGGAGATACGCAAGTGCGTGCACAAGTCCGGGAGCTGACGCAGGTTAGAGATGATCTACAACAACAGCTGACCAACTGCAACTGTCAAGAGATACAGCGACAGATCGAGTTACTGAAAGAGCAGGTGGCAGTCTACAAACGCCTGCGTATGCCTGGCCCATCAACCCAGGAGTCAGATGGACAGTAGATGAGTAGCAAAGAAGAATCAAGACTGATATGTGTATCCTGCTGACTGTGATCTACATATGTGATGATTACTGTGATTAGTTATTGTGATTAATTGTACCATGCACTGATGAATGATGAACAGTGTCACTAATTATAGCCTGTGTACTCAATACATGCCACGTCATTGGCTCATGATGATTAGTACAATTACTGAATTTTTAGTAAAATTGATGTGCGGTATTTACTGGAAATAATATGCGTAAAATCTACTGATGCTAATTATATATGGGACTTAAAAGTCCCAGAGGAGGGAATATATATTTTTCCCTCAGTTGATTTGCTGAACTAAGCCTGCTAATTCCTGAAAATATAGCTAACATGTAGTATGGGACCTTTGGGTCCCAAAGGGGGAATATATATATTTTTCTCCCCATTATGGTAATGGAGCTATGGAGCCCCAAAGGGGGGAATGTAGTGTAAGATTTAATTACCAATCAGAAGAATATTCATTAATCAAGTAACTATGTTCATTGATAAATGTGTTCATTAATCAGGTAAATGTTTTATCTTGCTTAAGTTGATTAAGACTGAAAACTCAGCTCATATAGAAATGTGTTATGTAGTCCTGCATGATAGAAACTTCACTCAAGCCTAGGTACTGAGAGCACACAAATGTATTACTGAGAACACACACACACACACACACACACACACACACACACACACACACAGACGTACTGACTAAAACACACACACACACACACACACACACACACACACACACAGATGTACTGACTAAAACACACACACACACACACACACACACACACACACACTCAAGGTTAAAACTGTATCAGGGATACATACAAAATCCTTGGGTCTCACGGGTCTCACATACTTTTAAAAACAGGTGTGCCCGAAAACCAAAAACATTGTGACAAATAAGATGCAAGGAGTTCCCCTGAATGATTACACCTGCATGTTTTTGAAAAAGCACAGTGATAATGGAAGCAAAGAATTTCACTAAACATTACAACACTAATGTCAAGCCTAACACCTGTTGTTGATGCCTGCTACCCCTCCAGCTTAAAAAACAGAGCGCAAGGACTGAACATCAGTCGCGTTCTGGAACGTGCCTCAAGGAGTTTGTGTGTTTTAATGCCTGATGAAGCACATTAAACTCAGTTGCATCTGATTCTACGTGTCTCCAGTGATTTTTTGACTTCTGAGTATTTGAGTTTTTGATATCTAATGGAAGACAAAGAAAGTTTGCTCGAGAGGAAAAGAGCAAGGTTGCGAGCCTTCTGGCATGGCTCTGGACCTTGAGTTTTTGCCCCCACAATGCACACTGAAGATGTTCAAGGCCATTATGAACAACCCAGACCATCCACTCCACAACACCTTGATGGACCAAAACAACTGTGGTGGACGGCTCCTCTCTCTTCAATGCAGGACAGAGAGATACAGAAGATCCTTTATACCAACAGCCATCAGGCTTTATAATTCTTTGACATACGCTGACAGATAATTAAATTTCCCCTTGGGGATGAATAAAGTTATATACACACACACACACACACACACACACACACATATATATATTTTTATATATATACATATAAATATATATGTGTGTATATATATACATATAAATATATATGTGTGTGTGTATATATATATATATATACACACACATATATATATATACATATATATACACACATATATATACATATATATATATATATATACACATATATATATATATATACATATACATATATGTATATATACATATATGTACCCTTACCCTAACCTTAACCACGTTGCTTTTAACCTCAAACTTAATAGCTAGCTAAATGCTTACTAAGCATGTTCTGAAGGCTTCGGCTTCCACACTAAGGAGTGAAGGGGGCTGATTGTATAGGTGTGGTGGGTGAGTCATGTAGTAGCTGGTGAGCAGGTCACATAGCTGCTCCAGCTGCAGCTATACCTACTCGCCAGATGCGGCACAGTGGCATGGGGAAGCACTGCTCCATTCAGCTGGCTGCTTAATGGGGATACCCACCAAAAAAGTAAGTTGGTTCCGGTTCTCTCCTTGACCCTATTGTCAAAAGGAACCTGATTGGAAAAACACATGGCTAGTTGAGCAGTCTCTGATTCGCTGCTCACTATTTTAACAGGAAACAACATGGTGGCCTGCTCATAAATTTTGTTATTCCATCTATACAATCAACCAAAATCAATTTCTGAAAACAGAGGCAAGAAAGAGGCAATGCCACTGCTGAATATGGATTCCATTTAAGAACTACGTCACCTAGCTTGAGCACCTTTTGTGTGCCAGGCCCACTATACTGGATTGACTCACTTGCGTTAAGCTAGTCTACTTTATGCAAATACAGACCAGCGCATGCACTGCAACCCTTCTTCCAAACCTGCTACACTCTCCCGCCATGCACTGTGTGGCTGCTCCTCCTATTCTCTATAGTAAATTAACAGAGAGCATTAACATCCCATCTGTCGCAATATCTGGTGGAAATAAATCGTTGGGCTGGCTTTCACACCCAATCAGGCATTGTGGCAAGAACACCAGTCCTCCTCCACCGTGACCCAATAGGGGACACATACACACACTAGAGTGTGGCGATCCGAGCCCGACGGTACCCAACGGGTCGGGCCGGGTTTGGTCAAAAATGTAGCTATAAATTGTATTCGGGCTGGGGTCGGATTCGGTCAGCTTTCAGTGAAAATGTAGTGTAAAAATAAAAAATAAATAAAATCCTACTGTCTGTCCTGTTTATTGCTTGGGCACTGTTATTTACGTGACAACACCTGAACATAACACACACAGACACACACTGGCTGTTTGTTTCTACCTCTCCTCATGCTGGAAGTCTCGGACCTTCTACCGTCCGCCTCCGCCTTGATTAAACGCTGAGAATAAAACAAAAGAGGGAGACAAGTTTCTCCTATTTTATCTTATTTAGTTTTATGTCTCCCTCTCCTCTCGCTGCAGCGTCGGACCTCCCGCCTCCCGCTCCCGTCTCAAACACAGGCTGAGCACCCATGGTGCACGCCCGTCCTGTTAAATACCCTGTAACCGTAACAACTGTGTGGCACAAACTCAGTGCTTTGGTCATTAAATAATGTCGGGCTCGGTTCGGGTTCGGACAGAAATATGCGGCCCGTGCCGCACTCTAACACACATACACAAACACACGGAAAACCGGACATTATCATCAGTTTATAAACCCCCCCCCCCCGGACGCCCCGGACGGGACGTGAAAAGAGGACATGTCCGGGCAAAAGATGACGTTTGGTCAGCCTATTAACTATGCCATTTGCCCTGTAGTGTGACGTTGTTTACTTCGTCAGCTGACTGTTACATGTTTATTGCCACTGGCTGACGGATTACACTCCATTTAAACAGCTTTCACACCCCGCATCCTTAGGTGAGAGGTGCCTGACTGTCTCCCACTAAAACAGTCTCTTAACTATAGTTAAATATTACAGCATCAAAAGAAATAGTTGCCTACATATTAACAGCTGGTGTGTTCTATCCTGCAAATGAAAGCACTCGCTTTGTGCACCCACGTGTGCCTTCTGGAGAAGTAAAGATTGCACATTAAGCATTATCTTAAGGAACTCTACTAATCTTTAAACCAACATAAGCAAACTTACCAAAAACAAAAATTCAGTCGCCGGCATGGAGAGATCGGCTTTCTGTAGTTGGTCTCTACCTTCCACTCCCTCTACAAATGCCACACCACCACACAACTCTGCGGCTATTCGCTACAATGCCTGTATCGTGTGAATGCTTAACCAACGGACTAACGTTCCGATAACAAAAGAGTTAATCTGGCTAGCTCATTACAATGATGGACTGGTCGTAACGCTACAGGGTCGTCAGTTAGCCACATGGCTCCGCATTTACTCTCCTGCAATATCATGTGCTGTTGAGGAACAGTGCGGTCCTGTGTCCGATGGCTCATCATGCTAGTTAGCATATAACGTTACTAACTTTAGGAAATGTGAGCTAGTTCCCACACTGGAAAAAATACTGCTGACGATTCCATAAGTGTGACATTAAGAGAGAACGTTGTCTTACGGGTTGTGAGCAGTTCCACGCTGACAGATTTGTTTTAGCTCCCGCTTCCAGTGTTTCTCCCAGAGTTCTAGACGTCAGGTTTGTTACAGGAGAAAGTACAGTGAGTAAGAAACCTGATGGTCCTCATGGAACTCGACGTGGCAGTCAGTGGAAAGACTTGCGAAATACCGCTGTCAGGTTTGCTAGCATGACATCAAGGAAACGTCCGTCCATACCCTCCAAAATAAAACGCTAAATGAAGGCGTTAGCAATAGAACGTGCACCAGACAGCAACAGTGATGATGACAATAATAATAATTATAGCTGCTGCGCAGCAATGGTCGGGGCCGGGCAATTTTAGGTAAAATTAGGCAATTCTGAGCAACACACACACTAAAACAAAGCATATCACAAAATAGAAGTTACATCATATGGCATGCCCTTCAAATTGTGGATGAGTGGCTGAAGTGATCAGACGCATAATATACAAAGGAAAGAAAAAAACTCAAGAACAAGAAAGTAAGAATAGCCTAACATTAACTGCTGGTAATTATGAACAAACTGGCCAATACCTTGCTTAAAGCTAAACATTATCCATGGTGACAAAGATGAAAACATTTTTTAAAATGTAAAAGTAGCCTAGCTATTAGATAGACTCTTAATATTGACTGATAGCTAAGCCAAATAAACAGAGAAAAGAGACAAGGGATAAGAGGGAAAAGTGTTAGAGAGTATTTGTCTCTCCGCGAAACTGCCTGGATCATAATTATTTTAATTTTAGTAGTCTCTAATCCACATAGCATGATACCTGAACATAGTACTTTCACAACAGAATATCCATTCTGCTTTAGCTGAGTCTTGAACCCACAATTTCGGAGACTGAGGTCCATCTTCTATCTCACTGAGCTAATTGGCAAGAGACAGTTCATGTGTGGCTTCACAAATTGACTAAGCCAAGCATCAGGGTGCCAGACAGTAGCCATAGATGCCATGAAAAAGCAAATTTCAAAGTGAAAGTTCGAAAGCTGGAGCACATATGATTGATTTGTTATGAATTTTCAAAGCTTGCTGTAGCGCCACCATCAGGACTATCATCTTGTGTTTCCTGTTGAGAAAATCTGGCATGGGACTGGACCTTAATGAAAAGTTTGGGTAGATTTCGCATGTGGAAATGTTGCATGAGCTGAGGCTTGAACTCGCAATCTTCAACACCAAAAAACATCCTCCTCTATCTCACTGAGCTAATTGGCAAATGGAAATGTCACATGAAGCTTCACAAACTGACTAAGCCAGTCACCTGTGTGCAAGACAGCAGCTGTTAGAGGTAAAGGCAGATTTCAAACAGCTGTCAAAAATTCAGTTATTAAGACAAAAATCCTAAAATACACAAATTGCATCTAGATAGCATGGAGATGTTAGTAATTTGTTTTTAACAATGATTTATTGGCTCCATAAGTAAAAAACTGATGTTTAAAAATGCCATTATTGCATTGACTCCAGGGCCCCTATTCACAAAGATTCTCAGAGTCCTCTCAGAGACCTCCTAAACTTGGCCTAAAAATTCCTAGCAAGGAATCTTAGCTTAAGTGTGATTCAGGAAGTTTCCGAGAGCAACTCTGAGCAAGGAGGGGACAGAAACTTTTATCTTAGTGAGGAGGTGTGGTTGACCCCGTTGCTAGGTATGACCGGGTATGACGCGGTCTTCTAAAAGCTGTGATTGGTTGTTCCAAAAAGGGAAAAAAAAACATGCGCTCCCAGTAATGAATGGACAGCAGAGTTGGACTGGGACAAAAAATCGGCCCGGGCATTTTGAGCCGAGACTGACCCACCAGGTATTGATGGAAAGACAATGAAGCCTATGAATGAAAACAAACTTTCTTGTGACGCCACTTGTACACTGTCTTGTTGGTGTATATGTACTTGTCTAATAAATTTAAAACTACACCATCCTCCCAGTCCCATTATTCTATACTCTATACTTCATACTTAGAGGAACCCAAAAGGCTGCTTGGTCTAGTGAACCTCCTGAACAATGTACAACGTCTGATGGGATCCTGAAAATAGGACAGAGAGGAACAGAGATGAGATGAATATTAAAATGTATAAATGACAGATTGTGATTTAGTGATATTTTCATAGACTATTTACTCACCATATCAATAAACACCTTAGACCTCTGCAGTAGCAATACTCCGCACAGCAACACAGAATATTTCCTCAAACATGGACACATTTAAAAAGTGAAAGGAGACAGAGAGAGCAGGGTGAGAAATATGACACTTGACAGACTTGCTTAGATGATCACAGTGCTGGTATTTTTATTCTAGAAACATAGTTGCATCATGTATTCTATACAGTACTTACTTAGAGGACCCCAAAAAGCTACTTGGTCTAGTGAACCTCCTGAACAATGTACAATGTATGATGGGATCCTGAAAATAGGACAGACAGAAATAGAGGTGAGACATGATCATTGTCGAATATTAAAATGAATAAATGACAGATTTAGTAATATTTTCATAGACTATGTACTCATCACATCAATAAACAGCACAGAAACACATAATACTTCCTCAAACATGGCAACCTTTAAAAAGTGAAGGGATATTTTAAATTGAACGGAAACATGCCCACAAAGGTAATTATTGTCCACAAGAGTTTGCTGTTAAATGTCAGTAAAAAAAAACAGTAAGATAAAAACACAACTTATCTAGAATAAAGAGGATATTTATGTATAAAAGACAAATGAAGCTCAGTGTAAGTTCAGTCAGGAAGACCTTTCCGTGCTCATTCATTCACAGTTCTCCCTGTCTCACTCCCACTGTTTCCTCCAATCAGCTGCCACCTAGCCTCGTGTCACCAGGCTCTTCAAGCGAAGAGCCTGGTGACGCGAGAATTTTGTCTGGATTCTGGTTCCGGTCTAGGGGTTACCTAATTGGCTACAGATCCATCTCCCTCCTTATAGCTCACCATCTCGAAGGGACTTGCCACATTTTCACATTCAATTCTCATGTGCATTTGTAATTAAATATTTTCTTTCCTAACCTAAACATGTCTCTCCTGATTGAAATACATTTAAGTAGTTACTTTTAACTCCAAGCCACTTTTATGTTAATGAGCAGGATCACATCTCCTGACAAATCATAATTTGATTCAATCTAAATTATATCTGCAAGTTTAGAGGGTTTATGATGAATACTAGCCTCATCATTTGGTTTTACATGAACATTTTTGCTCTGTTGAGCTTTAGCTGTTTTTGAGTAAAGAATTACTGCATAGTGCACTTATATCAATTCATAGACAGTGAAATATTTTACTACCTAACTAATAAAGACTATACTTAACTAACTAAATGAATAAAATAAAATAACTGAAGCACTAAGATCACTATCACTAGTATAACATCATAGAAACAGCCCAGCAGTAGAGAAACCCCATCATGCTGCTCAACAGCCAGCTAAATTGTTAAATGGCCTACTCATAACTATGCTGTGTTAAGAGTTAGCAAGCGCAACGAAAATCTAAACCTATCAACCAAAGAAAACTATCAACCAAACTTGACCGCCCTCATATAATGCGGCAGCTGCGGGTCTCTCCTCCTCCTGCCTCCCCTTCGCCTCATCCACCTGCTGACGGCCACCTCCGCCATCATTACCTGCTGTGGCTGCTTTGGATGCCAGTGAGGTTGCGGTCACTGATGCTGCCGCTGAAGAAGCTCCGCCATAGCCAGCAAACATCTGTGTTATTTTAACATATTTTGCAGCATCTTCCTAAAGGGCTTGTCTCTTTTTCTCTCTTATTTTTTCCGCACCTCCTTTGTGTTTCTTCTCAATTTTGTCAATCTACTCTCTCTCTGTATGATTGATTGATTGGCAGCGAGGCCCAAACAGGAGGGGGCATCAGCCGTCGGCTGTAATTGGTCCAGCCCAGAATCAATGATGACTAATGGGCTAATCTACCAGTTTTGTGTACCAATAGGTATGATAACATGACTAAGAGTAAAAAAAAAGGCCCGGCCCAAAATTACCATCGGCCCACTGGGCAAATGCCCGGTATGCCCGATGGCCAGTCCAGCCCTGATGGCCAGTGAAATCAACCGATCATAGAACTTAGACTGTATTAAGAATGTGTAATCGTGAAAATAATTTTATGTCATAATGATGAAATTTAGCAAAATTAAATTAACTGTTACAGAGCTTCAAAATGTTTGAACGTACCTCATTCACATGCCGATTATTATATTGATTTGCTTATTGTTATGTTTACTCGCCATGCTGGTAATTTTACTAATTAATCTATTTGATATTAATGGTGGACGCAGACTCAGCTGTCAGCAATTAGTGATTGCTGGCCTCCTTGTAAAAAGCGGTTTGATTTGGCAGAATGACCAAAACAATGAACGAAATGGAGAAAAAAAGAATGAGAAAGCCGAACTGGACAGAAGAGCAGTGCCTGCTGTTGGCACAGCTCGTGGAGGAGAACAAAGGAGTTTTAAGAGGGAAATTTGGTCCTTGGATCACGGCACAAGGGAAGAGGTAGACTTGGGAGCGCATTGCCTGACAAATCAGTACGTTCCCTCTCCTTTTATGCACAAGCGATGAGTGTGAGAAGCGCTGGTATGTGCTGTAATCCAAAGTGAGCGTTATTGTGTTACTATGCTGGGTGGGAAAAGTAAGCTCATCCCTGATGAGGTCAACCACAAACATTATCCCTGCACGATCAAGCTGGTAGCGTCTTATTAAATCACTGTCGTTCAATAGCCTACAGAGAATATCTCTCCTTCCTCTCTGTCTTTCCGCCATCTTCTCTGTTTAAGACATTCTTAGGCTTCTTAAGCTCTCTTAAGGCCTAAGATGCTTTGAGAATAACTTTTATCTTACCAAGGGAAAATTCTAAGAAAAATCTTAGAGTTCGAGGAATTCTAAGATTTTTCTTAGAATGGTGTCACTAAGAGCTACTTTTAGTCTTAGTATTCTTTGTGAATACGGGCCCAGTTGTTCGCATGAGAGTGAAATTGAAAATGCTGTAAAAAAATCAGTTTTTGAGATAAAATTCTGATATTTTCCAAACATCATCTACCATGACTCCAAAATTTTGTCATTTTTTTTAATCAACATTGAAAATGTATCTAGCAAGAATTTGCAAGTATATGTTTACAATACCGTTTACAGTCAAACATTTTGATGCACTGTAGGCCCAATTTTCGATTAATCAAAAATCTGTGTGGATCGTTTGTGTAGGAGAGTTTGAAGATGCTCTGTAGCAAGTTTGGTGTCAATTGAGCAAAAGATTGGTGAGAGGTGAAAAATTGTGGGAGGACAAAGGTTTAATAAGTTTTACATTTTTTGAAAAAAAAAAAAAAACAAACAAACAAAAAAAAAAAACAGAGTGATGGACTTCATAATTTGCAATAGGTTTAAATGTACAAAATTTTCTTCAGTACTGGGGCTACATTTTGGTGAAAGTTGCAAAACTGTAGCACATATGGTTGATTTGTTGTGAATTTTCAAAATTTTGAAATTTAGAGGCTTGCTGTAGCGCCACCATCAGGGCTATTGGACTGTTTTTGCAGCTGAGGCAATCTGGCATGGGACTGGACCTTTGTGCAAAGTTTGGTGATTTTTCACGCATGGGAAGTAGGATTTCCTCGGAAGAAGAAGAAAGGAAGAAGAACAAGCAGGATAATAATAGGGTCCTGGCAGCTTAGGCTGCCCGGCCCCTAATAACTAAAAGAAGAAGAAGAACAACAATAATAATAATAATTTTTGTTTGTAGAGTACCTTTCGAAGCCAAGGTCACATGGCAAATTCAAAATTAATTAATTCCATATCGGAATTACAAAGTCTGTTTATATTAATTTACCACACATTAAGGGAGTCATCAAAGCATTCACATAATACCCAAGCTAGGAATGAATTTACAACCCCATTTAACACTCAGCAGTAAGATGGACCATACTTTTACTCAGGCACTATAAAAGACAGCCTGAAACTATGCTCATGTCCTTTGTCACTGCCATAGACTGTATAAAATAATGGACGTAGTCACCGTGACGTCACCCATCCGTTTCTGAAGAGTGGATTTGAAGCTCAAAATACTCCGCTCTGGACGTCGCCATGTTGGCAGTGCCTGACTCCGCCCAACTCCCAGACAATCAAAAATGGGCAAAGAGGCGGGCCAAAGGAAGCCTGGTTGCTTAAACGCGCCCACCTCGCTCGGCACTGCTAAGTTAGCTAAGGCTAACAAGCTACGAGGCTAAGAGGCTACGCTACTTTGGCTAACCCTGTGGTGGTGCCAGCTCCCTCACGAAATTTGAGTTAAGTTGAGTTTAGCTTAAACTAACGTCATACAACAAACCCTGAAACAATGATTCAGTTGTTATCTTAAAAAAAATGCTTCAACATTTTTTTTAAATATATAATGCTAATTATTTATTACACTCATTTTACTTTCATATGCAGTGTGGAGCATTGGTGACAGTCCAGAGAGCTGCAGAGACCTTGGGAAGCACCCTCAGCATGCTGGGTGTCCGTGTCTGCTGGTTTGGCTCGGCTGGACTGCAGTCTCTCCTTTTCCCACTCCCTGCGAGGAAAAGCAGCACCAGATGTCCTCATCATCCACTGTGGCGGCAATGACATGGGGAAGGTCAGCAGTGTCAAGCTGGTCAGCATGATGAAGGAGGACCTGCACCAGCTTCACCTCCAGCATCCTGGCATTAACATAGTATTTTCTTCATTGGCCCAAAGGTGCAGGTGGGAGACTGGTGGCAATCCAGCAAAGACTGATATGGCCAGGAAATGTGTTTACAGTGTTATGTGCTTTTACTCTAAAGTAAATTTTGTCTGATCCATTTTATATAGCAACAGTTCTAACCATTATACAAACAGCTTAACAAATTTAAGTCAAAGCTTGCATTCATGAAATCACTATTAAAAGGTTACAAAAAGTACACGTGAAATAAATGAAAAGATTTATAACAGTAATTCTAAAATCTATGAATTAGGACCCAGTGTCATAATTTGCAAAATCTTAATTTCTTGTGAAACAACCTCTTTACTGTGGAGTAAGTATCACATTGGTCAAGGCGTTGTAACTTTCCTCAAGTGTCCTACAAGAGAGAAAGATGACAGGTTAAAAACACAGGTACAAAACATTGACTACAGCCTGTCTTGGTTAACAGCCCACTCACCACCAAAATGATCTTATTGCTGAGTAAGTGGCTGTCATTCATAAAATAGTTTTGTGTTTAAGTTCTGTAGATATTTGACTTTGTATTTGAATGTGATTTTAAATTTAACAGTACTATCAAAACAACTAGAGTATGAATGTACAATATGCAATTCATCCACATTAACATAATTGTTGTTCAAAAGGAAACTGAACTGTTCTCAAAGCTCACTGCCACTGTGGAATCATGCCATGTTTGGCTGTCTCATTATGAGAATATTCTTTCCATTGGTTCTTCACAGACTGTGTATAGGGAAAAAGGGAATAAATCTCACTTTGATAAAGGCTCTTTGCATAAAAGGCACTAAAATGTTAAAGTTGGTAAATACATGTCATGTTCCTTGATTGATAAAATCTTCATTTGGCCGTTTGCATCAGGGGAACACTAAACTGCACTGGTGTGTCACTAATTTCACCTTATCAGTAATAGTACAGAGCAAGCTGTGCCCCAATGGAGTACTTAGAAATGTATGACAATTAGTAATTTATGTAATGCATTTAAATGTATTATAGACAATAATTCATCATTTTAAATTAATAAGTTTCTTGACTCTTTGTGAGGTACTGTATGAAAAAGGGTGTCTTTATCCTGGAGTCAGTGCTGAAGTGTTCACTGCACAGTCGGGAAGTCTTGTTTGGAGTCCAGTTCTGTCTTCTCGTGTTGAGTGTCCACTGGTCCAGTCTGTCTGGGTCACCTGAAAGAAAACTTTACACAGACAAATAGATATTGAAAGTAATATATGTGTTAGCTACCAACTTCACAGACACTTTTACATGCAAATGATACAACTTAAATTACTTCAATGTTCAACAGATCATAATCAGTTTATTTTAGCAAAACAAAAAGGTGGTGACCATCACAGTCCCCATATTCTGTCTGTGCATTATCTATTGTTTTGTAACTACAGGCCTATATAATACACTAATCTTCTTAATATTTTATATGTGACGGTCAAATGTCACACTAGTGTTTTTTTTAAAGCCACAGTGTGTAGAATTTTTCCCATCTAACGTTGAAATCACATATTGCATTCAAACAGATGGTGCACTCTAGCGCCTCACTGTTTCAAACACGTATTGCAACAACTGTAGCCGCTGTGTACCAAAAAGCTATGATAACACTGATGAAACCATGTCATCCGATACTACATGGAGTATTAATTCAGGCTCCTACACAGACACACGCGACGCGAGTTGACAAACTCTCTCCTCACCATGCTGGCTGTGTTTACAACGTAGGACTGTTGGGGTGGGTGTAAATTGAAACAGCTGATAGTGGCCAGGGGCACTACTGCCGCATAACAAAGTCCCACTCTTTGAGCATAATGCAGGATCATGTATTATGCAGCATCACGGGAGACACAATCCTTGTCACCAAGAAAGTGCAAAAGGGAATCAAAAAGGCAGCGTGACCGGCAAATTAAAAAAACAAGGGTCAGCACTGGGGTTGCCTTTCCCAGGTGGAGAGAGCTGCTGAAGGAGAAAGGTAATACAATCACAGGCCAGCGCTAACGGCGGCTAACGGTTAACGGCGGCTAACGGCTAACAACGGCTAACGGAGGCGCAGTGATGCGAGGAGAGGGATGAGGCTGTTAGCGACTGGCCGCTAACACGGGCTAACAGTCAACAGCAGTGCTGGCCTGTGATTGCATTACCATCCTCGCTCAGCAGCTCTCTCTACCTGGGAAAGGCTACCTGGATGTGGGCGACAAGGATTCCGTCTCCCGTGATGCTGCATATGCCTGATCCTGTATTCTGCTTGGGAACTGCCCATTGGTTTGACATCCCATTGTTCCGACCATATTAAACTCAAGTCCGTTCCGAAATCATCATGATGCCCTGTGGTTTAAGGTCTGGTAAGGTTTAGGCACAAAAACCACTTGGTTAGGGTCAGGAAAAGATCATGGTGTGGGTTAAAATGAAAAAGAAAGTGACAAACACATAAGCTGTGAGCCTGCTCCGCCTCAAGCCGTGAGCGGCGCACCATACGCCCGCCGCGAGCCATTCAGCACCACGGACAGTTGGACTAATGGGATGTCGAACCAATGACATGGACCCTGCATGCTCAAACAGTGGGACTTTGTTTCAAATTTGCCAGGGTAGTAGCGAAGCGCCTCTTGCTCCTCTCCGGCTCCTCAGTCACGCAGTGCTGGCCTGGCTCTCAACGAAAACGCCGAAGGCGGTGCTGTATGTCCCTTGCTGGCGGGTGTATTCTCAAGATGGCGAACCGTAATGGAACCCCCCAGACGACTTACCCGCACAATGTACAAACAAATCCGAAATTCTCCTTTTATGAGAATAAGTCAGATTATTGGTGGAGGTAATAGTACACTAGTGATGACATATTTATGAATGCAGATATCAATTTTTGCCAATAAACAACTGAAAATGTTACACAATGTCCCTTTAATGACGTTACACACCTTATTGTAATTTCACACAGCTCGCCATTTTTTAATTTACACAAGTATAGCCTTAATGTTATGTTAACGTTACACTACTCATATGACAACGTTAACATTGCATCACGTTAGCTAACTGGGAACTGCCCATTGGTTCGACAGCCCATTGGTTCGACATCCCATTGTTCTGACCATATTAAACTCAGGTCCGTTCCGAAATCATCATGATGTCCTGTGGTTAAGGTCTGGTTAGGTTTAGGCACAAAAACCACTTGGTTAGGGTCAGGAAAAGATCGTGATGTGGGTTAAAATGAAAAAGAAAGTGACAAACACATAAGCCGTGAGCCTGCTCCGCCTCAAGCCGTGAGCGGCGCACCATACGCCCGCCGCGAGCCATTCAGCACCACGGACGGTCGGACTAACTGTGCGTTCACACCAAACGCGAATGAAGCGAATTACTCGCGCGTATCGCGAGTAACGCGCCGCCCGTAACGCCCGAGTTTCGACGCCTGACCATTTTGTTAATTCGCGTCATCGCGTCATTCGCGCGAGTAGCGGGGAAGCCGGCGGCTGTGCTAACTGCAGCTAAGCTAGTGCTAACGTTCATAGTACAGCCATTCTGCAAACTAATTACAGACACATATTTACAGAACTTACCAAGTAGACCAGTCTCCTCGGCGTCTTTCACCCAAGCCTGCTCCTTTTTGTTGCGGCCTCTGTAGAGTAGACACGTAGTATCATATAGCTCCGGGTAGCCACTGACGACCATGGCTGAGATAACCATCGCTGCTTTGTACCCGCTCTTGAAGTCCCAAATGCGTCGGAGGGCCAAACGCCGTCGTTTTTGGGTTCACCCGATCCTGTAGAAGCACATCCAGCTCGGCGAGTTTCACCACCTCCTCCAGGAACTCCGTCTGGATGATAGCCGCTTTCAGCGGTACTTCGGGCTGACTGGGGCCCAGTTTGAGGACCTGTTGGCAAGGGCTGGCACCAGGATCTCCCGGCAGGACACCAACTACAGGCTCCATTTCAGCTGCGGAGTGTCTGTCCATCTCTCTCCGGTGAGTAGTAGTTTATTGTTGTGTCAACAACTGGATGTCAACCATGACGTCGGGAGAATCTCAACGCTGATTGGCTTTCGCGGCTATGAGTCACGCGAATTCGCCTCAAAAGTTCAGTATTTTCAACTCGAGCGATGAGGCGTTGGACGCGAATTTCGCGTCTATCGCGCCGCGTCCATCGCGTCTATCGCGTCCATCGCGTTGCTCCAAACGCGTCCATCGCACCTCCCGGTGCGAATTCGCGTCTAATCGTGTCTTTGCATTGACTTTGTATGTAATCTTGACGCGCGAATTCGCGAACTAACCCAGCTAACTAACGTGGTGGACCTTTACTTTCAAACCTCACACAGCCTCAGCCTTTTCTTCAAAATATTCTCTCCCTAAATGCCTAACGTTAAATCTGAACACTTCTCTGTCAGGCTCTGACTTCGATGCATCCCCGGACTTGCGTCTTGCTCGACGGCTAAATGTTAGCTGGCTGGTTAGCTAGTTAAGGAGCTAAGCTTGTGTTGTATCATATTGCCTGTGGCTCTGTAACTTGATGTGGATGTTGCTGCTGTGATACAGGTCGCACTTGATATTGAGACCTCCGGTATCAACGTGATTTTACATGTATTAAATAAAGGCATAAGCTGACAGCTAGGTGGTGACCGCAGACACCGATACATGCTGCTGACAAGCTAGGTGGTGTTGGGAATAGAATGATTTTTATGTGTTTTACTACAAGTTGTGTTTCACTGTATAAGTTTTAGATGTATGAACAATGAAAATACTGAGATGATTTCAGCTGATCCGAATGTGTTTGCTTTGCAGAAGTGGAGAAGTACAGGAGAGGAAGAGACATGAAGTCTGAGGAACACATACCACAATGCTTAGATACTTAGTTTCATATATGGTAAAAAGAATAGAAAGTGATGTACAGATAGTAAAGTACAGCATGTGAGTTGTGTTGTTCTCTTGTCTTTCAAAACAGGCACCACGTCCCCACCGTCAGCGGGAAAAGAGTCAGATTAACACGAAGCAGGGGCGTGGTGTGGTGAAGGAGAAAGTGGAACCGCCAATGAGAAGAGGACAACGCCTTGCGTGCACAATGACACTCTGTTACGCTCAAATATACTGGGTCAGGGGAAGGACAGGAGGTCAGACTTCATGAACTGACACACCTTTGTTGTTCGTCAGGGACGTGAAGTGAGACCCAGAGCTCTGTAATTTTATTCCTTTACTGCTTAATAAACTACATTACCTGAGACCGAATAATCTTCTCCTATTGCTTCATTAAAGAACAGCAGGACTGAGCTCACACATAGCACACTGGAGAGTAGGATGAGCCTCGAGTCCCATCATTTGGTGACCCCGACGTGATGAAGATGGAGAAGTGACGGGACAAAAGACATTCAACAGCGGAGGACAGCAGTATTGTGACAACACTTGCCGCAGCCTAAAAAGAAGGTAAGCAGACGCCTGTTCTATCGAAGTTCTGCAATATGAAATGCTAAAAATTGTGTTGTCATTGTACTAAAGTCTCCTAGTCTAAAACGTGAAGGAATAAAATTAAAACAAAACACAAAAGTGAAATGCCCCAGGGCAGGGTGAAAGGCCCTGGAGCAAATCATAAATTTGACTCCTAAATACGAAACATAGTCAACACCTCGACAGGACAGGGTGAAAGGCCCTGGAGCAAATCATAAATTTGACTCCTAAATATGAAACATAGTCGGGACCAAGGCCCTGGAGCAAATCATAAATTTGACTCCTAAACATGAAACATAGTCGGGTGTAAGGCCCTGGAGCAAATCATAAATTTGACTTCTAAATACGAAACATAGTCGGGTGAAAAGCCCTGAGACTAGGTTTTCCATCTAGTCTCTAAAAAAGAAAAAGACGAGTGTCCGGAGGTTGATAAGCTCGGGGAGAACCCATCAGGTGGCTCCTTGGACAGCTGAGAATATAGTCTGAAGACATGGATTGTCTGAGGTTGAAAGACCTTTTTGTAAATTGTTACAACACAAAAAAGAGGTTACAGAGTTCTGCGGGCAGGGGAGCGTTTTCCATGTGATCCCTAACACTGAATACTATCGCTCATGTTGAGACATCTATTCAATGGTCCGCAGAACCACCCTGATACTGGGAGTGTAAATAAATACGTCTTTTAAGGGGATATTGTTTTGTGGGTGGCTTACCGGCAACCAGCTATTTTTACGGGGCGGAGGAGTTGTGTAGAGTCCAGTAGAGGTGACTCGAATTCCAACTCTTTTCGTGCCTGAGCGGTGGTTGCATTCTGTGGGGAAGAAAAAGAGGAAGTTGTGTAATTTCGCCTTAAGATAGAAGCCATTTGCCGCCGAGCCATAGGTACCCCGCACCCTCCTAGGAGAGCGGTGTAGAAGCTTGGGTGTGTCGGCCTGCATTTGGTGGAACTTAAGCAGCGAAATCACAATGGTAGAAAGGGGAAAATAAGTCCGTGTGGACTGCGCTGCAGAGCGGTCACATGGCACTGAGTATTGTATGTATTGTTGTAATTGTGTGAAGTTTTGTAACATTGTGATGAGTAGTACCCTCTGAGTAAAATAAGTAAGGACAGAGGAGGGACAAAGAGACATCATGGACAGTGAATTTGACAGGGACTGTAGTGAGCAGGGTGGGTGTCCTCCCATCCTAGTAAAATCACAGTACGGGGAGATTAGGAAACAGTTATTGTCAGAAGTAGTAAATAAGCAGAGACAAGCTGTAGGAAAGAAATTGCAGGCTGCAGAAGTAAAAGCACTAAATGATTCGGAAGAACACGCCAAAAAGGAGAATGAACCTAAATTTATAAAGAGAAAATGGAAAAATCAGAAAGAAATGAAGGAGCGCAAGCGAGCTCTGCTCCATCAGATGGCATGGCCTATTGGAAAAACACAGACAAAAGTCACAAAAAACAAAACAAAGATAAGAAAAAACCTCTGTCTGCTCCTGCACCAGATCCAGCCTCACCCCCACCAGAGCCCACCTCTAATAGGTTGTATCCTGAGCTACCCCAAACACACACAGCTCCAATTCCCCCACCATGTTCAGGGAAGAATATGCAAATATTCACACATAACATTCACACATGAAGGTGTAAACATGGCAGATGACATGGGAGAAGGCAAGCCACACAGGTGTGAGGAAAAGGTGCGGAAAGACACCAGGGGGAGAGAAGATTTGCAGGCGAAGCCCCTGACTAACGCAGAGGAAACATTATTTACAGATGGATGCTGTTTCAGGCGTCCAACTGAGGGACTGAAAGCAGCATATGCAGTGGTAAGACAGACAGAGACAGGGTTTGAGGAAGTGATTACAGAAAGTGTGACAGGAAAATAACCATCTCAATTGGCTGAACTCCAAGCAATGATTGCAGCTCTAGAATGGTCAGAAGGGAAGAGAGTGAACATCTACACAGACTCTGCATATGTTGTAGGGGCAATCCATGTGGAAATGACACAGTGGAACAGATCTGGTTTTGTAACAGCAGCAAAAAAAACCCATTAAACACGAAAAAGATATGAAGAGGCTACAGGAGGCAGTGATGAAGCCAGCACAGGCAGCAGTCATTAATTGTAAAGGCCATGATAAAGCAGGGACAGCTATCGCTACGGGAAATGAGGCTGCAGACATGGCAGCCAAGAGAAAGGCAGGATATAGTCAACAGTATATCATGCTACAAACAGAGAAAACAGTACATAATCTCCTGCCACCATGTGATGTAAATATGTTAATAGCAGAGCAGCAGAAAGCTTCTCCACAGGAGCTTACAATCTGGAAAGAGAGAGGAGCAGTGAGAACAGAGGGTGTGTGGAGGTCTCCGGACGGAAGACCAGTGTTACCCCCAGGGTTGATGAGATCAGTCCTCCAGGAGGCTCACGGGGTGACTCATTGTGGAAAGACGCAAATGGTACGAGGTCTCACTCATTGGTGGCACCCTTTTCTGCCAGCCATGATTGAGAATCACATCAGAGAATGTAAAATATGTACAGAATATAATGTCAGACCCACAGTAAAACCACACCAAGGGAAATTTCCTCTCCCCAAACTCCCAGGTCAAGAGGTCATTATTGACTACACAGATATGATAGAAAGAGTGGGAGGATACAGGTATCTTCTGGTGGCGGTGGATGCATACACCAGCTGGCCAGAAGCCATACCTGCCAAATCACAGGATGCAAAGACAGTAATCAAATTTCTGATAAATCAATATATCCCCAGGCACGGGTTCCCCAAACGAATCAGATCTGATAACGGAACTCACTTTAAAAACAAAGACCTACAGCAGGTAGAGAAGGCACTGGGGCTAAAAACACACATTTGGCACAGTCTATCATCCTCAGTCACAGGGCAAGGTGGAAAGGATGAACCAGTCTATTAAGGGAAAAATAGGCAAAATCTGTGCTCAGACTAAAATGAGTTGGGTAGATGCTCTACCCCTAGCTCTATTGTCAATCAGGAGCTCAAATGAACTCATTTACAGGGTCCATGCCATATGAACGAAAAACACGACACCAGTTCCTGGGACCGGGAGCTGGGATCCAAACTACAGAAGAAATAGAAAGCCCTATGCAATACAAACCGTATAATGACCGACTAACAGCATTGGTGTTAGCTTTCTCCAAACACAACTCGAGAGGGAGCAGAAGGGAAAGAACCCCCAACATCAGAGTGGGTCCTGCTCAAGGTGATCAAACAAAAGTGGTCAGAGCCAAGGTGGACTGGTCCCTACAAAGTCGTGGAACGGACGTCCCACGGCGTCAAACTCCAGGGAAAAGGTGACACATGGTATCACTGGAGTCAGTGTGCAGTGGCAGAGACACCTGCCCGAACACTGGAGGACATAAGAGACACTAAAGATTAAAAAAAAACCGAAAAAAAAAACCCACAGCTTACTCACACAGACATTTATTCATTTAGCCTAGCATAAGTGCGGAAGAGATATCCTGTGATCAATGTGAAGGTTTGAAGCTCCTTTGAAGCAACACTTTGCCCAGAGTACGTTTGACTAATATAAAGCCAGGATACAAGAAAGACTTGCTTGCAGCACATTTACACTCCATATTTACTCTTATATTTTACACATTTATATTTACCTTTTTGCAATACAAAATAAAGAAATGAAATTGTTGGGATTAGAACCACGCCACCATAAGTGGTGTGTGTTGGGAGTTGTTGTGGTAACCTGTGTTATTGTTTTACCTCTGTTGTATTATGAGTCTTCCCTCAGAGACAAAGCCGTAGAACCACCACGAAACCGAACCAGGAGAAACGCACCAGGGAGTGGAACGTCAGACTCCTGCATAGCTAAGTATGGTGGAATAGAACTGACATACATCATGGGGTAAAGTACAGGGTTCCAGTTTGACTTATGTTCCGTAATAGACTGTAAAGGAAAGGATCCAAATTGGAGGGGATACGATGTGTATTTATGTATGCTAACGCATAAAAGCAGGTGGTGTCCAACCTGGAATTTCGTGCTCACGTGGACTGGTGTGACTTGGACTTCCAGGCCATGTGAGCGAGGAAAACTGTGTATGAGGGACAGGGTGAAATTGCAAAGACAACAGTACCAACCACTCCAAGGCCCACATAAGCAGAACCCAATATTACTCAGTGTGTACAACCTGACACAGAACCCTCTCCCACACAGTCCCTGTAGCACAACAAACAGGACAGCTTATTTCATCCTAGGAGTATGGGACTGATTAAATTAACACTGTTGAATCCTCCTCCCACAAACAAGACCGCTTCGGCGGCTACCGATGGCACACTGAAACCTGAACCCCAACAGAACAAAGGCGTGATAAAAATTGACTATTCTAAATTGACCCGTGGCAGAACGCCAGCAGCATGGTTCAGGCTAGAGGAGACCTGTTCTGGTACTGTGGAGATAAGACCCTCCACTTGTCCCTGCCATCCTCCTGGGTTGGTACGTGTGCACTGGTCCGACTGGCTGTACCCCTGGTCCTGTTAGGGATGAGGGATACCCAGACCAACTCAGGTAGACAGAAAAGAAATGCATTTGATATGAGCCAGGGAACAACCACGTATATGGACACCATAGGTGTTCCTCGCAGGATCCCAGACCAGTACAAATTGGCTGACCAAGTAGCTGCTGGTTTTGAAAACATGCCCATACTAGTTGCACTGTTTCCCATCACCCCTAACAATAATGTGGACAGAATTAATTATGTGCATTACAATGTTCTTAGACTGGCCAACAGCACTAGGGACGCAGTCGGGGGACTCTCTGAACAACTGGCAGCCACCTCCCTAATGACAGTATAGAATCGAATTGTGTTAGACATGCTTTTGGCGGAGAAAGGGGGTGTCTGCTCTATGTTCCAGGGCCTCTGCTGCACCTTCATCCCAAATAACACAGCTCCAGACGGGTCAGTGACCAAGGCGCTAGAAGGGCTGCGCACGCTCTCTGAGGAAATGCATGAACACTCAGGTACTGACAAACCCCTGGGTGGTATCTTTGAGAAGTGGTTCGGTAAGTGGAAAGATTTAGTGGTATCGGTATTCTTGTCTCTGGTGGGAATGCTCGGGGTGTTAGCATTGTATGGTTGTTGTTGTATCCCATGCATCAGGTCTCTCTGTGAAAGAATCATAGTGTCAGCTGTGGAGAGAAAACATCCACACACCCCACCATATCAGATGACTCAAATGGAGACGGCCACCCTGTCAGGAGGGCCGCCTTTGTTTCAAAAGAAACAAAAAGTGCAGTAATCACAAGACCTAAAAAGGGGGACCTTGATGCATTGGGACTGAAAGAAGGGGGACTGTTGGGAATAGAATGATTTTATGTGTTTTACTATAAGTTGTGTTTCACTATATAAGTTTTAGATGTGTGAACAATGAGAATACTGAGATGATTTCAGCTGATCTGAATGTGTTTGCTTTGCAGAAGTGGAGAAGTACAGGAGAGGAAGAGACATGAAATCTGAGGAGCACATACCGCAATGCTTAGATACTTAGTTTCATATATGGTAAAAAGAATAGAAAGTGATGTACAGATAGTAAGGTACAGCACGTGTAGGGTGTTGTGTTGTTCTCTTGTCTTTCAAAACAGGAACCACGCCCCCACCGTTAGCGGGAAAGGAGCCAGATTAACACGAGGCAGGGGCGTGGTGTGGTGAAGGAGAAAGTGGAACCGCCAATGAGAAGAGGACAATGCCTTGCGTGCACAATGACACTCTGTTACGCTCAAATATACTGGGTCAGGGGAAGGACAGGAGGTCAGACTTCATGAACTGACACACCTTTGTTGTTCATCAGGGACGTGAAGTGAGACCCAGAGCGCTGTAATTTTATTCCTTTACTGCTTAATAAACTACATTACCTGAGACCGAATAATCTTCTCCTATTGCTTCATTAAAGAACACCCAGGACTGAGCTCACACATAGCACACTGCAGAGTAGGATGAGCCTCGAGTCCCATCAGTGGTGACCGTAGTGACTGCAGACACCGATACCCGCTAATTAGTGCTAACATGTAAACATAAATAAAATAATAGAACTAGAATTTCCGAATTTCACTTACCGAAAAACCAGGAGTACAGACTTCATGGACAGTCTGTTGGTATAATTAATTGAACAGCAAGCCATATACTCCAATATTTGCCTGAAAAATATCCAAAAGGCACAAAAACGGCTGAGAGGACAAGTTCAATACCTTGAACATGGGCACGAATTGGCTGAGATGACGCTGAGCAGAAGGCCGAGTCTGAGCTCAGCTCGGCACAGCAGAGCCAGCGGCTAGTTAGCATGCTAGTTAGCCACCCGTGATGGTGCGACCTGTCACTCAAAGTTACCACGCCCTTAATTACGCGCAATTTCAAATCTTAATAACATTTAAATGGAAGAATTAGAGAAAAATCCCCCCCCACAGTTGTCATGAAAGGGGAAATTAACTATAGAGACCAAAACCATTTTTTGTACCAGGCTGTAAACATGTTTATTTCTGTTCTAAAGTTGGGCATGGGGGTCTATGGGAATTGACTCACTTCCGGAGCCAGCCTCAAGTGGACAGTCAGTGAACTGCAGTTTTTGGCACTTCTGCACTGGCCTCACTCGTCTCCACTGGAGGTTGGGGCTTGGTCACTGCCCAGCACCAGGGGTCCATTCCAAGTCTCTTACTTTTATAGTGCTACTGCTAGCTCCTTGCTTGAACCAGAGGTTGTTCGAGGTCTGCCATCTTCTAGACTGTCCCAAGTCTCTTATTTGTGCAATGAGGAGCTAGCGCTAGGAGCTAGCAGCAAGCTTTAAGCAGCTACAAGCTAGGATGGTCGAGAGCTTCATATCCAGAAGAGTTTTTCAGCTGAACGCCATGACGTATAAATAACCGCCCTCTGCATCTGGCTGATTTGAACAAGATGGTGGAGAAACAGTGCAAGTGTGCCCATTACATGCATTCTTTGCAGTGAAACGCTGTAAATCACATGCCTACATGACTACAAAGAGTAACGTTAATGATATTTTGTGCAAGACTGTCATGTTGTAATTAAGTTTATTTCATTCACAACCTGTTGCGTTGTTCAGCGGACTGTCGGTGATGTGTGGCTGTTAGAGGGATCCCTCCTCAGTTGCTCTTCCTGAGGTTTCTACCATTTTTTCTCCGTTAAAGGTTTTTTTTGCGTAGTTTTTCCTTATCCCCTGTGAGGGTCCTAAGTCGTATGCTGTAAGGCCCTGTGAGGCAAATTGTGATTTGTGATATTGGGCTTTATAAATAAAATTGAATTGATTGAGGCAGACTGACAGGTCTGATGTCTTATTCACTCAGCAGCTGACTTGTTGATTGATGGCGAGTGGATTTAATAATAGTGATAATAATGATGATGATGATAATCATAATAATGATAATGATGCTCATCACAGTGACAATGGCAAGGCTACAGACGTCGCTTCACGTGATGCTTCAGTGGAAAGGACATCTCATGTCTCTTAAAAGCACTATTTCTTCACATTTTTTCCTAGGTGGTAGGGGCTAAACAGCAAGCAAAGTCGGCAAGGTATATTAACTAGCAGTAATTTAAGAGACTTGGGGCGGACTCCAGGAAGCACTGTGGTAAGAAAAGAGAAACAATTACTTCAAACATATGTTATACAATCTTTAAATAAATAATAAAGAGTTAACTCAAAACCATAACAGTGTGTGTGTGTGTGTGTGTGTGTGTGTGTGTGTGTGTGTGAATGTTTTTGTAAAACTTTATGGGGAAAAAATAGCACAGGAAACTTACTGTGATGTTAAATGTAGCTCAGTGTGTGCACCCACCAAATTATCAGCAACATGCTACCTGGCTAACATGTGGCATGTGGAATGAGTGATGGTGTGGTGTGATGGTGTGGTGTGCTGGTGTGGTGTGTTACTAGTGGCAGGGGAAACTGCCACACAGGATAAACTATTTTAAGAAGAATTTAAAAGACGCTGCTAATTCAGCCAGCCTTTTCCTTGATTGTGCAAGAGCCTCAGGGCTTCGACAGCAAAAGCTTTGCCCCTTCTAGTTGTAAGCCAGGAGTCTGGAAACAGATGTTACAAAAAGGTCCGAATAAATTAAGGACTGAGGCCAGGAAGAGCCTTGAAGTTAATCTATATGATCTCAAAATCTGTTCTGAAACATTCTGAAGGCAAGGCAAGGCAAGGCAATTTTATTTATATAGCACCTTTCATACACAAGGCAATTCAATGTGCTTTACAAGAGAAAACATTAAAGGAACAATCGATCATTAAAAACAAAAGCTAAAAGCAAGACAATAAATAGTTAAAGACAGTGCAGAAAATGCATTTAAAAAGCAAACATAAAGCAAAAGCAACAGCAGACAAATATAAAAACAGTAGCTACACCGTGTTTGGTTTTGATCATGGGAACACTGAGTAAACCTGTTCCAGATGATCTAAGGGGTCTGGATGCTTCATAACATACAAGTAAATCAGAGATGTATTTAGGCCCAAAACCATTTAGTGCTTTATAGACAAGTAACAAGATTTTAAAGTCTGTCCTTTGACACACAGGAAGCCAGTGCAGTGACTTAAGCACTGGTGTAATGTGCTCCACTCTCTTGGTGTTGGTGAGGACTCTGGCAGCAGCGTTCTGGACGAGCTGCAGTTGTCTGATTGATTTTTTACTCAGGCCTGTGAAGACACCGTTACAATAGTCTAGCCTGCTGAAAAGTTTTTCTGTATCTGGTTTAGACAGAAATTCTTTTATTCTTGCTATGTTTTTAAGGTGGTAGTAGGCTGATTTAGTAATTGTCTTAATGTGACTATTGAAATTTAGGTCTGAGTCCAGAACTACACCAAGATTTCTGGCTTGATTTGTAGGTTTTAGTGTCATGGCGTCAAGGTGAGCACTGACTACTGATCTTTGTTCTTTGGGGCCAAAAACAACTATCTCAGTTTTGTCTGTGTTTAGTTGTAGAAAATTCTGGCACATCCACGTATTGATTTCATCAATGCACTTATTTAACAGATGTAAAGTTGTGTGTCATCTGCATAAGTATGGTAGGAGATGCTATGATATTCCATAATCTGAGCAAGAGGGAGCATATAGATGTTGAACAGAAGAGGCCCAAGAATGGACCCTTGAGGAACTCCACATGTAATTTTCTGAGACTGCACTTGTCTCAGTGCTGTGATGTGCTTGAAATCCAGACTGAAAGGCATCAAAGGAATTGTTTTGCTCAAAGAAGGTGTTAAGTTGCTGAAAAACAACCTTTTCAATGATCTTTCCTAAAAATGGTAGGTTTGATATGGGCCTGTAGTTATTTATTACTGAGGCATCCAGATTAGGCTTTTTTAAGAGAGGTTTAATGACTGCAGTCTTCAGGGCCGTTGGGAAAAGGCCTGACTGAAGAGAACAATTGACTATCTGTAGTATATCTGATGCTATGCAATTAAAAACATCTTTAAAAAAGCTTGTAGGCAGACTGTCAAGGCAGCAGGTAGTGGACCTAAGGTTTCTAACTATGTCTGTCAAAGTAGCATAATTTAATGGGTGAAAAAGTGCCAAATTAACTGGAGTAGTCTTATGAGGCACAGGTGAAATAGCCACTGTGTTGGAGTTACAGACTGTCTGTCTTATCTTTAAAACCCTGTCTGTGAAAAAAGAAGCAAAGTCATTGCATGCCTTGGTGGATAGCAGTTCAGGAGGGACTGACGCTGATGGGTTTGTCAGTCTGTCAACAACAGTAAATAAAGTCCGTGAATTGTTGTTATTTTTGTTGATAATCTCAGAGAAAAAGGACTGCCGCACCCTTTTTAGCTCCAAGTTATAGATGTGCAGACTTTCTTCATAGATGTCATAATGAACCTGGAGTTTGGTTTTTTGCCACCTGCATTCTACTTTTCTACATTCTCTTTTTTGAGCTTTCACCCGTGTGGCATTCCTCCATGGTGGGTTTTTCTTACCAGAGACAACTTTGACCTTCATGGGGGCAATATTGTCCATAAAGTGCAAAGCTTTAGAGCTGAAACTATGAACCAGATCATTGACAGAGACTGAGGGTAGAGCTGGTGTGGGTGTAAAATCCTGGGTAAATAGTGTACAGGTGTTTTCTTTTTTTTTTTTTATTTACTTTATTAATCCCCCTGAGGGGAAATTCAATGTTTTCACTCTTGCTTGTCAATTACACACAGGTCCGAAAGACACACACATACACAAACAGGACCTATACATGCACAAGGTGGAGAGATGTCAGAGTGAGGGGGCTGCCTTTGGTCAGGCGCCCCGAGCGGTTGGGGGTTCGGTGCCTTGCTCAAGGGCACCTTGGCAGTGCCCAGGAGGTGAACTGGCACCTCTCCAGCCACCAGTCCACGCTCCATATTTTGGTCCGGACGGGGACTCGAACAGGCGACCCTCCGGTTCCCAACCCAAGTCCCTATGGACTGAGCTACTGCCACCCCCAAAACAGTGATTATCAAACTGGAGTTGACCCCGGCTCACTGGGACAACAGCTTAGTTCACAGGTCGCCTGCTCTATCCACTAAGCCACCGAGGCCCATTTCGTTGATATAGCATTTTCTGATTACCTCTGTTGAAATTTTACTTGTGTCAGCGGAGATGGCCATTTTAAAGAAAACACAGTAATGATCAGAAAAGGCAACTTCAGTCACCACAACCTCAGAAATGTTGAGCCCTTTGGAGATAATTAGATCTAAAATATGTCCCTTATTGTGTGTTGCCTCTGTTACATGCTGGGAAAGTTCAAAGTTCTCCAGGATGTAGAAAAGTTCTTTCGCACTGCCATCTTTGGGATTATCAATATGAATGTTAAAATCACCCACTATAACAACACAGTCAAAATCAATGCAAACAACAGACAATAGATTAGAAAAGTCATCAACAAAGTGTGCACTATATTTTGGAGGCCTGTAGATGGTTACTAATACTGCTTGATAGGAGGATCTCAACTGCAGTGCAACATATTCAAAAGACTCAAACTTCCCATATGACAACTGTTTGCACTGGTAAACATCCTTAAATAAAGTGGCTACTCCACCTCCTTTCCTAAGTTCTCTAACTGAGTTGATAAAATGGAAGTTTGGGGGGGCTGATTCAATAAGTACTGCTGCACTGTTGTTTTCATTTAACCAAGTTTCAGTTAAAAACATAAAATCAAGGTTTCTCTTGATAATAAAGTCATTAATTAATAGTGGCTTGCCAGCCAGTGATCTGATATTTAATAAAGCTAAGTTTAGTGTACTAACATTGTCTGACACAGTCTGTGGCTGACGCATAACTGGAGTCAGATTAGATAGAGTAGCTGTGCGCTTTGGGTACACATTGTTTTTCCTGATGCTAGTCAAAACAGGAATGACAGACCTTGGAGATGACTCTGGCTGATACTTTTCAATTTCAAGATGTGTTTGACCATGCCACCGGCTATTAAAGATCGCCGGTATGTTTAAGGAAGCGGCATGGGGTCTGTCTCATCTCTGACAGGCACCTGAGTGATGGCGTCTAGGGCTACTATTTAAGAGTTCATCAGTTTGACTGAGCTTTAGTTTTAGTGTTAGTGTACCAGCATTAGCTAACTCCTTGATTGGTGAGTATGGTGGAGGGGGGAGGGTTGACACTGGCTCCTTCGTGGTTGCGCCGGTGCTGGGGGGGGGGGGCACGTTGGCTCCTTGGTGGTTGTGGTGAAGGGCAGGAGGGGGGTTGTTGGATCCCTGACTGGGACAGGGACATCCTCTGAATGCCTTGGGTGATGTGGAGCAAAGGGTCAGGTGAAGGGGGAGAGATGCAGGCTGTCTGTCTCTGTGCCCCGTACTTGTCCTTGGCTCTTATCTGTCCATTTTTGTTTTGGTATGGCATTCCAAGAGCATGACGTAGGTTGGCCCCGAGTAGTCTGCATCCAGTGATGTTCGGATGAATCCCATCACGCTGAAAACGATCCTTACAGTTCCAAAAGATGTTAAAATTGTCAATAAACTTTATCCCATGAGTGAAGCATGCCGATGTCAGCCATGTATTCAGGGCAAGGAGTCTGGTAAAACACTCGATTCCTTTCCCCAGGGTTGGAATGGGGCCAGAAATTAATACATTTTGTGACTGACAGTCACTCAGTTTCTCCAGGAGCAGGGAAAAGTCTTTTTTCAGGATCTCAGAGCCAATTTTTCTTGGTAGAATGTCAAAAGACCTAGCATGGATGATGATCCTCATGTTACTTGGGTGTGTAGAGAGGATCACTGGCAACAACTTGGTTAGCTCCCTGACAGACGTGTCAGACACTGTTAGAGTTTCAGTCTTTGCCATTCTTACATGCTTGGTTATTGAATCTCTGATCAGGATGGTGTCTGGCTGATCAGGTGCGATGTTAGCATAGTTTTTTCTGGCCCTGGGTCTAGCAGTGGTTTTAATACCACAGGTGTGATTGGCCTGCATGGCTTCAGTGTAGTTGGCATTGTCACACATTTCATTTGGAGCTAGTGCATCGTACCTGTTCTGTAGAGAGAGTTCAAGTGGAAGGGTGAGCTTTGGGGCTCTCTTTACTGATTTCCTGCTGGATTTGCCTTGGCGTCTAATAACATCAGCCCAAGTCCTGGCTGGAGTTGATGCTTTTGGTCGAGCACCAGTCCTGTGCCAGTAGGAAGGGTCGTTAGGGAAGGCCAGTTTGGGAGCGTCTGCAGCTGATCCAGTGGTGTTAGGACATATCCATGGGATTGTGTCAGCCAAGTCAGCGATGGTATGCTCCACATTTGTTGTATTTCCATATATAAAAGTCTGTCCATCAGCACCTTGTATGTTAGCTGCCACAGAGTCAATGAATTGCTCACTCTCACAAATTTGTTCTAGCGTTTCAATCTTCTTTTGAAGCTGCCTAATTGTCTCGGTTAGTCGCTCACACTCTGCACAGCTCACAGATTTTGCCATCTTGTCCTTGTCCTAATCACAGGTTTCCAGTTACAGACACAGCAAAAGGCTTGCACTGTGCCTTGGCCCTGCTCACACAGTACTAAAGTGGTGAAAAAGTGGTGAAAATATGGCAGTAGTCCTCTGTATCTTTCACAAGTTAAAGTCCCAATGCTTTATAAGTATCCAGGATCTACTTTCTGTAGCTTTTAGCAGGAAAAAACAAGTATATCCACAAAAGAATGTAAGCAAAGCGGAGCGCAAGCAGCAGAGCGTCTGCACTGTAAGAAAGCCGGAAGCATAAGAGCCAGTATGGAGCAGAAACAGGGATGAAAAGTTTTTCTAAAAACACAAACCCGATGTAGGGCTTGTCAAGTCGGCACAGCCGTACACATAAAGATAAAAGAAGGCGCAAACTGCCCTACAAAAAAACCCAATATCCACTCAAGTAGCATGCCATTGGTGGAATTAAGCCTACTATTGATGGCATGGTGGAAGCTGGGGTCTTGATGAAAACCAGTAGTCCCTGTCACACTCCAGTCTTTCCAATCAAAGAGCCACACTCATGTGATCACCAATGGGTGCATGATCTGAGGGCTACCAATGCTATAGTAGAGGCCGAGACCAGAGTTGGGTATAACGCGTTACAAAGTTACGCGTTACTTTTAGAATGCTGGTCCTTCAGCTGTGAAATAGCAACAGCTGTTGTTTGGTTCTAATAACGGAGATAACATTAAACCTATCAGTCTGAAAGGGGCCATAGAGCTTGTGGCTTGCCACGTGGTTGGAGAAATACTGCCGATGTCTACGGTGGAGTCTAAATAGGTGGAGTGAAAGACGACTTCCCTGGTCATCTTTCACAGTGTGTGTGATGTAATCGGGTTATTCTTGTCCTATTTTTTATCACTTTCACTATTTTTTGAGTCACTGTGTGTGTTCATGTGCCAGCCGACATGCTGTTGTAGTCACCTAAAAGCGTCAGCAGATGGCAGGAGCTACATTTGAAGCACCATCAGTAAACTATCAAGCTACTGTATCTTCTATAGGAAGTTCTGACAAATGTTTCAGAATAAAAGCCTATTTCGAAAATGGAGGGATTCTCTCAGCCGAGGTTATAAGGGGCTTTTAATTTGAAACAAGTGTTGAGTTTGAAATGATGATGCGATATGTTAACTTTATAAAGACAACGGAGCAGATAAAAAGTAAATAAATAAACACACAGAGGGATTAATAAATAACGGACCGTCTTTTATGTAGTTTGTTTCAAATGAAGCTGGGAGCCTCTGCAGCTGTGGTGAGTAAAAGCCCCGCTGCTATATGTTATTGTTATTACTTTATGTCCTACCGTGAGGATGTACTATTGTTTGCTAGCTTGATGCAAATGACAGTAACGTTAACTCAGCAGGTTGACAAAGAGCCTCTGCTGTTTCACACCATCATTTCCCCCTTTTACTCTGTGTGGTAACATCCCTAGAGGAAATATTAAAAACGCTGGGGTGTTGTTGTCATACAGTTGTCTACGGCGGCAGATCGCTCTGTGTTTCTATTGGTCAAAGTGACGGCTGTGATGGGAGAATTGGATCTAAGTGAAGGGCAAGTGGTCCATAACTTTAATTCTGGAGACAAAAAATGTAGGCTTAGCGCCCTGTGGTCCATTGCCCAATATGAAATGTAGAATACTCAAAAGTACTTTAAAAGTGCTTGAGTTACTTTTCTCAGGGAGTAACGTTGGAAGTACTTTTAAAGTAATTGGGTTACTTTACTCAGGGAATAACACAGTAAAGTAACTGGTTACTTTTTTAAAAAGTAACGCAGTAACGTACTTTGATTACTAGAAGTCTCTATATATTTTGCAGGGGAATTATGCTTTATTTATATGCTTTATACTGTATAAGCTCATTATATGTCATTTGATAAAAACCAGTTTAAAAACATATATGAATATGTACCATTACATGTAGTTTTTTTGTAATATCTCTTGGTGACCAAGCTGCTCTCCACACAGTGAGAGAGGTTCCCACAAACTCTGTGGTGAGAATTTTGCTGTAAATGGAGACGTTGTTCATGGTCATACCTACAGCAAAACAAAACAAAGAAACAACTCTGTTGTGCTTTTGAAAGATGGAAGTATTTTTACAGTCTCAAACTGTACTGACATGGGTGATCAGTGTTTATATGCCATAGGAAAATATGGCAATTGCACAGTGCAGAAGTTAGCTAGAGCTTCTCTTATCAGAGCTCAACTGAGCTATATGTCAACTGTCCACTTTCCCACAGGCTTTCACAAAGCCATAAATGCTACTCAAATAGTTAGACCATGTATGTACATGCAGTGTCCACAGTCCAGCTCGATTGTGTGTTGGCTATTGTACACGTATTACTGTAAATGATTGAATGTTAACTAAATGATTGTCATTTATTGATTTTGGGTTTCTGAGCTGAAAAGGAAACATTTATGTCTCAACACTTACCAGGGTAACAAATGACATATTAGAGTGAACAAAATGTCCATTGATACTTATGTGAAACATTTTGTAATGCATGTTATCAATATTTATGTATTCCAATGTACAATCCAAAAGAATAGTGGTAACTGGTACAACAACTATTAAAGTACAGTCATAATGAACTTGTCATTGTCATGTAAAAAGGGAACAAGTATTGCCATTTTTTTCTTTCTTAAGTAAATGTGCAACTTATGTAATCTGCTGATCTTGTGCAAAATTAAAACTATTTCTACAAGAATGGGATGAATAGTCTTTTTCAATCTCTGCGTTACATTGAATACATTCGACAGGGATTTTGAATATTTGTTGTGTTGATTTAATCATTTTTCCTAACTTATTGGATATAATTGCTCCTAAAATGTTAAACATTATTACCCATGTAATAATTTTAGGAAAATTAATTAGTTTAGAGAGAAGAATATGATGCCTGGTTTTGCAAAAAATGCTAAACTTAGCAACATTTTAACAGTCCATTGTCATTGTCATTACATGTTCAAAACCTGCTTTCAGTCAACTCATATGCTTTTCCCTTCAATTTTATTATCAGATTACGTTTTTTCATGTTTGTGGCACCACAAGTAAATCTTGTAAGTGTTTTCTATAATACTTACAAGAGTTTAGTTTCACTGATTATTGTCGAACTCATATAAGTTTGATATTACATTTTTCTACTAAGGATATTGTATGTGGAATTACTGTCATATAATGTTCTTATAAGTACCCAAATCATACAAGTTTCATTTTTTACAAATTTAATAAGGATCTTATATCTGGTTTCACTGTCATATGCATTACATACAAGTTTCAGACAAAAGAGGTACAAATTTTATAAAATTTATCTATATCTTTTCCATATGGGCAGTGACAATATACGTGTCCCACCAACTACATGCACTGCTCATGAGCCCATGGTTTGTTTTTGCACAAGCCGGACAAACTGGCTATGAAATAATACTGTCTGTGCCTGAACTCACCATACTACGTTGTAACACCATTAACCCTGCAACCAGGATAGTGTTAACAACAGATGGCACTCCTCATGAATGCGTTCAGAACACCAAATATTTGCACATCAGCCAATCATGGCGGATCTTATGCTGTTTGTGGATGGTTCATGTTTCAAAGATGCAACAGGTAACCATGCTGGATTTGGTATTGTGCAGTTAAATGAGTAAGACTATGCTTTTGCGATTATCCAAACAACACACATTGCTCAGCCGTGCTCTGCCCAGCTTGCAGAAATCAAAGCTTTGACAGCTGCATGCAAAGTGGCTGTGGGAAAACCACTCAGTGTATACACGTACTCAGCCTACTGTATGCGTACAGTGTTTGTCATGTATATGGTAACATATGTAAACAAAGTGGTTTCCAAAGAACTGATAGTACGCCCATCACCCATGGAGAAGCCATTTCTTTGTTTCTAGAAGTCATGCATCTACCTGCTGCTTTAGCCATTATCAAAGTCAAATACTTTTGTAGCCAAATGTAACAACCTGGCTGATGAAGCTGCAAGACAAGCAGCAGTAAGTACCATGATGGGACCAATTGTAACTAAAGAGAATATAACACCATTCATAAATTTATCCTCTTATTCAAGCACAAGATAGGGCCATTCTCCAAGAATAGACAATGTGGAGGAAAAGGGGTTACTTTATAGCACACACGATGATCCTCAAAAGGGACTGTGGAGGACTTATCAAGGACAAGTTGTGTTACCATTCTCACCATTATGTTTTTCTATTATAAACACGTATTATAAACATGCATTGTGCTAAAGCACATTGTGCTAAATCACACTGCGTGAGGGGGGAAATTTTCAAGAACATTGCAAAACATTTGTAAAATATTGCAAAATGTGTGGTGGTCACCATACATGGTGGCAGCAGTACATGGTGTTGCATGAGTGTGACAGTCAGGCACGATTTAGTAACAGCAGCATTGAAGATGCTAGGGATCACCCTCTACTCCACAGGAATGTGTTTTGTGCCAACTTGTCTGCTACTCTGTCAGCATTGCATTCACAAATAGTGCAGACAGCCAGAGCAGTGCTTCATAGCCTGAAGCCACGCTATTGGATGCTCATCAAGGACCACAGGAGGCGTCAGTGGAAGCAGAAGCGGTGTCATGGTCCATTCCAGGTGGCGCTATCTACCGGAACAGCTGTAAAGGTCACAGGGAAGGCTACTTGGGGTCCACACCAGCCATTGCAAACCCGTCCCTCCACTCACCTGCAGAATAAGTTGGCTAATACCCAGAGCAAATTAAAGTCATTGGGGATTCTTTTGGGGTGTAGGCAGATCTCTGCCCGTATGGTGACTAATACAACAGACTTGGAAGAGAAATTGAGGGTGACGGTATTGGCATACTGTCTGAAGAAAAAGCTTAAATGAGGATTCTTATTTCTCCTTTCAAGGTCAGATGTTAGGGAGCAAGAAGTTAGTGCGGTTGTCAGCCCAGAGAAAGCAAGATTAGTGAACAGGCCAGTCTGGAAATCCTAGGATACAGTGAGATCACAGACACAGAGGAGGGTCAGAACAGTCAAGCTATCAACCCAACAAGCAGTTAGGGTAGCCCACAAGCCCAAGTGGCTAGGGTTAGTAAGTGTCACAATAAGTAGGTTCTTTTCAATCCCCAATAGACCACGGAGGCAGGTAAAAAGTTACAACACTTTATTACAGGAAACAATAATAACTGACACAATCAAATCTTGCGGCTCACTAGAGTGAAATAGTCTGGGACTTTAGATTTTCAGCCAGTAATATTGGTGACTAAGCGAGGAGAGGAGGGGGATTTCAATTAAATAATTTGGCCACTTAAAATAGACAATTTATGAGACCCGGGTATATCACTGCACTACAGCAAAGCAATCCATAAAAGCAAAAAGGGTCACAGCAAAATAAATGCATCAACCAACACAAACTAAAGGAAAAATCCAATACACACATGCAGGCAACACATAATAGAGCAGGTCTTAAGAAAATGTCTATTGTGACTCCAGACCCCTTTAACCCCCTTCCCACATCCAATTATCTAATTCCCAAATAACAAATAGTTGAAAAGAGATAAAAATGTCAATCAACATTACCAGGGTAGGGGCAAAATGGTTAAAAATAACAATTATTATAAGTCAACGATAAAAGTCATCAGTTGTACTAAAAAAGGACAAGAGTCTCACTCAAGTTTACAGTCCTGCCCAGAGCCTGTCTGTGCGTCTGTCGCGGGCCTGCGTGAGGTGGGGGAGCGTGACACGCCGGGAGAGCAGCAGCAGGATCAGCCCAGCGAACGAAGGGGCAGGGGTCCGTCCAAGTTCCACCCGTCAGGAGAGGGCCCGCGTGCGATCAGTGGACTGAATGGTGTGGTGTTCTACTCACGCATTCATAGGTCGTTTAGGGGTAGACCGTCCCTATATGCGGGGAAATAGCGAGCGATGTTCTCAGACAGGTGAGGTGGCCAGGCGGGGGGTTCTCTCTCTGCGCCAGGGAAGGCGAGCAGATGTCTCCGTGTCCGTTCATTCCAGCGCATTCGTCTCACAGCCGTGTGTTCAACACCCGCGCAGCGTCTGCTTCCCCTTTTTATCACCTCGGCCTCTCCACAGGAGAGCCTTGATTACCAGACTCAGTTCACCTGTGAATGGAAGCACAACAAAGGAAAACACACCCATCCCTGCATAATTGGCAGCCAAGTCCCAGTTCAATGTTCCCTCCCCAAGGTCACAATGCACCTCTCCCTATATCCATTCAATATTTTCTCCCCCCCCATACAGTTTACTGTTCAGTGTGTTTTCAGTTAAAATACCCAGTGACAGCTACAGTTCTGCCACTGCCAGCCGCAACACTTCCCCCCTATTTTTTTCAGTGGCCGTCAGTGTCGAAAGCGAAGGGGGCGCATGCCAAAGTTACTCCGGCATGAACGTCGCAGTTGGGTGCTGTCCTCACCCACGCATGCAATAGAGTTACTGGGGTCTCCTTCAGGCTCTGGGCGGGTACTAACAGACAGTTCTCCACCTGATACATGCCGGTCAGGAACATCAACATCATTACATAAAGACAATGACTGTGTATGGTCACGCTCAGGAGAATCGGGGCCTGCATCACGGGCTGGCCTAATTCGGCCTTGATTTTCTTCTTGGGAGGTGGATGGAGTATAAGAAGCACTGGGGTTTGGAACATAATCTGAATCAACAGGGCATGAGGCATTGGGCACCAGATCAGAATTTACAGGGGCCTGATTGGAATGCATAGATGGGGGTTGAGGGTTGTGAAGGCCCGGGTTCAAGTTCAAGTCAGGGAGGGGGGGTGCTGTACCCCAGTTAGTGGGCGCCCCACCCAAAGTCATCAGAGTAGGGCCAGCCAGGCTAGCCACTGGAGGGAGTACATTTGACAGAAGGTCTTCCGACGGGGGACAGTCTTGGCCAGACTGTTATCCATTGGTAAGGAAGTAATTGCCGGATCGAAGGTACACAAATGCAGGTTGTTGCGATGAATTGTATGAACAGGTCCTTCCTTGGCCTCTGGCCGGACAACATACACTGGCTGTTCAGGATTGGATTGTGCTAGTATGACAAACTGCTGAGGGCCCCATCAGGGGGATAGCTTCCCTTGGGCCCGTTGATGGAAATTCCTTATCAGAACCCTTTCCCCGGGCAGCAAGGGTATGGCATGAGCAGTCCGGTTATATCGAGCCTGATCCCAGGCTTGACGACGTTCGGCCTGCACCTTCACTTTTGTAAATGCCTCTTGGAGGGCATAGTAGTGACTTTCAACCCACCCATCCAGGGTGTACATTGGTTGAGGCGGGGACACCTGGTGAACCACATCAACTGGCAACCTGGCATGGCGGCCAAACAGCACATAGTGGGGGGGTCAATCCAGTACTAGCATGAGTGGAGTTGTTATAAGCCTGGAGCAGTTCAGGCAACTTAGTGTGCCACCGGGGGTGGTTCTGGAGGTCCAAGGAGCTCAACAGGCCAAGCAAGGTTTGATTAAAACGTTCACAAGCTCTGTTCCCCTGAGGGCGATAGGGTGTGGTCCATGCTTTTGTGCATCCATACATCTCACAAAGCTGCTACATTAGGGCTGACTCAAAAGCGCTCCCTGATCCGTCAGAAACCTTTCAGGGAACCCGAAGGGCTGAATTAGAGACGTCCACAGAGCCTTGACTGTTGTGGCTGCAGTCTGATCTTTAGTAGGAACTGCCAGGGCATAGCGGGAAAAAAGGTCCGTCATCACCAGTATGTAGGGGTAAGTGTCACCAGGGCGGCCTAACGACAAATAGTCCAGCCCCACTACCTCCCAGGGATAGCTGGTTTTTATTGACTGTAGTGGTGCACGGGCATTCCTTGGTCCAAGCCTGCACTTCTTTACTCATTTTTGGCCAGAAGAAGCGTCTCCGCAGGATTGACAGCACCTTCTCTGCACTCATATGCCCTGCCACTTGATGGTATTCTGCCCAGAGCCCCTGGGCATAATTTGGGGGGACAGTCAGCTGTGTCAGTATTCTCGTATCCGGCTCTTCCACACGCCGATAGAGGGTCCCGCCTTGCTCTATCAATCGCTCCCATTCCTGCAGCAAATGGCTTAGCCATGGGGAGGAGGTGCGTCTCAAGTTGCCTGTTCCGAGCCATTCCTGCAACTGGGACAAATCCATGTCCTGCTGCTGTCACTCTCTCCACAGGTCGACAGACACCGGAGGGTCTACCACAGGGGCTGATGATGTGGGTACTCTGATGTGCAGTCCGTCTGCCTGGACTGTAGCATTGGTAGCCAGAGGGAGCCTGGACAACAAATCTGCATTCTGGTTACTTGACCCTGGATGATACTTAAGGTCAAAGGAATACTTGGATAGCTGGGCCGCCCACCTTTGTTCCACAGCTCCAAGACGGGCAGTGTCAAGGTGTACTAATGAATTATTGTCTGTGAACACAGTGAATTGGGCACCCCATAGGTAGTCCTTGAACTTGTCGGTCACTGCCCACTTCAGAGCCAAGAGCTCTAGCTTGAAAGAACTGTAGTTCTGATCATTGCATTCTGATCCCACCAGGCTACGACTAGCATAGGCAATGACCCTCTCTTGTCCCTCTTGCACCTGGGAAAGGACTGTCCCAAGACCTTCCAGACTGGCATCCGTATACAGCTTAAAGGGCAGTGTGAAATCTGCGTAGGCAGGGGCGGATCTAGAAAAATATTTATGGGGTGGCAAGAGGAGGGCAGGAATTTTTGAGGGGTGGCAACATATGGCAGATGTACAGTCATGGAAAAAATTATTAGACCACCCTTGTTGTCTTCAATTTCTTGTTCATTCTAATATCTGGTACCACTAAACGTATAATACAATGAACACAACAAAAAATGCAGCTGGTCACATAATACTTTATGTCCTATTTGACACTCTTAAGCTTAATTGATTCCCAGGGTATATAAGAGGCCATTTCATGTCACAAGCAGCACTGCACATGCAAAGGCCTAGAGTGGTTTCCTGCTTACATTCAAGCCGTAGCACAACTCAGAAGTTGTCAGCTCTCACATAATGCCTAAAACAAAAGAATTATGTGAAGCCACAAAGGCAGCCATCTTGGCACTGCTGGAAATTGGCATGAGTGAGAGACAGGTAGCGAAAAAACTGAAGATCTCCAAGACAGCCGTTCATTACAACAAAAAAAAAAAACAAGCTGAACATGGCACTACCAAATTGCTACCTGGCCGTGGCAGGAAACGTCTTTCTACCCCACGAGATGACCGTGCACTCATCCGTTCCTGTGTCAGGAATCGTCGTCAGACCTCCAGGGACCTTAAAAATGAGTGGGCACTGTCGAGAAATGTGACTTGTTCGGCAAGGACAGTTCGAAACCGACTTGTTGAAGCTGGTTTGAAGTCACACAGCACGCAAGAAGCCCTTCATCAATGAAAGGCAGAGGAAGGCCCGGTTACTCTTTGCTCGAGACCACAAGGATTGGACTGTTGATGATTGGGCTAAGGTTCTCTTCAGTGATGAATCCAATTTGAATTGATGCCCACTCCAGCCAACTTACTGGTTAGGAGGAAGCCTGGAGAAGCTTACAACCCAGACTGTCTTGCCCCTACAGTAAAACATGGGGGTGGATCAGTCATGATCTGGGGTTGTTTCAGTCTGAGTGGAACAGGGCAAATGCAATTGTGTGAAGGCCGAATGAACCAGGTCATGTACAGGACTACCCTTGAAAACAGTCTTCTTTCATCAGCTGGAAAACTCTTTCCTGCCTCGAATGACTGGATTTTCCAACAAGACAATGCCCCTTGCCACACGGCAAGGTCAGTTAAAGCCTGGATGGAGAACCACAACATTCGCACCATGCCTTGGCCTGCTCAATCACCAGATCTTAATCCAATTGAAAACCTGTGGAAAATCATCAAACTCAAAATGGAGAACCACAAGCCCAAAAACAAAGAAAATTTGTTTGAATTTGTCCAACAGGAATGGGCTGCTGTGACAGCAGAACAATGTCAGAAGCTGGTGGAGAGCATGCCAAGACACATGGCTGCAGTCATCAAAAACAATGGTTATGCAATCAAGTATTAACTCTTGTGTGTATCATGTGTTTAAAACAAACAGAAAAGAAAACATGGAATGCTTAAAAGTAGTGTTTTTGGCGGTACAATGCCATAGCTATTGATGTAAGAATTTAAGTAATTTTGGTTATTATCAAGAAAACCATGGAAAATGAATAGTTCTTAGTTCTTAAATTAAACTCTCATGAGCTATTTTTGTTGTTATCATTATAATTGTCCAAACAAATGTACCTTTAGTTGAGCCAGGCATTAAAATTAACAAGAAATTGAAGAAAACAAGGGTGGTCTAATAATTTTTTCCATGACTGTATATATACACTGAATTTGATCACAGTTATCACAGTTTGATGAGAAATAGTATGTTTACACTACATAAGGACACGGGCTGCCATTTGCAAACTCACACAGACAAACTTAATCAATCAATCAATGTCTTGCATTTGAAGTTTCATATGAAACAGTTCATATAGGAATAAGTGTTGAGGGAGGTTCAACAAACCCTGAGTCTCACCCTGAACTCTGAGTTGATTTACCCTGAGATGGGAAACGGTTCCAGAACAGCTGATTTGAGTTAGTTCAGTCAACTCTGAGTATGTTCACTCTGAGTTAAGCAGAAAATAAAAAGCCATCATCAATGGAGCTCCGAGTCCACAATTCACCATGGCAACAGGTAAATAAAAGACAGCGCCTCCATTTTAATCCAGTGGATGTAGAAATATTAATGCATGTGTAGCAGACGGTGCATGTTTATCAGACTTACATTTCCTTAATAAAGATAAAGTGGTGGAATCTGACTGTGTATCAGGCTGTCGATACATTACATTAAATTAATAATAATATATTTGTTCAGATTTAATCTGATGGGAAAAACACAGGAGGCAGCAACTGAAAAATAGGAAGATTTAAAACATATAGGCTAAGCTATAGATCAAAGACATAAAGACTGTAAACTCACAGTCTGACCCAGTAATAACATGTTTGGTGATTTGCACTTGAAAAGACATTGAGGTTAAAATACAGTAGATTTTAAAATGTTGGACAGCTATTTGTATCTTGACTCAACAGCATTCAGTGACTTTATTTCAGCTACAAATGCAGTAAATTTAAAGACACTGAAATGCTGCACCATTGCTCACTCAGAAATATTAACATATATTCCCCAATATTAGGCTATGGGAATTATGTTCCATCAGTGCGACCGATGACATCAGTGAGAGAGATCATTAGTCATTGATAGTACGTGTCTAAAGCTTCACACCGATTTTTAAAATGTAAATAATTAGACCTACACATTATGTGCAATAAACATGTGGGAGCTGCTCTAACAGACTGACAGTCTGATCCTTGTGCACAGTGTTATAAAAAATAATAAATAATAAAAGGACAGAGGTTTGATTCTGAGCTGAGGGTGAATTCTCGCTGTGTAATATTTGAATGTAAAGACAAAAACTGATGTCCAAAGAAATGATTGATGTACATAAACTCAGTAACTTAAGACAGTCCTGAGTAACAAACTAACATCCCGCAGGATTTAGACTGTGACAGATGGTAAATCTCCGCTAATTAATGCACTCTGATACAAGCTTTGACACGGACTGAATGAATGAGGAAATGAAACAGTGCGTTAAGAGGGAGGAGACTAACCTGTTCACAGACTCAGTTGCCATGGTGACTGACTCAGAGTTTGATTTACCTCTTTCTGGAACTGAAACCCAGAGTTTCCCTCATTTCAGGGTTAACATACTCAGAGGTCTTCCTGGAATAGGCTGCCCCTCTGGCTCTGGCGTTATCTCGTGCTGCATTCACAGCAGTCGGACATTGGAGATTTGCGCTCGTAAATGTCAAATTGGCCATAACTTTTCTGTGAATTCTTTGCTGCCAACTGGGGTGGCAGCTGGGGTGGCAAGGCTTTCTTTTAGGGTGGCAGCTGCCACCCCATGCCACCCCGGTAGATCCGCCCATGTGCGTAGGCCAGAATAGGGGCTGAGAGAAGGGCTTTTTTCAATTTCTCGAGCATCTTGGCAATCTGCTGTCCAAGTCACAGGGTTGGAATCCCGACCAGCAGTGCCCTGGAGCAACTTGGTCAGGGGAGCGGCCACCCTGGAAAAGAAAGGGACAAATCTTTGGTAATACCCTGCAAATCCCAGGAAGGAGCGAACTTGCTTTGTAGTGATGGTTATTTGCTAATTCCTCACAGCTTGCGTTTTCTCTGGATCGGTAGACACTCCTCCATGACTGACCACATGGCCCAAGTATTTGACTTCCTGCTGGAAGAGGCGACAGGCGGGGCTAAAGTTTCAATCCATGGTCAGAGAGACGTTGGAATACAGCCTCCAGGTGGTCTAGGTGAGACTGGAAGCCTGGGGAGTAAACAATCACATCGTCTAAATAGATCAGAGGTAGTCCTGTACATGGGAGCCCAAGCAGCGCTGCATCAAACGTTGAAATGTTGCCGGGGCATTACAGAGACCGAAAAGCATCCGAGTGAAGTGGTAGAGCCACAGCGCTGTAGCAAACGCAGTTTTCTCCTGATCCTCTGGGGCTACCTCAACCTGCCAGTAGCCCGAAGCAAGGTCCAGAGTGGAGTACCAGGCGGCCTTCTTCAAAGTGGTCAAGGATTCCTAGGTGCGAGGTAAGGGGAAGGCATCCTTGTGCGTAATTGAGTTGAGCTTCCTATAGTCCACGCAGAATCTCAAGATGCCGTCCTTCTTCCGCACCAGAACCATAGATGCAGCCCATGGGCTTGAGCTTTCTGTGATGACCCCACTATCAAGCATCCCCTGCAATAGCACCCTGAGTTCAGCATGCAGTTTTGGTGGAACTGGCCTGTATCGTTCTCGGATTGGGGGCGCTGTCTTTGTGGGAATCTGATGGCGCACAACACTGGTGCACCCAAAATCCTTGTCATGGGCTGCAAACACACTTGTCCACTTCTCCAAAAAGGCAATCAACTGTTGTTGTTCTTCTGGGTTCAGCCCATCCCCTTGTAGCTCCAAGGCAGGGTGCTTAACCCCATGGTTCCTGGTGGGCGTGGCTCCAGGGCCCTGGTGCGCTGTAGCTGCCTCCACCTGGCACACACTAACCTCCACCTCCTGGGGACCTGTGGGCTGCAATTCCAACCGTGCTGGGGCCTGAACTTCCTGGGGTTCGATCTGGGAAATTGCAGCCAGGGCCTTTCGTTGAGGCAGCACGATTTGGAAAGGGTGGGGATTACACAGCCTCACTGGAACCTTGCCTTTCCAAACTTGAGAAATTGTCCTTGCCACTCTCCATTCTCTGTCTCCTTCTGCGTCCCCAGATAAGTCTTCGACAAGTACCAAAGTCTCTGGAGAACACATAGTCTGGGGAATATGGGCCCACACAATCATCTCCATCTCCGGGGGAATGACAACTGGGACTTGTCTGTGGAGCTTAGCTGTGCCCTGCACTGGGGCCAAGGGGGACAGGGCCTGAAGCCGTCTACATGCAGCAAAAGCCTTCTCCCAAGCCCGACCAGCAAAAGGTGTGAGAGATGAACGGAAGGCCCGCTGCCCCGGATGGCCGCACTGAAAAAAGGTATCCCAACACTGAGATATCATGTTCATGCCCAACAGCCCATGTTCTGTGTCCATGCAGTCATCTTGCACAACAATCACGCCCTGCTCAGGTAGGACGATCCCCCCCACAGCCATATCCACCACTGCATAGCCCACATAGGGAATCTTCAACCCACTGGCAGCTTTTAGGGCCAGCCATGAGAGATTATCTGGGTTCTTTATTAGGTCTACCCCGAAGTGGCGATGGAACAGGGAGTGGCTAAAGAGTGTCACCTGACAACCAGTATCTAAGATGCAGGGAATATCCTTGCCACAGATGTTGACACTCACTTCTGGGCAGCAACTGACAAATGAGGGCTTTTCAGGGGGATGTAGGCCCACCTCGGTCCCGGTCACTTGCCCTACAGTGGCCAGTGTACCTGAAAACCCTGAGAGCGTGCTTGTCTTCGGGGGCAGAACCGTTGAATGTGGCCAACTTCCCCACAGTCCTTACATACAGGGCGACCCTGTTCATCCCACTGGAAGGTTCGGTTGTTGCGGCTAGTTGCATGCCTCCGGTCACTCAGTTGGGGTCTAGAGGACGTCACTTGGGGGTTAGAGAGGGCAGACACCTGGATTTGTAATTCCTCTGCGATCGTTTTACCCAGCAACGTGACTTGGTCCTTAATCTCTTGTCGCATCTCAGTCCGGAGGGACTCCTTGAGCTGCTCAATATCCAGGACTGGGGATGTAGGCCTCGGGGGTGGTGGGACAGCGCGTGCCTGGCAAGCCATGGCGTCCTCCCCTCTAGCATACTCCCGCTCCAGAGCTAACACCTCATCGCAGGCTGCCTCAAATGACATAGCTGGGGATGCATGTCTGAGCTCTCGCTGCAGCTCACGTTTTGCTGGGTTGTCCCTCAACCCTCTAGCAAACTGTGCACGTAGGACGCTATCTGCAGGGCCCACATTGACCGGATCACTGCTCTGCCACCTGTTGAAGGACTCACGGAGACACAGAATAAAATCCTCTATGCCCTTCCCCAGTAGTTGCTTACAGTCAAAAAAATCTGCCCTTAACTGATCCGGAGAATGATTGCTCCCATACTTCTTGGTCAAAACATCCAGGATTTTCTTATCAGTGTCTCGATCTTCTGATGACATTAACATGATCTGTCTTCGTGCTTTGCCATCCAAGGTAGTTAGTATAAAATCTACTCGCTGTGGTACATTTAAACTTTGTGCCCACAGGAATGCCTCAACCTGAGCCCGCCATTTTTCATAAACATCCACTCCACCTTGCCCACAGAACTTAGACACCCACGAAGCACCCATGAACCATGGCAACATGGCTGCATATGCTAACTGAGAGTTGGGGTCGTTTTGGGGGTGAAGCTCTCCCTGTTGGCTTGTGCCTGCCTCAGGGTGTTCATTACTCATTGTGTTGTGTGTGGTCTATTGGGGACCCTGCCGACAACGCCAAAATTTGTTTGTCACATACAAGTCAAGTAGGTTCTTTTCAATCCCCAATAGACCACGGAGGCAGGTAAAAAGTTACAACACTTTATTACAGGAAACAATAATAACTGACACAATCAAATCTTGCGGCTCACAAGAGTGAAATAGTCTGGGACTTTAGATTTTCAGCCAGTAATATTGGTGACTAAGCGAGGAGAGGAGGGGGACTTCAATTAAATAATTTGGCCACTTAAATTAGACTGTGCATCTGCCGCGGGGCCTGCGTGAGGTGGGGGAGCGTGACACGCCGAGAGAGCAGCAGCAGGATCAGCCCAGCGAACGAAGGGGCGGGGGTCCGTCCAAGTTCCACCTGTCAGGAGAGGGCCCGCGTTGGCGGGTCAAGCAGGCTGCAAGGCAGAAAGAGTGCGATCAGTGGACTGAATGGTGTGGCGTTCTACTCACACATTCATAGGTCGTTTAGGGGTAGACCGTCCCTATATGTGGGGAAATAGCGAGCAATGTTCTCAGACAGGTGAGGTGGCCAGGCGGGGGGTTCTCTCTCTGCGCCAGGGAAGGCGAGCAGATGTCTCTGTGTCCGTTCACTACAGCGCATTCGTCTCACAGCCGAGCGTTCAACACCCGCGCAGCGTCTGCTTCCCCTTTTTATCACCTCGGTCTCTCCACAGGAGAGCCTTGATTACCAGACTCAGTTCACCTGTGAATGGAAGCACAACAAAGGAAAACACACCCATCCCCGCATAATTGGTAGCCAAGTCCCAGTTCAATGTTCCCTCCCCAAGGTCACAATGCACCTCTCCCTATATCCATTCAATATTTTCTCCCCCCCCCCCATACAGTTTACTGTTCAGTGTGTTTTCAGTTAAAATACCCAGTGACAGCTACAGTTCTGCCACTGCCAGCCGCAACACTATCCCCCCTGTTTTTTTCAGTGAAAGAGACATGAGATGGCCTTACTCTGAAGCATCGCGTAAAGCGACGTCCTTTTTTGATGACGGCGGCACCTACAGTATGGGCGGCACAGCTGGATCTGCTGCATATTGGAGCCAGCGTTTGGCGTACATCCCAAGTCACATATATTTGCTGATCAAAGCCGTAACACCCACCCCCCGCCGTCATGACTTTGGTCACACACTTTTGTATGTATTACCATTGTTATTGAGTCATTTGCCGAAGTTTGTCGCAATTAAAGAACGATCTGTAGCCACTGTGACTGTGATGAGCATCATTATCATTATTATTATCATCATCATTAATATCACTATTATTAAATCCACTCGCCATCATTCAACAAGTCAGCTGCTGAGTGAATAAGACATATCAGACCTGTCAGTCTACCTCAATCAACTCAATTTTATTTATAAAGCCCAATATCACAAATCACAGTTTGCCTCACAGGGCTTTACAGCATACGACATCCCTCTGTCCTTTGTACCCTCACAGCTGAACCAGGAAAAACTCCCCAAAAAACCCTTTAACAGGGAAAAAAACGGTAGAAAGCTCAGGAAGAGCAACTGAGGAGGGATCCCTCTTCCAGGATGGACAGACGTGCAATAGATGTCGTACAGAACAGATCAGCATAATAAATTAACAGTATAATCCGTATGACACAATGAGACAGAAAGAGAGACAGAGGGAGAGAGAGAGAGTGAGAGTGAGAGAGAGAGAGAGAGAGAGAGAGAGAGAGAGAGAGAGAGAGAGAGAGAGAGAGGACAGACAGTAATGACAGTAGCTTACAACAACAATAATGAAAGTAATAATATTAATTAATATTAATATTAATAATTAATATTACCTACAGGCTATTAAACATTATTCCACTCACATGACATGCAGGACAATTAATGATGGGCAAATGTGTTTGTGTGTTTGTGTGTGTGTGTGTGTGTGCACGCGTGGTGCTATATCAACACGTGTGGTTCTGGACATGAGCAGCTGCACATTTAACAGCCACACATCACCGACAGTCCGCTGAACAATGCAACGGGTTGTGAATGAAATAAACTTAATTACAACGTGACAGTCTTGCACGAAATATCATTAACGTTACTCTTTGTAGTCACATAGGCATGTGGATTACAGCGTTTCATTGCAAAGAATGTATGTAACAGGTACACTTGCACTGTTTCTCTGCCATATCGTTCAAATGAGCCAGACGTAGGGGGTGGGTATTTATACGTCAGGGCCTCAAGCTGAAAAAGACTTCCTCTTAGGAACCTCTCCTGTTACCTTATTCATTGCACCTAACAGATACCTCACTCGTAATGCTAACTCCTTACTGGCAGGAATAAGAGACACAGCTGTACATCGCCATGTCTTCTGATGACACAGGGCCAATTGATGCCCTTTTTAACTGCATTTTAGATATCAAGTCATGGATGGCAGTGAATTTCCTACAGCTCAACCAGGACAAAACAGAGGTTTTAATTATTGGTCCTGAAGGCAAGAGAGAGAAACTTTTACCAAAACTACAAGATTTTAAACCTTCACAGTGTGTGAAGAACCTGGGCATTATTTTTGACTCTGAGCTTAGTTTTATTCCACACATAAAAAATGTAGCAAAGATAGGTTTTTATCATCTATCATCTAATATAGCCAGAGTCCGCCTGTTTCTCTCTCAGGCTAACATGGAGGTGCTGATGCATGCTTTTATAAAAAATTTCCCAATCTGTTTTTCTCATGTTACGCTCAGTAACAGTTCCACCTCGTTGTTGGTCAAAGCTAAGAAATCTATGGTCTTACTTTTCGCCATCTCTGTATTTTGTGTGTCATTTAGACTATTGTAATGCCCTGCTCTCTGGTCATCCCAAAAAGACAAACTCTAATCTGCAGCCACTCCAAAACTCAACTGCACGAGTGCTGACGAGGACCAGAGGGCGGGCGCACATTACACCAGTTTTAAAATGGCTGCATTGGCTCCCCGTGTGTTTCAGGATCGATTTTAAGGTTCTTTTATTAGTTTTTAAATGTCTTAACGGTCTTGGGCCTTCTTATTTATCTGACCTGCTTTTATCATATCAACCTTCGCAGATCCTGAGGTCCTCCGGCACTGGCCTTTTAATTGTTCCATAAGTGAGGGCCATAATGGTTGAATGCAGCCTCCCTGTGGGTTTTTGTTCTGACTTTTGGAACAGCCTGCCGGAGAACATCAGAACTGCAGAGACAGTTGATGTTTTTAAAAGGAGGCTCAAGACTCACCTCTTTAATTTAGCTTTTAACTGATATCTTTTACTCTTTTAATTCTTCTATTATATGTTATTTTTACTTTCAAATGCTTTTAAATGATTTCTTTTTAAATCTTTATGAATTTTATTATTATTTAGTTTCTAAATCTTCATTTATTTATTTATTATTATTAATATTATTTTAATCTTTAAATCTTTAATTTTTTCTAATCTTACATTTTTATGCATTTTATCATTATTTTATCTCATACTTTTTTATCTTATCATATTGCCTTTTAGTCTTTTAGTCTTTTAGGTTTTAGCTCTAGTGTTTTCTCATGGGGGGGGGGGCCTTCACACTGAGAGGTGTGTCCGATCTGCCCTTGGGGACGTCGCCCTGGAGATCCCTCAGGCCCAGAAGACTGGGGGGCTCTGCACCATGTGTGGAGTCCACCCCAGTCTTTCTGGGTCAGTTTTAGTAAATTTTCCAACTTGCCAAGGGGGAACTTTAGATATTGGTCCCTAGATTATGTTCACCAAGTTTCATGCAGATCGGTCAAACTTCTAGGAAGAGATCGATTTTAAGCGTTTTTCAAAAAATTCAAAGTGGCGGAAAATCTTTATCACTGGAAATTCTGGGTTCTTGAGGCAAATTTGTTCCTCATGAGGAGAGGCATCTCTGTGCAAAGTTTCATGTCTCTACAACATACGGGACATGAGATATGCCCATTCAAAGTTTGCCATTTCAGTTGGTTGCTATAGCACCCCCTTTGGCCAACTGGTGTAATATTGCTTCATTCGCATCCTCCCATGACCCTCTACCACTGTACCAAATTTCACATGGATTGATCAAGTCAGTCAGGAGAAAAACATGGAACAGAGACACAGACAGACACACCCACATACAGTTTCTGTCATTATATAGTAAGATACAGACTGACCAATACAATGTAGAAATGAATTATGGGCTCCAAAAACTAATGTCATCAAATTATGTTCCACCACCACCAAAGCTAAAATCAGATGCCACCAACTAGTGGGAAGTGGGGTGGTCACATAATCTATAACAAAAACAGCACATTGATTGATCCAATTTATGATAAAAAAAAAAGCAATGAGAGTGATGACGGGGCAGCTCCCTGTCCGGGTGGAGGACAAAGTGGGAATAGAAATGGACACAATAGGGTTGGACCTGATTGATGACTGTAAACCCAATGACAACCCCACTAATAAGCCATTACTTGAGACTCTCTACCCATCCAGTAAACCCGAATGGGTGAGTCTGGCATAAGTAATAAGAGAGCAAACTGAAGCATGCAGAGTGCGACTAAAATCAAAAGATGTAAAAATCAATCAATCAATCAATTTTATTTATAAAGCCCACAAATAACAATTTGCTTCAGAGGGCTTTACAGCATAAGACATCCCTCTGTCCTTTGGACCCTAACAGCAGATAAGGAACCCGGTAGAAACCTCAGGAACAACTGAGGAGAGATCCCTCCTCCAGGATGGACAGACGTGCAATAGATGTCATACAGAACAGATCAACATTATAAATTAACAGTAATCCGTATGACAAAATGATACATAAAGAGAGATATAATAAAATAAATAATTTTACAATAATAATTACCGCTATTGTGGTACAATATGTTGTAGGTATATATTAATATATGATAGTATACGTATGTGACAATAATCATATGTGTATAATGTCAGTAGAAGTATGACTAATGATAACAGCAGCAGGAGGCATCAGGCAGGACCACAGCAGCAGCACAACCACGTCACACGATCCAGGCACAGCTGCGATACGAGGTAACCTGCCAGACAGTGGAGCACAAAGGCTCTGGAGAGGAAGCCGAGTCAGTGACATGCAGTAACAGTACATGAGTGTTAGCCAAGGGCGATTGCTACAGACAACAAGGGAGGCTGAACTTCCCCTAAAATTTCATAGAAACAATGGTAAAATATGCACTATTGAATTTATATTAAAATAAGAATTTACATTGCATCAAACATGCAAAAGGATGCTTTTAACATCATGACTATGATGTTCAAACGTCAGCTGTTTATCACCAGTTTTCAAATGTGACTTACCTGTCATACATTCTCGTGTAAGCATGGTGGATGCGGAGGCTCCAAGCATTCCTATGAAACAGCGTTGAGCAGGTTTTTTTCATGCAGCAAAGCAAGACGGTCATTGAATAAATACAACAAAATCGTCACTTACAGGGAGGCTCAGCTTCCCTGGGATCTAATGGAGCGGTAGGCGGGAGAGGACGCTCGGTCTATGCATGATGATTGGAGGAATTGTCTAAAAGGCTGAACCCCTTTGTGATTGACAACACTTCACATATCAGGCTCAGTCCCATGTGGATATTTGCGACTGGAGTCTTCTGACAGAGTGCTGTCCAGAGTTCCTTATTTCCATAAGTGATATAGCTCATTTTCAACATTTGTATAGTACAGTCCAGGTGTTTAAACCCATCTAAAAATCTTTGAGGTGTGTTTTGCTGTGGTTCTATGAAATGAGTGTGGTTGAAAAACAGCTTTAATTAAATGTTCCTTTCATAAGTTCCTGCCTCGTTACAATATCACGGATTTTATGATGTAAACTTAAAGTGAGCTTCCCGTTTGAAAGACCAGCAGCCGCTACTGGTGTTAGCAAAGGAGAGAGAGAGAGAGAGAGAGAGAGAGAGAGAGAGAGAGAGAGAGAAGGTGCTCAGTCTAACTAAGGGCTGGTCCAAGGCAAGCCTGAACCAGCCTGAACTATAAACTTTATCAAAGAGGAAAGTCTTAGGTCTAGTCTTAAATATGGAGTTTTGTGGTGTCTGCCTCCCGGACCGCAACAGGAAGATGATTCTACAGGAGAGGAGCCTGACAGCGGAAGGCTCTGGCTCCTGATCTACTTTTGGAGACTTTAGGACCATGAGTGACCCTCCATTCTCAGAGCGCAGTGTTCTAGAGAGATAATATGGCACTATGAGCTTTCTAAGATATGACGGAGCCTGGCCATTTAAAGCTTTTTAAGTTATGAGTAGGATTTTAAATTCAATTCTGGATTGTACAGGGAGCCAGTGCAGAAAAGCTAAAACAGGAGAAATGTGATCTTGTTTCTTAGCTCCTGTCAGCACATGTGCCGCTGCATTCTGAATAAGCTGGAGTGTTTTTAGAGACTTATTAGAGCTACGTGATAACCAATTTTGTTGTATCTTTTTGGGACAGGATAGGCCTAATTTTTGCAATATTACACTGATGAAAAAAACACAAGTCGGTGAGGTTTATTTATAATGGGAGTTAAAAGACAAATCTTGGTCAAATATTACTCCGAGGTTTCTTATGGTAGTGCTAGAGGCCAGAGCAATGCCCTCCAGAGAAACTATCTCATCAGATAAAGGGTTTCTGAGGTGTTTGGGGCCAAGAACAATAACTTCAGTTTTGTCTAAATTTAACATAAGGAAATTGGAGCTCATCCAGGTTTTTATGTCTTAAGGCAAGTTTAGTTAATTGATCTGTTTCTTGGCTTTATTGATAAATACAATTGTGTATCATCCGTATAGCAATGGAAATTCACAGAGTGATTTCTAATGATGTTACCTAAGGGAAGCATGTATTAAGTAAACAGAATTGGTCTGAGCACAGAACCTTGTGAAACTCCAAAAAAAACTTTAGTATGTAAAGATGATTCATCATGAACATGAATGAAATGTAAATGATCAGATAAATAAGATTTGAACCAGCTTAGTGCAGAACCTTCTAGGCCAATTAAATGTTCCAGTCTCTGTAGCAGAATTTAATGGTCAATTGTGTCAAATGCCGCACTAAGATCTAAAAAAACAAGTTCAGAGACGAGTCCTTTATCTGAAGCAATCAGAAGATCATTTGTAATTTTAACTAGTGCTATATCAGTCCTGTTAAGCACTCTAAATCCTGACTGAAAGAAAGAGAAGATTAGAAAGTGGTCTATCCACCTTATTTTTTAAGATATTTTTTTGGGGCATTTTTAAGCCTTTAATTGATAGGACAGATGAGTGTGAAGGGGGAGACAGAGAGGGAATGACATGCAGCAAAGGGCCACAGGCTGGAGTCGAACCTGGGCCGCTGCGGCAACAGCCTTGTACATGGGGCGATTACTCTACCACTAAGCCACCAGCGCCCCTATCCACCTTTTTCACGGAAACACAGAGGCAAAAAAGAATGCAGCCAGCTTCCGTTTTTTTGTGCGACACTTCCGGTCCAGCACTCTTGACCACTGTGTAAATGGGAATCGCTTTGTTGTTTACCTTGTTGAGTTTAGCTATACATATATATATATATATATATATATATATATATACATATATGTATATCACATTTTTCACGTCACTATATCACTGTTTAGACTAATCTGATGTTTGTAAAGTCTTTAAACACAAACATGAACAAACATTACTATTTCTTTGCGCACGTTTTATTTGTAATTATGACATGGTTATCGTACATTAGCTGGGCTAACCGTTAGCTGTTAGCCTTTAGCCATTAGCTATTAGCGGTGTCTGTAACTCAATAACTCAATAAACGGTCTGTGAAAAAAAAATTATTGTCCAGCGGATGTCTTAGTTACAATGTGATTGAGCTAACTGGAGTAGTTTCATGTCGTATCCGACAACGGGAGGCGTTTAACAGATGACGTCCTGATGTTAGCTTTGCTGCTAGCTGTCCCTGTCAGCTGCAGTCACAGATGCTTTCAGTGACATAGTGATTTCCCAAAACTGAATAAATACCACATGTAGCAACATAAAACTGCTTTGCTAGCTCAATCATGTTGTAACGGCTGGATGGTTGATGCGTACATGCTGATTCGAGTGCTATCAGAGCCGATCGACGCATCACTATGGCTTAATAATCAACTCAGTCAATGAAAAACAACCCATCCTGTGTTAGGAGTATATGTCGCTGACAGAAAGAAAGAAAGAAAGAAAGAAAGAAAAGGAAAAAAAAGATAGAAAAGCAGCGTACACCTCACATATTTATTTCTCACAGTTGTGCACACGTTTGGCTGGCAAGCAGAAGCACTGTCTGTGTGTCTGTGTCGCGGGTGCGAGTCGCAGCTTCAGCTGCTCAGGTAGAGAGGCTGTGTAGCCCGGTGTGTTTTTTCGCTGATTCGGTTCTGCAGGTTCTCTGCTGGTACACTGGAGACGGGGATCAAGCAGTTTGTCTCACTCGGAATAGATTGTGCTTTTTTGGTTCATAGTTTTTGATTGACGTGCGATTTATTCACGTTTAGAGGGAATAAATTTCCGTTATAATGGAAATGTGGGCACAGTTATGTATATAAAATACACAGACAACAAACTAACTGATTGACTAACATAAACAACTGAAAATTGAAAAAAATTAGCTTGCACCGTTAGCTCCGGTAAGGGAAAGCATGAGAGCAAGTGGCTGACCTGAAGTCATGCACAAAAAAACGGAAGTTGATCAATATTTACTTCCGTGTTTGAAAATAAGGTGGATAGTCAGTGGCTGGGGGGGGGGGGGCAAACCAGGGCCAGTCCTTTTGATACAGGGGCACATACAAGTAGTGTCAAATATCTAAGTCTGAACAATAAGATATATATGTACATACATATATATATATATATATATATATATATATATATATATATATATATGTATGTACATGGACCGCGGAAGGCATCTGAACAAGAGGGGGCCCCCTCTGCGCCAAAAGTCACGCAGAGGGTGTGTGTGTGTGTGTGTGTGTGTGAAACAGACAATATTGCTCATGTATTAAATAATGTAGCGGAGCATTTTTTTTATTCCGCTGCCACACAGTCACATTTACAGTACACGCATGAACACAAACACATGCTTGCTCAGATTAACCCCTCTGATCCCACTCTAACATTCACACACAACAGGCCAAGCCTATTTATACATAAAGGCACAGATGAGGCCACAGTGGAAACTGGAGTAATTTGATCTTTTTTTTTTCTGTTTACTTGAAAAAAATCAGATATCGACTTCTCTCTCTTTATTTTCCCAGATGCAGCCAGCGGAGGTGCCTGCCATTAGCTTGCGACACTCACGCATGACGTATTGATAAACAATGCACTTGATAGGCAGTCAGTAGGAGTTTTTATCGGCAGCAGTTGGTGAGAGTGAGTGAAGTTGTGTGACTTGGCACGTAAAAACACAGATAGGCTACAACTTTGGCTTTTATTCATATAAAATAGTTTGTCAGAGTAGAGCCCTGCGCGGGACTGTTTTCTTCATCCGGCTCTTGCCCGCTCCTGCTGAATTTCTGACCATTACCGCCCGCAACCGCAATGTGTGTGTTACACTGCGGCCCGCTCCCGCAAAACTTTAAAATTTATGGCCGCACAGTAATAGAGATGCATTGATTTTGTGTCTTCTCCCGTCCCGCAGGAGAAAACACGTAATTTTATAGGCTATTAATAAAGAGATTCATGGGGTTGTTTGTTTCATTTCCCTGGCCTGCATGTCTTTTGATGCACTGGTCAGGAATAGCGCTTCTATTTCATTGTTTTCATTTAGTTTTTAATGAAATAAAGGCTGTTTCATATTCTATTCTCCTCCTCTATATTTATTCATTTTTCTACCTTTATATAATCATGCAGTGATTGAGGTTAAGGCAAGCCCGACGCCAGGATGAAGTTACTGAGGGGGCAAATCTTAATTACGCAACATAGGTTCACAGTGAGTTATAAAAAGCACGCAGCCGTGCATAATAGGCACGCGTAATGACAGTTCGTCGCTGGTGAAACGCAATAAACTGCACGTCTTCTTCCATGTTTGTCTCATGAAAGATGGAGCTGACAGACAGACAGACAGACAGGTGCAGCAAGCGGCAAATTGGTATGAAAGCTGGTTCAGGGCATATTCATCCATTTAGGAATAAAAATGGAGTGGAAACGCTCATGCATGTGCACCAAGTTCCTGTGTTGACATCCTGTCGCTAGGCTATACCTTCTTCTTCTTCTTCTACTGCTTCATGGCGGTTGGCAAACAGCGAATTGACCCATTACCACCACCAACTGGTGGAGTGTGGATCAAAATAACTATTACTATTTGTGTTGGGTCCCACCGGGTCCCAGTGCAGCCCTCTATAGCCCATTTATGGCAAACCACTGGATCCATGGTGTGCACGGACCAGATGAGTCAAACAGGAAGTCAAGTGCAGAAAAGACGATAGTATCCGGTCAATTTTCACAATAAAACACCCATGAAAACTCCGGATCGTATTTCACATGGCTACATCAACATGATGTGACATGCAACTACCATGCGTCAAATGAGAACGAGAAAGTTTTCAGAGCTTACTTCAATGGTGCTGTGTGTTGCTGTGCAGGTTAAGAGTTGTCTTAAATACAGCCACATAATTCTCTACTGATGTTTTCAGTGGGTGCGCTGCTTTAAGTGGTCCGACCGGCAACTGGTTGAGACGATTTAGTTCTGTGTTCCACGTTGTCCCTCCGACTCTTCGGCAGGTGGACCCGCTGCATTTTTGTTTTGGTTTTTTACAATCAAACAATTTTATGTTAAAATACTCAGCAGATGTAGACTTCGTCCCAATTACAAGCAATGTAAACAGCGCATATGGTTAATATTTGCCCTTTACCTTTGTTAGATCACATTTATGAATTTGTTGAAGCAGAATTCAAGGCCTGGAGCTGGGCCAGAAGGCTCCCAACCTCCTTCTCTACTTTCCGAACAAACTTACTTTGTTTTCTATTGAGTGTCTATAACTCAAATACTCAGAAGTCAAAGAATCGCTGGAGACACGTAGAATCAGGTGCAACTGAGTTTAATGTGCTCGCAGGCAACAAACACATACAACTCAATGAGTCAAGCTCCAGAGCAGGACTGAAGTTTCTACTTCTGTGCATCCCCTTTTAAAGCTGGTGAAGATTCTGTTGAATCTCCACTTTTTTCTTTAATCCTACCCACTTGAGCTGAACATAACGGTGTCACGGCTCTCCATTCTTCCCTTGAAGCCAGTCTCCCCACTTGAACTTGTACATAATGGTGTCCCAGCTTTCCCTTTTTCGGTAACACTTTACAATAAGGTACACAAAATTAGAGTAGTTACTGAGGAACTAATGAGGAACTAATGAGGGACTAATGAGGAACTAATGAGTAGTTACTGAGGAACTAAGGTACGCAAAATTAGAGTAGTTACTGAGGAACTAATGAGGAACTAATGAGGGACTAATGAGGAACTAATGAGGAACTAACTATTAGTTAATGGTCCATTCCTCAGTAACTCATGATCAAATTTTTGAGGAGTAGTTACTGAGGAACTAATGAATAGTTACTGAGGAACGAATAGTAACTAATGAGTAACTAAGGTACACAAAATTAGAGTAGTTACTGAGGAACTAATGAGGAACTAACTATTAGTTAATGGTCAGTTCCTCAGTAGCTCATGATCAAATTTCTGAGGAGCAGTTACTGAGGAACTAATGAGTAGTTACTGAGGAACGAATAGTAACTAATGAGTAACTAATGAGGAACTAAGGTACACAAAATTAGAATAGTTACTGAGGAACTAATGAGTAACTAATGAGGAACTAACTATTAGTTAATGGTCAGTTCCTCAGTAACCACTGATCAAATTTCAGAGGAGTAGTTACTGAGGAACTAATGATGAACTAACTATTAGTTAATAGTCTGTTCTTCAGTAACGCATGATCAAATTTCAGAGGAGTACTTACTGAGGAACTAATGAGGAACTAACTATTAGTTAATGTTCAGTTCTTCTTTAACTCATGATCAAATTTCATGGGAAAAATTACTGAGGGACTAATGATGAACTAACTATTAGTTAATGGTCAGTTCTTGAGTAACTCATGATCAAATTTCATAGACGGGTTAATCACGACTTGATAATTAGTCAACTATTTACTTCATCAGTACAGAATCATTACTGTGTAACCCGTCCATTAGTGAACCTTTTTATGTCCTAAAGTGACACACAATGAGTTTTCATTACTTCATCATCATGTTTACAATTAGTTCCTTAACAAATGAAATCACAGCCAGCAGGATTCTTGCAAAGAGTTTAATTCATTATTTTCAGACCACATACACATTAATATGATCATCCATGTTATTCTGTACAAGGTGCTGACACACCAAACCGACATCAAAGAACTAGCGGCAACAAAAGCCAGCTGTTGCGTTGTCTACGCCGCCTCACGTCGTCTCACATCACCCTTTGTCAGTTGCATTTGAACACACAACAAAGACTCCACCCAAAGCTTGAAACGGTTACTCATCTATTTTGGCACTGCCCATTGTCAAAAAACTCTGGAGTTATATTTGTAATTTTATTGCGAACAATATTAAAAAATAATTTAAGCTGTTTGAAGATGTGCTGTTTGGACTTTTTGACTTTAACAGAAATACGGCAAAACCCACTGAAAGATTTGTTATTAATCTCATCTTACTTTTGGCAAGATTTCACATTCACAAATGTAAGTTTACACATAGAAAACCCTCTTTTGTTGCTTTCGTTACATCAATTCCATTAAATCTTCCCTAATCAAAAGTCAATCAAAACCATTAATATTTGATATCATTTTAATATTTTCTTGTAAACTCTTATCCGCCCCAGCATATGTGATATATGACATCTGTGTGTAATGTTGAAGATCTGCATTCTGTAAACTTCCTCTCATAAATAAAGTTGTGGAAAAAAAAAAAGACTACATCCGACGGTCAAGTAGCACGTAGGTTCTGCGCCTGCGTGAAAGGAAATAACGCAAAAAGGCAAACCGGAAGTCCGTTGAATGTATGAGATCAACAAAGTAGCGCAGAGTAACAGAGTGATACATCCTGTCAGCCGAGGGCTTTCCTATCTGCAGCCGAGCAGCGCAGCACCTCCACGGACTATTACATCCAGACGGTCCCGCTGTTTCCTCCGCAGGTCCCACTTCACTCAGCTGCCCGACAAACTCGCTATTTCTTCCCACTTTAACTTGAATAACAAACCAGGGCTCGGTGCTTGAGTTGGATCCAAACGGAGAGCCGGGGCTAACATTAGCTGGGAAGCTAGCGGATGCTAACTGGCTTCTTCCCTCCGGTCATGCTGCGGCTCACGCTCCGCTAGCCGCTCCCAGCTAGCCGCTCCCAGCTAGCTCCGGTTTGTTATTCAGGTTAATGTGGGAAGAAGCAGCGGGTCTGTGGGGCAGCTGAGTGAAGTGGAGCCTGACCCCGGATTTCCACTGGATGCGTGTTCGTTGCGGAACGGCAGTGCTGGTTATCCGCGGCGTGCTCCGCCGTCCATCAATACCCACCGGCTGCGTTTGCTGTGCGGAGCGGTGCAGCTCCGCCGGAAGACATCTCGGTGCACTGCCATGATGAATATCTCTCGTCCACGGTGTCAACGGGGTGAAATGACGTCTAAAACCCTCTGACCTGTTGACTTCAGGCCTGCCTCTGCCCATTATGTAGTTTTCAAGGTGTAGTGCAGGGAAATATGATCCGCCGTGAACACTGTGTATCTTATTTTGAGTATTAACCGGATGTTTTATTGTGTTTCTCTGCACGACTTCCTGCCCCGCACGATCTGCTCTGTGCTGAATTGCTGCGTTGTGCTCCGGCGTCCGGCAAAAATAGAAGTGCTGCGTATCTGTTGCGGAGGCCTCCGTACTGCCGGAGCTGAGACGGAGCCGGAACGCAGCACTGCCGGAGCCGGTGGAAACACACACATTGACTAGAATTGAATCTAATCGGCAACCAATACGCATCTGGTGGAAATTGGGGGTAAGGAGGAAGCACCGGTTAGCCCCGGTTTTACTACAGGCAGATTCACTCGCTACAGTGAAGAGGATTTAACACCTGAACAGCCAGTCAGAGGGATCTCTCTCACCGACAAGCTCCGCTGCAGATTCAACATGCTCAATCAGCCGAAAATTTGGAATGAATTATGAACTAACTATTAGTTAATGGTCAGTTCTTAAGTAAGTCCTGATCAAATTTCAGAGGAGTAGTTACCGAGGAACTAATGAGGAACTAACTATTAGTTAATCATTACCTACCATTTTTGTGTACCTAAAGTAAAGTGAGGAATGTAGCTAATGATTCAGTAATCATTAGCTACTCATTTTGATGAGCGTACAAAAGAGTAATGTAATGATTCAGTAATCATTAGCTACTCATTTTGATGTCTCACTTTACTTAAGGGTACACAAAAAGAGTAACTAATGATTAATGATTCAGTAATCATTAGCTACTCATTTTGATGTCTCACTTTACTTTAGGGTACACAAAAAGAGTAACTAATGAGTAGGTAATGATTCAGTAATCATTAGTTACTCATTTTGATGCCTCACTTTACTTTAGGGTACACAAAAAGAGTAACTAATGAGTAGGTAATGATTCAGTAATCATTAGCTACTCATTTTGATGCTCACTTTACTTTAGGGTACACAAAAAGAGTAACTAATGAGTAGGTAATGATTCAGTAATCATTAGTTACTCATTTTGATGCCTCACTTTACTTTAGGGTACACAAAAAGAGTAACTAATGAGTAGTTAATGATTCAGTAATCATTAGCTACTCATTTTGATGCCTCACTTTACTTTAGGGTACACAAAAAGAGTAACTAATGAGTAGGTAATGATTCAGTAATCATTAGTTACTCATTTTGATGCCTCACTTTACTTTAGGGTACACAAAAAGAGTAACTAATGAGTAGGTAATGATTACTGAATCATTAGCTACTCATTTTGATGTCTCACTTTACTTTAGGGTACACAAAAAGAGTAACTAATGAGTAGGTAATGATTCAGTAATCATTAGTTACTCATTTTGATGCCTCACTTTACTTTAGCGTACACAAAAAGAGTAACTAATGAGTAGGTAATGATTCAGTAATCATTAGCTACTCATTTTGATGCCTCACTTTACTTTAGGTACACAAAAAGAATAACTAGTGAGTAGTTAATGATTCAGTAATCATTAGCTACTCATTTTGATGCCTCACTTTACTTTAGGGTACACAAAAAGAGTAACTAATGAGTAGGTAATGATTCAGTAATCATTAGCTACTCATTTTGATGCCTCACTTTACTTTAGGGTACACAAAAAGAGTAACTAATGAGTAGGTAATGATTCAGTAATCATTAGCTACTCAGTTTGATGCCTCACTTTACTTTAGGGTACACAAAAAGAGTAACTAATGAGTAGGTAATGATTCAGTAATCATTAGTTACTCATTTTGATGCCTCACTTTACTTTAGGGTACACAAAAAGAGTAACTAATGAGTAGGTAATGATTCAGTAATCATTAGTTACTCATTTTGATGCCTCACTTTACTTTAGGGTACACAAAAAGAGTAACTAATGAGTAGGTAATGATTCAGTAATCATTAGTTACTCATTTTGATGCCTCACTTTACTTTAGGGTACACAAAAAGGGTAGCTTATGATTAAGTAATAGTTAGTTCCTCATTAGTTCCTCAGTAACTACTGAAATTTGATCGGAAGTTACTGAATCACTGACCATTAACAAATAGTTCCTCATTCATTCCAAATTTGTTTCATAGTAACTACTTTAAATTTTGTGCTCCTCAAACAACTGTACTGTGAACAACGGTGTGATCAGTATACAGTACTTTAAACGCAGCCCCCATGATAAATACTTTAAGCTTAGCCTTCCTAAAATGTGACACACTATCATATTTATTTCTAAGGCATCATCGTACAGAATAACATGGATGATCATATTAATGTGTATGTGGTCTGAAGATAATGAATAAAACCCTTCTCAAGAATCCTGCTGTCTGTGATTTCATTTGTTAAGGAACTAATTGTAAAGATGATGATGAAGTAATGAAAACTCATTATGTGTCACTTTAGAACATAAAAAGGTTCACTAATGGACGGGTTACACAGTAATGATTCTGTACTGATGAAGTAACTAGTTGACTAATTATTAAGTCGTGATTAACCCGTCTATGAAATTTGATCATGGGTTACTGAAGAACTGACCATTAACAAATAGTTAGTTCATCATTAGTTACTCATTAGTTCCTCAGTAACTACTCTAATTTTGTGTACCTTAGTTCCTCATTAGTTCCTCATTAGTTACTTATTCGTTCCTCAGTAACTTCTCATTAGTTCCTCAGTAACTACTCCTCAGAAATTTGATCATGAGTTACTGAGGAACTGACCATTAACTACTAGTTAGTTACTCATTAGTTACTCATTAGTTCGTCATTAGTTCCTCATTAGTCACTCATTAGTTCCTCAGTAACTACTCTAATTTTGCGTACCTTAGTTCCTCAGTAACTACTCATTAGTTCCTCATTAGTCCCTCATTAGTTCCTCATTAGTCCCTCATTAGTTACTCATTAGTTCCTCAGTAACTACTCTAATTTTGTGTACCTTATTGTAAAGTGTTACCCCTTTTTCCCTTGGAGCCAGTTTTAACCGTGTAAGGCTTTTCTCAGGCAATCTCAGCCCGCCTCCTATTTCCAGGCCATATTAGGCCAAGCTGGAATTCCCCTAACTTTCCACCAATATGTCTGAGCTCATCCTCATGCTTTTTTTTTTTTTTTTTTAAAAAAAGATGCACAGTGAATCCTAGGTACTGTCCAGTTCTCAAGTGGTCAATGAGTGTGTATGTCATGAAAATTCATGAAATAATAAACCAGTGTGTGACTGTAAGTGCACAGAGTACATTGCTTTAACATGTATCTTTAAAGGTTAACTTAAAGGTACAGCATAAACATTACAGTAAATGAGTACATTAAACTACATTCCCCCCTTTGAGGCTAACAAGTCCCACTAAATAGTGAGGGAGGAAAATATATGTTTCCCTATTTGGGACCGGAAGGTCCCATACTACAATCTACATGAATCAGCAAGCTTAACAGAGGGAAAAAAATATATTCCCTCCTCTAGGACTGCAAAGTCCCACTCTACCCAAGCGATTAACTAAACATCAAACACACTACATTCTACTGGTTACAGCCTTGTATTGGTACAACAAGGGTAAGGCACTCTATGTGTAATATCATTCTGTTACAGTGTTTAATCTAGAAACTAGAAAGGTGATTGTTAAGTAGTGCAACACACAAGGTAAGTCACAGTGGGATACATCATCACCCCAGTGTATACATAATTATAGAATGATTACAGTGAGTGGAACACCCTAGTGGCCCTGCAACTGTTGATGTGGCACACTAGGCGGCGGTAGAGTTTTGCAGGAACATCATGGAGTTGGGTGTGCAGATCATCCAAGAGCTGCTTGTATCTCTCAGTGGTGGGCTTCTTGTTTTGCAGCTCGTGGAGATGTCTTTCCACCGCCTCAGGGCACATGTCATAGGACTCGAGTACAGTTGACACCATGCATCGAGATGTGGAAGGCACCACGCTGTCGGGGCGCATCTCCCATGGGTTCAGCATTTGGCTTGGGCCTGGCCAGGCCACGTTGCACATGTTGATGGCACTGGGGGGTTGGTTGAAGACTGTCTGGTCTGCCATCCCTCCTATCGCGGTTGTTCCCCATTCCATCGTGGTCATTCCCTGGCCTGGGATCTCAAACGGGGGCTGGTCCTCTGGCATGGCACGTTGTGAGTTGTCAGTGGGGTTGAAGTGGTTGATGGGAGTCCAGTTTGGGATGTTCGTCAATGGCGGCTGCATAAGCGGTGGCACGTAGGTTCCTGGCGAGGTCATCAGCGCGTACTGGTACCAATGGGCTTCAATGAGGGCTCCTCCTTGGGGCACATGTGGGAATGGGGGTCGGTTGGTCAGCATGGGGGATGGGTTTGGGAGGTCTGGACACCTGCATGGCTGGGCATTCTTGGTAGGCCAACCCTGGATTCTGCTGCTTTGGATACAGGGATCTCCAGCTGCTGGCCATGCTCTGCACCTATCAATGTGTTGTAAGGGACATTTTTAGTTCAATTCACTTTCCTCTCCTTTTCTCCTTTCCCTCCTAATCACCCTGAGGTATAAATAAACTATGTATGTTAATTAGTCGATTGTTAGTATGGGTTTGGTGACAGCAAGGGTTACCTGGATCTGTTGCCATTTATTAGGTTATCTCTTACCCTGAATTGGCTCTCAACATAATCGTTGTTCAGTCTTTTGGGTGCATATGGTCTTACCCACGGTTTGTGTAGTACCCACAATGCTCCTCTCTCAGCATCAGGGCTGCCCCTGACCAAATTGGGGCCCTAAGCGAAATTTTATTCGGAGGCCCCCATCCCAAATGTATCATAGGTACAAAATGACTGTACAACAACTTGCCATTTAACTTGACAACGTTTATTGGCAATAACAAATGAACTGTATACAGTAGTTTGGCTGTACGAGTCAAATAAAATAAAAAATTCAACCTGAAATAAATAAATAAATAAATAAATAAATATAAAATAAAAATAACCTCAAACTGAAATAAATAAATAAATAAATAAACAAATCTGAGTCACAAATAGCCATCAATTACTCACCAAAAGAAAGTAACTTCCACCACCTCAATCCCCCACCCTTGATTAAACACTGAAAATAAAATAAAAGAGGGAGACAGGTTTTTCCTATTTAATCTTATTTTGTTATATTTCTCCCTCTCCCCTCTCTGGAGGCGTCCGATCTCCCTCAGCCCTCTGCCTCCCCCACCTTAATTAAACACTAAAAACAGAAATAAAATACAGAGACATTTTTAGCTTATTTAGCTATATTTCTCCCTCTCCCCTCTCTGGAAGCGTCCAACCTCCCGGCCCCCACACACACACACCCGAGGCTCTTTTGGACAACTTGGTGCACACCTCTGATTGTTCAGATGTCGAGTGCTGTCAATCATTGCAGCGACGCATGGGCGGTCAGGTCTCTCCTTCTTCTTCCTCGAGCTGATTCTGCGCGCTTCATGGTAGCGCATGTGTGTATCCATTGCGCATATGTGCAAATGCGTCCCCTTGTGCAAAGTGTGGCCCCCCATGGAAGATGAGGCCCAACGCACAGCGCGTGCTCTGCGTTTAGGGAGAGGCGGCCCTGGTCAGCATAACGAATTATCCCATGGCCGCTCGCATGGCCCTTCTTACCAGGAGCTGTATTAGGTGAAGGACGCAATGGTCAATAGAACAAGTCCAAATATTGCTCCTATACTCCGTAGGATTTTTCCAACACAGAACTTTTCAAAACACTCAAGAATTGATGAGGTGTTAATGTTCCAAATGGAGTGCCGTACTTGTTGGTCTCTTAGTCTACGTATGTTTTCTAAAGCTTGAGTCACGTTGCCATCTTCATCTGTATTCATTAGGATGGCCGTACAGCACTCTTCCCCTATTACATCACAGACACCTTGGTCTGGGGCCCATTAGGGATGTAGCATGCAACTGTTCACTCACACCTTCCAGTGCTGCTTTAGACCAATTTACATAACCTTTGTTGGTTGTACCACAAATAGTTCACCCAGCTGTATTGGGCGTTCATTATGATCCCTACAAATGCAGAGCACCTATTCCTCTACCTCCCCCTATCCAGTCTATCTCCTATGGCCTGATGTTCTACTGGGACCCCTTGTGGCGCCTGATCCCATGTGATGTATATTTTCTCATCCTCTGGCCAGGGTTTTGGGCCCCCAATCTATCTGCGGACCCTCTTTGGCCCGTCATCAGCCAAACTTATTATAGCGATTGGTCCTGTCAGCATGACTGGCACACAAATTCCAGTCCAATTGGCTGGCAACACTGCTTTTACCTGTCTGTCCTCCTCACACATCCAAAATATATCTGCTAGGAGATTCGTACCTTTGCTAAGATGATAAATCCAAATCCATGTAGCGTGTGTGAGATTGCGCCCCATGGTGTATGAGGTTTTAGCTGTGCTGCTTACAACCTGATGACACTGAATCTTAGCTTTCTCTATGGTTTGACACACGTTTGCGAACCAAATCTGATTGGTTCGCTTATGGGTGGCACTTTCCCATCGGCACTGGATTAATTCTTCCGCCTTGAGCATGTTGTTGCTGCTGGTGGAATTCTCTAGCCAATGTTCGATGTCCCCTCGGGCTATGCAAAAGGGAAATACAGTGTCTTGGGTAGAGTCTTGAAAGCAGGAGCCATCAACAAACAATGTGAGGTCAGCCGAAATGGGCTGATTGTGCAAATCTTCTTGAGAGCGCATGAATTTGTCTGTGTGATGAAGACAGTCATGTGGTGTACCTTCTGTGGGTAGAACCATTTTGGTGGCCGGATTAATGATGGTACAACGTTGAATGTTGAGCTCAGGAGCGGACAGGATGACCTCATATCCTGTGCGTCTGGCCTGTGTCAAACAAATCTGGGACTTGTCAGCAGGGCATAAAGCTGGTTAGAGTATACAAGGTTACAGGATGTCCCATTGTTAACGAGGATGCTTTTTGAAATGCGAAGACAGCTGCGGCTAGCCCCTGATAACAGGGAGGCAAACCTGCCTCCATGTTATCGAGCTTGGTGCTGTAATATGCTAGTGGTTGTTTACCTGTGGGTGTGTCTTGCATCAGAACTGCACATGCAAACCCAGATTTTTCTGCTATATAGAGATGAAAAGGCTTGGAGTAGTTAGGCGTACCTAACGTTGGGGCGGACTGCATGTCTATTTTTCAAGGCTTGGAACGCACCTTCTGCTTCCTCCGTCCAGGACAGCTGTGCTACGTTGTTTGTCTGTCCTGCTGCTCTTACTAAAGCTCTGAGTGGAGCACTTTTTCTAGCATAGTCACAAATCCATGGCTGACTGTGTCTTGTCATGCCAAGAAAAGACAGCATTTGGCCCACCGTCTGCAGTTGAGGAGCCTTACTTACTGCCTCTATTTGAGATGGGGCAATGCATTTTTTATCCCCACTCAACTGTCTGCCCAAGTACTCTACAGACTGCTGGCAGAACTGCAATTTGTCTTTACTGACATTGTGTCCCCCCTCTGCTAGTGCTGTGAGCACCGCCATGGAATCTCTTTGACATTGCTCTTTTGAGGAGCGACAGACAAGCAAATCATCTGCATATTGTAGTACAGTGCTTGGCATGTTCAAATTAGCTAGATCCTGCGTCAGCACTCGGTTAAAGATCGAGGGCGAATCCGAAAATCCTTGTGGAATTCTGGAATATACATATTGCTGACCTTCATGGGTGAAAGCAAACAAATATTGAGAATCTGGGTGCAGGGTGTAAATTTAACACCCGCCAAGCGCCAATGGCAGGTAAAAAATGAGTTTGACATGTAAAACAAAAACACACACCTGCCAGTGGCCGATGGAAAGTTTTGAATTGCATGTGGGTTTTTTATGTGTTTTGACCATTTTTGCCAGCTGTGTCCAGGGACGGTTTTTGCTGTGGGCAATGTGGGCAACCACCCAGGGCACAATTTATGTGAGGGCGCACGAGTGCCCTCAAAAAAAAACAAAAACAAAACTTGCCAGTTTTCTAGATTACCGCTCATTTCCACGTTAAGTTAGTGGAGTGGGCGCTGGGGTGCCCCTATTATCACGTATCAACCAGCAGCAGAAACGAAAGGCGAATCCTGGAGGCTGTGGGTTGAATAGGGGTCACAGACAGGAATACGGTGGAGGCTCATAGTGCTCTGCAGCGCAAGATAATGGCTTACCGGCGACAGAGAAGTCCGACTCCAGGTCCAGTAATTTCCTCTTTCGTTGGTGCCATGACTGCCCAGTAGTACCTGGACAACCGAGCCGTGGTGGTACACAGGTATGTGGTGTGTCAGATGAGAAACGAGCCATTCACATTTCCACAAACCTCACGGCACTTTAGGGACTGTTCTTTACTTATGGAGGGACTGTTCTTTACTTGTCAGAGGAGGAGGGTGGCTGGTTGATTTTTATTTTATTTTTTATTTTATTTTGATCCCCACTATGTTAATCACTTATTGATGCTGTTTTTGAAGTATGAATAAGTCAATAAGTAATTATGGTCCTCCCCTTGGTCCACCTCGACCCCACCCCCTCGGGGGCCTCTGGCTACCGTTGTTTCCACCTGCCTGTTGTGGATAATAGTAGTGGTAATGTGTGGCATTGGCGGGGTTATACCCCCTGGCCTTAGGGTCTGTGGGGGGCATTTGCTCAGCCATCTGAGGCGCTGGCAGGGGTTTGGTGGCTTGTGGCATTGCCTGATTGGCCATGACAACAGGAGCCTGGATCTTTGTTTTCTCTTTTTCTTTTTTAGGTCGTTTGCTCAGCTCCCCCAACTGCAACTGCATCAGCCTAGTGGCCAGCTGTTTGTTGTCCTTTTCCTGTTTTTTCTTCTCCTTCCTGTAGTGCTCCACGTGATGGGCGATATGTTCTGAGAACATAGGCCAGTCCATCTTCATCAACCTCACGACACCATCCAAGTGCCGCTGTACCTCTTCTGGCATTGCCTATTTGACCATCATTTTGAACAAACTTTGGGTGGTTTGGTTGGTGTTCCATGCTTTTCCCATCTCCTCCTTCCATCTTCGCTGGAAGGTGTGTAGAAATCTGGAGGGACACTTGCACTTGTCTTCAGACAAAGTTTCTCCTTCCAGCTTGGTTGGGTCTCTCTTTTTGGGGTACTGCTTTCTCAGTTGCTGCCACACTCTGTTGCGGTGTGTTCCAAAGTCTTCATCATTGTATGCGTTGCTAGTTACTGCCGGGCCCAATAGAGCTTCGTTGAACATCTCTTCTGTTTTGCTGGCCTCTAAAGTACCTTGAAGCTGCACTATGATGTGCTCTTTGGAGGCGCTTGCTGGGAGCTCACTTCCTTGTTGAGCAGTTTTGGAGTCGTTCAGGTACAGCTCCAAGCCGTCCATGCCGTTACTCATCTGCTGTATCTTCTGTGCATGTCTGCTCAGTGCCTCGCCCCATTCTTGTAACAGTTCCTGATCCAGTGGCCTTGTCTGACCATCGCGCGGGGGCTGCTGTTCCCTGGCATTGGTCTCTCCCATCAGTGTGTGCGTCCATCACTAGGGGCCCGTTTAGTAATGAGTCGAGTAATGAGTAAGGAGCACGGTTTGAGCTGCTTCCACCTCCAGCTGCTCCAGCAGTCTCAATTCTTCTAGGTCGGTCTTTCTCTGTTGCCACATCAACTCAATCCTCTTTTTTTCCCTCCTGTACTGTTCTCCACAGTTCAGTTCTGTGGTCATCGGGATGCTGGTATCTCTGCCTAGTCGGGGGGTCTTGTTTGTGGCCCTCAGAATTGGCCTCAGCTGTTCATCAGCGGGAAGCGGCTTCTCGCCTTTGTCCTGTTGTTGTGTGGTTCTGTGGTACCTCCTTTTTCCTGGTTTTTTACTCTTCTGTCTCGGTTTGGGGTCCAGATTGACTCCCGTCGTCTGACCCGGATTCCCTTGAATGTCGCCCTTGTTTCTTCTCTCCATTGTTGTTGCTGCTCTTGCCTCCCCTACTGAGTGCAGGAGGTATTGTCCCGTCTCTGATGGTGATGTGTCTTGTGTGTATGGTGGTGGTGGTGCTGGTAGGGATGGGGCTGTGGGTATCACATCCGTCGGTGCCTGCGGGTCCTGTGGGTCCTGTGGGTCCTGTGGATGCTTGCTGCGCTCCACTTGCACCATTTGCTTCCTACCCCCTACTTGTCTAAACCACCCTAATACCTCCCTTTCTTTAGCCCTTTTGTTCTAGTGTCTTTTGCCTCAATGTGTCTTGGTTCTGATTCCACCTCGTCGCAACATGCCAGGTTGAAGGTTCCATCTTCAGGCCAACGATTTTTTCCTGATGTTCTTTTGTGCCATTTGGTCACACAGCATTGGATTCGGTTTCTCCGACATGGATGTTGTGTCATTACTATCTCAGGTGTCAAAACCCCTTTTTCCATCTTTCCTTGGTTGGCTCCCATGAAGCCTTGTTTAACTTCACTTGCTCTTGGAATTTGTGGTTGCTTGTCTGTTTCATTTGTGCGGATCAGTACTAGTATTTTCCCTACTGTGATGGCAGTTTTGTATTTCTTTTCTCTCCAGGGGTTATATTCTAATTTATGTGACCCGTCTCCTAGGGGGACTTTGGTTAAACAGCCAAATTTTCCTGTCTCCCAATCAACTTTTCTAGGCACGACAACAATCTGCAACCTTGGATTAAATTTCACTCAGTTCTCTAAATCTTGAAATACTACCTGGTTCAGAGGAAGTGAAGCAACGGGTCCGCTTTTATAATTATCACACAAATATTGCAGCAATCGATCTAATGAGCGAGGAGTCCACAAATCATTCAATCCCACTGTACACCTGGAAATTCTTCCTTCACTTGTTTCAAATTGGTAAATTTAGTAATTATCGTCTTGCCACTGCTCCTCATCCTCGTTGTCTATATAAGTTCTTTCTAACCAGAAATGTGTTCTTATACCTCTAGTTTCTGCTGAACCATCAGTCATGCAATGTTCTTCAGCCCAAATTTTGTCACTACTGCTGTCACCCTCTTCCATCCAACTCTTAGCAGCCTAATGTCTCTCTTTTTTTTCTTTTTTTTTAATACTGTTTTTTTAATTAATATTTGGCAGGAAATATAAGTACATTGCATGAGATCATGAGATATATATTTTAAATTGAAATAAAAATGGGAACAAATTTTTGCATTCTACTGAAAATTGAGGGATCTTCAGACTATCTAAAAATCTGGCCTGGGTATTAGTTCCAGAAGTGTACTCTGACATATATAATTTCTCATAAAATAATTAAAATGTATTGTTTATCTCCTGAGGATCTACCGTCACCTCTCCCCCTGCATCCTGAATTGAGTTAATTGCTCTCTCTGATTGCTGTTGTTTAATTCACCAAGCCAACAACTTCCCAGCTTTTTCACCCTGGTCATAATATAATTGATTTAATTTCAATAAACTATCTGCAGCTCTGTCAGCAGAAATTTCATTGTATTGGGACCTAAGTAAGAATAATTTCTTAAGCAAACCCGGGGATTTGTTCAGGAAAGTTTCTCTCTCCAAAGTTTTAATTTTGGTTTCAGTAAGGTTATTTTTTGACGTTCTTTTTTTTACTTTGGAGTTAGTGAAATTAATAATATGACCCCTTATAAAAGCTTTAAAAGCTTCCCACCTAATACAAGCTGAGGTCTGAGTGCTATTAATTAAGAAATATAAATCAATTTGCTGTTCAACATATTCTATAAAGCTAGTATCTTGCATCCATTTAGAAGGAAAGCACCACTTCGATGAATCACCAGCTAGTTTACTGTCAGATAATATAAAAGAAGCTGGAGCATGGTCAGAGATAGCAATAGAATCATAAAAACAATCCTCTATTTTAGAACGTAAAGCTGCTGAAATTAAAAAATAGTCAATTCCGGAATAAGTCTGATGAGTGCTAGAGTAGCAGGAGTAATCTATTTTGTCTGTTTTCAATTGTCTCCAGAGCTCTATCAATTTTAAATCCTTCATGAATTGCAGTACAGTTTTCCTGGACCTAATGTGGGAAATTCCTGAGCCTGGGGTACGATCCAAAACAGAATCTAGAGTACAATTAAAGTCTCCTGCAACAATATGATTACCTGGCAGTGTGGAAATATTTAAAAATAAATTAACAAAGAAATTAAAATCATCCTCGTTGGGGCCATACACATTAATTAGATTCAACTGCTCAGACAATAAAGTGCCTCGTATAATAATATATCTGCCGGCTGGATCACATATAGTTTGTGAGATTTGATAGGGAATGGATTTATGAATGAAAATGATAACTCCTCTAGAATGAGAGCTAAATGAAGCTGAAACAACGTGACCCAGCCACCTCTTACGAATATTAGAAATGTCACCAGAAAGCAAATGTGATTCTTGCAAAAATATAATCTTAGACTGAAGATGTTTTAATCTATTTAAAACCTGTTTTATTTTGGCTATTTTATTTAAGCCTCTACAATTCCAGGATGTGAATTTAATTTTATTACTATGGGTCATCCAATTTATCAAATGCTTTTAATCTTGGACTCGTCCCTACACAAGTGTACAGAGTCAGACAGATATGCAAATAGACTGTTACCACCAACAACAAAAACTCAAGAGACCCTTTAAAACACGCCATGAAACCAAAAGAAAAAAGAAAAAGAAAACTCCAACATACCATAAACATTAAATTAACCCCCTGGTCCAAAAGGACTCTAGCAGAGCCCCCCCACCCCCTCCCCCTTACTGAAACCCCGTCTAAGGTGCATCGTGGATCCACACACAAGTGAGGAGCCGCTGCTGCGTAATTCATCAGAGCACCATCCGCACCGCTCCCAATTCATTGTACTCCGTTCACCATTTAACAATATAGGCCTACTCAACAAAATAAAATAAAAATGAGATAACACATTTTGAAAACGGACACCGTTAGTCAGCCATTTCATTAAATAAGGGAAAAGCTTGAACCCCTTTTTATTCATATAGGCCTATAAGTAAAGAAAGAGAAGAGAGAAGAAAAGGGTCGGATCTTAATCCAGAAATCCGATGGGCTCTCTCAATTATTAAAGGAGAGCGAAGTCGCTCCATTTCCAGGGCCTCAGGAAGCCAGTTTGCAAGGAATGAGCAAGCATTGTTTCCTTCTGCACCCTCGGGGAGGTGTACCAGCCTTAGATTGGATCTTCTGCTGCGGCCCTCCAGCTCGATTAGTTTGGAGGTAAGTGATTTCACCTTTTTCTCGAGAGCAGTGGCTGTGGCTTGCAGGATTATAATGTTGTCTTCGGCTCCATAAATGCGCACATTGGCATTGGATATTTACCCTGCACAATCTTTAACTTCTTTTGTAACGTTGTTCACTGCAATTAGTACATTTTCAAATTTGGAAGAGAATTCTACTTTGATATCTTGAATGGCCTTGAGAATGTCTTCCGAGCTCACTGCACTAGTCGTGATTGACGCCTCTGTTTTACCTCCACCACGCGCACCTGAAGTTGGCGTGGCGTCTTCATCACCAGACTCCAAACTTTCGTCCATTAAGTCTGGCTTTTTGGACTGATTTTTCATGGGTGGCATGGTCGGAAACAGCACGTATATAGCTAAAGCTGTGTTCCCTGGTATTTGAAGCTTGACAGTGAACTTATTTCAGGATTTTAATCAACGCTTGAAGTGGAGCTCAGAGGCGTGCGACGACTCAGTTTGGCACCATACCGGAAGTACTTCAGTCCATTTTTTCTTTTTTTAAATTACTTATTTATTTATAAAGCTACATTTATTACTTATTTTATTTATTTATAAAGCTAAATTTATTACTTATTTTATTTATTTATAATGTTAAATTTAGTACTTATTTTATTTATTTATAAAGCTAAATTAAGATAAAAAAGATTTCTTTTTTATTCTCCCCTTAACAGCCAACCAGTTTGTATGGAGTTCACCCGAGCAACTGGTTCGATCAGTGAAACATATGGACTTTTGTTGAAACCGTTAGGTTTCCAGTCCCCAGACAATTTGTTGACACCGTTAGGTTATCCTTGTCTGCTTTTATTTCACTGAGACACTCTTAATAACTACCACATTTAACAAACCTTTAAAACAAATCACATAAAACAAACACACAGATACCAGATTATGATGAAAACATTCAGGCACCAAAATGTCAAAAGGATTTTCTTTGTAATGACTTTAAACCAATAGAGATCAGAGCCGAGGTATTAAAGTTTAACAAAGCTTTGTTTTTTCTTGTATAAGCCCACTTCTGTTGGCTGTGTGCACTTTTTTTTAATCTACCTCCTGCGCTCTTCGTCTTAGCCTAGTCGTTAGTCTATTATGTCATCAGTCTTTTTATCTACACACGTCTATTTATCTTTACTGTATTCACAACTCCTGTCTTCTCCTATAATATTTACAATTTTTACACTTTGATCGATCGTTGTCATTGTCCTGTCGGCTCATAGCGACTTTTATCTCTTAGCGCAGTCCTTTCGAGGCTCCTAGCAATTTATTTCTCCTTACCTATCGCAGTCTTCTCAAGGCTCCTAGTGATTTTTATCTCTTTATCTATTTATTGCAGTCCCCTCAGGGCTCCTAGTGATGTTTATCTCTTTATCTAATCGCATTCCTATCAAGGCTCCTAGTGACTTTTTCTTGTTAGCATTCTGCCCGTGCAGACCTGTTTTCTAACACAACTCCCCTGCTTTCAAGCTTGAGGTACTGTGAGATTAACAACAGTATCCACAGAATGCTTTTATGTAGTATTAATATTATTATTTTTTTCTTCATGTGATTTATTCTCTGCTATACTGTACTCGACACTTCTTTATGTCTTTAACACACACACATTCTCATTCTCTGCCTGCTTATCACCCTGGGTTACACACACTCTCAGGCAAATATCTCACAGGGCTTTACAGCATACGACATCCCTATGTCCTTTGGACCCTCACAGCGGATAAGGAAAAACTCCCCCCAAAAAAACCTTTAACGGGGAAAAAAAATGGTAGAAACATACAGTGACCATGTCAGTCTAGACAACACATCTACCCCACTGAACACATTGCCTTTTCATACCAGCCTATTCAGTGTAGTCAGCATTTGGGATGGGAGCTCAGACTTGAGAGCTCCCATCCCCAGAGCTCAGGGTTGTTGTCTGTCGTCTCAGTTATCAAAGCAAATAGTCCTGGAAATAATGTGGAAGTTTTCCTGAGACATTGTTCCACCGAAAAGTTCTCTGCCAATTTTTGCATCCCACAGGGATTCTGTGGATTCCCCTTTGGACCTGAAAACTCCAGCAAGGATAAGAACCCCAAAGTAGGCATGTAAATGGTTTGGTCCATTGCCTTCCACCTCTTTCCAAAAACGTGCCTTTCTTCTAAATTAGTGCAATCCAGAATGATTTTCTAGATGGACTCTGGGATGAAGAGCTCAAAAGAAGACTTGATGTGAGTATCTGCCATTCATGTTGGCCCTGGTTGCATCCTTATCACTGATGGGCTGGTCCTGGAGCTGGCTGCTAACGAGCTGGTCCTTGAGCTGGCCAGCTCCACTCACCTGCTTTCAATCACTGACTGGCTCAGTATAAAGACTCTTGCTCTCCACACACTCACTGCCAGATTGTTCTTCAAACCCCATGCAAGACATTCCAGCACTCACCCTTGGTTTGACTCCCCGGTACCAACCCTGCCTGTTCCTGACCTGCCTCCATCATCTCTGACCTGGTAATTACCTCAGCCTTCTGTCTGATTCCTGCCTGCCCATCCTGGTTCCCATCTGCTCGGCTCTGAGGCTGCATGGTGCAATACCAGTCCTGCATCCCTCAGTTCTCTTGGTTTTGCTAGCTACACCTGACTTCACCCCACTACCAGCCTCTGAAGAGACCCCCCCTGCACTAACATGTGCTGCGTTTGGGTACAGTCACACCCCGTGGCAGTACAATCTGGCCAGAAATGTACCCAGCGCACTCTCCCTCCTTGTGGAGCCACCGCTGAGGGATCCAATCATTCATGGACCCAGCTGCAGACTTTCATGAAGTGACATTTAATCGTATGTGTTTAAAACATGACTGGAGATATGCCACTTGTAAATATGACAGAGAGGCAGCCTTTTCATCAGCATGCCAGGAGGTTTCCTTGAAGCCTTGGCTTAAGAATTTGCTACCCAGTTGGATTAAGGACACTGTGAGCACTCCTGATTCTCAGCCTGCACGTGAGTGAGTTAGGCTGGGGGTTGTTAGCATGCAGCCTTCACAACCTGAGCAGACCCCAGCTGTCAACCCGTTCTTGGGTTCTACCTGGCCCTGGGAGGTCCCCGGAGCCTCAACCAGCCTACCAGACGTGGAAAAAAAACCCTGAGCCTGTCTTGCCAGCAACCAGGCCAAGCCTCTTTCCCAGCCACTCCTGTTACGGCGTCAGGGATCACCGCAGATGTCACTCCAGTTCTGGCATCGGGGATCCTGGCTGACGCCACCTGCCGAGCTGCAGCACTCTCAAGTCCCTGTTCCTGCCGAGCTGCAGCATCCTCAAGTCCCTGCTCCTGCTGGGCTCCAGCAGCCTCAACTCCCTGCTCCTGCTGGCCTCCAGATCTGCTCCCCCTGTCACGTCGGCCTCCCGGCCAGCCTCAAAATCTGCTCCGCCTGTCAAGTTGGCCTCCCGGCCGGCCTCAAAATCTGCTCCACTTCTCCAGTCGGCCTGGAGGCCTGCTCCGCCTGTCAAGTTGGCCTCCAGGTCTGCCCCGCCTGTCACGTCAGCCTCCAGGTCTTCTCCGCCTGTCACATCAGCCTCCCGGTCGGCCTCCAGATGTGCTTCACCTGTCTGGTCAACTTCCTGGCCACCCTCCAGATCTGCTTCACCCCTCTGGTCAGCTTTCAGAGGTGTTCTGTCCACCTGGTTGACCTCCTGGCCAACCCCCGGATCTTCTCCACCTGTCCAGTCACCCTCCTGCCCATCCTCCAGACCTGCTCCGCCCGTCTGGTCAGCCTACTGGCCACCCTCAAGATCTGCCCCTTGCATCTGCTCTGCATTCTTGTTGCCCTTCAGATCACTCCAGCATCCTGATCATCCTCCTGGGTGGTTCTGCTCAGATGTCAGGTGCTCACACTGTCCACCCAAGGTACTCTGCACCACCCCTGTCCAGCCCTCTGGGCCTGCTCCACCCTTGATCGGTTCCCAGATCCCAGCTCCCAGTTCTCCTGCATCCCTCAGTTCTCCTGGTTTTGCTAGCTATGCCTGACTTCACCCCACTGCCAGCCTCTCAGGCATAGCAGAGGCAGAGGCAGAGGCAGAAACACAAAACTCACACATACTAACAGCAGGCCCAGACAAGTGGCTGTCAGTTGAGTCATTAGCTGTTCTATAGCTGATCTACAATTAACCAATAGCACAGCGACACACCTTCTCTGTCAGCCTATCATCTCAGTGCTCCTCATTTTAAATATGGTTCTTTTTCTGTCCGCATTCCTTTCATGCTGCTGCCGTGCATACCCCCCACCTCCCCATCACCGCCTAGCCTCCTTGGATGCAGCCTCATTTTGCCCCATCATTCATCTTCCAAGTCATCAGCCACCACCACCTGCACCAGTGTCAAGACACCATGGGGGGGATTTATCTTCCACATCCAATGATATGAAATAACCCCCCTGTGGTGTCTAAGTGCCATAGACTTTAGTAGGATGAATACCGTCTCTACTAATGAGACCAGGTTTTCCCCAGAAAGTTTGCCAATTATCTATGAAGCCCACATTGTTTGCTGGACACCACCTGGACAGCCAGTGACTAAATGATGACATGCGGCTAAACATCTCATTAGTGGTCCGATTTGGGAGGGGTCCAGAGAAAACTATGGAGTCCAACATAGTTTTAGTATATTCACACGCCAAGGAAACATTTTAGTGGCCTCAGATTGGCGCAACTGTGTGTTATTACTGCCGACGTGAATAATAGTCTTGCTAAATCAGTTTTGAATTAGACTTAAAGGCTAAGTTCGGTTTTTTGACACCTGGGCCTTATTTTTAGGAATAAATACGCTCGTAGACTCACCCAGATGATTTTGGTGGAGCTCGGAGCCGTTTTCGAGCAATTTAGATCCATCCGACGGCGTTTTCTCTCATGCCATAGAAGCGGACAGGGCCAGACATCAAAGCCCCTAAATTAGACATTATCTGCTGCGAAACTCGCTCATTTCACCTACATTTTATAAATGAATGGCCAGTGTTATCACCATGTCCGCTCAACTTCCTTGTTATGGTCATCCGGGGCTTTACAAGGATGGGTCACTTTTGGTGACGTCATAGACGTGCGCCGCAGGAGCGCAGCTGAGTTCCGCCGGCGCTAGGCTAGGCTATACAGCTACACAGCTATTCTTGTGTAACATGACGGAATATTTAATCGATGTAGACGTGTCTGATGACGACTCTGAGTATGATGGATGCCCGTATCGTTTTGAGCCAGAATACAACGACAAGGAGCTATTTGAAAGGAGGATGCAGAGGGAAAGAGCCGAACAGCTGGCCAGAGAACAAGCGACCACTGCACGTCCACGAATGGGGGCTAACTGGTGTTGTTGTTGTTGTGGACGCTGCACGCCACAGACAACAGAAGAGGAGAGCCTTTGCTGCTCAGAGTGGGACTTGAGACCAGAGGAAACACGTATTGATGCCCCCCAAAATACGTGTCTCACTACACTGGAAGATTTTTCTGCCATGACAAACCGGGCTGTGGTAGAGACTTTTTTTATGTCCCGAGAGTCAACTGGCAGACGCAGCCGAAGCCAGCAGGACCGAACGGACAACTTTCGATAGAGTAAGTAGCCCATACAAATGCAAAAAGGGTATATTTTCTATGAGTGTTTGCTTTATAAATAAATAACGGTCGAAACAACTGACAATTAGTTTTGGAGAAAGCATATGACTACTTGTAAGTGTGCGCTAACAATGCAGACCCGCGGTGATTGCAGCTCGAGTCACAATTTATTGCCTGCAGAGAATAACCATATCATATGCATTGCGAGTTAATTTTTCAAAAACTAGCATGGACTAGAGTAAATTATATTGCGTTACAGTGCAGTATTCTTTTGCAGGAATGTATTTTTAGAAGGCTACTCCTGCTCAGACATAGGTCGTGAAGATAGCTATTCATTTTATACAAGGAGCTTTATACGCTGGCCGACGTGCACTGGTTATCGACCAATATTATTACATCTTCAAAAGAAATGCATTACCTCCGCTGCGTCTGTTTTGCCCTCTGAAACAAGCGGGATGGCATTCCTCCTGAGGTACTGACGCTGAGCTTCCTGGCCTTTTATCTTTGTCGTCTTCGTAATGAAGTCTTCTGGAGCGAAGTGAGCGCTGCAGACCCGGTGACTGACCCTCCTCAGTTCTTCCATAGGAATATTCGGGTCCATTTTCAGGACAACAAGCCAGAGCTTTAGTAACTCCGGGTTTTTCAAAGGAAGCCTGTGGAATGTGAACTTTGTCCACCTAGTCATTTTGTTTGGACAAAGTGGAAAAACGCAATGACAAACCATGTTTGTACCCGTGTAGCTCTTAGCCTAGCGCCGGCTGGACTGCGCTCCTGCGGCGCACGTCTATGACGTCACCAAAAGTGACCCATCCTTGTAAAGCCCCGGATGACCATAACAAGGAAGTTGAGCGGACATGGTGATAACACTGGCCATTCATTTATAAAATGTAGGTGAAATGAGCGAGTTTCACAGCAGATAATGTCTAATTTAGGGGCTTCGATGTCTGGCCCCGTCCGCTTCTATGGCATGAGAGAAGACGCCGTCGGATGGATCTAAATTGCTCGAAAACGGCTCCGAGCTCCACCAAAATCGTCTGGGTGAGTCTACGAGCGTATTTATTCCTAAAAATAAGGCCCAGGTGTCAAAAAAACGAACTTAGCCTTTAATGTCGCCTGCTCTGGCCTCAGGGATACATTTGACCATGGTCGCTGGTGTTGCTAACTTCTCAAAATAGAGCTGCCAATGACCAGAGTTTTCTCCTCAGCGGGTGTGCCACTGAGTGGGGAAAACACTTGGAAACATGAACAGGCTGGATGTGAACCGTGGGCTTCAGCTTGGTACTACGCTTCTCCCGGACAGTTACCCAGCCTCCTGGCTGCACCGGGGTTACCAGAGGACCACTAGCAGAGGCTATGCTAAGTGGCTCGGCACCAGCTACAGGGGGCTGGCTACCTTCCGCAGCTATTTTGATTGAGTGATTTTCCATGGTGCAGAGCTGCACTTCCAATTCGCTAAGCCTCGCCTCTAATGCAGCAAATAAACTAAATTTGTTACATTTATCACTTTGCTAAAGGAGGCAGAGTAATGACTAAACATCTGGCACACCAAGCGAGAGAGAGCAGGAGAAGTAATCGCTAACTGTTACACTAATGTAGCCAGGGCCGCCCCTCCCTAAATGCAGAACACACGCTGTGCGTAGGGCCTCATCTTCCATGGGGGGGGGGCACACTTTGCGCGAGGGGAGGTGCGCATAGAATCAGCTCGAAGAAGGAGAGAAGAGACCTGACCACCCATGCGTTGATGCAATGATTGACAGCACTCGACATCCGTACATTCAGAGGTGTGCGCTGGCAGGCACTTGCAGAGCTGCAGCAGGTGAAGAGTTGTTGACATGTCATCCAAAAGAGCCTCAGGAGTATGCGCGGGGACGGAAGAGCGGACGGGCTCCACGGAGGGGGAGACCCGAGCCTCGGGGGTATGTGCGGGGCCGGGAGGTCGGACGAGAGGAGAGAAGGAGAAATATAGCTAAATAAGATGAAAATAGAAAAAAATGTCTCTGTATTTTATTTCTGTTTTCAGTGTTTAATTAAGGTGGGGGAGGCGGAGGGCTGAGGGAGGTCGGACGCCTCCAGAGAGGGGAGAGGGAGAATATAACAAAATAAGGTCAAATAGAAAAAACCTGTCTCCCTCTTTTACTTTATTTTCAGTGTTTAATCAAGGATGGGGGATTGAGGTGGTGGAAGTTACTTTCTTTTGGTGAGTAATTGATGGCTATTTGTGACTCAGATTTGTTTATTTATTTATTTCAGGTTGATTTTTTCATTTTATTTGACTCATACAGCCAAACTACTGTATACAGTTCATTTGTTATTGCCAATAAAAGTTGTCAAGTTAAATGGCAAGTTGTTGTACAGTCATTTTGTACCTATGATACATTTGGGATGGGGGCCTCCGCATAAAATTTCGCTTAGGGCCCCAATTTGGTCAGGGGCAGCCCAGATGCTGACACAACAGCAGGAAAGGCTCCCCGAGAGAGGAGCATTGTGGGTACTACACAAACCGTGGGTAAGACCATATGCACCCAAAAGACTGAACAACGATTATGTTGAGAGCCAATTCAGGGTAAGAGATAACCTAATAAATGGCAACAGATCCAGATAACCCTTGCTGTCACCAAACCCATACTAACAATTGACTAATTAACATACATACTTTATTTATACCTCGGGGTGATTAGGAGGGAAAGGAGAAAAGGAGAGGAAAGTGAATTGAACTAAAAATGTCCCTTACAACACATTGATAGGTGCAGAGCATGGCCAGCAGCTGGAGATTCCCGTATCCAAAGCAGCAGAATCCAGGGTTGGCCTACCAAGAATGCCCAGCCATGCAGGAGTGTCCAGACCTCCCAAACCCATCCCCCATGCTGACCAACTGACCCCCATTCCCACATGTGCCCCAAGGAGGAGCCCTCATTGAAGCCCATTGGTACCAGTACGCGCTGATGACCTCGCCAGGAACCTACGTGCCACCGCTTATGCAGCCGCCATTGACGAACATCCCAAACTGGACTCCCATCAACCCCTTCAACCCCACTGACAACTCACAACATGCCATGCCAGAGGACCAGCCCCCGTTTGAGATCCCAGGCCAGGGAATGACCACGATGGAATGGGGAACAACTGCGATAGGAGGGATGGCAGACCAGACAGTCTTCAACCAACCCCCCAGTGCCATCAACATGTGCAACGTGGCCTGGCCAGGCCCAAGCCAAATATTGAACCCATGGGAGATGCGCCCCGACAGCGTGGTGCCTTCCACATCTCGATGCATGGTGTCAACTGTACTCGAGTCCTATGACATGCGCCCTGAGGCGGTGGAAAGACATTTCCACGAGCTGCAAAACAAGAAGCCCACCACTGAGAGATACAAGCAGCTCTTGGATGATCTGCACACCCAACTCCATGATGTTCCTGCAAAACTCTACCGCCACCTAGTGTGCCATATCAACAGTTGCAGGGCCACTAGGGTGTTCCACTCACTGTAATCATTCTATAATTATGTATACACTACTGTATCTACAGTTCATTTGTTACTGCCAATAAAGGTTGTCAAGTTAAATGGCAAATTGTTGTACGGTCATTTTGTACCTATGATACATTTGGGATGGGGGCCTCCAAATAACATTTCGTTTAGGGCCCCAATTTGGTCAGGGGCAGCCCTGAATGGAGCTAACAAGGCTAATAACTTGCAAACAACAGCTAAGATTAGCAAGAAAGTTGTTAAAAAGAGGAGAGCTGTAAGTGCTTAAACAGAACTAATGTGGGTTAAGAAGTGAAGTAGATGTTACCGCACGTCAGCATATCGTTATGTTACAATAGATTGCCATGATATTTGGTTTACAGCACGGTATTTTGAGAACTTATGGCTGATATTCAATGAAATATTCTGTTGTTACCCTATAAAACAGCATATTCTGCAATAATTGGGGCCTTAAGTTGCATTGCATTATTTGAAGTGGTGTTACAACCAGTTACTGTGCGCCTCATGTACTAGACTATCTCATATCATTTTAAATAGTCTTAGAAAGAACTACTGTACGGAGTGTGGTTACTACTGACAGAGCGAAATTAACCATGTCAATATACTGGAAGACTAAATCAATCAAATCAACCTAGAGAAAGGCTGATTGTCAGCTTAGTGTTTAATGTGACTTTAAAGTTATACAGGTGGGAAATGTTGAGGTTTTGTTTTACACAATAATCAAAGTTGAAAGTAGCTGTTTGATCATTCTATATATATCAATAGATCATATCAAATTGAGTTATAAGGTAATCAAGAGCACCAAAAGCCAAGCATAACCATTGTGCGTTGACTTGTATTATCAGTATGTTATTACAGTATTATTAATGTTATCACTGTATCATCAATATATTACTACTAGGGCATTAACGACTTTGATTTTTTTCAGGTCGACTTTGTTACGACCCGGCTCAAGTGGCTGTAACAAAAGGGAGACACACCATGATTAACAGTTAACAAAGGGTATTTTATTAGAAACAAATCAAACCAAATTAGACCAAATTAACAAATATAACAAATAACTAAGTAAGGGCACCATATGGAGTGTGAATGTCAGTGATATCAGTACTATGTGGACATATTAAATGATGAGTGTGTGAGAGTGTGTATGTGTAGGTGTTGGAGAGTGCATGAACGCAAAGAAACTAAAACATCACCAAACCAGACCAGAGTGGTTGCCTGTAGGGAGAAGCAGAGACTGGGTGAATGAATCAGCACAGCTTTTATCACTTTCAGTGCATCAGGCCCAGGTGCACTGAGTTACAATCAAGTCAGCCTGGGAGAGACAGGCCTGACAGACTAACAGCAGACACAACACAGACAAGTCATTTGATGACGTCATCACATTGACACAGCGGAGGAAAGTGAAGTATTTCCACATATGTGATGTGTGTCTGTGAAGGCCCAAACATACTTGGGTGGAGCGTACGCGGAATGGACTCTGCGGAGGTCCGCGCAGACTTAAAGCGGACGTCCGCAAGCCCTGTGCTCGCAAAGCTCAGATTTTACGACTGCACCGACTCCGCTCCGCGCACCAGTGACTTCTCGGCATTTCACATCATGGGATTTTTCACGGACATTTTTACAGGAAACTACAACATGGAAGTGCGCTCGACTATGAAAGCCCGAATGACTGCGGACATTCCTCGTGGAGTCTGCTCCGCTTATAGAACGTCGGAGTATGTTCACTTAGTCAAGGATAAAGTATCAGCATAAGCACACAGAGAGAGAGAGAGGGCAAAAACATACGACTTGTCAACTCCTCTTGGGGGGTGTCGACTTGTGCCACTGATGTCGACACGTCGACAAATCGACTTTTCTGTTAATGCCCTAGTTACTACTGCATCATCAATATGTTATCACTGTATGAAATTAAAAGAAACAAGCCAAGCAAGATCCAGATCTAATGGCAGAATGAAGACCTGCTAGTAAAGTTGAGCTGCTGTGGAGAGTGATAATCTGAGCGCTGAGGCTGCAACAAGTACCACTTGTACCCAGGGCAGCTGAGCAGACTAATACATAACACTGTAAATGCACACCCCGGAAAAATACACACATCTGAACGTTGGTCTAAGCACCTGCACACATACACACTCGCTCTGATGCCGGACCTGAAAGCCGCACGCGAGAGAGAGGGGATATCGCTTACTTACGCCACAACAAACTGGTTATCCATCCCCGTACCAGTACACCAAAACCACCCAGAGATGCATAATCAACACTCATATCCCGGACACAATCCAGGTATGCTGACTTTACTCAGAGGCACATAATCAACAAACCAGGTATGCTAAATGCACTATGACAACAAACGCAACTCACACATATCATGGATAGAATGACTTATCACAAAGGATTGCCAATGATGAGGATCTTTAACTACAGACTTTAATACACAGTAAATATCACTCAAATGACACTGAAAATGACACTGATCCTGAGAACATTTTTTTTTACAGCATCAACAATAACTGCCTCTACTACACAGATGAACAATTTAATAATACCATCAAGACTGAACATAAACATAAACTCTCAATAATCCACTTCAGGAGGTCATGTGGGACCGCTGACCAAGATGGCTGCCTAGGCTGATCTCCCCCAAAGATCACCCAACTGTGTCTGAATTCAGTGAAAATCTCCACAACATGAGGAGCGACACTGAGTGAGAAGGTGTAGAAGCATTGTGCATGTAAATTGGCCCACTTTAAAACCGTGTAATTGTACTACGGAGATGGCGTTGGGCTCAAAACCGAGGTTGGCTAAACAGGGCGTTAGCTACGTTAATATGGCTAGTGGCACACCAGCTAAGATAGCATCCTCAGCGATGGAAGATAGCACACCACCGGTTGCTACAAATATGCTGACAGAGCTTCAAGCAACTCTCCAAAAGGCGATGCAGGAAATGGCTCAAGTTAGCAACATCCTTAAGGACCTACAGTCCGATGTTAAATCAGTCAAGTCATCCCGGGCTAAGATGAAAACAGATGTCACTGCCATTTATGAGAGACTCGACCGAGCTGACTCGCGCATCATGGATCTGGAGACGGAAAACGAGCGGCTGTCTAGAGAATTAAAACAAAGAAACAAACAACATGAAGACCTGCAGAGAGCCGTGCAGGATGCTGCTAACAGATATAGACGTCTCAACCTACGCTTGGTCGGCTTGAAGGAGAGGCTGGAGAGTGGCGCACTGCGGGAATATGTGAGGCGGATCATCTCTGAGACGCTGGGAATACACTTGGCCGAGAACGAGCTCCAGCGAGTCCATCGGTCTCTGGCACCGATGCCCGACGAGGGCCATCCACCACGACCCATTATTATGCGCTTCCACAGCTATCTGGAGCAGGAACGAGTGCTGAACGCGGCGAGGGAGCGGTATTGGGAGAAGAGAGAGATAAAGTGGCAAGGCAGCAACATTTCGTTTTTTCCTGACATGACCAAGGAGGTGGCAGACAAGCGATGAAAGTTTTCCGATTTCAGGAAGAAGCTCCATGAGATGGATGTCCAATTCACACTGGCGTACCCAGCGGTGATATGCTTTTCATGGAAAGGACAGAGGGTGAGCTTCGAGGATCACCGCAAAGCCATGGAGCTCATTTCAGAAGACACAGTGCCAGTGTTTTGGCTGAGGACATGTCAAACGGATGGGCAATGTTAATATGTTAGAAAATAATCCAGCGACTGATGTAAAAGACCTTCGATAATAAAGGCAAGGCAGTGACTTTGTGCTTGAGCTATGGATGAACGCTTGTTGGACACACAGCTACATGGTAGCTAATCTGTAGACGGATTTCTTTGATTTGGAGGTTTAACTTGGTAAAGCTGCTTTTATTTTACTTGTTTAGGTCGAGCGAGGTACATTTTTACCCCTGTACTTTGGTTGTGATTGTTGGAAATTTTAGTTGAAGGTAAACCGTAGCTAATTAAGACATGCATCCATAGCATCTGTGGGGGTATTTTATCTCTCCCCCTTTTTTTGCTTTTCTTATTCATAAAGCTAAACATCTTAACTTTTTGGTTTAGCTGCCTATTAAGAATGAGGTCATAGCTGGGATAACACAATGCTGCAAATGACAACATGTAGTGTAAAATGTAAGATTTGAATGGAGAGCGATTGGGGAGGTTTTGGGGCGATTCTTGGAGGTGCCTCCTTATAACTCAAGACCAATAATTGGGAGGGTACTCCTCAATGGAAAATGAGAAGTGGGCGGTAAAAGGGGAAATGTATCAATCAATTCAATCAATCAATTTTATTTATAAAGCCCAATATCACAAATACAATTTGCCTCACAGGGCTTTACAGCATACGACATCCCTCTTGTCCTTTAGACCCTCACAGCGGATAAGGAAAAACTCCCCAAAAAAACCCCTTTACTGGGGAAAAAAAATGGTAGAAACCTCAGGAAGAGCAACTGAGGAGGGATCCCTCTTCCAGGATGGACAGACGTGCAATAGATGTCGTACAGAACAGATCAGCATAACAAATTAACAGTAATCTGTATGACACAATACAGTAATCTGTATGACATCCTCGGTAATGACAGTAGCTTACAACAACATTCATGAAAGTAATAATATTGTCGTTATAGTTCTGGCTACTGTGGTACAATATCTTGAAAGTATATATTAGTATCTGGCAGTATACATGTATGATAATAATCATATGTGTATAATAACAGTAGAAGTATGACTAATGACTAATGATGGCAGCAGCAGCAGCAGGAGGCATCTGGCAGGACCACGGCAGCAGCACAACCACACACGTCACACTATCCAGGCACCGCTGCAATACGTGTTAATCTGAGAGACAGTGGAGCACAAAGGCTCCGGAGAAGAAACCGAGTTAGTGACACCCAGAATGGCCGAGTTAACGAGATACAGTAATAGGATACGAGAGAGAGAGAGAGAGAGAGAGAGAGAGAGAGAGAGAGAGAGAGAGAGAGAGAGAGAAGGTGCCCAGTGCATTATTGGTGGTCCTCCGGCAGACTAGGCCTAAATCAGCCTAACTAGGGGCTGGTACAGGGCAAGCCTGAGCCAGCCTTAACTATAAGCTTTATCAAAGAGGAAAGTCTTAAGTCTAGCCTTAAATGTGGAGACGGTGTCTGCCTCCCGGACCGCAACAGGAAGATGATTCCACAGGAGAGGAGCCTGATAGCTGAAGGCGCTGGCTCCTGATCTAATTTTGGAGACTTTAGGGACAACAAGTAACCCTGCGTTCTCAGAGCGCAAAGTTCTGGTGGGATAATATGGCACTATGAGCTCTCTAAGATATGGCAGAACTTGACCATTTAGAGCTTTATAAGTTAACAGTAGGATTTTAAATTCAATTCTGGATTTTACAGGGAGCCAGTGCAGAGAAGCTAAAACAGGAGAAATATGATCTCGTTTCTTAGTTCCTGTTAGTACTCATGCTGCTGCATTCTGAATTAGCTGGAGAGTTTTTAATGATTTACTAGAGCTACCTGATAATAGAGAGTTACAGTAATCCAGCTTTGAGGTAACAAAAGCGTGGACCAATTTTTCTGCATCTTTTTGGGTCAGGATAGGCCTAATTTTTGCAATATTACGCCGATGAAAAAATGCAGTCCATGAGGTTTGTTTTAAATGAGAATTAAAAGACAAATCTTGATCAAATGTTACTCCAAGGTTTCTTACGGTAGTGGTAGAGGCCAGAGCAATGCCATCGAGAGAAACTATGTCATCAGATAAAGAGTCTCTGAGTTGTTTGGGGCCAAGAACAACAACTTCAGTTTTGTCTGAATTTAACATCAGGAAATTGGTGCTCATCCAGTTTTTATGTCTTTAAGACAATTATGAAGTTTAGTTAATTGATCACTTTCTTCTGGCTTCATCGATAAATACAGCAGTGTATCATCCGCATAACAATGGAAATTTATAGAGTGATTTCTAATGATGTTGCCTAAAGGAAGCATATATAGAATAAATAGGATTGGTCCAAGCACAGAACCTTGCGGAACTCCAAAACAAACTTTAGTACGTACGGATGATTCATTATTAATGTTGAAAAATTGAAAATGATCAGATAAATAAGATTTAAACCAGCTTAGTGCAGAACCTTTTAGGCCAATTAAGTGTTCCAGTCTCTGTAGCAGAATTTCATGGTCAACAGTGTCAAACGCTGTACTAAGATCTAATAAAACAAGTACAGGGACGAGTCCTTTGTCTGAAGCAATCAGAAGGTCCTTTTTAATTTTAACTAGTGCTGTCTCAGTGCTATGATGCACTCTAAATCCTGACTGTAATTCATCAAATAAATTATTATCATGGAGAAAATCACACAGCTGGTCTGCGACTACTTTCTCAAGGATCTTTGACATAAAGGGAAGATTAGATATTGGTCTATAGTTGGCTAACACCTCTGGATCCAGGGTGGGCTAAAAGCTAAAAGCATACCTAAGGACAGACTGATACACCGACTAATGAAAGACCTAGGCTTGGTGGACATCTGGAGATTAAGTAACCAGAGAGAAAAGGAGTACACTTTTTACTCTCATAAGCATAAATCCCACTCAAGATTAGACTATTTTTTTATTTCTAAAAGTATGATTGAATCTATTGTTGAGTGCCAAATCGGTGTTATTGCTCTCACAGACCATGCAGCAGTGGAACTATGTGTAGCAGCAGAAACAGACTTGAAACGAGTGTGTTTAAGACCCAGTTGCAGCACAGCCGACACACAGGTACAGTTAGTAATGACTTTAGTGTAGTTTGTATGGAGTTAGATCAGTCTCAATATTCACAAATGCACACATAAGGATTCACAAATACATGTTAAGATTTATATATAAATGACTCTCTCCACACAAATATTTTCAATGCACACACATAGGCTATATTTAGCATTTTATATAAATGTAAAAAAAAAAATCCACAAATAACCAAAACCGCCGCCGGCGCGGTGCGTTGTCTGTCAAGTGCCGCCCCCCCAACACACATCGGCAACGGCACCTTCGACATGATTTCCCACCCCAGCCCGCTGTTCCGGGACGGACATAAAAGGCTTTTCTTGCAGTGCCGGCCGCGCTGGAAATAGAGCAGTGCTTAAGCACTCTACGCTCTTGACCTTCTTCTTCTTCTCTTCCGTATTAATTTGGCGGTCACAAACAATGTAGTGGTGCATTACTGCCACCTTCTGACGCTACGACGTTAAAACATACCCCACGTGGGGGTGATGGCGGGACACTCATGTGATTGGCTGAAGAGGAAGGAGACATCTGATTGGCTACTTATATCCCCTTGGCAGAAAAAATGCATTTGTGGATCGGGTCACGTCAGGGGAGTCTCAAAAAGATTCACACACAAATGCGGAGGTTCACAAAATAAAAGCATTTGTAAATGAATGTATCAACATCCATATATGTTTTGATGAAAATTGCAAATACTTTTTAAATACATATATTTGTGGATTTTTATTGCATATATTTAAAACAATAAATATTTGTGTGTGCATCAGAAATACATTTGTGAAACTTTTTTGGTTATTTGTGGATTTTTTTTTTACATTTATATAAAATTCTAAATATATGTGTGTGCATTGAAAATATTTGTGTGGAGAGAGTCATTTATATATAAATCTTAACATGTATCTGTGAATCCTTCTGTGTGCATTTGTGAATATTGAGACTGATCTAACTCCACAAGTTTGCAGCAGGCACAGGGAAATGCAGAGGAAATGTCCAACAGGTGAGAATCCACACAGCATACACACTGAAACCATTGTGGCAAAACAACAAGAGTCTCTGTTCAACAGGGAGTCACAGGTTGTATCAAAGAAACTCACACTGTTGCAACAAGGTTGGAAATCTCCTGGTTCTTCCTCTCAGTCTGGCCGCTGGACTGGGGATGGAACCCGGAAGACAGGCTGGCTGAGGCCCCGATAAGGGTGCAGAATTCCCTCCAGAACACTGATGAGAACTGGGGTCCCTGATCAGATACCACATCGACAGGAAGGCCATGGAGGCGAAAGATGCATTGGAGGACCAGTTCAGCTGTCTCCTTAGCCGAGGGGAGCTTGGGCAGGGGAATAAAGTGAGCCATTTTGCTGAACCGGTCCACAACAGTCAGGATGGCGGTATCGCCCTGAGATGGTGGTAGGCAAGTCTAAAGAGATGTGGGACCAAGGACGATGGGGCACCAGGAGAGGCTGCAGGAGTCAGGCGGGAGCCTGGTGGGAGGCCTTGTGCGGGTTGCAGACTGGGCAAGCATTGACAAACTCCTGGGTATCCTGGTCCAGTGAGGCCCACCAGAACCTCCGCTGTAGAACCTCCTTGGTCCGCTGGATCCCCGGGTGGCAGGTGAGGTGTGTGCTGTAGGCCCACTGAAGAACCTCAGAGTGCAGAGAAGCTGGGACGAAGAGCCAGTCGGGAGGGCAGGCGCTGGGCCCAGGTTGGTTCTCCAAGGCTGCCTTAACTCTCTCCTCTACTCCCTAAGTGAGGGCAGCGAACAGCTGGGCAGAAGGAAGGATGGTAACTGATCCTGTGGCTGACTCCCCCTTCAGGAACTGGCGAGACAGGGCGTCGGGCTTCACGTTGCGGGTCCCCGGGCGGTAGGAGAGAGTAATGTTGAACCGTGTGAGGAATAAAGACCACCGAGCCTGCCTGGAGTTCAGTCTCCTGGCCGACCAAATGTACTCCAAGTTCTTGTGGTTGGTCCAGACCAGGAATGGTTGTGTGGTCCCTTCCAACCAGTGGCGCCACTCCTCCAGCGCTAGCTTGACCGCCAGTAGCTCACAGTTCCAAGACAAGAGTCTCTGTTCAACAGGGAGTCACAGGTTGTATCAAAGAAACTCAGACTGTTGCAACAAGGTTGGAAATCTCCACACAGCCACAGGAGCAGGCAGACTGAAACCAGAAGGGCAAAAGCAGAACTTGTGGTCAGGGACAAAAGGCTGAGGAAATTACCGGGATTCAGGCAAGATTGGCTGGTCGAAGACAGACAAGGTTGGCAACAGGAAATCAGTCTGGGAAGTAGTGCTGGAGAGTCTTGCATGCGAAGAAGCGAAGAACAATCTGGCAGTGAGTATGTGGAGAGCAGGAGTCTTTATACTGAGCCAGTCTGATTGAAAGCAGGTGAGTGGAGTTGCCTTGATTAGGTGGGTGTGGCTGGCAGTCAGAGTGGAGCAGAGGTGGGGTGAATGGAAAAGTACTGCATGAGGTGAGCAAAATGGCAGAGCTGTGACAAGACTCTGTCAAAAGAAATAGGTGGAGGCTCAACACATCTCTATTTCAAGACTCAGTATTTGTTGAATCACTGTCTCAGGACCTTAAGAGCTTTTTTGAAATTAACGTCAGATCCACAGATAAAATAGGTACAGTATGGGAGGCATCTAAAGCGTTTATATTGGGTAAGATTATAGCATACTCTTGTAAAAGAAAAAGAAAAAGCCTTGAGAAGTTGAAAAAACTGGAGTCTCAGCTGAAGGAAAAAGAAAAACAATTAGCAAGTAATTATAGTGACTCATTACTTAAACAAGTATGTGCTTTGAAATTGGACTTAAATGAGATTTATAACAGGCAGTCGGAATATGCTCTGTTTAGATTGCAAACAACATTTTATGAGAGTGGGGAAAAATCAGGCAAATTATTGGCCAGACAGCTCAAGCAAAAGGAGGCTGGCTACGTAATTCCTGGTATCAAAAATGAAAAGGGTGATGTAGTCACAAATACAAAAGATATTAATCAGATGTTTCAAAATTTTTATTCAAGGCTCTATACTTCAGAGATAAATTTAGACCCGGACAAGCTGAATGGGTTTTTCTCAAAAACTGAACTGGAAAAGTTGTCTTCAGATCAGGTTGAGGTGCTGGATGCCCCTGTTTTGGAATCAGAAGTTAGAGCAGCTATTAAATCAATGAAACCTGGGAAATCTCCAGGATTAGACGGCTTCCCAGTGGAGTATTACAAAAAATACATAGATATGCTGGCACCTATCTTGAATGAAGTTTATTCAGAGTCAATTTCACAAGGGCAGCTTCCAAATACATTTAACGAGGCTGTGATATCATTAACCCTCAAAAAGGATAAGGATCCGTTGGATCCAGGTGGTTTCCGCCCTGTCAGTTTAGTAAATGTAGATTGTAAAGTTCTCACTAAAGTCCTGGTAATGAGGCTTGAAAATGTTCTACCAGATATTATTCATGAAGACCAGGTGGGGTTTGTAAAGGGGAGGTCATCCTCAGACAACCTTAGAAGGTTGCTCCACCTTATCTGGATGCACCGCCAGGAAAATACTCCAGTGGCAGCCTTCTCCCTTGATGCGGAGAAGGCATTTTATAGGATGGAGTGGGGTTTTTTAATGTATGTCTTGGAAGCCTTTGGTTTTGGATCTGGATTTATCGACTGGGTTAAATTGATTTATACAGAGCCGAGGGCATCAGTTCTCACCAATGGTCAAATGTCCCCCTTTTTTCAGCTCTCACGAGGGTCAAAACAAGGAGATCCACTTTCACCTTTATTGTTCACTTTATATCTAGAACCACTTGCAATAGCAATAAGGATGGAAGAGGGAATTAAGGGAGTGAAGGCGGGGGGCAGAGATCACAAATTATTCCTGTACGCGGACGACATTCTCTGGATATCCTCAGACCTAACTTTGTCAGTCCCCATTCTTTTAGATACAATTGAAACATTCTCACAAATATCTGGTAGATATTTCCTTTATGAATTTTCAAGCAGTACAATCAGATAATTAAGGACTACTTGTGGAATGGGAAGAAACCTAGAATTGGTATGCAAAAGCTTTATGACCCAAGGTATAAAGGAGGCCTAGCCTTGCCCAATGTCAAACTTTCTAATATTGCATTTGAAATGTCAAAACTTGCCAGACATTGGGGTAGTTATGGTTCACACCTTGGATGGACACAAATAGAAAAGGAAATCACAGCCCCATTCAAACCAATAGAGACCTTGTCACAGAAGGTTGCAGGTGTTCAGACTGGTGAGGAGAGTAATCCAATTCTGCAGCATTCTAGAGCAGTGTGGGCAAAGTTACACAAGATGCTTGGAATATCCCAATACAGACAAGAGTACTCCTCTATTTGGAACAATCAATTTATTAAAATAGAAAATAGACCCTTTTTGTGGAAATCTTGGCTGGCGGGGGATTTGAATAAGATAGGAGACCTGTACTAGAATAGGGTGTTTTTGTCATTTCAGGAGATGAGTGAACATTTCAGTATGAAGGAGAAGGGAGATTTTTGGAAGTACCTCCAATTACGAAGTAATATGGGAGCCACAGGCATCAAATCAGATGAAGGGGAAAATTTGGTAAAACATTTTTTTGAGTTGCCTAGATCTGCTCACTCTGCCTCAGTCCTTTACAATATGGTTGCAGATGCTCAGTGTGGTAAGTATGAAAATTTAAGATTAACTTGGCAAAAAGATCTAAACTGTAACACTGAAGAAGATGCATGGAGAGACATAGTAACAAATACAGGATGGTCCATCAGGGATGCCCGGGGTAAATTTACACATTATAAGATTATCCACAGGTACTACTACACACCAGTAAGACTTTATAGAATGGGTTTGTTACAGAACAACTTATGTTGGAAGTGTAAGGCAGAGGCAGATACCTTCTTACACTCATTGTGGGAATGCCCTTTGGTTTTTCCTTATTGGAAAAAAGTCATTATAAAATTGAGTGAATGGCTTCAAAAATCCTTGCCGGAATCCCCCCAACTTTGTCTCCTAGGAGATAGATCAGAGATACCACCAGGAATATTATAAGTAGAATTCGGTTTAGCACTGACAGGTTTCATCACTGCAGCTAGAATTTGTTTTTGCCACTGGAAGAGTCAGACTCAACCAGCACTTACTGACTGGGTTAAGATGATGACCGATAATGCCTCCTATGAACTGATGATAGCTAAGTTAAATGAAACAAAGGGAAATTTTTTCCAGGTCTGGGGCAATTTTTTGACTCACATAAAAGATGGGCAGGGCTGTGCCTGACCAATTTGGCACCCTAGGCAACATATTTGCTGGCACCCCCACAGTTTGGTTCAAACCTTGGTTTTCAAAAACTACTAAAGAAACATTTCAAAAACTTCCTGAAAAAATGTCTGGATTTTATTAATTATTAAACAAATGTTGCATTGCAATAAAGAACATGAACATTACTTAAGTTATATTAACTTACAGTTCACAATAAATAAATAAAAAACTTGTTAATCTCTTAATAGTCTACATTCTCTAAATAATCTTATTTCTCCACTTGCAGTTTGTGTGTGGGAGGGAGATGCACTTGAGGCTGCATCACTTGGTGCTGAGGTGGATGAGGTGGCTGCAGTTACATTAGTAGACCCAGGATTTGCAGAGGTGGGGCACAAATACTTCAGAAGTGCATCTAAAAAGAGGAGATGCATATATTTGACAAACTGGGCTTTTACAATATATCAATCGAATAGCTGTTGATTGTGAAACCATCATGGCATAACCATAATAGCACCTATCATTACAGCCTGCCTTAATCCAATGACAACATGGTGAACAGCCAAAATATAAAAAATGCAACTGTAATATCACAAATTACACAAATCTGAAAACTGGAAAACATAAATATACAGTATATGAATATATGCCTGGCTGGTAAACAGTGAGTGGTTTGTGCAACACACTAACATTAAACATTAAAAGAAAATTTAGGCCAATATATTAAATTATGTTGCTTATTCATTCCCCCAAAAACACTTTGAGTCTTTCTTTCCAACTTTCTCTAAGATGGGAGCAACATTAAATGACATTAACTCTAGCTGAATGCTGAAAGTGTTCCTAAAACAAGTGGCTAATGAAGTCGCAGTAACACTGAAGGGGGGCTCGATGTGTGAAGGAGCGTGAGATGAGGAGCGTGAGATGAGGAGACCTTGAGCGTGAGATGACAGCGTGAGACCGCGAGACCACTGTGAGATTTTGAGATTCAACATGGCGGCGCCTAGCTGCTAGATCAGATATCAACAAACTAGCCAAACAAATATAATTACCTAACGGGTGACAACTCCAGCCTGCACCATCAGACAGAGTGGAGGACCTAGAAGACTTTATCGATCATTACTACTACGAGTGCGTCATGGAGGGCCCTGCCGACAACCCCAATAAGAGGAAGAAGACCGACTCAGCCACCGATACGCAAGACTTATTATCCTCCGAATTTAGCGTCTTGGAATCAATCAACAAGAAGCTAGAAGTGCTCGGCCTGCTTCACCAGGAGATAAAAGACCTGAAGGTAAGCTTGGAGTTCACTTACCAGCAGATTAGCGACCTGCAGCAAAACAACGCTGAACTCCGCTCCACCTTAGCGGCGGTCACGTCAGATGTAGATCTCCTCAAAAAGGAAAATAAACTCCTGAAGGAAACTGTCCTCGACGTACAGTCCAGAAGTATGAGAGACAATTTAATCATTTCTGGCATCCCGGAGAGCACACCAGACAATCCAGAAGTCCATTTAAAAAAGTTTATGGTGACGGCCCTCAAGATCCCGACGGAGACTGTCAACAACATCACCTTTCACCGCGTCCACAGGCTCCATCCCCGAGCAGGTCAGTGTCCTCGTCCCCATCATCGCCAAATTCGAACATTATCAGCAGAAAATGTTCGTTAAAAGTAAAGGACGAGAGAGTTGAAAGGCACTTCGTTCGGTATGAACGATCAGTTCCCCAGGGAAATCAACGAGAGGCGGAAAGTGTTATATCCTATATTAAAAGAGCACAGGCAGAAGGGAAATAGGACCTCTCTTGTGGTAGACAAATTATACATAGATGGTCAACTGTTCCGCAACTCTACCACCACCCCATGGCTCTTCTAAGTGAGATAAGTGCCCCTAAAACTACAAAACAAAGTAGAACCATAGCTTAATTATATTATCAAAGGAATATAAAAAAAGATCCAAAGATGTGTGTATGCATGTATATATATTCGGGCTGCACTATTCTTGAAACAAATAAATAAATATAGGCATGTATATTTCATTCAAAATGGTATTATTACACATTTCTCCTGCAAGAGATAATTAAGCATTCCTGTGATTGCAATACAATTAATTGTGCGGCCTGGGTATATATATATATACATATATATATATATATATATATATATATATATATATATATATATATATATATATATATATATATATATATATGTGTGTGTATGTGTATGTATATATATATGTGTGTATATGTATGTATATATCTATGTGTATGTATGTATATATGCAGGTGTATATGTATGTACATATGGATGTATGGTTATATATGTGTACATAATGAACATAACACTGACTTAGTAAAAAGAAAGAAAAGAAAAAAAAAAATCTCACAGGGTGTGAATGTACACTTCACACACCCCACCCAGTATTCTCCCTTTCCTTCTCAATTTTTTTCCCTCCTTCATGTCCCCCCCCCCCTCTCACTCAATCCCCCTCCCTCACCTCACACACAAATACACTCCATGTAACCCCTTTGTTTTCCAGGTTTGTGAATACCTCAACACGCAGGCACTTCTGGTTGTTAAACGTGCTTATATATATTCTGATGCTCTGCTCCATAACTCTGCGATGCTTCACCATGACACATCGGTTGACTGTAATACATACACTTAACAATTACATCTACTCATGCAAAATCCACGCAGATAGAAACTCACATAGAAACACACACAGATTATTTTCCATACCCTCACAGTATGATAAAACCCCCACTTTGTCAATGTCACACCTAAACTTGGTTTCCTGGAATGTACATGGCATCCGCTCACAGGCTAAGAAAATTAAAGTGATGGACTTTGTCACAAAATTGAAAACAGATATTTTCCTCCTACAAGAAACCCACTTGCTAAAGTCAGAAGAAAAATCTCTTAAAGATCCAAATTTTAATCAAATTTTTTCATCCTGCTATAACAACAGACAAAGAGGTGTCTCTATCATGGTCCACAAGAGACTACCATTCACTTTAAACAGCACGCTAACAGACCCAGAAGGCCGCTACATCATTATTCAGGCAACAATCTTTAACAAATTATATACAATCGTTAATCTGTATGCCCCTAATAATGATGATCCAGCCTTCTTTCACACAGTCTTCTCTCTACTATCTAACCTATCAGGCAGTTCGACAACTATAATTGGAGGAGACTTTAACACAGTCCTAAATGCTTCATTAGACCGATCTAGTAACTCAGTACACACAAAGCAATCACAATCGGCGAAGGTAATACAGGAATATATGGATGATTTTGGGCTTGGCGATGGCTGGAGACTCAAATACCCATCGAAGAGGGAATATACTTTCTTCTCTCCTGTGCATCGCTCATTTTCAAGAATTGACCTTTTTCTCTTAAACAACTCCATCTCACAAAAAATTACCACAAAAATACACCCGATCATTATCAGCGACCATGCACCAATATCACTCAATTTGCAAATAGAAACCATCCATAGACGGTCCCCAACATGGCGCTTTAATATCTCTTTACTTAAAGACCCAGACTTTGATAAGATGGTGAGACGGGAGTGGGCAAACTTTCTTGAAGATAATGACTCTCCAAATTTATCTCCATCTTTAATATGGGAGGCTGGAAAGGCAGTAATCAGAGGAAAAATTATATCATACTCCTCCTACAAAAAGAAACAGGAATTGCAAGCGGAGAAAAAACATTGAGGAAAAATTAAACAACTAACACAGGAATATGCGAACAATCCAAGTGATCAGGTATGGACCCAATTACAGTGTACAAAATCACAATTGGACAATATTCTATCAAAGAAAACTGAATTTATTATACAGCAACTAAGATATAATAACTTTGAACACAGTAACAAATCAGGAAAATTTTTGGCAAATCAGCTCCAACGCAATAAAGAAAAATCTCTGATAACAACAATCCAGGAGCCGTCCGGAAATTACACACAATCCCCTCAGGAGATCAATCAGATTTTCTATTCTTTCTACCATAACCTATATTCAACAGTAAACAATCCAAAACCAGAAGATATTCAGGCTTTTCTCGACAACCTAAACTTACCTCAATTATCCACGTAACACAGAAATATTTTAGATGCCCCCCTGACTGTTAATGACCTGCAGAGTGCATTAGACAAAATGCCAACAGGTAAGGCCCCAGGTCCAGACGGCTTTCCTGCTGAATTTATAAAACATTTCTGGACAATATTAGCACCACTTTTCATCAGGACAGTGACAGAGATCAAAAAGACCGGAAGTATAAGACCTCACATGAATACAGCAGCAATCAAATTATTACTAAAGCCAGACAAAGACCCCACACTTCCTTCTAGCTACCGTCCTCTTTCACTAATTAACAGTGATATCAAAATTATCTCAAAGGCACTTGCTTCTAGACTGGAGAAAATAATTGCAACAATAATTCATAATGATCAAACGGGCTTCATTAATGGCAGACACTCAAGTAATAACGTCAGAAGAGTTCTTAATTTGATAAGTAAAGCACAACGTGTTAATACAAAAGCAATTGTTCTGTCACTTGATGCAGAAAAAGCCTTTGACAAGGTCAACTGGTCCTTCCTATTTGCCACCTTAAGTGGATTTGGCTTTCGAGAGTCATTTATCCAGTGGGTATCAGCCTTATATAATTCCCCTAAGGCCACAGTCACCACCAATGGGATCACATCTAAAAGCTTCACTTTGCAGAGAGGTACCAGACAAGGGTGCCCACTCTCGCCTCTACTGTTTGCAATATTCATCGAACCATTGGCTATGGCAATTCGTCAGAACAGCAAGATCATAGGTATCCATTCCGCCAATTCAGAGCATAAAATTAATCTATATGCCGACGACATTTTACTTTACCTACAAGAACCGAAATCGTCTTTACATGAAGTATTTAATCTCATAACAAATTTTTCTAAACTTTCGGACTACTCCATCAACTGGTCCAAATCGACAATACTACCAATAACGGAGAACTCTTGGAATCCTGCAGACCAAAAATTTTCTCTCCCTGTGGGCAACATAAGATATCTTGGCATAAATATTTCATCCAAACTATCAGACTTGGTCCACCTGAACTTTAGCCCCCTGCTAGATAAGATCTGTGGTGACCTGAAGCGCTGGAATAATCTTCCCATCTCCCTCCTGGGTCGAATAGCCACAGTTAAAATGAAAATTCTACCCCAAATTAACTATTTTTTTTCCATGATTCTATTCACTCCCACATCGAAATGGTTCCTGTCATTAGACTCTGCTATTATAAAATTTTACTCGAAGAACAAAACAGCAAAAATTAGCCTAAGCACCCTTCAGAAAAACAAACTGGAAGGGGATTTGGACGCTCCTAACTTTAAACATTACTATTTGGCTAACCAGCTACAATACCTATTGAAATGGTTATATCCTAACGAAGACTACAACTCCTGGCTCGAACTAGAACAGGCGGACTGCAACAATATAAAACTCTCTGACCTCCCGTTTATCACCACTACACTCAAACGTCATAACTGTTTTAAGAACCCAATGATTGCTTCCACCTTGTCAGCCTGGTGGAAAACACTAGAAATCACAAACTCTCAGATAGAACCTTGCTTGCTCTCCAATCTGGCACAACCCGGATTTTGAAATCAACAAAAGACCTCTCCATTTTAGCACATGGGAGTTGAAGGGAGTAACTCATCTCCATCACCGTTTCCAAGACAATATACTTATGACATACACAAACTTATTCCAAACTTTTGAAATAAGAAATGGAAATTTTCTACAATATTTACAACTGATAAAAACAATCAAGAGGAGAATTCCAGCGCCTCAGGACACTTTGCAGCCACCAGAATTTGCCAAACATATTACAAAGCTTTCTCCGAGTAATAAGAAGAACCTTTCCAAGATTTATAAATTACTGTCAAAGACCAGCTCTGTTCATTTACCAATTTTAAAATGGGAAAAGGAGCTGGGTGTTTCACCGGACCCTGACTTCTGGACTCAGATATGCAAAAATACATTTAAGATGACAAGACACACTAATATACAACTTATCCAATTTAAAGTACTCCACAGAACACACATCACCCAACAAAAGATGAATAGAATGGGCTTTAGTCAATCTGACACATGCACTCAGTGTACTCAGAACACTGCAGACACCTACTTTCATGCACTCTGGTTATGTTCACCCGTCCAGCACTTCTGGTCAACAGTCACTCAAAAACTCTCCTCCATTTTGGACTGCAGGATCCCACTATCTCCCAACCTGTGCTTAATTGGTGACCTGATGACAATTGACCTCCCAAACAGCCACTGCAACTCTCTTCTTGTAGCTCTCGCCATCGCCAAGAAAACAATCCTAGTCAATTGGAAAGATAAACAGACCCTCAACATCAACCATTGGCTGAATCTCCTTGTAGAACATATTTCGCTGGAGAAAATTTCTGCCGGCCACAGAAATCAATTAACATACTTTACAGAAAAATGGTCACCATTTATTCTCTCACTAAACATGTCTGTATAGTGCCACTCAGCCTGTGAGCATATGCCACCTGTACATATAAATATTACAAGTCTAGAAAGACTGTTGTGTCATATGTAACCTGTTTCTGTTTCTGTTAATGATGTAACCCCTATTCCCTCTATCTCTCACACCACAATATACCACAGCGGTTCATCAGATTTCAAGGTCTTAAGCATGTGTTAGGTGCACATGGCCTGCCGTCCATGGGCGCTGGGGGCCTCGCGGCGCCGGGGTCTGGCTGGCGCCACCTTCTGGCCCCTGTCATCCAGCCCTCCAGCCTTCGGGCCGGGCCCACACTGGCCTGGCCTCCTAAACCACATTTTGTTCACACTCCACACACACATTCCACAGTTTTTAACGCACCACATACACTCACTCTTAGAGGCGCAGATCACGGATGGACTGGGGAGCTTCATGATGGGGCAGGCTATGGGACAGTGGTGTCCGGTAGCCCTCCATGCTGCCCCCCGGCCCATCCTTTTCTGTCCTCTAATTTTAAAGCACCACATACACCTACATTTTGGGGGACAAATGGGAACAGGTTCCAGGTGCCTTATGGCTGCACGGGCTGCAGGACAGCAGTGTGCTGTAGCCATCAGCCTTGGCCACACCTGTCTCCTATGTCCCTCAATTTTGGGGGTGGGTGGTGGTTGGTGGGGGGGTCCGCGCGGTCCGCGTCAGGCGGTGGGTGGGTGGGCCCTCCTGTCCCGCCTGTCTGGGGTGTGTCTCTGGCTCTCTGGGGGGGCCGGCCGTTGCCGCCCCGGGTCCTGGGGCCTGCGGGGTGTCCTGCCGCCTCTGTGGCTCCCTGGTCGTGGGGTCTGGGCGCTCCTGTGGTCTTGGGGTGACGGGCCGCCCCCCTTCCCCCGCAGGGCCGGCCCTGGACCCTGGTGTTGGTTTTCATAAACACATTGGGAGGGTTCAAATTCACGCATGCATGTTCGTTACTTCAGCCCCGTGACGCATCGCAAAGAACCGATGGGATCACTTCAAAGGGGCCCACTTGCTTCTGAAACCTTCCACAAAGCACTCTCTCTTCTCTACAGTCGGGCTTTCCCCCTCCACCAAGACTCTCACATTTTTGGTGTTCAGTATAGACTTCTCTTTTGTTTTTGTTTTTCAGTACAGTATAGTAGACATGTATATGTTTATTTCTGATAATATGCATGGAGCACAACCACCTCAAGACCACAATACATCAGCTACACTGCCTGTTTATCCCTTTGTTTGTTTGTTTGTTTGTTTATTTGTTTGTTTGTTTATTTGTTTGTTTGTTTTCCCTCCTTCTCCTCCGCATGCACTGTCACTATATAACTCAGGACTTAAGCACCTGCCCCCTCCCCCTTGCTTGTTCCTTACTTTTCCCTTGACACACCTGGGTTCACGGCCCTCTCTGGCTCATATTAAGAAGCTTTTCCAATAAAGGCTGATAGGCTAGTCTCCAGGGAGGGTGGGTGACGGTCACAACCACGCATTATGGTGGAGGTTATAATACACCTGTGATGACATATTTATGAATGCAGACATCAATTTTTGCCAATAAACAACTGAAAATGTTACACAATGTCCCTTTAAGTAGTAGTAGCCTAGCCTAACCGCTAACCATTAGCGGCTAATGAGCTGACCTTAGCTTGCAAGTGCTTCAGTCACTGTAACTTACGTTGTGTTTCTACCATTTTAAATGAAGTGTTTCATCACATCACATCATTACCTCGGTCTTGTTCACGTTTCTCCTCCTCTTCTTTGTTTGTTCTTGTACTGCGCCCCAGAGGGCTTTAGCTCTTCATGAAGATGGCACCTGACTGTAAGTTTGACACTTCACTGACGCAGCGACGCGTTATGGTGAAAACCACCCTGTTAATAGTGACAATGCAGCACACACAATAATTATTTAGGTTAAACCAGATTATTACACGGCACTATTGAATGCTGTATTCTGATTGGTCAGTCGCTGCATTCCGAGGTCTGTTATTTCTGTATAACAGACCCTTGCTATGTAGCTACAGACCGTTGCTAGGGAAGCACCGCAGTCCAGCTCGTCTCTCAGGCTGGTCTTGAAAGTCTGCAGATCATGTCTGTGACTGGGCACAGATGTGAGAGCAGTCTGAGGAGCTAATGGGCTCCGGGGCGGTTAGGGACCATGGCGAAATTGGTGCTGCCTGCCAAAGAGGCAGAAGGATGCCAGGCAGGCAGAAATTTAAATTAGAAATATCATTTCATTATTATTTAAAGATGTATGACTATATGTACTGTTGTTATTTTGTAGTGTATTCTTGTATAATTTTTTTAATAGAATGGGGAAGGAAAAAAAAAAAAACACCTCACTCCCTGGTGCCCCCTGGCATGCTGGCGCCTATAGCATTTGCCTAACCTGCCCTATGGGCGGCACGGCCCTGAAGATGGGAATAAGGACCTATAACAGGTGAGGGGAGAAAGACAAATGTATATTTTATTCAACACCCTTTATGGCTGAGGATTTATGGGATTTAGTATTTTGTATGATGATGTAGGATGGATGATGTGCTGTCTTGTTATATTTTTGTGCTGAGATGTATATTTTTGTTTAATTGTATTTTACAGGATTGTTTTGTTTATGTTTATTGAAACCAAAATTCAAATAAAAACTTAAATGACAAAAAAAAAAAAAAAAATAATAATAATAATCCACTTCAATAGCAAAGCCTGTATACCAACTTCCATAACATCAAGCATTACTTTGGACAATTTAAGCAGCCATTCAACATTATTACAATTTCAGAAACTTGGATTAACAGTGAAAGGGGCTTTTTCCTCTGTAAAAAGAGGAAAAACAAGAATGGAGGTGGTGTGGCTCTGTTTGTAGATAAAAATCTTATCTATATTATACTAGAAAAAATTTAAACAGTGGTAGATAATGTTTTATAATGTGTCACAACTGAATTATTAATGGAAAAAAAGAAAAATATTGTGAGTTGCCTATATACAACGCCAGGGTCTTATATAGATAATTCAACAGCTGGGCTGAAGAAACATTTACAAAAACAAACCAAAGAAATCATGTTTATCTGTGGAGATTTCAAAAAGAGCTTCTGTATGAAGATATTATTGGTGAAAAAGGTTTGAGCACCTGTAACAGTAGAATTTGTAGTTGTGTACAGTGATTTGTATGTGTGTAAGTATGACTTGTGTACGTGTACAGTGATTTGTATGTGTGTCAGTATGAGTTGTGTACTTGTAGATTTTTTTTTCTCTCCACAAATACAACACAACACTTACACATTCACAAATTCTTCATTACAGGTGCACAAATCCTATTTTACAAGTCACAGATTAAAAAACTGACATGCTCACATTTTTGCTCCTATTATTGCAGTATATTTGGTGCAAAACATATTTGTGCACCTCTATCAAACAATGTGAAGTTGAGGACAAAATTCGAATATGTGCAAACCTGAATGTGAACTGCAAAAAATGTTCAATGTATGTAAAATAATTTCTCAGGAAATTATTTGTGTTCCTTTAAAACACAAATACAAATCGATAATTACAACTGTTCAAATCTTCCCCACAAGTCACAGATTCCGTTTCCCTCCCCAAGAGTCAGATTCTGTTTCGGTCTAGGTATCTTTGGATAATTCGTTCCTAATTGACAAACGAAAAAAACGTTATTTTTTATATTTGTTTCAAAACGAAGAACAGAAAACCCATTTTTGATGTCAGAAAACCGTTTTTGATGTCAGAATCAAAAAATGAAAAACCAATCAAAACCCAGCCGTTTTTCATTATTGAAAATTCCTTTTCTCCTTATTCATTTTGGAATGAAGAATGAAACAACCCATGGAGTCACATGGTTTTTTGTTTCTCAATTTAAAACCAAAAACGAAAAACGGAATCACGTGGTCTAATTTGTTTTTCGTTTGTAAAGGAAAAATTGGAAATCCAAACTCAAACAGGCCAATTATGGTTTTTGCAAATTCTTTTCAGTGTCTTTCTGTCAGAGGAAAGTTAAGAGGTAAAATATGGGGTGCCGTTTGTAAAGTGTCTCATGCTGAAAATAACATCAACTTTTTGCCACATTTAGCTTCAAACAATGTTTAAAAAAGTGTTGTGAATTTTTTAATGTCACCTTTTACCACATTTACAGCAATATTTGTTAACTTAGAAATATATTAAATAGTTAAATCTAAATATTAAATGTGGCACCTAAATGTTAAATGTTAAATGTTAAATATAAATATTAAATCTAAATCTAAATGTTAAATATAAATATAAATATTAAATCTAAATCTAAATGTTAAATCTAAATATTAAATATAAATATAAATATTAAATCTAAATATTAAATCTAAATCTAAATGTTAAATCTAAATGCTAAATATAAATATAAATCTAAATGTTAAATCTAAATGTTCTGGGTGAAACTAAATATTTAGCTAATATGCAAATTCACACTGCCGGTCACTGGAAGTACCAAAATAAAAGCTCGAGATGGTCAGACTGTGTTTATAGAATCAAATAACGAATTAAAACCAACTTATCGGGGGAAATGAACACTGATAATAACTACCTAAAATAACAAGAAACATGTTTGGAGAAATTTTATTTGACGTGTACTTTGAGTTGTTAGTGTCCCTTCAGAGGGACTAACAACCTAAGCTAAGCTAACAACCGTTAGCTCTTAGCACCGTTAGCAGTGTCTGTAATGACTCATTAACTCTTAAACGGTCTGTGTAAAAAATATTTTTTCCAGCGGATGTCTTAGTTACAACATGATTGAGCTAGCAAAGCAGTTTTGTGTTGCGATGTGTGGTATTTATTCAGTTTTGGGAAATCACGATGTCTAGAAAGCATCAGTGGCTGCAGCAGCAGCAAAGCTAACATCAGGACGTCATCTGTTAAAAGCCTTCCGTTGTCGGATACAACATGAAACTACTCCAGTTAGCTCAATCATGTTGTAACTAAGACATCCGCTGGAAAAAATATTTTTTTTCACGGACCGTTTAGAGTTAATGAGTCATTACAGACTCCGCTAACGGGGCTAACGGCTAACGGTTAGCCCCGTTAATCTACCATAACCATGTTATTAATTTCAGAACGTGATAGTAATGTTTGTTCAATCATAGTGTTTATAGACTTACAAACACCAGATTAGTCTAAACGGTGATATAGTGATGTGAAAAATGTGAGATATGCATATATATGTGTAGCTAAACTCCGCTGGTTTTCTACCCAGAAGTATTTGTAAACAACAAGGTGATTCCCTCCGAAGGGACACTAACAACTCAAAGTACACATCAAATAAAATTTCTCCATACACGTTTCTTGTTATTTTAGGTAGTTATTATCACGCTAATGTATGTTCAAGTGTTCAATTCCCCCGATAAGTTGGTTTTAATTCGTTATTTGATTCTATAAACACAGTCTGACCATCTCGAGCTTTTATTTTGGTACTTCCGGTGACCGGCAGTGTGAATTTGCATATTAGCTAAATATTTAGTTTCACCCAGAACATTTAGATTTAACATTTAACATTTAGATTTATATTTAGCATTTAGATTTAACATTTAGATTTAGATTTAGCATTTAGATTTAACATTTATATTTAGATTTAGATTTAATATTTAATATTTAGATTTAATATTTATATTTAGATTTATATTTAATATTTAGATTTAGATTTAGATTTAGCATTTAGATTTAGATTTAATATTTATATTTAGATTTAACATTTAGATTTAATATTTATATTTAACATTTAACATTTAGGTGCCACATTTAATATTTAGATTTAACTATTTAATATATTTCTAAGTTAACAAATATTGCTGTAAATGTGGTAAAAGGTGATGTTAAAAAATTCACAACACTTTTTTAAACATTGTTTGAAGCTAAATGTGGCAAAAAGTTGATGTTATTTTCAGCATGAGACACTTTACAAACGGCACCCCATAGTAAAAGCCCCAAATGCGAGACATACGTGACGGAAATAGATAGACATACATCTAACAAAATAAAAGCCCAGATCTATCTATTTATCTATCTATCTATCTGTCTGTCTATAGGAGTCTATGTTAACACCAGTCGACTGCGTTTAATAATAGCCTACTTTACATGTTTACACATTAAGAGACAATTTTTCCATTAATAAGTGCATTGTTTGGTGCAATAAAGTAATCGAGGTTATAGTAGGCTAAGTAAGGGATAATGTATAGTGAGCTGGTGACTACTGAAAAAATAACTCCCGACAGGGGAATGACGGGAGTTATTTTTCTCTGTAATCGCCAGCTCACTATATGTAGGTGCCAGCTAGTGTTATTGTAGTATTTTGTGGTGTTTCTTTGCATGCCATATGAAATTATTGGTCATTTATGGAGATGTGAGTCACGTGGTGTTCATGGTATGTCAGCAGGTAATTTCAGCTGTTCTTCACCTGGCGTTTTTATGAATGAACTGAGAGGGTGGGGGCGAAGTCCTACTATTGCTAATTAAATCAGGTGGAGGAAAAAAAAATGCCTACAGGATCCTGCTCCACTTTGCCCGATCTGAGGTGGACAGAGCCCAGTAGCTCCTCAGACTGCTCTCACATCTGTGCCCAGTCACAGACATGATCTGCAGACTTTCAAGACCAGCCTGAGAGACGAGCTGGACTGCGGTGCTTCCCTAGCAACGGTCTGTAGCTACATAGCAAGGGTCTGTTATACAGAAATAACAGACCTCGGAATGCAGCGACTGACCAATCAGAATACAGCATTCAATAGTGCCGTGTAATAATCTGGTTTAACCTAAATAATTATTGTGTGTGCTGCATTGTCACTATTAACAGGGTGGTTTTCACCATAACGCGTCGCTGCGTCAGTGAAGTGTCAAACTTAGTCAGGTGCCATCTTCATGAAGAGGCTAAAGCCCTCTGGGGCGCAGTACAAGAACAAACAAAAAAAGAGGAGGAGAAACTTGAACAAGACCGAGGTAATGATGTGATGTGATGAAACACTTCATTTAAAATGGTAGAAACACAACCTAAGTTACAGTGACTGAAGCACTTGCAAGCTAAGGTCAGCTCATTAGCCGCTAATGGTTAGCGGTTAGGCTAGGCTACTACTACTTAACTTCAGTGTTACTGCGACTTCATTAGCCACTTGTTTTAGGAACACTTTCAGCATTCAGCTAGAGTTAATGTCATTTAATGTTGCTCCCATCTTAGATAAAGTTGGAAAGAAAGTGTTAGGTGCCGCGAGGCAAAAAGCGAGGCCAGGACCCAGAGTGCAGAGAACAAGAGCACAAGTTTATTCGAGCACAAAAGTTTCAACACAAAGAAAACAGAAAATCACCACAACGGGAAAAAGGCTCTGGAGGCTGGATGGGAACAAAAACAAAAGTTAAAGCTCAAAAATTTAATAACTAGAAAAACACAAAATCACCGTTACGGGAAAAAAGCAACAAGGGAAAAAACAAAGTATCAACAGAAAATCACCTTAACAGGGAGATACTTGAGAGAACAAAGTAACAACATAAAATCACCTTACTCAGGGAGTTTCTCGTGACAGGAGAACAACAGGATCACAGGCAAAAACTCGAGACTGAACGCGTGGCAGGAGAAAAGGGCAGAAGTGTGGCGAGACACAGTGCAAGAACAAAGGATCTTCTGGCAACGAACCAGGGGTAAAGCCGGCTTAAAAAGCTACATGTTAATCAGCCTGATGAGGCTCAGGTGCGGTGAAGGAGGCTCAGCCAGCGAGTTCAGCCCCGCCCCCCTGCCATGATCCAGCTCTGCAGAGGGAGAGTGAGAGGAGAGCAGAGAGGGGGGGAGAAAGAAGCAACTGCAGGCAGCAAACAACAAAACAATAATATTGGTCACAACAAAACCATGACAGAAAGACTCAAAGTGTTTTTGGGGGAATGAATAAGCAACATAATTTAATACATTGGCCTAACTTTTCTTTTAAGTTGAATGTTAGTGTGCTGCACAAACCACTCACTGTTTACCAGCCAGGCAAATATTCATGTACTGTATATTTATGTTTTCCAGTTTTCAGATTTGTGCAATTTGTGATATTACAGTTGCATTATTTATATTTTGGCTGTTCGCTGTGTTGTCATTAGAGCAAGGCAGGCTGTAATGATAGGTGCTATTATGGTTATGCCGTGATGGTTTCACAATCAACAGCTATTTGATTGATATATTGTAAAAGCCCAGTAACTGCAGCCACCTCATCCACCCTCCCACACACAAACTGCAAGTGGAGAAATAGCATTATTTAGAGAATGTAGACTATTAAGAGATTAACAAGTTTTTTTTTTATTACACTTATTTTTGTTATTTTTTATTTATTGTGAACTGTAAGTTAATATAACTTAAGTAATGTTCATGTTCTTTATTGCAATGCAACATTTGTTTAATAATTAATAAAATCCAGACATTTTTTCAGGAAGTTTTTGAAAACCGAGGTGCCAAATTGGTCAGGCACAGCCCTGTTTCTTAGCATATCAGGCCAAGACAGGCTGTCTTGGGTGTCTCCCAGGCACAGACGGAGGAGGGTTCAACTCTACATCTATGTAGCATGGCAGACAGCAGACAACAGACAAGTCTCTCACACACAGGCTAACTCTTATTCTGTTACACCATATCACTGTGCCTGGGAGCCTATCACATCATTGTAAACATTGACGTACTAGGAACTGCATTACTGCTTATCAAAAGGCATATTAGCTTTATGCATCTGCGTACAATATTATATGGTCTTTGCTAAATACACAAAATGTGTAAAGAAAAAGTCGGGTGAAATCAAAAGTGATGAAAAAAGTAGCCAGCACAAATAGCGGACTTTCTGTGATCCTACAGGTGACAGGTGACTGGCCTCACACTCATACTGCAAACCCGCCTTTCAGTAACGGTAAAGAGGAGCTTCGGGCAAGCTTTCACTCTGGCAGCAAAATGACGAGACGGTGCGTGTGTGCGACTCCCAAGTCCGACAAACTAGTTGTTCTAAGGTAAGATACTAATGCTTACTTCTCTTAAGACAAGGAAGCCGCCTGCCTCATAACTAAATAAGGTAGATAGATACAACTTACCTTCTGCATCTTCTCTGACTCTTAGGGGATGAGGGTTGTCGTTATCGGAGCGAATTCGCAACATTTATACGACCAAGTAGACACGGTAACGTTAGTCTGCCCGCTACGCTGTCAAACTGCGTACAGTTGGGCTTGATGTGTGCTTGACTGTCGTGGGCTGAGTTGGCACCCACCATTGGTTGCAACACTGTTGCACGCGGGCTGAGTTGGCACCCACCATTGGTTGCAACACTGTTGCACGCGGGCTGAGTTGGCACGGGCCAAAGCCCGCGAATAAATCGCTGTATCCTAAGAGACTGGGAGCTATCGAACGCTAATGAAAATGCCCCCGTCGAGACTTGGGAACGTAACGTCAAGCAGTGAAGGCGAAAATCAAAGTTTGTATTACATGTAGCCAAAGCGCCAGTGTACTGTGTCTGATGGAAAATGAATGATACACCCTTTTTGGTTGTGAGGTTATATTATTCGGTTATTGGCTAGCTAGCTAACGTTAACGTACATGTAGCCAACGTTTTATCAAGGATAACATTTGGCTAGCTTTGGTACTTTATGCTTGCTTTTCTTACTGAACCAGAGCAGTCTTCATTTGAGCCAGAGCAGACTTTAATGCCATACAAAATAGTAAAGCATGATCATGCTTCCTGCTTCACTCTTTCAAATTCTTTGTAACTTAGATGGAGAAGGCAGGAGGAGAGGAGAGGAGACGAGAGGACACCAGGAGACGAGGGGACAAATCCTTGGCACCAACAGAGGGAGAGTTGTTCGAGGTGAGTGAGTGATAGACATAGATTAACTTTATCATTACATAGAACAAGACAATTGTGTGAGTCCAACCAGAAGTGCTAAAATCATATTGCAATTTAGCCTTTATTGGAGCATATTTGCAGCAGTATGTATGCTACAATACAAGGCAAATAATCATAGATCTATATCTAAGTAGACTGGTGACTGGGATAGTTAAAAGGGTAAATAACTGGTTTTATACAATAGCCCTATGTGCAATGGTTATACAGTATGGGCAATGTATATTTATAGTGACTTATGCATGGAGTTTACACAGGAGCCTACACACGCACATTGAGCCTCATTCACTAATATGTTCTTAAAGGGATAGTTCACCCAAAAATGAAAAAATAGCCTTTATCTACTTACCCTGATGACATTCGAAGAGGGTTAAGGGGGCTATTGTGCTCATACAATATACTCACTCATTTTAGTAAACTGAATTATAGAATATTGCCTACTCACAGTAAGGTAAGAGCCCCCGTTTTTTGGGGTGAAAAATGTACGTCCAAAAAAGGCTAAATTTGTGTTTTCGTCTGTGCATACCTTTACTAAAACCTTTCTACAACTGTTCAGGTTCACCCTTTTTTTAGGTTCACCTTTGCACAGTTACCTATGAGATGTTACATTAACAATTCCAATTTGAATATGGCTGTGTTTCCAGGGGTGGTTTTAACTCAAAATGAAACACACATTTTCTGAGGTGTTCCAAATGGATTTTCTCAGACACACTTATACATATCTTGATTCTGACACTTCTGTAACAAACATATAGGTGTTTTTTGTCATAGGTGACAAAAATTATTTATACAGCCCTTGTATTTGTGAAGATGTACCCTTTTTATTTTGGGTATGTCATTTGCACGCAGGAGGTTGAAAAATAGGTGGGGTTCTGAAGGGATACTATGAGGTGTGCATTCATTTTGAAAATGGAATCGATATACGGTCATAGATATAGACTCATGTCTTTGATTTTGCACCACAGGGTCAGCTGAACGAGGAGATGGGGCATGCTGTCCCTGTGTGGCATGTTCATGCTCATGCCACCTCATGGCTGGGAATAGGATGACAAGTAAGTGAAAAAGAAAAGAATATATGCCTACGACTCTCACCATTGACAGCTCCACCATCACTGCCACCCCTCTGGCACACAACCTTAAAGGGATAGTTCAGGTTTTTTTAAGTGGGGTTGTATGAACTCCATATGGCCACTTAGTAAATTAGATGCAGTACACAGCTATCTCCTCTCCCTCAGTAAGACACAATTGCTCAAACTTTTGGATGCAGAACCAGCCGCAAACAGGGAAGCATTGTACCAAATAAACAGGCTATTTTCTCTGCATACTAGAACTCCCATCTTAGAATAATACCACAGTTTAAGAGGATGCTACATAGACATTTTTTTAGTGCATTAACTTTTCAGAAAAGTGAAGTTTAGTGGAAAAACAAAGCCATGGAAAAACACAGCTCTCTCCTCTCCTTCAGCAAGTTCAGACTCCTTGTAACGAGGCTACTATCAGAGCCTGAACTTGCTAGCTTGTTGACTCGAACAGCTGAGAGTCGCATATTGCCTTAATATCCACTTCTCTAGTCTCCCGCTCATGTGCAGCACCCGGACGCAAGTATAGTGGGACAAAATCCTATGCCAAACTAAGGCATAGCAATGGCGTCAACGCACCGCAGAAGTATAAACCAGGCTTTAGTTTCATCCTGGACCCCACCATCTCCAGTGTTTCCCATACAGTTTATTTGGGACGGCGCCCCGACCCACAACGGACATCCCCGCCATGCCAACAGGATCCCCACCCAGAAATTCAAGTGCGGAATGAAAAAAAAGAATCCATTATTTGATTTTTATTTCAATCAAAGGGTGTATAACAGGTATTCTTTTTATCAAATAAAAAGCTAACTTTAATTTGCGCAATTTTAGAGTCTAATGTGTCGCTATCGTTTCATTACATTCCTTCAAATGCATTTCTCCTCTCCCCCTCGCTCCTCTCTCACAACATACTCACCTGCACTCACACCGGTACAGACACACCCACCCACACTCAAGAGAGTGGAGGAGAGAGCGTGTTGCCGACATTATGGTTAAAAAAATCGAAAGAAAAATCTCCAGACATCCAGCTATGAGCCGCTGTTTTCACTCACTCACTGTTTTCTAAATGATAAATTCATCCTAAGGTATCCTGCATCACTTATTTTCCATGATATAAGAACAATCTTTGAAGGATCAAGCTTCAAATACAATCTACTAGTGCAGTGGTTCTCAACCTGTGGGTGGAGGCCCATAAGTGGGTCTCAGAGCTATTTTCACTGGATGGTGTATAAATCAGGTAAAAGTGGCAAACATGACTTTAGTGTATGGAGGCCCTAAGCAGACAAACATCCATCAGAGTATGTCAGAGTATACCCACGAGAATAAACCAGACTACACCACTGGATAGATAGATGAATGAATAAATAAAAAATGATTAATATAGATAGATAGATGAATGAATAAACAAACAAACAAACAACCAAACTGATTAATATAGATGATCCTGAATGATGGACCACGCTCATTTCAGCCCAGACACCCCCCTTCCCAAAGCAAAAAAGTTAGCGGAAACACTGACCCCCATGTCAGCCCCATTATCAAGACCTCATAGTCCACCTCTGTTACATCCCTGCCCTTCCATCTATCCCAGCTATAATGCTATCTATTTGTGATGCAGGAGAGCATATGGTGTTGAAAACTGTTTTAACTTATTTTGTTTTTCCAGGCAATGAAGGGGGGCAGAAGCAAGAGAAGAGCAAGGCTCTCTTTCTTCTGAAAAGATACCCCTCCACTGAGGAGAAGTCTGAGCTGTTGGTGAGGGGGCTTCAGATGAAGACTGTGAACAAATGGTTCATTAATTACAGGTATAAAAGGTCAATAATGTAGTATTGGTCCATAGGTGCTGTAGCCTAATTTCACAGCTTTGTGTGCACACTATTTACATCTTACTCACCCCATCTTACTGTACCCTTATGTATGTAACCCACAAAACAGACTACAGGCTTTACTGAACTGTCAATGCATAGATTTATCGGAAGTGTAGTGGCTCTTCAATAAGTAAGTGGGGACAGGGACAACATATTTTGATGTCTCTTGATTCATTCCCATTTTAAATAGCAGTATTTTTTTTAAAATTGCAGATACACCATGTTTCTTGAACTGTGGAGCCAGGCAGTTAAGAAAATAACAATGGAGAGCACGGAGGCCAATGTGGACCGCTTGGTGACAAGGGGCACAAACCTGGCTTTTGCCCACCTCCTTGTTAATGGGAGAGTGCTGAATGAGTCCTGCAGGGACATTGTGAAAATATACCTGCAGGCTTGGCTCAAGGCCCTAAGGGGGGGAAAGGACCCCAACGCCAAGGCCATCAAGGCAGTCCAGGACATGAAGAGTGCCTAGGGTGTGTGTGTGTGTGTGTGTGTGTGTGTGTGTGTGTGTGTGTGTGTGTTCAAATTTCAAATAGAATTTAATTCAATCTTTTGAAGTTTTAAACTTGTTTGAATGCATTTTTGTTTGAATCGTTCATTGTATTCCCTAGATTAATTCATTTAAATTCATATTTATTCAGTTGAATGATAAAATATTATATCATTCTTTATTCTTTATTTATTACATATTTTTGTATAGATCATTATAAATGTAATGTTATTGTATATTTAAAATTGATTATTCTATGATACTTTTCTATGATATTCATTTAATTCAAGAATGTATTCATTAACACTTTTATAAACTTAATTTCACCTCCTGTTTATGTTCATCTTCTGTTGAAAACAATTGTTATATAAAAAAATCACAGTACATTACCATATCCTTCCTTCATTTGAAGCAATATTTTACATTTTTAACTTGTTCATTCAGTTATTGTTTGTTTGTTTTTACCTTATTAATCCCATTACGCAGGGCTCTCAAGGAAATTAAAAATAATGCAAGTTAAATATTGAAAAAATAAGTAATTATCATTTACACTCCAATAACATTATAGACGATTTTACAGTAAAATATAAATAGACCATTATCATATTATCATCATAATACTCCAGTTGAAACAAGATAGCTTGACCATGTCTTTGAGACATGCATACCAATATCTGAAGCCATCTTAAAATGGGAATGTCTCAAGCCAAAGGAAATATGTCTTAAGATGTCTTAAGACACTCAGTGTCTTCAAGACACAAAAATCTGTCTGGGTGCATCCCATGTGCTGCTCTGGCATGTCTTGAGACGTCTTGATTTCGGTCATTAAGACATCTTGAGACACTTTGATGGCTGGGTATGTACATATATATAAGTTTATTACGTTCTATTGATGCCATATGGCATCAATAGAACGTAATAAACTTAGCAGAATGATATATTACTCTTCAAATGTGCTGTACATCTCCTTATACATTAAATGTACAGCACATTCACATGCTATGAGTACAGATCTGCAAGACCCTGTATCTATCTGCACACACACTATGTACAGACACTCGTGCGCATACACATTTATTTTTCAATACAAGCAAAACTTTATTAAATGAGGCATATGGGTTAAATAGCATGATGGATATTGATTTTAGTACTGATCACTCTCCACTCAACATGCTTATTCAGTGTTTCCCCTAGGTTGAGAATTTACTTGTGGTGGTGGGCCGGGCGGTGGAGGGGGACGTCGCGGTGTTTGATAAGTGCATTCAAAATAATCTAGTCAAACTGGTTTATGAACCATGTGTTATTTATTGCACATAGATACAACTTAAGCCTGCTGCAGACTTGCTTTAACACAAACAGAACCCAAAAGAAAAATGAAAAAAAAAACAAAAAACACTGCAACAATAGGAGCAAAAATGTGAGCATGTCAGTTTTTTAATCTGTGACTTGTAAAATAGGATTTGTGCACCTGTAATGAAGAATTTGTGAATGTGTAAGTGTTGTTTTGTATTTGTAAAGAGAAAAAAAAATCTACAAGTACACAACTCATACTGACATACATACACATCACTGTACAAGTACACAAGTCATACTTACACACATACAAATCACTGTACACAACTACAAATTCTACTGTTACAGGCGCTCAAACCTCTTTCACCAATAATACGTTAATACTTCTGTATCTCCGTTTATGGAGTTAAACTGTGGAACAGGTTAAGTGTGGAAGTACAGAAAAGCTAAAACATAAGACAGTTTAAAAATAAATGCAAGGACATCATATTAAGGGTACAGGAATCTGGAAGAGCCTCGGTAACTGTAAATATATGTGTGTGTGTGTGTGTGTGTGTGTGTGTGTGTGTGTGTGTGTGTGTGTGACCAACCAGAAAACATAAAAAAAAAACATGATGGGCAAAATGAAACAGAAAACGAAGTTTGGACACACCTTCTCATTCAATGCGTTTTCTTTATTTTCATGACTATTTACATTGTAGATTCTCACTGAAGGCATCAAAACTATGAATGAACACATGTGGAGTTATGTACTTAACAAAAAAAGGTGAAATAACTGAAAACATGTTTTATATTCTAGTTTCTTCAAAATAGCCACCCTTTGCTCTGATTACTGCTTTGCACACTCTTGGCATTCTCTCGATGAGCTTCAAGAGGTAGTCACCTGAAATGGTTTTCCAACAGTCTTGAAGGAGTTCCCAGAGGTGTTTAGCACTTGTTGGCCCCTTTGCCTTCACTCTGCGGGTCCAGCTCACCCCAAACCATCTCGATTGGGTTCAGGTCCGGTGACTGTGGAGGCCAGGTCATCTGCCGCAGCACTCCATCACTCTCCTTCTTGGTCAAATAGCCCTTACACAGCCTGGAGGTGTGTTTGGGGTCATTGTCCTGTTGAAAAATAAATGATCGTCCAACTAAACGCAAACCGGATGGGATGGCATGTTGCTGCAGGATGCTGTGGTAGCCATGCTGGTTCAGTGTGCCTTCAATTTTGAATAAATCCCCAACAGTGTCACCAGCAAAACACCCCCACACCATCACACCTCCTCCTCCATGCTTCACAGTGGGAACCAGGCATGTGGAATCCATCCGTTCACCTTTTCTGCGTCTCACAAAGACACGGCGGTTGGAACCAAAGATCTCAAATTTGGACTCATCAGACCAAAGCAGAGATTTCCACCGGTCTAATGTCCATTCCTTGTGTTTCTTGGCCCAAACAAATCTCTTCTGCTTGTTGCCTTTCCTTAGCAGTGGTTTCCTAGCAGCTATTTGACCATGAAGGCCTGATTCGCGCAGTCTCCTCTTAACAGTTGTTCTAGAGATGGGTCTGCTGCTAGAACTCTGTGTGGCATTCATCTGGTCTCTGATCTGAGCTGCTGTTAACTTGCGATTTCTGAGGCTGGTGACTCAGATGAACTTATCCTGAGAAGCAGAGGTGACTCTTGGTCTTCCTTTCCTGGGTCGGTCCTCATGTGTGCCAGTTTCGTCTTGATGGTTTTTGCGACTCCACTTGGGGACACATTTAAAGTTTTTGCAATTTTCCGGACTGACTGACCTTCATTTCTTAAAGTAATGATGGCCACTCGTTTTTCTTTAGTTAGCTGATTGGTTCTTGCCATAATATGAATTTTAACAGTTGTCCAATAGGGCTGTCGGCTGTGTATTAACCTGACTTCTGCACAACACAACTGATGGTCCCAACTCCATTGATAAAGCAAGGAATTCCACTAATTAACCCTGATAAGGCACACCTGTGAAGTGAAAACCATTTCAGGTGACTACCTCTTGAAGCTCATCAAGAGAATGCCAAGAGTGTGCAAAGCAGTAATCAGAGCAAAGGGTGGCTATTTTGAAGAAACTAGAATATAAAACATGTTTTCAGTTATTTCACCTTTTTTGTTAAGTACATAACTCCACGTGTTCATTCATAGTTTTGATGCCTTCAGTGAGAATCTACAATGTAAAAAGTCATGAAAATAAAGAAATCGCATTGAATGAGAAGGTGTGTCCAAACTTTTGGCCTGTACTGTATATATATATATATATATATATATATATATATATATACATATATACATGTATATATAGATGTATATACACATGTGCACACATACACACATATATACATAATACACATACACAGAGAGAAAAACAAAGGCGAGTGTGGTGATCGAATTGCTGTTTGGCCTACAAAACAAAATGGCTGACAACAGAAAACTACAAGATGGCCGAATCAAAGCTGGCTTCAGGTCGGGGGAAGTGTTTGTCTGACCATGTGGTCAGGACAAAGACAAAGTAAAAGAAGCGGGAACTTTGAAGTGCCTGTTTGGGTGTAGCTCTGTTGAAAGCCTTTTCTTAATGAGTCTATGTGAATGCAAACAATCTGGATTAGTGCAGAGATTGTTTAGTTGTGTGCAAGAATCTGTCTGTGAACAGTATTAGCAAACTAAACACTGAGCTTTGGCGAAGCCAACGAATCAATGACTAAACTGCAAACAATCACGACAAATACTCACTAAACAGCATTAAATCACATACAACAAGTTAAACAGTCTTGCTTAGCCTGCAAAGCTGTGATAAAGCTATGCCCTGTTGTTACATTACAGATCCTTGAATGGATGGGAAGAAGCTTTGGTGGTGTGCTGCTTTGTTGGCTGGCAGAGGAAGGTTGAAAGAGCTGTTGTTCCAGATGCAGTCTTTGGTGTGTCCTTTGTGCCAAAGGTGGAACTCTGAGGAAGCTGGTCGCTCAATGTATTTACAGAGTTAGATGCTGGGTGCTAACTCACTTAGTTCTCTTTTTTGCTAGAAAGCTAGTTGCAAACCTTGTCCTTGGACCTCTAACTTTCCGGTTCAGAATAGAGAGTATGTGATCAATTGCCCCACCTTTAATGGTTGAGGGCAAGGAGCAAGGGTCTGAGCATCTGGGCTGGTCCATGCCCAGCCGGAAAGAGGTGTGGGCTGCTCTGCAGTTCCCAAATAAGAGAGGAGGACTGTCTGAAGGGAGCAGACCTTCTGCAGATGCCTGTGACATCACAGAGTCACATGTCACTGTAAAAGTCCTGTCCAATCAAGTTGTGAGACTTGCGTCTCACTGAGGTGTGATGTAAGACATCCTGGAGATGGGTGTCAAATAGCTGTCTTTGTTTGGAGAACAAAGAGCATGCAGAGATGGAAGCCTTTAAATGTCCAGTTTAGATGATTTTAGACAAATCATCTGTGGTCCTGTGAATCCCAGCAACACGTAGCATGTACAATTTAAGACAGAAAAGTGTGTTCAATTTCAATTTGATTTTATTCATAAAGCCCAATATCACAAATCACAATTTGCCTCACAGGGCTTTACAGCAAGTGACATCCCTCTGTCATTCGGACCCTCACAGCGGATAAGGAAAAACTCCCCCAAAAAAACATTTAACGGGGAAAAAAATGTACCTCAGGAAGAGCAACTGAGGAGGGATCCCTCTTCAAGGACAGACAGACATGCAATAGATGTCTCACAGAACAGATCAACATAATAAATTAACAGTAATCCATATGACACAATGAGACAGAAAGAGAGACAGAGCGAGAGACAGAGAGAGATGCAGGACAGACGGTCACGGTAATAGCTTACAACAACATTAATTAAAGTAGTAATATTATAACTATGATTCTGGCTATTGTGGTACAGTATGTTGAAAGTATATATTTATATCTGATAGTATACATATGTGACAATAATCATAAGTGTATAATAACAGTAGAAGTATGACTTATGATAATAGCAGCAGCAGGAGGCATCTGGCAGGACCATGGCAGCAGCATAACCACACACGTCACACTATCCAGGTACCGCTGTGATATAAGTTAACCTGCGAGACAGTGGAGCACAAAGGCTCCGGAGAAGAAGCTGAGTTAGTGACATGCAGCTTAGGATGGTTGATGGTTTTAGATGGTTTTAGCTGGTTTAACAGGCTGGTTGATGGTTTTAGATGGTCTTAGATGGTCTTAGCTGGTTCAATAGGCTGGTTGATGGTTTTAGCTGGTCTTAGCTGGTTCAGTAGGCTGGTTGATGGTTTTAGATGGTCTTAGCTGGTTCAATAGGCTTGTTGGTGGTTTTAGCTGGTCTTAGCTGGGTTGATGGTTTTAGATGGTCTTAGCTGGTTCAATAGGCTGGTTGATGGTTTTAGCTGGTCTTAGCTGGTTCAGTAGGCTGCTTGATGGTTTTAGATGGTCTTAGCTGGTTCAGTAGGCTGCTTGATGGTTTTAGATGGTCTTAGCTGGCTGATGGTCTAAGCTGATTGAAAAGGCTGGTTGATGGTTTAAGATGGTATAAAATGGTTGATGGAATAAGGTTGAACAGGCTAGCAAAGCTGGACCAGACTCGTCAACCAGCCATGTTACGCTAGGAAGGTAGGGTGCTGCTGTAAATTCATCTAAATCCGAAAAGACACCATCTACAGCTGGTGGTAGTGCCTCATGACCAAAGAGTCCTGAACATCTTTTCCCCCAGGCTCAACCAGCAAGAGCAACCTCCCCTGAGCTTGCCAACAATCCCCCCTAGCTAACACTATTTCCAATAGCAATGCTGTCAATGTTCCTTTATTACATGTGCCACAGTCTTTCCAGTTGGATTGAGTAAGTAGCTTAAGTGTTACTGCACCGACCAGACTGCTGCGACTGTCAAATGAAAACAATAGTTTGGTAGATTATCATATTGTCAACTACCAGATTGTCAATATTTGTATTTATAGTTGACCACACATTGTAGGGACAATCTGTAAAATGTGATAATAAATCAATTCCATGTCCCAACACTAGAAGCAGTACTCCTAAGGTGACCCCTGCCCAATAGTGTATTTTTTCTGTGGCCAAAGTGGTGTTTAAAATATGGCAGCTGGAGCTGTGTTGCATCTACCTAGAGGTCAACTAAAATTACCTGGGAGGATGGGCTTGAGTGTGACTGGCAGACACTCCAATGCCTTCAAAGGAAAAGTCAAATTACAACTGGACACAGCAAAAATTGCAGACATCCTTGGTGAGCACCGACTTGGTGGAAATAACTTGATGCATTAACCCAAAAGTCTTTGTGTTCATATATAATCCAAAAAACTTCAACCAAAAAACTTCAAAATAAAGGATGCACACCATTGTGCCATGCGCAAGCTATATCCAAAAGCTTAGGCTGATCTGACAAACAGTCAGAGATGCAAGCCACAGACAGACACACAGATGCTTCTTGCTTTATAGATAGATAACCAAAACAATTTAAGCCTATAGGCCTCTTGCGCAACAGCCATTCGGACAGCAGATACTTTCACATGTGAGCCAGACTGACACATGTAAATTTGGAAATACAGGCCGGGCATTTCTATTTATTTATCTTATTTTTTTATTTTATTTATTCATTTTCTATTTAACACAATAATAACACTAAAAGAGCCAGGACTTTTGCAGAGTAATTTCATTTTCAGCATTTTCATTTAATTTAAGCACCTTTTGCTGTGGATGTAACTTTTTACTATGTTAAAGTCTTCTGAAGGTTTGTGTGTAATTTATAATGACAAATACATCTAAAAGGTGCTTTTGAACAGTGACAGCAAGGAGTGGAACAGCCCAACACTTTAAACCTAGTGAAATGGTACATCCCTGGTAACATTTGCCGTTCCGTTTGCCAAGAAGAAGAAACAGCCATTTTCCTCCTCCTCCTCCCCTTTGCCCACGTAAATTGGGAATATTACTGATTTTATTGACTCTATGAATGATAACTGCCGCTTTTGTGCTTAACAGAGTTTCTTAAATTTTTTAACATTTTGTTTTGACGTTACCTAGCACATTTCGAGCATACAGCATCAGTTTAGCCACATCAGTTTTAGCTAACAGTGCATTTTGGCTAACGATAACTTAGTATGCATGGTAAAATCCTTTGTAAATTTAACTTTGAGAGTAACGATACACGAAGAGTCCAAAGTAGCACCCGGCACCCGCTAAAGGCTTTTGAATTAGTCTTCGGGTGTGTAGAGTCCTCAAAAAAGTCCTCAAAAACATTGTGAAAGTGCGTGAATTTATTTGTTTTATTAAAAAACAAAGATGATCCGGTAACAAAAAAAAACTAGGCTATTATGTGTGCCAGAGTGCACTTGGGCAAAAATTCAGAGGCTCAAACGATTTTTCAAAAGACCAGAGAGCACAGAATACACTCTGGCACTCTCAGGGCATATTATGAAATAAAAAAAAAAGTAAAATAAACTTTGATTTATTCTCCCAGGCTATTTGAATTCTGTTGTATAATAGTGGTCTATTAGTCTTTATCAAAAACTAAAACTGTTAAGTTAAAGGTGTCACTGATGTAAACGGTTACAGCTCAAAGTGGCAGCGAGGTATTAAAAAATATTGAGAAGGACTTGAAAAATTCTTAAAGGTATTGAAATTAACATCAAGATTCCTGTGTATACCCTGACTGGGTTACGTTTAGGAAGGTGGTGTTTGTAGTTAATGACTATACGCGGATTATGGATTTCTATAGGAGAGTGGCATATTTTCAAGTAAGAGGAAATTATAATATTAGACAAATACAAAGAAACACAAAATCCAACCTAAAGACACTATATTGATTATTACAGCTGCCAAAAATCTAAATCAAAAAGGTGTCAATCATTTATTTTAATTTAATTTTTTTTATTTTATTCATTTATTTGACAGGGACAGTGCATGTTAATAAATAAAACTGTAAACATGCCAGAATTAGCCAAAAGGCTAGTCTGTAGTACCTGGCCAGATGTAAAGCTGGCATCCTAAAAATGAAAATAAAAGCACAGTTCATCACAATCATGTTCAGTAAATGTTTGTTCAGCACACTGATATAAATGTGTTCATTTATTTATTTATATCTCATCTCTTTCAGCTGCTGCTCGACAGTTTGACCACAAACTATTCTACCTAGACTTCAGCAATACCGTTAAAAAGGGGCTGAGTTATGCTCCAGAGCGGGAGGGAGGTATCAAAAGGACACAAAGAGAAAAATAGGGTACCCCCTTATCATGTTCCCCCCAGTGTTATTGTTTGTGAAACCTTTTTGTGATTTGAGGATCACAGACCTGGTAGTTTAAAGCTATGACAGACCTGGTACTGTAGTTTAAAGTTGTCATTTTGTGAAATGTTTACGTAATGTTTGTGGAGATGACAGACCCTGTAGTTTAAAGCTAATGGACCTGGTATTTTAAAGCTGTCATTTTGTGAAATGTTTACTAACTTTTGCTGTCATTGTGTGAAATGTTGACAGAATGTTTGTGGGGATGACAGACCTGGTAGTTTAACATGCTGACGAAGATACTGGTAGCTTCAAGCTTTTGTGAAATGTTTCCAGAATGTGTTTTAGAATGAACGGGAACATTAAAGACCTGTTTTCTATCTTTTTTTTTTTTTGTTTATTTTTGTTAATTAATTAATAAATTATTTTTTTTTAACTTGAATAATTATTAATAAATAAACAAGTAACTTTTCTAATATTGAGGTTTGCTTGGATTATTTCAATTGCAGTAGCCTAATTGGTGATCAGCCTTACCAGCTTACACCAGCCTGACCAACCAAGACCAGTCCGGCCCAGCTAAGACCAGCCCTGACCAGCTAAGACCAGCCTGATCAGCCAAATCCAGCTAAGACCAGCCTAACCAGCTCATACAACCCTGACCAGCTAAGACCAGCTTGATCAGACCAGCCTGACCAGCTAAGACCAGCCAAGACCAGTCAAGACCAGCCCAAACCAGCCAAGACCAGTTAAGACCAGCTGACCAAAACCTAGCTAAGACCAGCCTGACCAGCTAAGACCAGCTAAGACCAGCCTGACCAGCTAAGACCAGCCTAACCAGCTCATACCACCCTGACCAGCTAAGACCAGCTTGATCAGGTCAGCCTGACCAGCTAAGACCAGCCAAGACCAGTCAAGACCAGCCCAGACCAGCCAAGACCAGTTGAGACCAGCTGGCTAAAACCAGCTTGACCAGCTGACCAGCTAAGACCATGTACTAAGAGGAACTAAGAAACAAGATCATATTTCTCCTGTTTTAGCTTCTCTCCCTGCTGAAAAAAACAGCTCAGACCAGCTTAGGGTGGTCAAAGCTGTTTTTTTCATGAATTTTTTTTTTTCATGAATGAATGAATGAAAAAATTTTGTTGAACAAAAAACATATCATCCAAACCATGACCTTCAGCTGTGTTAGAAGTTACACCCTTTTCCAGTCTCTGTATGTCCCAACTTCAGCTTCTTAATGTTTAACTTTTTGTACTCAATGTCCAGTTTCTGGCCTTAAATGCTAATGAGAGGACGGTGTTTATGTGTTGAGCAGACATTCTGTTAAAGAGAAAATGTATCAAAGAGTAGCCGATTATGTGGCTGGCATTAATAGTTATAAGGGGCTGATCGTTATTTAAATAGGACCGGGGTATAGTTGGGACGTGATTATGATTTTATTTTTTCCTTAAACCCCCCCCCAAGCGTCCAAAAAAACCGTTTTGGCCCCCCTGAGGGATTGGAGAAACATGTATGACCCCCCCCAACCTGTTATTGCTGTATGTTGCGAGACAGAAAAAGAAAACCAATTTGCCGCTTGCTCCACCTGTCTGTCTGTCTGTCAGCTCCATCTGTCATGATACAAACATGAATGAAGACGTGCAGTTTATTGTGTTTCACCGGCGACGAGCTGTCATTACGCGCGACAATTACGCACGGCTGCGCGCTCTTTATAACTCACTGTGTGAACCTCTGTTGCATAATAAAGATTTGCCCCCCTCAGTAACTTCATCCTGGCTCCTGAATTTTATGAATGGAGGGGAAAAGAGGAGACACATTCCCCTGCAAAATGTATTTTATTGCAGTTATTTATTTGCAAAACAAAATCACTGAAGTTAAGATTCTCTCACAAAACTATATTGTTACGGATCTTTGCACATTTTTAAGTGGGTGTATGGAAATCCTGGAGCTTTCATAGTGGGTATACGTGATGTGATGAACCTCTCGACCTGTCATTTCGGATGGATTTTGATTGGCTGTCAGTGTTTCTATCGTTCATCAAATCGCTCTGAAAGTGATCCAAACGATATCGTCCACCACTACAGTTGTTGTTATAGTTGTAGTGTGGACGCTGCCAAACACTTGATTTAGAACGATTTTTAAAACTGTATTTTTATAGTTATATTCATAGTTATAGTTCTTGGTGTGGACGGCCCTTTATTCTTTGTCGACTGTAATAAAATTAAATTTGTCCAATGTCTCATCCGCTTTTAAGGTCTGCAAAGACACTCTCAAATTAGCATGAAGGAAACTTTCCTTTCGATACACTGATTTCCTCACAGCAGCCATTATGCTTGAATTGTTTGTGTTCCGCGGTCGTCTTCTTCTGCTACTCTATTGGGTTTTCCGGTCAGTGACGTGTGCATTGAAAGTGACGTGTGTGCAAGTGGGAAATACCATTGTGGACCATGCAGGGTAACTTTATATAGCGGAGTATAAACCAAAACCTCTGAGTAAAATACGAATGGAAAACAAACAAAAAAATCATACAAAACTTAACAAATTAAAGTTGCATGACCCCCCCTGAAGCCAAAATAAAAACCATATCATTAAAATAAGATCTATTCACACATGGGTCTGGTAATCCTTGGGCATCTTGATTTGGGGGATGCAGCAGGCCTGTTGTGTCTCCACTCACTGAAAGATGTTTTTAAACATTAAATGTGAACAGTAACATTTCAACAGAGAAAATAAGTATAATATCCCCAACCCCGGCAAGAAGAAAAACAAACAAATAAATAAGTAATTTAAATAATAAAAAAATATTAATCAAAGTGCATAAATAAATAAAAGAAAAAATAACAAAATTATAATCAAAGCAGTGCATAATTGCTCCATGTAGTAACCAACTGCCATCACATCAGCTCTCCCTCTACATGGACACTCCTGCTAAACTAAAAAAACACCTGGACCCCATTTGCTCCTCTTCACCTCCCCGCTCTGGAACCTCTCAGCCAGCTTCCCCAGCCCACCTCCCCTGCTTCACTCCCCAACCTCGGACTTTGCCTCCCAGTACTTCTCCACTCATTCTATTACCAATAAATCACCCACTAGATCCTGCTCCCAGTCTGTGTTTTGTCTGCTTTTGGGTTCACTTGCCTTGTTGTGTTAACAGTACGATCTGGCCATGAAAATGAACCCAGAACCCAAGTTTCAGCTCTCTCAATGCAACTTACCTAGTCATACCTAGCCCGTGCCTCCAGCTCCTGTTCAGTCCCCCCCCCCCGTGTCAGCTGGCCTGGCTGCTCATTCCACTCCTTTGTTCCTGCCCCGGAATGTTATGATGGAGACCTTGTTTCCTGCTTAGCCTTCCTGACCCAGTGCTCCCTGGTGTTTGAACAGCAGCAACTTTCTTATGCCACTGATCGCTCCCGCGCCTACGTAATCAACTCATTGTGTGGACCAGCTCGTGCCTGGAGCTCCACTGTGTGGGAGAGTCAGTCTGCCCTGTGCTCCTACGATGACTTCGTTTTGGAAATGCTGATGGTTTTTGATCACCCTGTTGGTGACAAAGATGCAACTAAAAATCTCCTATCCCTCTGGCAGGGCTCCCGCAGCTTTGCTGAGATGGCTGCTGATTTCCAGATTCTAGCTGCAGTGAGTGGATGGAATGATCAGGCACTGCAGGGGACTTTTTCAAAACTGGCTCCCGTGAGCATCGGCAGGAGAGGGCAGCTAAACAGCTGACTTCTACCACCATGCCAGCCTCTCGTCAGCGCTCACTTCCGAGGCTCCCCGAACATCCCCTGCTGAGCCAATGCAGATAGGAAGAGACCATCTGACACCGGAGGAGAGGGCTAGTCGCATTAACTCCTGCCTGTACTGTGGTCAAGTGGGTCACTTCATCTCCTCCTGCCCTGTACGCCCAGTAAAAGAGCTGGCTCACCAGTAGTGGGAGAAATACAGGTGAGTTGAGTAACTAATGTTTCTGCCTTCCGTCTTCACCTTTCTGCCACCCTCTTGTGGCGAACCCAGTCATTACTCCTCTCTAATTTTAGCCCCTTGACACCCCTCTTAGTGCCAAAGCCCTACATGGTCAGCTGCTAGCTCAAGTAGCCCATCAAACTGTCCCCATCACTCTCTTGTTTTCTGATAATCATCAAGAATGGATCAAGTTTCATATCATGGACTGTCCCAAACCCCTCTGGTACTTTGAATCCCCTGGCTTGAGACACACAACCTGCACATTAACTGGATTAAAGGTAAAATCATCTCCTGGAGCACATTCTGTCATTCTGCATTCTGCCCTTATCTCTCCTTGGTCCCAGAGGTCTATCATGACTTCGCTCCAGTATTCAGTAAGCACCATGCCCTGTCCCTGCCACTTCACCGTCCGTATGACTGCGCCATTGATCTACAGCCTGGTGCCCCTCTTCCCTGCAGTCAGCTATACAACCTCTCTCGACCAGAACACAAGGCCATGGAGAAGTACATCCAGGAGTCCCTCGCAGTGGGAATAATCCGTCCTTTCCTCTCCGGTGGGTGCTGGTTTAAATAACATTAGTGTTAAAAACAATTACCTCTTACCTCTCATCAGTTCAGCATTTGTTCCCCTCCATGGTGCCACCCCATTGACTATGTTAGATCTGCGCAATGCATACCACCTGGTCTGTGAGGGTGATGAATGGAAAACAGTGTTCAACACTCCTTTGGGCCATTTCAAATATCTTGTCATGCCCTTGGGCCTAACAAATGCCCCTGCTGTATTCCATGCCCTTGTGAATGATGTCCTCTAGGACATGCTCAACAGGTTTGTGTTTGTGCACTTGGATGATATTCTGATTTTTTTCCAAGACCCCCTCTGAGCATGAGCAGCACATGTGTTTGGTCCTTAGGCATCTTCTGGAAAATAAGTTGTTGAGGCTGAAAAGTATGAATTTCATGTTCCTAAAGTGCAGCTGGATCTTTCCAAGGCTTCAGCTGTAGCTGAGTGGCCAACCCCCTCCAACCTCAAACAGCTGCAGCGCTTCCTGGGCTTCCAAAATTTTACCGGAGATTCATCAAGAACTACAGCTGCATTGCTGTCCCCCTCACAGCCCTCACCTCCACCTCTGTCCTGTTCCATTGGTCCGCTTAGGCTGATGCAGTCTTCACAGACCTCAAGCACTGCTTTTCCTCTGCTCCTATCCTCATGCAACAAGACCCAGCCTGACAGTTCACTGTGGAGGTGGATGCTTTGGATACTGGGGTAGGTGCAGTGCTCTCTCAGAGAGCCTCTCCAGACAATAAACTCCACCCTTGTTCCTTTTTCTCCCGCAGACTCTCCCCTGCAGAGAGAAATTATGATGTTGGCAACCGGGAACTCCTCACTGTGAAACTGGCTCTGGAGGAGTGGCGTCACTGGCTGGAGGGAGCAGACCAGTCCTTTGTGGTGTGAAAAGACCACAAGAACCTTGCCTACATCCAATCCATCCTCCTGGAGTGTCCTGCTTCCCTGGGTGGAATATGTTCATAACACCTTGCCCAACGCCTCCTCTGGTATGTCTCCCTTTCTTTGGTTCCTTGGTTATCAAGCACCCTTATTCCCTGCACAGGAATGTGCAAGCACATTCCCTCTGTCCAAACCCACATGCATCGCTACATCAAGGTATGGAAACAAGCCAGGCCTACTTTGCTCCACTCCTCCACCAGAAGCCAAGACCAAAATGCCATTTTGGTCATTACAAATAAGGTGCAGATGGTGTGATTCTAGTCTTCTGGCCAAGGCCTTTCAGAGTATTTTAGTGTCACACCCCATCAAACTAACTGAGCTCAAAGAGGAGCATTCATTTTGAGATTTGTTTGGCTAAAGAATTAAGGTTATTATTGCAAGTCCCAAGGATGGTGGAAGTATTCGTTTTGTGTAAGATTCCTTAATTATGGCCTGAAGTGGGAACAGATGTGTTTCCTTGAATGCCTTATAAAATTTGATAGGAAAACCATCCGGTTAGACTGCAGTCTAATTTTTGCCGTTCACTTTTCTTCAAAGTTTTAAAATTGCAACTGATCTAAATGAATTTTGACTCTCTAAATCATCTAAACAATCTGATGTATACAAAGACTCCCCAAAACAATTATTGATCTCCAGTGAGTCCAATGTTAGGTTCCCCTTAGGTGTCATGATAATATTAATTGCCCTGTCTGATTGTTTTTCTTAAGCCACCAAGCCAATAACTTATCACATTTTTCTCATTTATCATAGTAGAACTGTTTAAGCCACAAGTCGTGTTCATCTGAATATTAATTTATCAACAAATACCAATAATGTATTTAATCTGTCAGCTTTTTTCTTTTTTTTGTCAGACTATCCCCCTTGCCCTGTTGAGTTTTGCCCTGAGGTGATTACCACTTTAAAATCTTTATTGAGCTCCATAAACATTGTTCTTCTGCCTGAGAGAAGAACACAGCTCTTGTTTTCCCTCCTTTTGCGACTTGATATCCTCTTTTCAGACAATTGACTCTCAATGTAAGCTTATCTCAGCCTGGCCAGAGTTAACCCTGATTAGACAAGGCTGAAAAGTGTTAGTGAGCAGTTTGAGCCTTAAGTGGAAGTCTAAGTTAAAGGAGCTATATGTAAGAAATCTAAAGTAAATAGTCCTAAAATCATCCTAATCTGTCACTGAGAAAAAGGAATAATGTTAATATAACATACTGATCTCACCAACAACAATATTTAAAACATTTTTTTATGGTCTGCAAATCCTGTTTATGTTTTGAATTTGTGTTTTGGCCTGTTGTGCCACCCACCGCCATCTACCAGTCACGCAGTCAGTAGAGTCTCAGCAGCAGTTACAGTTACGACTGAGCTACAATAGCTGACGGTGTGACTAAACCCAAATGACCTTGTTATGATTCCCAAAAACGCCAAGACAAAACTTGAGGCAAAACGAGGGTCTATATAGGATATGCTTTTGAATGGTGGTGATGGTTGAAAGCGGAGAAGAATTTGAAATCGGATGTCAAAGTGGCAACTCAGCCAAAGTTGGCTAACTAGCATCATAGCTAGACGGGGATGGACATTTCGAATACTTTCAACTGTTATTCATTTTCGATCATACATTGTAGCCCATGTGCAGGTGGGTCATCGACCCGACTGATTTTTTTGAGAAACAAACATTAGCAGCACGATGAGCAGCATTAGCAGTGTCCCGGTACATAGCATTAGCAGCGGGCTCCCCCTCCGCTGTATCCCAGCAGTAGTGTTAGCAGCAGAGAAGCCGGGCTTGCTCGAACGGTCCACTGGAAAACCGAAGATCAAGGACGCAGCAACGCGGCCCTACCATGGCAGCCGCCCTTGGGCAAACAAATCACCCCCAATTTCCACCAGATGCGTGTTGGTTGCGTCTGCGCTCCGGCACGGCAGCAGAGCCGATATGATTTAATTCTAGTCAATGTGTGTGTTTTCACCGGCTGTGGCTGTGCTGTGTCCCGGCTCTGTCTCAGCTTCTATTTTTGCGGGACACCGGAGCACAACACAGCAATTCAGCACAGAGCAGCAACCTCAAATCTGTAGGGGAGGGGGGGCGGACACGACTCGTAGCAGTATTTTGAATTTGAGTGCAGCAGGGGCGTTTCTTGGGACTGAGAACATTGGGGGCTGAGCCCAGAACCTTATAGGGAAGTCTAGGGGATCCTACCTGGGAAAAGAGCTCTATGCTTTCTTGAGCCTTATTGCGTCTTGTCTACAGCCAAATACTGCCAACATGTACTTCAAAATGTGTCAAAATAAAATTATATTATATTGATAGAAACAGGATGATGCACTTATAGATAACACAGGAATTAAAGCCAAAAAAATAAATATTTTGTAAATATTTTGACTGAAGCCAAGTCATATTCCCCCTCAAATTTTTAGTTTGCTTTTTTTTTTTTAACACCAGACCATGTGAAAAAGTTGAGTGATGATGCCTATAGACTATATCAGGAGCCATATTTTCCCCCAAAAAATGCACATTACATGAGTCAGTTTAATTTTTGGTATTTTATTTTTCCTTCCACCCCTACTATGTTGTGTTGCACCTCTGTCTCTGCTGCTCTTTTTTCTCCATCTGCTCATTCCTTCCATCCTTTGAATCTGCTGCCATAAAAACAAAGAAATGTATACTGAATGACAACAGAACATATTAAATGAAATATTTTAAAAACATTTCTTTTTTCACTTGGACAATTTTCAGATAAATGTCATTGAGTGTTACTGTACCTTTGCTGCTGTTTCCCTCCATGACTCATGTTTCTCTCTGTCACACATCTTCTGAAAAAACAAAACAAAACAAAAAACAGATAAACAAACTGATTTCAGGCACACACCATTTTCTGATGAGGCTAACTCACCATGCTGTAGGTTTTAACTCTCCATCTGATTCTCTCTTCTCTCTTTCCCTCCATCACTTGCTGCTCTCCATTGACTTGCTTGTTTCTCTCTTTCACTTGCTTGTTTCCTTCTTTCCTTCTTTCACTTGCTTGTCTCCTTTCACTTGCTTCTTTCCCTCCTTCCTTTTATCTTCCTTCTCTGTACTGTCATCTGTAAACAGAATATAACATCAGATTCATTTTATCATAGCAGACGTTATCAAAAAGCAATCATATAAGGGAACTGGCCCTTGCAACAGGATTAGCATTTACTTCTCTTTTTCCTTCCTTGCTAAAGTGGCACACACTGGGCTCAATTATATTGTTTTAATTATGAAATACAAGAGATGGTAGTAAAGAGTTTAAATGTTGCAACAATATATGAGTAGCCTAATCAATAACAACATTGACAAATATCTACATGAATAACTGTATACATGCAGGCAAAATGAGACAGTGGTGCTCGGCAGCGCTCGGCAGCCCTTCGGAAGTCCTCGGGAGTTTTTTATTGTGAAAGCTCAGCTTTCACAATAAAAAGAAAAAGGCCAACACTTCAACCCACACAGCAACGTTAGAAGGACATAACAACAGTTACGTAGTTGTGTGCGGTATCTTTGGTAACTTATGTGAGAAAAATATCACTGAATTTATGTGTGGGAAAAGTCACCAGCTGTACCGAGCCTTCAGGGATTTTAAGCCTGCCTAAGAGCGTCTATCACTGGGGAGGACTGTCCCGCAACTCCGCCGGCACACCCCCCTAACGCTACACGTTTCACATAATTTTGAAGGAATAAACAGAATTTAAATTATTCATTTATCTGTTTCTGGTAACGGCTCCCCGGAGACGTAAGCCTCAGCCGAGTCAGCCTCCTTGTTTTTGAAAAAACGTCTTATATCCATGATCTTTCATGTTGTTGCTAAAACGTCTCCCTCCAGCGCGCCAACAGTTTAGATACTGGAAGAGCCTGGTGACGCGAGGCTATCAGCCAATAAAACACGGATGCTTCACACAACCCCTCTCTCTGGTTAACTTCTTTAGTGGCTCGTTAATGTACAGTTATCATTATTTCTTCTGAAGTTGAATTATCCGGGGCTTAAGAAAAAACGTTTGGGGCTAAAGCCCCGGATGCCCAGGCCAGGCGATGCCACTGGAGTGCAGTAACCGTTTCTTACAGTCAGATGCAGCTTGACAGCTCTAGGACTGAGAGGCTATTGCCAGGAGAGAACAGGAAGACACACAATGAGGGGAAGCTGGTTTTGTGGATTACGAGCTAGACATTGTGTCTGCAGCATGTGTTTTGATACTCCTTACCTCCTTTGCTGATGGCTCCACCAGCTGAGATTATGAAGATAAAAACTGAGCTCCGGTCCATCGAGTGGCTCAACCAGGGCCTCCTCCAGTGGCAGTCGGAGCTGTGTTTCCGGCTGTCATGCCTCGAGCCTGCGGACAGCCAGCGGCCTCTGGCCTCGGATGCAGCGGACGGTACTGCTGGAGTCTCTGGCCTGTCGTCTTCTCCCTGCGCCTGGTCGGCTGTAGTGAAGGGCACCAGTCGGCTTTCCCTTCCCCTCTACGACCAATGTGGTCCTGGCTGTGACGATGACATTCCCCTCTCAAACTTCTCTCCACTGGCTGAGCTTTCCCAAGAGCTGGAGTTGGTCCTCTCCCCTGGTCCCCCCTGGTCTTGGGCGTAGAGCAGATCGTATCCGACAGTCCAACAGAAAGGGCTCCATAGCCTCCTGGGTACAAACAGCCCCGTTTGTCTCCCCACCAGCTGGAGCTGGACAACCTGCTCGGCACAGCACCAGCTCCAGTGAACTTCTCTCCCCCAGCACAACCACCTGCTGCTGATCAGCTTCCACCGAAGTTAGCGGTTTACAGCTTCAGTGAGACCCGACCCGAAGTTCTTGATAGTAGGTGAATCTATCATTAAGCATCTGACTCTCCCCTGTGCTATCACATATTGTCTCTCTGGAGGCAAAGTAACTGATTTAACTGGACTCATATCGGCTCTCATTGACCTACATCCCACTGTTGACCAGGGCTGGATTGGCCATTGGGCATACCGGTGGGCCGATGGTAATTTTGGGCCGAGCCTTTTTTTTTTTTTTTTAACTCTTAGTCATATTATGATACCTATTGGTACACAAAACTGGTAGATCGGCCCATTAGTCATGATTGATGATTGATTGGGCAGAACCAGTTACAGCCGGGGGTGGAAAAAATAAGAGAGAGACAAGCCCTTTAGGAAGATGCTGCCAAATATGTTAAAATAACACAGATGTTTGCTGGCTATGGCGGAGCTTCTTCAGTGGCAGCATCAGTGTCCGCACCCACACCGGCATCCAAAACAGCCACAGCAGGTAATGATGGTGGAGGTGGCCGTCAGCACGTGGATGAGGCGAAGGGGAGGCAGGAGGAGGAGAGACCCGCGGCTGCCGCATTATATGAGGACGGCAAAGGCGGTGCGAATGGAGTGGAATTTGAACTTGAGGTAAGAGGTGATGAACTGCAGTCTACCTGGATCAGATATGGATGAAGTTTGGTTGATAGTTTATTTTCGTTGTGCTTGCTAACTCTTAACACAGCATAGTTAACAATTTAGCTGGCTGTTGAGCAGCATGATGGGGGTTTCTCTACTGCTGGGTTGTTTCTATGATGTTATACTAGCATTAGTGATCTTAGTGCTTCAGTAATTTTATTTTATTCATTTAGTTAGTTAAGTATAGTCTTTATTAGTTAGGTAGTAAAATATTTCAATGTCTATTAATTGATATAAGTGCACTATGCAGTATTTCTTTACTTAAAAACAGCTGAAGCTCAACAGAGCAAAAATGTTCATGTAAAACCAAATGATGAGGCTAGTATTCATCATAAACCCTCTACACTTGCAGATATAATTTAGTTTGAATCAAATTATGATTTGCCAGGAGATGTGATGCTGCTCATTAACATAAAAGTGGCTTGGAGTTAAAAGTAACTACTTAAATGTATTTGTCTTTTATACATAAATATCCTCTTTATTCTAGATAAGTTGTGTTTTTATCTTATTGTTTCTTTTTACTGACATTTAACAGCAAACTCTTGTGGACAATAATTACCTGTTTTGTTTTGTTTTATTATTGTGGGCATGTTTCCGTTCAATTTAAAATATCCCTTCACTTTTTAAAGGTTGCCATGTTTGAGGAAGTATTATGTGTTTCTGTGCTGTTTATTGATGTGGTGAGTACATAGTCTATGAAAAAATTACTAAATCTGTCATTTATTAATTTTGATATTTGTCAATGATCATGTCTCACCTCTATTCCTGTCTGTCCTATTTTCAGAATCCCATCATATGTTGTACATTGTTCAGGAGGTTCACTAGACCAAGCAGCCTTTTGGGGTCCTCTAAGTAAGTACTGTATAGAATACATGATGCAACTATGTTTCTAGAATAAAAATACCAGCACTGTGATCATCTAAGCAAGTCTATCAAGTGTCATATTTCTCACCTTGCTCTCTCTGTCTCCTTTCATTTTTTTTTTTTTTTTGGAACTGATTTTTTATTTGACATATACGTACATACAAACACAAACTCAACAAACACAGAGGAGGTGTATAATATATTCGGTTATACTAACTTAAGGTTCTTTAAATGTCCTTTCCCTCTTTTTTTTCTTGTTAACTCGATCTCTGCAGATAACAGTCACTATTCTTGTACTTGTACGTCACACTTCCGACCATCCAATCCTCATCTTCGTTCCATTAGCCCTGACCAGCATTCCGTGTTAATATGAGTACTTTACAAGTGAGAAAAACAACAATACAAAGTACGAGTACTATACAAGTGAGAGAAACAACAATACAGAGTACGAGTCCTTTACAGGTGAGAACAACAACCATACAAAAAAAAGAAAGAACATACACTCTTATAATAAAAATAAAAGAAAGAAGAAAGAAAAGGAAAAAAAAAAAGTTGGAGGTGACTAGAGTTTACTAATAATGACCATCTTTTATCAAACAAGTCTGTTTTCAACTGTAGCCTTGCTGTGATTTTTTCCATGATAAACACATTTTTTACCCTGTCTCTCCATTGCAGTATGCTTGGAGGCTGTGGCTTCAACCAGGAAGCTGTTATTGTCTTTTTTGCTATCAGCAGCAGGATTCTCAGTAAATATTTAGAGCTCTTATCAGTCATATTGTCAGGAATTATACCCAAAATGTAAAGCGCTGGTTCCAGAGGAAAATTAATACCCATAATCTGTTTAATCGCCTTTTGAATATTCTTCCAGAAATCCTGTATTTTTGGGCAATCCCAGAATATATGAGTGGAATCACCCACTGCTCCACACTCCCTCCAGCATAGATCAGTTGTATTGCTATATTTCGACGTAATGAACGGAGTGTAAAAGTACCGCATTTTCACTTTCCAATCGAATTCCCTCCATGTTGGGCTATTAGTTAGTTTATGTCCCTCTTTAAATGTTTCCTCCCACTCTTCTTCTGATATTATGATATTTGCTTCCAGTTCCCATTTTTCTTTGATATCCAAGTTGTTATCATCGGATTCGTGTTGTAGTGCTTTATAGATTTTTGATATAACCCCTTTTTTTGACTTGTCCTCTGCGAATGACCATAACACTTCCTCTAATTTAGATGGAGTCCTATAGATGTTCTCCCATTCCTGGTGTTTCTGTAGATAATCTCTTAGCTGTAAGAATTTGTAAAAGTTGTGAGATGGTAAATTAAATTCTTTTTGAAGTTGTGTGAATGATTTCATTGTTTGTCCCTGAAACATTTGATCAATATATATTAGCCCCTTGTTAGCCCATTTGTTAAATCCTGAGTCCATGGTAGATGGTACAAAATCTGGGTTCTTTGCTATTTTAGTAGCCCTGCCTACAGAATTTGACAGTTTCAGCCTCTTTCGTACTGCTGACCAAGTTTTCATTGTTCCCCTTGTCCACTCATTACCCATCCCGAGTCTCTTCCGAGCCCCTTCGTTTAAAAATGGGAGAGATTCTAAAGATACATTTTGACATGCATGTTGCTCCATCTCCACCCACACCAAATCTTTCTCTTTAGTGATCCACATAATCAAGGCTCTGAGTTGTGCTGCCCAGTAGTAATTTCTTAAATTAGGTAGGTTCAACCCTCCCTTCTCTTTTTTGCTGAGAAGCGTCTTGTATTTAATTCTCGCTTTTTTATTTTGCCATAAGAATTTCGATATGATTTTGTCCAATTTTTTTAGAAAAGCTCCAGAAATCACAATAGGCAACGACTGGAACAAAAACAACAATCTTGGCAGTATATTCATTCTTACTGCTTCTACTCTTCCCACCAGAGTCAATGGTAAAATCTCCCATCTAGCCAAATCATCCTTTATCTCAGTTATCAGTCTCCCATAGTTAGCTTCAAATAGCTGTGCTGCACCAGGAATGATAATTATACCCAGGTATCTAAACCCTTTTTCCGTCCATTTAAAATGGACCTTTTCTTTAAGTTCCACTGGACATTTCTCCTGAGAGCATCACAGCCACTGACTTGGCTTCATTTGTCAAATACCCTGATATTTCACCATATTCTTTCAGGTTATCTAGTAGAGCCGGTATAGACGTGGAGGGCTCCGTTACATATGTTAATAAATCATCCGCAAATAACGATGTTTTATGTTCTATGCCCCCCTTCATCTTTTATTCCTTTTATGTTTTTATTTTGTCTTATTGACTCTGCTAACGGTTCAATACTTGCAGCAAACAGCAGTGGACTCAAGCAATCTCCTTGCCTGACTCCTCTTTTGAGGTAGAGAAAGTCTGAACAACAGCCATTGACTCTGATCCGCAATTTGGGATTTTTATAAACCATTTTTACCCAGTCTATAAACGTTGAATGAAACCCAAAAACCTCCAATGTTTGATATAAGAAGTTCCACTTCACACGGTCAAATGCCTTTTGTGCATCTAGGCTAAGCAGCATGGTAGGTTGGAGGTTGTTTTTAGCACATGATATAAGATTTAATGTTCTCCTAATATTGTTAGCCCCCTGTCTCCCCGGGATAAACCCTGTTTGATCTGGTTTGATTAATTTAGTTATATGTTTTTGCATTCTCTGTGCTAGTATGTTTGTTAATATTTTTAAATCATTACAGAGCAAGCTGATAGGTCTATATCCCTCACATGAAGTCGGATCTTTGCCCTCCTTATGTAGCACGGAAATTATGGCTTCTGACCAAGTATCTGGGGGATTTCCTGTTGACAGAGCATAGTTAAAAACTTTACACAATACTGGTGTTATCTCTTCTGCAAAACATTTATAAAATTCTCCTGGGAAGCCATCTGTACCTGGGGATTTGTTACTTTTAAGGGTTTTTATAGTGTCATCTATTTCTTGTGATGAAATTGGTTTTATCATTTCAGATGCTTCTTCTGCCATTAATGCTGGTAAACGTAGTTTTTTAAAGAATTCTTGTGTTGTGGTCTCAATGACATTAGACTCTGAGTCGCTATATAAGTTTTTATAATAATCCGCAAAGGCCTCTGCTATCTCTGTTGGTTTAGCCATGATTAAATTGGAACTGGGATGTCTTATTTTTGTGACTGTTCTGTTTGTTTAAGCTTTACGCAGTTGGAATGCCAGTAACCGGCTTGCCCTGTTGCCCATCTCATAATATCTTTGATTTATAAAACAAAGAGCTCCTTCTGCTTTATATGTTAAAAGTTCATCTAAATCACGCCTTTTTTTTTTTAATTCGGGGGGGAATGGAGTTGTTAGATGTCCTTTTATGTTCTAACCCCAACTCTCGGATTTTGCTTTCTAGCTTTCCTTGCTGTTCCAATCGGGCTTTTTTCAATCTGGATGTTATTTCTATTATTTTCCCTCTTATGACTGCTTTTCCTCCCTCCCACAGAATTGATGGTGAGACCTCGCCATTGTCATTTATTTGACAGTATTCCTTTAAATTTTGCTTTAGTTCTTTGACAACCTTTTCATCTGATAGGATTGACACATTGAGTCTCCAGTACCTAAAGAAGGATTCCCTGCCCAACTCAAGAGATAGTATGACAGGGGCGTGATCACTTATAGTTATGGACTCTATACTGCAGTTCCTGACTTTGTGTATCTGTTGTTTTGACACACAAAAAAAGTCTATTCTCGAATAACTACCATGTGGGTTACAATAGAAGGTAAAATCCCTTCCTTTAGGATTATTATGTCTCCATGGATCAATAAGGCCTAATTCTTTTATAACATTATTTAGTACTCTGGATTTTTTTGTATTAGGTCCCCTCTCTGATGGCAACCTGTCTAATTTACCATTCTGTATGGTATTGAAATCCCCCCCCCATAATTATCATCCCTTGACCATTACTGGTAACTATATTAGCTATGTTTTTAAAAAATGATTCATTTTCTTCATTTGGGGCATAGATGTTTAATATCGAAATAGTCATATCTCCTATTGTGCCAACCACCATGATGTATCTTCCCATATCATCTTTAATCACTTTCTCTGCGGAAAATGGTAGGGATTTATTAATTAGTATGGCCACCCCCCTTTTCTTGCCATATGAAGCATAGAATACTTGGTTTACCCATTCCCTTTTCAGTTTTTTATGTTCAATCACACTCAGGTGAGTTTCTTGTATTAGTGCAATTGCACATTGTAGTTTCTTCAACTGACTCAATATTTTCTTCCTCTTAATGGGATGATTTAAACCGTGCACATTATAAGAAACAAGGTTCAACCTATTCATGATACTTTAAGATGTAGGCCATCAGCTCTGTTCCTCCTGTAAATTAAAACAACAGTGCAAAACGGTACACAGCGAAAAAACGAACAAACAATACACATCTCCCTCTGAACTAATATACAACAATAACATACTATGACTCCCAAAAGTCCCATCATCAGAGAGATGCGGCGATGTCTCTCTGGGGAAATAGCACAATGTGCACCTGCAACTTCCCAGCTGTAATTAGGCTAAGTTGCTACTTACTCAGATTGAGCTCCAGTTTTTCTCATTCAACCAATTTTGACATTAATCTGTATAAGTAGTACTTAAATCCCACAACTAGCTCCTTTTAAACTCTTTGAACATTGTATTAGACAGATATTCAGATTGTCCGCATTATATATACTTCAGGATTGTCACTTATTTTCACCTTTAGTTCCAGACTGTTGTCCAGTCCTTACCACTGTGAACCTCAGAGTTCACTGAATGAGGGCTTGTAGATCTGCCTCTGTGATGCGTGGCTGTCTCCTCTCCCCCTTTTGTCCTGTCCCAGCGGTCCAGCTGCCCTGCATCCTCACTCTCTGTAGTTTCTCACACTCGTCCTCCTCCACATGAATCCCCATGTCCTTCAGCATGGGTGCAGCCTCCATCAGTGTGGTGAATGTCTTAGTCCCTTTTTCCAGAAACACCTTCAGTTGTGCAGGATATGGAGATGGTGTCTTTATGTTTTTCTCCTTTAATTTTTTTATTACGTCCCGCACTTGTTTCCTCTTCTTCTGTATTTCGGTAGTGTAGTCTTGGTTGAAGTAGATGGTCCGTCCCTCATATGTTATTTTTTGTTTCCATGCTTGCTGTATGATGCGGTCTTTCACCTGATGATCTATGAAGCGGGCAATGATGGCTCGCGGGGGGGCCGTGCTCTCTTTCGGTTTGGCAATCAGCAAGCGGTGCGCTCTTTCGATGCGGATGTCCACGGCCGCTGGGATCTGTAGTGATGAACGGATGAAGTCCGTCACAAATCCTATGGTGTCGTTTTTCTCAGAGCCCTCCGGGATGCCGTGTATCCGAATGTTATTACGTCTCGATCTTGATTCCAAGTCGTCACATTTTGCAGCTAACATCGCCTCTTGGTGAAGAAGAAAGGCGACTGATCTTTCCAGCCGTGCTGCCCTGTCTTCAGTCTCCCCCAACCTTTCTTCCATGTCCACTGTTCGCAGCTCCAGCGAAACAGTTCTCTCCACAAGCTCCTTTAGATTAGTTTCTAGTCTCACCAGAGCGCTCTTGTTGTCATTTGCCGCTTCTGTGTGCTCTTGTGCTCCGCCAATATTACCGAGTCCTGTTCCCCACCGACGGGTCTCTTATCCGGCGTGGCTCCCCATGCAGAGTCCGTACCTTCAATATTCGCATTATCTTTTTTGTTAGACCTTGTCTCCATCTTTTTTTAGTTTTGTTAACTTTCGTTGTCACTTTTCCTTGACTTTGGCCTGCTTTCTGTTGTTAATAATGTTTAAAAGAGCTAGTTTTCATTGGTTTCTTCGAGAGCTAACTTTTTAGGCTGTCTTATCCAACATGGCACCACCGGAAGTCCTCCTTTCATTTTTTAAAGGTTTCCATGTTTGAGGAAATATTCTGTGTTGCTGTGCTGAGTATTGCTGCTGTGGACGTCTAAGGTGTTTATTGATATGGTGAGCAAATAGTCTATGAAAATATCACTAAATCACAATCTGTCATTTATACATTTTAATATTCATCTCATCTCTGTTCCTCTTTCCTATTTTCAGGATCCCATCAGACGTTGTACATTGTTCAGGAGGTTCACTAGACCAAGCAGCCTTTTGGGTTCCTCTAAGTAAGAAGTATAGAGTATAGAATAATGGGACTGGGAGGATGGTGTAAGTTTAAATTTATTAGACAAGTACATATATACCAAGAAGACAGTGTACAAGCAGCATCACAAGAAAGTTTGTTTTCATTCATAGGCTTCATTGTCTTTCCATCAGTACCTGGTGAGTCAGTCTAGGCTCAAAATGGTAGGGGAATTTTTGTCCCAGTCCAGCCCTGTGCAGCGTTTTATGGTGAGTTCAGGTGCAGAAGGTATAATTTCATAGCCAGTTTGTCTGTCTTGTGTCAAAATGAACGTGGGCTTGTGAGCAGTGCATGTAGTTGGTAGGACGTATATAATGTCACTGGGTGTCCCATTGTTAATGAAGAAGCCTTTTGGAATGCAAACGCTGCTGCTGCCAGTCCCTGGTAGCAGGGTGGCAATCCTGCTTCAAAATTGTCCAGCTTGGTGCTATAATAGGCCAGTGGTTGTTTTCCCATTGCTGTGTCTTGCATTAGCACAGCGTTAGCGTAGCCCAAGCGTTCCGTGACATACAAGTAAAACGCTTTGGAACAATCTGGGTTGCCGAGTGCTGGTGCAGACTGCATATCCTCCTTTAATGCCTGGAAGGCTCCTTCTGAGGGCATAATCGCAGATCCACTGCCGACTGTACCCTGCCATCCCCAAGAAAGTCAGCATGCCCCCTACTGTCTGGCCTTTACTTTGGCTTCTACTTGTGATGGGGCAATTGATCTTTTACCCTGTGCAATTGTCTTCCAAGGTTATTTACCCACTGTTGACAGTACTGCAATTTCTATTTACTCACTTTGTGTCCTCCTGTTGCTAATGTTGTTAACACTGTAAATGAGTCTCTTTCACACTGCTCCTTCGTGAGACTACAAATCAAAAGATTGTCCACGTACTGGATTACAGTACTGGGGACCTGTAAATTATGCAAGTCTTGGGCCAGCACCCTGTTGAATATAGTGGGACTTTGTAGAAAGCCCTGGGGCTAACCTTATACTGTCAGCCTTGGATCATGAATTTGAAAAGATGTTGCAAGTCTGGGTGTGATGGTACACCAAAAAAAGCTGAACGCTGATCTATCACTGTATACCATCGTGTTCCTGGTAGGATGTTGGTGAGAAGTGTGTGCGGGTTTGGGACTACAGGTGTCTCGGCCTCCAGCAGCATTGATAGCCCTCAGATCATGCACCAATCTGTAATCACACGTGTGGTTTTTTGATTGGAAAGATTGGAGTGTTACAGGGACTTCAAGACCCCAGCTTCCACCAGGCCGTCAATAGTGGCATCTGCCATCAATGGCATACTGCTTGAGTGGATATTGTCTTTTGTTTTTTTTTTGTTTTTTTTTGGTAGAGCAGTTTAGCACCTTGCTTTATCTTTATGTTTATGCATACGGGCTGTGTTGTGCATACGGGCTGTGCTGACTTGACAAGCCCTACATCTATCTTGTGTTTTGACTATACTTCCTTTGGCACCTGGCTTAACAGGGCTTCCGGGTCCGGGATCAGTGTCATCTCTGTTGGTGTCCTTTTATTCACCAGAACCTTTTGTGCCACTGCCTCGTCGTATTGTCAGAATCGAACTAGGACTTTGGACCCAAATGCACAATACAGAAGAAAAAGTTCAAATAAAATAAAATAAATCTTTTAATTTCAAAGTGTTAGGATTGCACTTGTGTTTTCCCTTTCCACCTGGTTTCCCCCCCCTCTTCTGTCAGCAGGAGCAGGCAAGGCGTGGCTTCTTCTACTCACCTGCAGGCAGTCAGCAATCATCTACTCACCTGCACACACTCTGCAATCACCCTGGTGTATATAGATCGAATCTTCCCTTCAGTCGGCGCCAGTTCGTTGTATACCCCCTGTGGTAATATTCTCGGCCTCAGTCTTGTACCAGATCTGAATGAGATTAGTTCCTTGTATGTTCTTGGCTCCTGACTCCGTTCTCCTCTGTTGCAGCCGTCATCACTCTGCTGCTGACCTGCCTCGCCTGCCTGCCTTCACCTGCTGCACTCCAGCTGCAACCTGCAAGCCACTCAACTGTCTGCCCCGCTCCAACTCCGACATCCAATTCTGGAAAACTCCTCCTGCCTCTGTCAAGCTCCGTCCGTCCACCCCCCTCCTTCTGGACCTGATTATCACCGGTACCCGCCTACAGCAAGTCAGCTGACCTCGTGGTCCTGCAGCAACGTTCCTGCCTTTCACGCCAGAGACTCGGGTTCAAATCCCACACAACACACAAGTAAAGAAACTGCTGTAAATAAATTTGTTGAACTGAGCTCTACGGGTTTTTGCATTTTTGAGTCCTCCTTTCGTTCTAGTGCACAACAGAACGAACTGGCCATAACATGGACTCAGCAGACCGTATTGAGCAAGCATTGTCTGGTCAAGGCAGTCAGATTGGTGTGCACGAACAGCTAATTAAAGCTCTGTATGAATGTAACCAGAATCTAACCTACCAAGTTTCTGAACTCACCCACCAAGTCTCCTCTCTGGCTGCTGCTACGTCTCCACGGGTGGCTCCTGCTGGTCCTGTTCCGGATAGCCGCATTACTGATCCTGAGCCATTTGGGGGTGAGTTGGATAAATGCAGGGGGTTTCTCCTTCAATGCAGTTTGGTGTTCAAACAGCAGCCCCAAGCCTTTTCTGTTGATTCTGCCAAGATCAATTATGTCATTGGGCTATTGCGGGGGAGGGCCTTAGCCTGGGCTGAGGCTGCTAACTCCAGCTCTCCCATGAGTGCATCTTCATACCAGCAGTTTGAGACCAAGTTTCGAGCTGTCTTCGATCATCCCAACTACAGTGGCAACGCTTCTAGTCGTCTCCTGAATCTACGCCAGGGGAGCCGGTCCGTAGCAGATTATTCTGTGGAATTCTGGACACTGGCGGCGGACGCCAAGTGGAATGACGAGGCATTGCAGGGAGTATTCAGTAATGGCTTAAATGAACACTTAAAGGATGAACTTGCTACTAGAGATAGACCAGATGATTTGAATGCCCTGGTTTCCCTTGCCATTGCCTTAGATAATCGTCTTCGTGAACGTCGTAAGGAACGTGCCTCACGCTCCCTGCCTTCATGCTCTCTGTCTGCTTCCTCCTCAGCCAGTCATTTTTCCAGGCCTGCAGGCCACAACGCAGAGACTCACTCCAAAAGTGTTCCTACAGCTCGACCTGCAGAGGAGCCCATGCAGCTAGGTCGCACAAGCTTAACCCCGGAGGAAAAGCTCCGCAGGATCCGGGCGGGTGAGTGCATCTACTGTGGGAAAAGGGGCCATTACATATCACACTGCCCTGTGCGCCCAAAAGAGCAGGCTCACCAGTGAGCCTGGGGGTGCTGGTGAGCCAAGATTCTGAGACTGTTATTAGCCCCCAAAGGAACTTGCTACAGATCCAGGCCTCTCTGTGTGTGGACAGCACTAGGCTTCCCCTGTTAGCCCTTATAGATTCCGGTGCAGAGGACAACTTCATGGACGAAAGGCTGGCAGAGCAACTCGGGTGTGAGCTGCTGCCCCTGGAGACCCCGATACAGGCTAATGCTCTGGATGGACGCCTTATTGCCAAGGTAACTCATTGCACATCCCCTATCAACCTCACTCTCTCTGGAAATCATCATGAGTCTATTTCCCTTCATCTGATCTCCTCCCCTCAGACTCCCTTGGTGCTGGGTCACCCCTGCTCAAACTCCATAACCCTCATATTGACTGGGCTCTGGGAAAAATAATGGGGTGGAGTACTCATTGTCACTCAGTCTGTTTGACGTCTGCCCCTGTCCCCAGTAGGTAGAGCCACTGAGCAACCCCAGTACAATCCTGATTTGTCTCTTGTGCCCTCTGTCTATCATGATCTCAGGGAGGTGTTCAATAAGTCCCGTGCTCTGTCTCTCCCTCCTCATCGCCCTTATGACTGTGCCATAGATCTACTGCCTGGAGCCCCCCTTCCCACCAGCAGGCTTTACAACCTTTCCCGTCCTGAACGTGAGGCTATGGAAAACTACATTGCGGAGTCTTTGGCAGCAGGCATTATTCGTCCCTCCTCCTCGCCTCTGGGAGCCGGATTCTTCTTTGTTGACAAGAAGGACAAGAGTTTGAGACCCTGCATTGATTTCAGAGGTTTGAATAGCATAACCATCAAAAATAAATACCCCCTTCCGCTGATCAGCTCTGCTTTTGAACCTCTCCAGGGTGCCACCATTTTTTCTAAGTTGGACCTTAGGAACGCTTACCATCTGGTGCGCATTAGGGAGGGGGACGAATGGAAAACAGCCTTCAACACACCTTTGGGACATTTTGAATACTTGGTTATGCCTTTTGGACTGACTAATGCTCCAGTTTTTTTCAGGCCTTGATCAATGATGTTCTGAGAGACTTTCTGAACAGGTTCGTCTGTGTCTATTTGGATGATATCCTGATTTTCTCCCGCAGCCTGGAGGAGCATGTCTCCCATGTACGCCTGGTCCTGTCCCGTCTGTTGGAGAATAAGTTATTTGTGAAAGCGGAAAAGTGTGAGTTCCATGCAAAATCTGTCATTTCTTGGCTATGTTGTGCAGGAGGGGAGTGTCAAAGCTGACCCTGAGAAGATCAGAGCAGTGGAGGAGTGGCCAACACCACAGAACCGAAAGGAGCTTCAGCGGTTCCTGGGGTTTGCTAATTTCTACCGGAAGTTTATTCAGAACTACAGTAGTAAGGTAGCTGCACCCCTCACCCGCCTCACCTCTTCAAAGCTATCTTTCAGTTGGTCCCCTGACACTGAGAAGGCCTTCCTCCATCTGAAGAGTCTGTTCACCTCTGCACCTGTCCTCTCTCAGCCCAACACCAGTAAACAGTTCATCGTTGAAGTCGATGCTTCTGATACTGGGGTGGGGGCTATATTAAGCCAACGCTGCGGTCCTAACAATCTGTTACATCCCTGTGCCTTCTTCTCCAGACGTCTCTCCCCGCCGGAGCGTAACTATGACGTGGGCAACCGTGAGCTGCTGGCTGTGAAGTTGGCTTTGGAGGAGTGGAGGCACTGGTTGGAGGGGGCGGAGCAGCCGTTTGTCGTTTGGACTGATCATAAAAACTTGGCATACATTAAGTCTGCGAAGAGACTAAATTCCAGGCAGGCGAGATGGGCACTCTTCTTCAGTCGGTTCAACTTCACCATTACGTATCGTCCTGGCTCTAAGAATACTAAACCTGATGCTCTCTCTCGTCAGTATTCTGACCCTGAATCCAGTCCTGCCCCGGAGTCCATCCTCCCTGACAAGCGTGTGGTTGCTGCTTTAACCTGGGGCATTGAAAAGGTTGTCAGAGATGCCCAACTTCAGGACCCTGATCCAGGTAACGGCCCTGTAAACCGTCTGTTTTGTGCCCCCCTCTGTCCGATCCCAGGTTCTGCAATGGGCTCACACGGCTCGATTCTCCTGCCACCCTGGTTCTAAGCGTACCTCAGCTGTCCTCAAGAGGCATTTCTGGTGGCCTGCAATGGATGTTGACACCCGGGAGTATGTGGCTGCCTGCACAGTCTGCGCCCGCAGTAAGACCCAACATCTGTCACCTGCTGGACTTTTACGCCCTCTGCCCATTCCTAGCCGCCCTTGGTCCCATGTTGCTTTAGACTTTGTCACCGGCCTGCCTGACTCCCAAGGTAACTCAGTCATACTCACAGTAGTTGACAGGTTTTCTAAAGCAGCCCACTTTATTGCTCTCTCTAAGCTGCCTTCAGCAATGGAAACCGTTAACCTGCTAACTGAACATGTCATAAAGTTACATGGGATTCCCTCTGATATTGTCTCTGACCGTGGCCCTCAATTCATCTCTCAAGTTTGGAGGGGATTTTGTAAGGCTTTAGGGGCTACAGCCAGCCTGTCATCAGGTTTTCATCCTCAGACCAATGGCCAATCTGAAAGGGCAAACCAGGAGTTAGAAGCTGCTCTACGTTGTATGACCTCTGCTAACCCTTCTTCCTGGAGTACCATGTTGCCTTGGATTGAATATGCACACAATACTCTGCCTTGCTCTGCCACCGGACTGTCACCTTTTGAAGCCTCTCTAGGTTATCTGCCTCCTTTGTTCCCGGACCATGAGGTGGAGTTGGCGGTTCCCTCGGTCCAGGCCCACGTTCACCGCTGCAAGGAGGTTTGGACCCAGACCCAGAGGGCACTTGAACGATCCCAGCAAAGTGCCCAGGACACTGCTAACCGCCGGAGGAGGCCAGCCCCCCAGTATCAACCAGGTCAGTTGGTGTGGCTGTCAACTCAGAACATTCCACTTCATGTTGAATCCCGTAAGCTCTCTCCTCGTTTCATCGGTCCATTCCCCATCTCGGAAATAATCAACCCTGTTGCAGTAAAGCTTTCTCTACCCAATAATATGAGGATCCACCCTGTGTTTCATGTTTCTCAACTCAAACCAGTGTCTACCAGTGTGCTGTGTCCTCCTGCAGCTTCCCCCCCTCCCCCCGTATTATTGATGACCATCCTGCCTTCACGGTCAACCGTTTGGTTGATGTCCGGCGTCGTGGCCGGGGCCTCCAGTACCTGGTGGACTGGGAGGGGTGTGGTCCAGAGGAGCGCTCTTGGGTCCCTCGGTCCTTCATCTTGGACCCTGCTTTGGTCCGGGAGTTCCATCGTTCCCACCCAGACAGGCCGGGTGGGTCGCCTGGAGGCGCCCGTTGAGGGGGGGGTACTGTTAGGATTGCACTTGTGTTTTCCCTTTCCACCTGGTTTCCCCCCCCTCTTCTGTCAGCAGGAGCAGGCAAGGCGTGGCTTCTTCTACTCACCTGCAGGCAGTCAGCAATCATCTACTCACCTGCACACACTCTGCAATCACCCTGGTGTATATAGATCGACTCTTCCCTTCAGTCGGCGCCAGTTCGTTGTATACCCCCCGTGGTAATATTCTCGGCCTCAGTCTTGTACCAGATCTGAATGAGATTAGTTCCTTGTATGTTCTTGGCTCCTGACTCCGTTCTCCTCTGTTGCAGCCGTCATCACTCTGCTGCTGACCTGCCTCGCCTGCCTGCCTTCACCTGCTGCACTCCAGCTGCAACCTGCAAGCCACTCAACTGTCTGCCCCGCTCCAACTCCGACATCCAATTCTGGAACTCCTCCTGCCTCTGTCAAGCTCCGTCCGTCCACCCCCCTCCTTCTGGACCTGATTATCACCGGTACCCGCCTACAGCAAGTCAGCTGACCTCGTGGTCCTGCGGCAACGTTCCTGCCTTTCACGCCAGAGACTCGGGTTCAAATCCCACACAAGTAAAGAAACTGCTGTAAATAAATTTGTTGAATTGAGCTCTCTACAGGTTTTTGCATTTTTGAGTCCTCCTTTCGTTCTAGTGCACAACACAAAGTGCAAAAGAAAAATCACTCTTACAGAGGAAAACCTACAGTAACAACAAAAAGGCCTGACAAAGTCTCAAAATAACAAGACTACATTAAGGCAAAGCAAGACAAAGTATCAAAGTAGCACAAAACTTGACTAAGGCAAAATGCAATACAAAGTATCAAAGAAATACAGTACCTGACTCTCTAGGGACGGCTCCAGACGGCCCAGGAACCTGAGGGTGACTACTGTAAAAGTCCAAGATGAGGTCAGAGTTGTAGTGTCTGACTCTGGAGAGCCTATAGGGCCAGTTCGGCTCTCAGGTGCTTGTCTCACTGCTTCTTATATGTTTGTACACCAATTGATTATAAGATTGTAGATACAGCAGACAGGAACTCAAAGATACTCAAAGATACACTGGAGTCACGGAGAATCAGGTGCAACGTGAGTTTAATGTGCCACAAACAGCAATAACACATCAACTCGTGAGTCAACCCCGGGATTGGACTGAAGGCTCACGATAGAACACTCTCTTTTAAGCTTGTGGAGATTCAGCAGAATCTCCACCTCTTTTTCTTAAACCATCCCATCGTGGCCGAATTCTATTGGAAGATAACCTTTCCTTTTTTGTACAAATCTGCCTTCGCCATGAGCTAATTGTAGCAACCAATCTGGCCTTTATCCAAAGCTGACCTCAGAGCCTCTGGAAAGTACCAACCCTTCTTCCAATAGGTTCGAGCCACTTCATACTCTATTTTTTAAAAACTGGAAAGTACCAATCTTCCCTTCCAATAGCTTCGAATCGTTGAACACCTTATTTTTTAAAAGACATGTGAGCTCCGGGGATTTTTCTTTAATTTGATCCCCTGAGCTCACACATTACACAGACCTTACAGACCTCTGAATGTGTGTGTGTCTTTTGTTACATTTTTCAAGTGATGCATAGTGTTGTATGTGTGTGCTCTTAACTCATACAAATGTGCTGTGTTTTAATCAAGTGTGTGGTTACAACAATGATTCACTTTCATGGTTATATACTGTCACACAACTCAATCATTAAGCTTAATCAACTTCATGCAAGATATAATGTTTATCTGATTGTTTACATGATCACATTCAACCTTAATCAATTTATGCATAGTAGAGACCGTTACTTGATTTAGTCATAAAAATATTACACTACAGAGTCCACAATGAAGCTCTCCCCATGAATGTTCCTCTGGGCCATAGCCCTCCCAGTCCACCAGGAACTGCCTGCCCTGGCCCTTGTTGCACAAAGCCAGAAGTTTCTTGACAGAGTAGAACGGGCCACCGTCGACCATCCAGGGGGTGGAGGGGGCTTGGCTGCGGGAACCATGGAACTCTCCTTGACCGGTTTCACTCAGCTGACGTGGAAGGTGGGGTGAACCCACAGGGACCGCAGACGAACAGAGGAGGGATCGACGACCTTGGACACAGGAAATGGACCCACAAACCGTGGAGCCAGTTTTCTGGAGACGACATGGAGAGGCAAGTCCCGTGTTGAGAGCCAGACCTTCTGGCCAGGCTGGTACGCTGGAGCAGGTCGGCGCCTCCGATTTGCAGCCCTCTTCATGCGGTCCACACTACGCAGGAGGAACATGCTGCCCAGATGCAGTGGGCCGTGGCATGAGCCAACGGGACAGTGACCTCCTTTTCTGCCCTCGAGAAGACAGGGGGCTGGTAGCTGAAGACACACTGGAATGGTGACATGCCGGTGGCTGAGGTGGGGAGTGAGTTGTGGGTGTATTCCACCTACACCAGGTTCTTGCTGCAAGATGCCTGGTTCTGCGACACCAGACATCGAACGTCTTGTTCATGGTGCCTTGGTTATGTGGCCTCGCCTTTTTTGTCTTTCATTTGACTCTCCTGGGGTTGGCAGCAATGCACCGCTGTAGATCTCCTTTTGTGTAGACCTATAGTGGCAACCCCTTCTGATATTTCTGAAAATAAATTCAGAAGAATTGGTGCTATAATGCTTGGATTATTACCCAGTCGCTCCAGCATTCGTGCTAGTATTTTTGGCTTACAGATGTCGCAGCACCTGCTCCTACTGCCCACTTAAAAATAGTCTCTTCTATTTGAGTAATAAATCTTGTGATTCGCCAAGGCTTCAGATTCTTTCTTTCTTTGGCACAACAAACTCTTAAAAGTGGGCAAGAAGATGCTTTATTGGAGAACTTGGGTCGAGGCAGGTATAATTTTTATTGATGATGTTTTTGAGGATGATAATTTTATGTCATTTGGACAGATAATGATTAAATATAAAATTCCTAAGACAGACTTTTGGAAATATCTCCAACTGAGAAGTTGTATAATGTCCATGAAAAGAAAACTTCCCTTAATACATCAAACTAGTATACAAGAAATGTTACAGAACAGACAACGGTGAAGGGTGGGGCTTCGAGATTTTACAGTACTATGAGACAATCTCTCGCACCAAAACTCGAGTCTGGGAAGACGATTTAGAAAGAGAAATAACTGATGAGAGATTCAGAGAAATTGTGGGTTCCTGATGTAAAACATCAAGAGAAATACAGATGAGATTTATCACTGACAGGATTATTCATAGGAGCCACTGGACTCCATGTAAGATGGCAAGACTCAAGCTACGGGAATCTGATTTGTGTTGGAGATGTGATAGTGACAAAGGTACATTTAAACACATGTTATACGATTGTCAAATGACCAGGAATGTATGGAATAATATAATATTCTTCCTTTACAAGGTACTTGGTACTGAAATGATACAAAGCCCAACACTCTGCATACTAGGTATAATACCAGAAGGGGCAGGGTTGACAGGCCAACAAGTTTTATGGTGTAGATTAGCTCTTATCACTAGCTGTAGGATTGTGCTTAGGCACTGGAAAACAAAAAATGCCATCCTTTTTAATGAATGGTGTGGAGAAATGACTAAAATGGCAAACTATGAACAACTAATTTTTTAACTGAACAACAAACTGGAGGTATTCTTTAAAATATGGGGCCCTTACTTAAACATGATATTGAATGATTAACTGATTGACAATAAGGTAATACAGTTAAGGCTCTTTCTTTTGCTCTTTTGGTGCCTTATTTCCTTCCTGTGAATAGTGAGGCTTTATAAGGAAAATGTGATATGCATTGGGATTTGCAATGATGTTGTATGCCCATTTTTGATGATGATACAATGTACAACGTCTGATGATGATACTACTTCTTTTTTCTTTCTTTTTTTAAATTTACTGACTTATTCAATCAATCAATCAGTCAATTTTATTTATAAAGCCCAATATCACAAATCACAATTTGCCTCACAGGGCTTTACAGCATACGACGTCCCTCTGTCCTTTGGACCCTCACAGCTGATAAGGAAAAACTCCCCCAAAAAAACCCTTTAATGGGGGAAAAAAACAGTAGAAACCTCAGGAAGAGCAACTGAGGAGGGATCCCTCCTCCAGGACGGACAGACGTGCAATAGATGTCGTACAGAACAGATCAACATAATAAATTAATAGTAATCCGTATGACACAATGAGACAGGAAGAGAGAGAGAGAGAGGGAGAGAGAGAGACAGATGCAGGACAAACAGTAATGACAGTAGCTTACAACATTAATGAAAGTAATAATATTATAATTAATAATAATATATTAATATCTGATAGTATACATACGTGACAATAATCATATGTACATAATAACAGTAGAAGTATGACTAATGATAACAGCAGCAGCAGGAGGCATCTGGCAGGACCATGGCAGCAGCAAAACCACACGTCACACTATCCAGGCACCGCTGCAACACCTGAGAGACAGTGGAGCACAAAAGCTCCGGAGAAGAAGCCGTGTTAGTGACATCCAGAATGGCCGAGTTAGCAGTAATAGGACACTAGAGAGAGAGAGAGAGAGAGAGAGAGAGAAGGAGAGAAGGTGCCCGGTGTATTATAGGGGGTCCTCCAGCAGACTAGGCCTAAGTCTGCCTAACTAGGGGCTGGTATTCTGAATTAGCTGGAGAGTTTTAAAGGACTTACTAGAGCTACCTGATAATAGAGAGTTACAGTAATCCAGCCTTGAGATAACAAAAGCATGGACCAATTTTTCTGCATCTTTTTCTTTTCAGGACAGGATAGGCCTAATTTTTGCAATATTACGCAGATGAAAAAATGCAGTCCATGAGGTTTGTTTTAAATAAGAATTAAAAGACAGATCTTGATCAAATGTTACTCCGAGGTTTCTTATGGTAGTGCTAGAGCCCAGAGCAATGCCATCTAGAGAAACTATGTCATCAGATAAAGAGTCTCTAAGTTGTTTGGGACCAAGAACAATAACTTCAGGTTTGTCTGAATTTAACATCAGGAAATTGGTGCTCATCCAGGTTTAGTTAGTTTAGTTAATTGATTACTTTCTTCTGGCTTCATAGATAAATACAACTGTGTGTCATCCGCATAACAATGAAAATTTACAGAGTGATTTCTAATGATGTTACCTAAAGGAAGCATATATAGAGTAAATAGGATTGGTCCGAGCACAGAACCTTGCTGGACTCCAAAACAAACTTTAGTACGCAAGGATGATTCATTATGAACGTGAACAAACTGAAAACAATCAGATAAATAAGACTCAAACCAGCTTAGTGCAGAACTTTTAGGCCAATTAAGTGTTCCAGTCTCTGTAGCAGAATTTGATGGTCAATTGTGTCAAATGCCGCACTAAGATCTAATAAAACAAGTACAGAGACGAGTCCTTTGTCTGAAGCAATCAGAAGGTCATTTTTAATTTTAACTAGTGCTGTCTCAGTGCTATGATGCACTCTAAATCCTGACTGAAATTCCTCAAATAAATTATTATCATGGAGAAAATCACACAGGTGCTCTGCAATTCCTTTCCCAAGGATCTTTGACATAAAGGGAAGATTAGATATTGGTCTATAGTTGGCTAATACCTCTGGATCCAGGGTGGGCTTTTTTAGGAGAGGTTTAATTACAGCTACCTTAAAAGACTGTGGTACATAGCCTGTTAATAAGGATATATTGATCATATCTAATATATGAGTTAACTAAAGGTAAGACCTTCTTAAGTAGCCTAGTTGGGATGGGGTCTAAGAGACATGTTGATGATTTAGATGAAGAAATCACTGCGGCCAGTTCTTGAAGAGAAATTGGGGAGAAGCAATCTAAATATATATGTTAGGTCTTACAGCTGTGTTTGAGGGCAGATACATACTATCTGAGGGCAGGAGGTCATGAATTTTGCCTTTAATAGTTTTGTCATTAAAAAAGCTCACAAAATCATTACTGCTAAGGGCTAAAGGAATACAAGGCTCAATAGAGCTTTGACTCTCAGTCAGCCTGGCTACAGTGCTGAAAAGAAACCTGGGGTTATTCTTGTTTTCTTCTATTAATGCTGAGTAATAGTTTGCTCTGACATTGCGGAGGCCCGTCTTATACGTTTTGAGACTGTCTGCCCAGATTAAATGAGATTCTTCAAGTTTGGTTAATCGCCAATTCCAAGTCGAGAGTGTGACCTTGATTGTGTGTAGGTCCAGAAATGTGTTGCATGAGCTCAAACGTTGATGGCAAATCAGTGAACTGCTTTGCAAAATGATCATTGGGATTATCAACATGTATATGAAAGTCACCACAAAGGAGGATTGAGTGAAATTCAACAGTAATTTTTGATAGAAGCTCACCAAACTCAGAGAGGAAGCAATTTTTGAGTTTCGGAGGACGGTACATTGTGAGAACAAGGCAGTGACATGCAGATCTGGTTATAAGAGCCAGATATTCAAATGTAGAGTTGGAATCAAATGAGGTAGTTTTACATGAGAGGATATCTGAAAAATAGCAGCAACACCACCACCTTTTTTTATTAGGCCTGATACAGTATGAGAATGAAAAATTGGATGGTGATGCTTCAATCAGCTCCTTACTACCAGTATCATCGAGCCAGGTCTCAGTGAGGAGAATACAGTCAAGTTGATGGTGCACTTCAGGATAAACATGGTATAAGTTGGATGAAATTAGTGGTCAACTGCCTTGTTCCCTTTCTGTTTGGATGCACACCATCAGCTCTGTACAGGCTTGAATTCATCCAAAAGTAGTCGAAGTTAGAGATAAAGTCATATCCTGCAGCAGAACAAAAGTTTTTTAACCAGGAATGTAGATGGTAAAGTTGCCTAAACCGTTAGATGAGATAGATGAGATAGTTGGAATGGGGCCTGACATCACACAGCGCTTTCCAAGATGCTCAACTATGTAACACAGGGACTCAAGGTCTTCCTATAATTTGCTAGAATTTCGTCATTGGTTCCCACATGAGCTAAAACAATGTCAATCCCGTCTTGATCAGATAGATGAGTGAATAAAGGGTATATTTTTTCTAAACAATATTGCCACAACTCTTGCTTAGGCATTGAAGTTAGACTGGTAAATCTGATCTATCCAGCTGACCTTTGTTTATCTTTAAATTTGTGTTTCACATGCATTTCTTGTAGAAACAGCATATCTGCTGACAGAGCTTTTAAATGTGAGAAAACCGTGGCATGCTTCATAATATCGCCCAAACCTCTAACATTCCAGCTCACCATTTTGTACCCATCCCAATGTGCCTGAGCTGCTGGTGATTTATGTGGCATCACAATGTGTATAAAGAAAATACAGGTTGCCAGAAAAAGAGAAAAAGAAAAAAAATCAAGTAAAAGCAACAAATGAAAATGAACAGCCACATTGTAACAAGGCAGCTACCCCAAACGTAGTGCTTTACTGTACTGACTAACATGGGGCGACTAAATTGCACAAACAATACAGACACCAGCTCTAACTTCAAACCAGATCTGCATAGCAGTATGAAACTGGGTGATTACACAGATAACTTTAAGTCTCCGGAAAAAATTTGTCCTGTATATTAACAAAACGGCATTATATTCATACTGGAGAGTAATGTCAAAATATGTTTCTAACTTTCACAGCCTTGAACTTTGCAATGAATACAAATAAAGTAACACATTATCAGAATGTACAACGTTCTGTCCAACATGAAGCACACAGGCGCAGTCCAGTGACTAGTGTGGAGACTCACGGTGTGTGGTGAGAAAAAGTTTGGCGTTGTTTGGCTTGGTTGTTTGGTCTATTGGGTCAGGTCTGGGAAAAAGGAGATCTTCTTGTTATTGCAACAGATGGGGTGATTCTTGCTGACCAGCCTCAAAACGATGTCCCGGTGTTGTGGGTGGTGTAGCCTGGCGATGAGAGGTCGAAGAGACCGGTGAGCACGGTCAACTACAAACTCCGTGCCAAAGTGCTCCTTTCCCGTTGTTGCAGGACTAGCCTCGTGGATTTTCGCCAGCGCGTCTGTCTTTCCCTCACTCCAACACATGTCCAGTGTTGTTTCTTTCGATGCAGTTTTCTCATTTTTATTGAGGGCAGGTTTAGGAGGCATTGTGTGCAAAGTTCAGGTCGCGAAGTCCAAAAACAATCTGTGTTTAAAATGATTTTATGCGGAGCTATCTCAACAAACGTCTACTCCATCTAGCCACGTCCCCGACTGGTTTGCTTTTAATACTATCCAGACCCCCATCATGAGAGACCAGTTGGAGGGGACGGGAGTAGATCGCTTCCTGACCTCCTAGATAACAGACTAAGTGACAGAGTGGCCTCAGTATGTCAGGCTTGGAAGCTGTGTCTCCTGGATGGTCAGGAACAGCAATGGTGCTCCATAGGGAACTGTTTTAGCACCATTCCTGTTCACACTCTATACAGCAGATTTTAAGTACAACTGAGAACCCTGACACCAGGGGTCGCGTTAACGGGATATTCTCGGTCATTGACCGTTTTTTTACAACAATGACCGGAAAATCTGAAGGCCGTCCCGTCATTTTGACCGGTTGCTGTTACCACCCCTGCCCACATGGCGGCGGAGTGCACAGTCAGTGGCTGCCGTTTTCACACTGCAGAGTAAAAAGTCATTCATCTGCTTCACTACGGACGCGTAGTGCCGCAGAAGTCTTGACTGTCTGCACAGGCAGCGCATTTCTCCTGCGCTCTCTGCGCCGGTTAAACATCAACTCCACTCGTCTGTTCCCGTCAGTACTTGTTTTTCATTTCAACAGGTCATTTTAAACATGGGTAAGTTCATATTTTAATCGTTTTTTTTTTATAACGTAATAAGTTAATTAGGGACCGAGCCTAGAGGCAGAGGACTGCTCAGAGAGCAGTCCTCGCCGAAGGCGAGGACCCTCTTGTATTTTGAACGCCCATTACGAACCATGCCCAGAGCCAAAACACTACTAAGGGAGGAGTCCTCGCCAAAGGCGAGGACCCTAATGCATCTAAAATGTTGATTGGAGCAGGTAGTCCTCGCCGAAGGCGAGGACACTATTGTTTTTGGATCGTTTATTATTATTTCTTTCTCCCGCCGCCTCTTTGAACTGGAATTTGACCCCCTAAACATGCTCAAAAACTCACCAAAATTGGCACGCACATCAGAACCGGTGAAAAATTTAATAAAATCATGAAATTAACTCCTAAAGTGCCAAAATGAGCTCTCTAGCGCCCCCTAGGCACACTAAAATGGCCGCTACGGCCTGTAGGAATGTCGTAGAAACACCAAAACAAAACTGTCGTGTTCGTCTCATCAAGACCTAAAAATCACGCGCTGACACCCCTGACCTAAACCCAACAGGAAGTTATGTAATTGCCCTTTCAAAGTAAGATTTTGCCTTAAAACTGCATAAAACTGCCTTTCATAAAAAAAACATCTTCTCATACAGCGTTTATCCCACCGGCTCCAAATTTGCAGGGATGCCAGATCAACTCCTTCTAATCAAAAGTTATTCGTAACTTTTCCATTCCTGCCTTCCTTTGGATTTTGTGGGCTCCTGAAGGTGAGATGTCAGAAAAACGTCCAGACGGCCGTCGAAAGCTGTCCCATAGGAAATGAATGGCAGCAGGGGGGAGAAAGACACCAATCTTTGGGCTTTTTCTAACCTTTACAGTGTCTCCATACTTTGACCTACAGACTCCATTCAAACTCTCAAATGTTGCCACAGGTCTCGTGTATTCACTCATGTTTTCATCTTTTCCCAATCTTTTATCGTTTTACATCGCTGCCTCTCAGAGTACCATGAGCAAAAGTGGAGAAATTGTGCGTTTATAATGGGTGTCTATTGCGCGGAATGTTCCGCGCTAGAGTGGAGAGAGCTCTAAAAATCGTCTAAAAATTTTGTCTTTAACTCGCTGCCATGGCCACAATTTTCACTTTACAGACACAATTTCTATCACAAAACGTAGGAAAATTTGTCCTGGTCACAGAAATGTTGTCATGGAGTCTGACACATGTACACATTTTTGCTGAACGGCTCCAAAGCGAAGGGAGTGCCGATTTTTTTCTCATTCACTCCCATGTAAACTCAGAGGAGAAATTTCTGGAAACAGCTGAGGTGCAACACATTTTAAACTCGCTCCCCTGACCACATTTTGGACTTCAGAAATATAAAAAAATGCCACGGACGTTCACAACAAGTTGCTGGTTCTCACGATCACTTTATTTTTTTTGATTTGAACAACGGTTTGGTCGTCAGAGCAATTTGTTCGAGGACTCAAAACCCATGTTTAACAGCCTGAGCTGATCTTCTCTCTCTCATCATCTGGCTGTGTGGCGCAAGTGCAGGCAAGTCTTAATCGCCATGACAACGACTGCTCACACAGACACAGACACAGACACAGAGCAGCAGCTCAGCACAGCAAAACAGAAACAGCAAATACACATTATTAACCCCTAAAGTGCCAAAACGGGCTCTCTAGCGCCACCTAGCTGCACTAAAATGGCCACTGTGGCCTGTAGGCATGTGGTAGACAGATCAAACCACTCTCTCACTCTGACCCTAGCTGCACCTACTTAGTGATCATGGCAACCACTGTCACAAACTCACAGAAACATGACGTGTGTGTGATTCTAAAACTGACCTGATGACATGACAGTGACAGAATCTCCATTTTAACCCTTTAGTTGCCAGAGCTATTTGAGGAAAATATTCATTCCTACATTTCAAAAGGCTGTGGCTTGAAAGTGGTGAGAGATAAAGCGAAACTGTAAATGAGAAAACTTATTAGGGACCGAGCCTGGAGACAGAGGACTCCTCCACGAGGAGTCCTCGCCAAAGGCGAGGATCCTATTGGCCCCCTAAACATGCTCAAAAACTCACCAAAATTGGCACGCATATCAGAACCAGTCAACAATTTCAGAAAACCATAAAATTAACCCCTAAAGTGCCAAAATGGGCTCTCTAGCGCCACCAAGGTACACTAAAATGGCCGCTGCGGCCTGTAGGTGTGTTGTTTTTGTCATCTCATCGTCAAAATGAAGGAAGAGGAATCTGATGGGAGAAAATTCACTAATTTGCATATTGTGATGTCACTTCTACATAGCTACAGCTATAGAAAACATTCAAACATCAAAACGATCAGCTCTGTGAGAATTTTCTGAGGTTTGTGGCAAAGTGTGTGATATTTGTAAATCGTTCGCTGGAGTCCGAAACGGGCGAGGTCCCGCCAAACGCTGCTTGCAGCTTTAATTACAATTTGTCATTGCATGTTCATGTATTGAGCGTGTTGGATAAACACTGAAAAATAGACCAGACGCCGAACTGAAGCGCTGCCTCCGCGTGCACTCCGCTCTGCTCAGCGGCCTGTGTGGACAGTCAGATAGGTTAAGATGGGTGCCGATTGAAAACTGCCTCCACGGCTGGGCGCTGCGCTTCGGTTCCGCGTCCAGTGTGTCCAGAATGGCACGGGTGTGTGGATGTCTGTTCATCTTTTCGTTCATGTCCTTATTAATGCACACTTTATAACTTGCTTGTTGGATTTTTTTTAAAAATGAATGAATGAAAACTAAATATCTTTGAATATCTTAAAGGAAAATTAAAATGACTGGTAAAAATAGATTTTGACCGGATTTTTATGAGCCTGTCGGTCAAAATGACACACACAAAAATACTCTGATGATAAAGCTATTGGGGCGGCAGTAGCTCAGTCCATAGGGACTTGTGTTGGGAACCGGAGGGTCGACGGTTACAGAGGTCTGGACCAAATGTGGAGAGTGGACTGGTAGCTGGAGAGGTGCCAATTCACCTCCTGGGCACTGCCAAGGTGCCCTTGAGCAAGGCACTGAATCCCCCAACTGCTTGGGGTGCCTGATCAAGGCAACTCCCTCACTCTGACATCTCTCCACTTTGTGCATGTATAGGTCCTGTTTGTGCATGTGTGTGTATTTCGGACCTGTGTGTTAATGACAACGGAGTGAAAAAATGTTCCTCTCAGGGGGATTAATAAAGTATATTCAGTAAGTATATTGCAGCTTGTATCAGGAGCAATTAGAAGCAGGAGTACAGGGACCTTGTGGATGCCTCCAGGGACTGGTGCAGTTAGTGCTGTCTCCACCTTAACACAGCCAAAACCAAGGAGATGGTAGTGGATTTCAGAAGGAGGAGGTCACCCCATCAACCAATCTGTACACAGGGGGAGGACATTGAGGTGGAGCACACCTACAAATATCTGGGGGTCCTCTTGGATGAGAAGCTGGACTGGTCCTCTAACACTGACACCCCCTACAGGAGGGGGCAAAGCCATCTGTTGTTCCTGCGGACACTGAGGTCCTTTAATGTGTGTGTGGAGATGTTTACCATGTTCTTTCACACGGTGGTGACCAGTGCACTTGGAGGCAGCTTGATGGACAAAAACACCAAGTTATTCGACAAGCTGGTTAAAAAAGCTGGCTCAGCAGGAGACTGGACCCACTAAGAACTGTAGTGGAGAGGGGCACATTGAAGAAACTGAAAGCTATGATGAACAATAGTAGACATCCTCTCCACAGCCTCCTAGAGCAACAGAGGAACAGCTGGGGCAATCAGCTCATCTCACTGTGTTGCAGAACCGCGCATTTCCTTCGTCCCCATGGAAATAAGATGATTAAACACCTCCTGAATCCGGTCATACACACACTCACACACATTACATTAGCCACAAGTGGACTGGACTGTGGAATGGGCAATTTCATTTTAAGTTAATTTCAATTTGATTTCAACTGTGTTGTTGGTGATGAGGGGAAGTGGGGTTGTTATTTTTTGTCTTTTATGAGCTGCTGGACAGTTGAATTTCCCTTCAGGGATGAATAAAGTTCTTTCTATTCTATTCTATTCTAGTCTATTATATTCTATGTGACATAAGCAGGAAGCTTGAACCATCTTTAAGGTTAGAGAGGATGGGCCTAGGCTGTTTATATTACAGGCAGAGGGATTCACATTTTCTTTATTCTGACACTGAATGCTTATTTTACTTTGAGAAGATAGGACAGGATGGATGCTTAAACAGAGGTGAAGGAAGAGGGCAACAGGATAATATTAGATCCCAAACACCCCAGTCACAAACTGGTCTGCCTACTGCTATATGTTTTGCAGGGTTTCCCCAGAAAACTATGTAGGCTATAAACTCACAGTGGAAATACCTCTTAATCATCATTTATGACCCACTCCCAGTGTATGGCGCTGTATTTTTCTGCAGGGACTGGATTTTCCAGAATTTCTATTATTTTCTGTCTGGGGATAGGGCCGGACTGGGAGACTTTTTCAGGTCACACATTTGACCAGGCCACCCAGCCCACACACACATGTTCACGACAGGGCTGTCGCAACCGGACAGGCAAACTAGACAATTGCCTCGGGCCCCGAGCTGGAAGGGCCCTAGGCAATTGTCCAGTGACTGCTGACATTGGTCCATATCAATGACAATATGATGGAACCCCTATAAAGACTGCAACAACGACAACACTTTGGAATCCCCCCTAATGAGGCCCCCTACGAGCTACTGCTTGTGAGTGGCTAAGTAGGGTGACCAGATGTCCTGCATTGTGCAGAACTGCACAGCATTTCTGTCTCTTTTCATGCGTCACGCAAATTGAGACCATGTCCAGCATGATTGGTTGCCACCTGCGCTAGCATTGTTGGAGTACCATAGTACTATGGTACCTCACGGTACTACTACTGTGGGATAAGTTCAAAGTCCAATCGCAAGAGGGTGAGTGTCCATGCGGTGCATGCTGGCCACCCGGCACCCATTATGCTGCTGCAGTGGTTTGTTTCCAGGGACATTTCAGGTATTAGCTGAGCTATTGAGTATCTTTAAGCAGTGAAAGTTATTATTTATTTATTTTTACTTGTAGGTTAGATTTGTTTATATATGCTACAGTGATTTGTTTTCCACAGAGCTCTACGGTGTGAGCATTTTACTCGCATTTGTGACTAAAAATAGTTTTGCGCAAGCAAAACAAATCATTCAGGAGCACGCTACGCGAGTACAGATTTCAACCAGCAGCAGAAACGAAATATGAACTTCGTTTTGTCTGATCTGAAGGTTTATTCTGTGAACAGAAAACATGTTGTGTGGCTGATGATGAAGTTTAGTTGTCAGAGACCAAATACATTCATCATAAACTATACAGAGTCTACTGTATATCAATATTGGACCGTTTAAATTATTGAAGTATTTAGCAACACAGAGACTTGTGGCCAGTGGGATGTGAGGATTCTTAAAATAACATCTGTACAGATGTGAAGCCCTGGCTGTATCTGACTGAGCCTTAATTAAAGCTGTTGTCTAGTATTTTTTTTCCTCTGAAAATATTAACCTTACAGTCAAACGCAGTTTATTTAGCCTGTGTCGTTGAGGGGACAGGTCAAACTGATATGATGCTGATTTACAGGAGAATTCATGTAAAATGGAGGATAAACCATGAACAACTACAGATCACCTGTGAAGCATTTTAATAAATTAATATATCATAATTAAAACAACTGGAGACTGAAAACAAACTGATATATGGGTCTGATCACTTTCACTTATCACAGGATGTAAGCGTGTCTGTGACTTCCAACGGACTGAAGGCTGCTGGAAACTATCGGGAAACTGTCCGACTTCACCGCAGCTTTTTGTCACTGCCCCCCGCTGCGACCGCCTACTCTCGTCTACTTTGCAGGCGGGGCGCAGTTCATCTTGAATGAGCCTACTGCATTGGCCTTGCCTGCCTGTTGGGAAAAAAATGATAGGCAGGCCAGCAAGCCAATCACAGGCCAGCGTTTCAGGAATAGTCCCGGTTCTCCCTATGTGCAGCCGAGCCTCAGGTGAGGTCGGGACTTAATGAAAAGGTAGCAACTAGGTGTCAAACCTTAAACAAGAGGTATCCAAGACACACACAGCCATAAAAAAAAAAATAGGCCTACAGTGAGGCAAAAAGCAAAACTGGAGTGAAAACTGGAGTGAATCTTTGCTGGCGAGTGTGTTTTTAAGCAATAACTAACAATTATACAGAATAGGCTATACCTTTACTTCTGTACTATTTTATGTCTAATGTTTTATGTGTTGCATCTTTTTTATTTGTGTATTTTGTTGTCTTCTTTTCCTTTTACTATTTTGTAGTAGCCTTGCATTGTTGGAGGGAGCCTGAAAACAAAAAGTCACTACCAATGACTGCTCCCCTATTTATTGTGCATAAGACAAATATAGACTATGACAATACAGACTACTACTATTACTACTACTACTACTACTAACGATAACGTAACAATAAGGTCAGGGCTGGACTGGGACAAAAAAAACCAAAACGGCCTGGGCATTTTGAGCCGAGACTGACCCACCAGGTATTGATGGAAAGACAATGAAGCCTATGAAGGAAAACAAACTTTCTTGTGATGCCGCTTGTACACTGTCTTGTTGGTGTATATGTCCTTGTCTAATAAATTTAAACCTATACCATCCTCCCAGTCCCATTATTCTATACTCTATACTTCTTATTTAGAGGAACCCAAAAGGCTGCTTGGTCTAGTGAATCTCCTGAACAGTGTACAACGTATGATGGGATCCTGAATATAGGACAGAGAGGAACAGAGATGAGATGAATATTAAAATGTATAAATGACAGATTGTGATTTAGTGATATTTTCATAGACTATTTACTCACCACATCAATAAACACCTTAGACCTCCACAGCAGCAATACTCAGCACAGCAACACAAAATATTTCCTCAAACACAAATCTAGTTATTAAAATACCGTTACAGTTACAGTTAGGATATTATAGTACTTTGTGTTGGAGTCTGCCTACAGATATTTGATTAAATTGAATGGAATGGTTAGTTTGCTCTTCACTGTGTCAGTGTGGATATCATTGGGGCTTCAGAGCAGCAGTCAGCCCTGCTGTCACGCTGTCACCCCAGCCCGCACGTGCCACTGGCTGCGCACACTGACAATCAGGGAGATTACTATGACGTCACTGCGGTGCGGTAGACTATTGGTTGACAGTCTTGCATAATCTCTCCTCCGAATAGCAGGGGTTTTGTTCACCATGTTGGATAAACTGCACATCATAGTTGCCTTGTGACCAATAGTTTTATCATGTCAGTGGCAGCCGAGTGGCCTGGGCCCAAAGTGTAAAGCATTCGAGCGGGTGGCTTCCTCCTCCACAGCGGACAGAAGGGCTCACCGACACCGACACGAACGGGAGGACTGACAACTTGTGTGATTTGGGGACACGGACGCCGATTAGCTAGCTCCAAACTGTCAGTTTAATTACTACTGTCTCTAACTCGTGGCAGCTGGATAATTCGTCCTGCATTTAGAGGATTTAACCTTTTCCCCGCATTGTTGTTTCGTCTTCCTGGATGTGTGCTTATGAGCCGCAGGGCGACAGTGTGAAACATAATAAACACAAGGCTGTCGATGGGGGTAATACGTTGCCTGTCAGCCGTCTGCAAGGATTTCTCTTGTCATTCTTTGAGTCATGGTCGAAGCTTCGTCACTGTCAGAATGATGGGGATTTCTTTCCATGCACGCGGCTCGTTGGATTGTAATAATATGTGAGTGGAGTGGATGACCGAGGCCTGGGCCTGCCTGCCTCCCTGCCTGCTTTTCTGCGTGCGCTGTTGCTTAGTGGCCTGGGCTTGGGTACAGCTCCTCTGCACCGGATCAGCAGCGTTAATTACGGCTCGGAGATTACCCCTGTCTGGCCTGCGCACACATCACAAGGAGGATTCAGTTTAGCATAACAGATGCGATTTCCAAGCCGTGTGGATCCCCTGTGGTGGGAAGAGCAACGGCGTTGGACCAGAGCGTATGGCAAACTTAGACACTTTTAAAAGATGAATGCGTTGCTTCCCATGTGACAAGCTTTAGATCACACTGTTCCATCAAGACGGGGAAGCTGAATTTCATGAAGAGGGAGGGGGGCACTACCTCTATCATGAGGGACATCTAGGGCCACCGACTTTTTTCTTAATTGAGGGGGGTGCGGGTTATTTTCTATTCAGCATTTTTTTATTTATCGTTGTTAGGAGTGGCACTGTTAGGGCTGCACAGATTTTTAGACTTGGGTGGTCATTGCTGTAGGCTACATGCTTGTGATAAGCTTTCCTTTATTAGCCCCAGGCTACAGTAGCCTAATGGTGTGCAAGCACGGAAATTAATTTAGAGGAAGTGGGTCAGATCCTTGTTGGCATTATGATAAGGAGGCACACCGGAATGCTTTCTCTACCCACACATTTGAAGTAGCAGTTGTCGGGTCATTTAAAGCCCTAATTTGTTTTCATTTGTCGCTTTTTAGCCATTATCATCACTTTTAGAAGCGGTTTGTGTTAGGAGGCATTTCAGCATTATTGAATGGCTCTTTGTGGCACTACGGCTACAAATGTTACAAAAATGATGGCCGCTTACAATGGTGGCTCCTCGACAGTGGCTGCCCATCATCCGCATCACCACCACCAACTCCAGCACCTTCCGCCTCCCCACATGCACCACCACCACCACCACGCGGGCCAGCATCACTTGCAGCACCCGGGCTCCGCCGCTGCCGTGCACACGGTTCAACAACACACCTCCACGGCTGCCGCTGCGGCGGTGATGCTAAACCCCGGCCAGCCGCAGCCCTACTTCCCCTCTCCTGCCCCCGGACAAGCCCCAGGGCCGGCGGCCGCAGTGGCTCCCGCACAGGTTCAAGCCGCCGCAGCTGTCAAAACTCACCACCACCATCACCATCAGCAGCAACACACACACCACCTACAGCAGCAGCTGGATATAGAGCCTGACAGGCCCATTGGCTATGGAGCGTTTGGGGTTGTGTGGTAAGTGCACTGCACTACATTTTTAACAGATCGCACCAGTAGCGTTTTTTTAGCCGATTTAACTACAAGCTGTAAGGTTTTAGCTCAATGCCATTTGCCTATACTTTCCAAGCAGCTACTGGTTTCCATGAATTCCGGTAGGCTGTAATATGTGTAGTTTTGAAACTCTGAGATAGGCTAATTTGTCATACCGAATGCTTGCTTTGATTTTTGACACATTTTATTTAGTTGGGTTATTATCAACTAATGTTGCATTTCTGAGTGCAGGAAGGCCTATTTGTAATTATGAATAAACAGTTAAACATTCTTGATGCTATCTGAGATGAATTTACCTTACTCAGTGAACTTTCAAATAGGGATTGGGCCGATCCGATCCAGTATCAGTATCGTGTTCCGATACCAACATAATTCACGGATTGGAAATTTCAGATCCACCTGCGGAAATTTCCAATCCACCAGCCGTGTCTGTGCTTTCACGTTGTCTGCTGGAATTTTATGATTATTGCTACATAGTGTTGGACGGTATACTGGTACCAACAGTAGACTGCAGTACTAAAACACGACGGTACATATGATACCATAATGTTGGAGTACCTCAGGTACCACTACTGTGGGATAAGTTCAAAGTCCAATTGCAAGAGGGTGAGTGTCCATGCTGCGTCCAATAATGGAGCTTGCTGGCCACCTGGCACTCGATAAGCGGCAGCAGTGGTTTGTTTTCCACAGAGCTGTACAGTGCGAGCATTTTACTTGCATTTGTGAATAAAAATAGTTTTGTGCAAGCAAAACAAATCATTCAGGAGCACGCTGTGTGAGTACAGATTTCAACCAGCAACAGAAACTAAAGGCGAATCCTGCCGGTTGTGGGTTGAACGGGGGTCACAGACAGGAATATGGCGGTCAAACACGGCGGCCATAGTGCTCCGCAGCGCAAGATAACGGCTTACTGGTGACGGAGAAGTCCGGCTCCAGGTGCAGTAACTCTTCATTGGTGTCATGACTGCCCAAAAGTACCTGAACAGCCAAGCCGTGGTGGCACACAGGTAGGCTATGTGATGTGTCAGAGGGGAAACAAGCTGTTCACATTTCCACAAACCTCACCACACTTAAGGGACTGTTCTTTACTTGTCAGGGGAGGAGGGTGACTGGTTGATTTTTGGTTGATTTTTATTTTATTTATTTATTTTATTTTGAGCCCCCACTATGTTAATCACTTATTGATGCTGTTTTTGAAGTATGAATACGTCATTAAGTAATTTATTCTATTGAAATATCATTGATGTATTATAGAAAAGTGAGTTATTTTTTTATAAATGATAAGGGCACATCCGCCTCATTTCCGCTGTGGTATCGTGATACTACTTAGAACCATGATACTTTCTCTGGTATTGTACCGTGGGTCCCAATTTTGGTACCATGACAACTCTACTACATAGTAGTGTCTACTTGATTTGTATCTGTGCTGTTCAGATTAATATGACAGATATTTTTTTGTGTTTTGATAGTGTATATTGCATTAGTAGTTTAACACTGTCTTGGAATTTAATAAATATTCACAATCAATTTGAAACCCTTACAGTTGCATATTTGTTTTCAGGATGGGATTTTTCCTGTTAACAGGCTTTCCTGCTTTTCTGACCTCCTTTTCTGACCTCAAGTTGCCTTTTGGGACATACGTGCATACATATCATACTTGCCTGTAGAGAGGAGTTTAATAACAACAATAATGATAATGATATTAAAGTTAACAGAGCACTGGTATCGGAATAGTATCGTATTGGCAGATCAGATATCCAAATTCAGGTATCAAGCTCGGATCGGAAGTGAAAAAATGTGGATCGGTGCATCCCTACTTTCAAATCTCTGCTAGTTTATCCTTATACTGCAGTGACATGAATGGAAACTAATGACTGTCTAAAGATAGACGAAACCTATTAAGTGATCCACACATCTGGTCAAACACTATGTTGTTGACAGTGATCAGTGGTAAGGCATACGTTGTGTAGTAAGTGGCCTAAAATATGCAGAAGTATTTTTTGCAAAACTTATAAAAAAAACCTGCAGCATCTGGGGCCAGATGTATAAACGATGCCCTCACACAAAAACTGTGCATAACCTACAACATTTCTCGCACATAAACTGGTATTTACAAAAGATGAATGTGCACTGAGAATGTGCATTGTGTATTTTGGTTTTAAATCTTTTGACATTTAGAGATTTCTGCAAGAGTTGCATATTTCAGTGATTGGATTGCAAGCACTTCTGTTTTTGTAATGGCTAAGAAGCCATCTTATTGTCAGTATACCTATGAAAGTCAAATTCTTTGGTTGCCCGAGGTCTCTTGTTTAAGACTGTAAAGTTTCATGAGGCTGTGATCATCCTAGAAGGCACAGTAGTTCATTGTATACAGTGATCATTTCAAAGAAATGGTCTCACTACAATGAAATAGCTACTATGAGGGCTAACATCATCCCCCCATGAAGAAAACTGGGCTCATTGAATCTTCAAGAGTCTCAACTTTTAAATCAGACCAAATTCATACAGTGTTTAGGAACCCGAGTCTGCAGACTTTTTCAAATACAATAAGCAAAAATAACACATGTACACTGCCTGAAAAGAATGTTTTTGCCCCAAATTGAAAGGAACCAGCACAAAGTGGGCATGTATGTAAAGGGGAGACTTTTGGGCACCCATTGAACCCATTTTCATTTTATTCAGATATCTTAAGGTGAAAGTTCAAGGGACCACTGTGACAAGGCCATACCAGTTTTTCCCTCACTAGAATTGAGCCTAACTTTGGAATGTGATTTAGCTCCTATTGTGTAAGGCTGCGACAACGAATCGATTATGTCGATTCGTCGTGACGAAAAAAATCGTTGCCAACTAATTCTGTGATCGATTCGTCGGGTCTTTATATATGTCCGTGGATACCGGCGTGTAAACATCAGCAGGACGCACAGAAAAGAAACAGCCATGGCCGAGGCAGCGGTGGAGAAAAACATGGACACAACCCAACCCAAATCCCGACCTAAAACATCAGTGGTGTGGGAAAACTTCACCAAGACTGAAAAGGAGGGCGTTCAATGCAACATTTGCAACGCTCGTTTTGCATGGCATGGGAGTACATCGATGATGCGTGAGCATCTGAAGAGAAAACATGTGTTTGTTAGCCTGGATGAAGGCAGTGGCACTTCAGCAGACACAGGGTAAAGGGCCGTCCACACCAAGAACTATAACTATAAATATAACTGGTGGACGATATTGTTTGGATCACTTTCAGAGCGATTTGATGAACGATAGAAACACTGACAGCCAATCAAAATCCATCCGAAATGACAGGTCGAGAGGTTCATCACATCATGTATACCCACTAAGAAAGCTCCAGGATTTCCATACACCCACTTAAACATGTGCAAAGATCCGTAACAATATAATTTTGTGACAGAACCTTAACTTCAGTGATTTTGTTTTGCAAATACCGGGTAAATAACTGCAATAAAATACATTTTGCAGGGGAATGCGTCTCCTCTTTTCCCCTCCATTCATAAAATTCAGGAGCCAGGATGAAGTTACTGAGGGGGGCAAATCTTTATTATGCAACAGAGGTTCACACAGTGAGTTATAAAGAGCGCGCAGCCGTGCGTAATTGTCGCGCGTAATGACAGCTCGTCGCCGGTGAAACACAATAAACTGCACGTCTTCATTCATGTTTGTCTCATGACAGATGGAGCTTACAGACAGACAGACAAGTGGAGCAAGCGGCAAATTGGTTTTCTTTTTCTTTCTCGCAACATACAGCAATAACAGGTCTTCAATATCCATTTTATCCATCACTCTGCTCCCCTGCCGACCGCACCGAGCAGTGTGTGTTTGGCGTAACCTAGCAACACGACGATATCGTTCATTGGTGTAGATGCTGCCATTGTTATCGTTATAGTTAATGTAACAGTTATCTTTCTTGGTGTGGACGGCCCTTAAGTCATGCCGATATATTTAAAAACTGCCGTAGTTAGTAAAGAGGCGAGAAATAAACAAGTTATTGTGGTAGTGGATGGGTGACTGGGCGCCGCCATCTTAGTTTAACCCTCTCGCGGCCGCTATGTTACCGGAGCGATCATGTATAAGAATATAATACATTAAAAAAATATATTGTTGGCTGGAAATTGTGGGAATAATACACAGCTTGATAGCCGGCCTAAAACCGGAGGTGGTAGACAGTAACTATTGTTGCGTCCGAGTGGTTGGAATAGATTAACGTTGGCTAATAATGTTGCAAAGATTTGTTAACATTCATGTTAAAGAATATATATTGGTAGATTTGCACACATGTTCATAATTCCATAATCTACAAGCTCAAGGCATAGATCTTTATTTTATCTTGTGCTGCTGATCTGCTGTTTATTTTGCACTAGTTCCTCCCGTACCTGTTGGAATCAGTGTGCGGTTTGATTTATTTAATTTTTATTTATTTTTATTTATTTTATATTGTTGTGTCGTGCTGCTGTTCAGGGGAAGCACCAGAAGTAAGCGCAGGTGTTTGGAAAATAAAAATATTTTTGGAATAAGCAAAAAAAAAAAGTTTCTTCGTTTATCCGATTAATCGATTAGTTATTAAAATAGTCGACAGATTAATCGACTATCAAAATAATCGTTAGTTGCAGCCCTACTATTGTGTAAAGAAAACATCAACAAATGTCTCCTTCAACCAGCTGCGTTTATTCAAGTTCTTCACCAAAAACTACATTTTACAAGATTACATTTTAACACATTGTGATAAGATTATAATTTACCTTTGCGCAACACTCCTTTTTTACCGTAGAGAGCATGAATGCATCATAAGGTACCATACCAACTTTATTTATAAAGCACTTTAAAAACCCAGTGGAACAAAGTGCTGTACACAATTAAACATAAAGTGTACAATAGGCATAAGACATAAAATATACATAAAACAAAGCAAAATAAAAACAATAAAGATAAAAACATAAAATGCAATTTAAAAAACACAACATAAAACCAATAAAACATTTTAAGGCACAGCACATAAGTAAAATTAGTCAATAAAATGAGTAATAGCAAATTAAGACATCAATATATGCGGGGTCAAAGGCCATGGAGAACAGTCGGGTTTTAAGGCGCTTTTTAAAAAAATGCAGTGGTGGAACTTGCCTGATGTCGAGAGGCAGGTCATTCCATAGTGTTGGTGCTACAACTGAGAAAGCGCGGTCCCCTCTGAGCCTGCTTGTCGTTTCTTTCAGGAGCAGCTGGTCAGCTGACCTGAGAGGGCATATAGGAGTCTATGGCTCTAGCAGCTCAGAGAGGTATAGTGGGGTGAGGCCATTAAGAGACTTAAAAACAAATAAAAGAATTTTAAAATGGATCCTAAAACGTATGGGCAGCCAGTGTAACGTGGTTAAAATAGGGGAAATGTGCTCACGTTTGTTTGTGCCACTTAAAAGTGGCACAAACAAACATGAGTGGCGTGCAGCATTTTGCACCATCTGGTTGTAATAGTCTAGCCGACTAGTTACAAAGGCATGGATTATCATTTTTTAGTGTTGCCTTGAGAGAAGAGATTTTATTTTTACTAGCTGCCTCAGTTGAAAGAAACTCGACTTCACAACTGCCCTTATCTGACTGTCGAGATTAAGCCCAGGATCCATTATTACCCCAAGGTTTTTGATGGTTGGTTTAGTATATTGAGCCAGTGAACCCAAATCAATGGGTGGGGTCCTAACAGTACCATTAAAGACCATCACCTCTGTTTTCTTTTCATTACAGTTTAAAAAGTTTAGTTCCATCCAGGCCTTTAAGTCATTAAGACACTTAAAAAGTGGTCCCAAGGAAGGTGCATTTTTCTTTTTAAGGGGCAAGTAAATCTGGCAGACATCTGCATAGCAGTGGAAAGATATACCGTGTTTGCGCAAAATGGACCCCAGGGGGAGCAAATATAGTGAGAACAGAAGAGGGCCTAAGACTGAACCTTGTGGGACCCCACATGGGAGGGACGCACAAGAGGACGTGAAGTCACCAATGTTGACACTGAAGGTTCGGTCTGATAAATAGGATCGAAACCACTCCAGTGCTGAACCCCTAATACTCACCCAGTGTTCTAGACGAGATATTAAAATTTTGTGGTCCACTGTATCAAACACAGCCGTTAAATCTAAAAGCACAAGAATAACGACAACAATATGTCGTTAAAAACTCTGATCTTTCGTCCCGACAGCGTCCTGTGCAATGTCTTTGTTCATCCCAGACACGTTTTCTATTCTCCCCAGGATGATGGAACACTGTTAGTCTGGAGCCCTGTTTGTGCAAATTGATGTGACACAATGGAAAAATATCTGTCTTGTGTACTGATGTGGACACTGGTGTTGACACTTTTATTAATATAGAACTAAGTGTTTTTAGCAGCACTTGATTCAGGTTTCATAACAGGGTACAAACATGGATTTGAAGTTTACCTCCAAAAGTTGTACTGCACAGTTGCACTGTTAAAACTTACTCCATGTGGCAATCTCACAGCAGGTCTGTCAGAATCAGTGTTGTGTAAGATACTGAAAATTAGTAATTAGTTACAGTTAGTAGTTTTTTTCAGTCATAAGTAATTGAACTGCTTTACCAATTACGGCATATAAAAAGCAATTATTTACTGGGAAAAGTAACTTTGCCTTCCTTTTAATCAATCAATCAATTAAATCAATTCTGCCTCACAGGGCTTTACAGCATACGACATCCCTCTGTCCTTAGGACCCTCGCAGCAGATAACGAAAAAATCCCCCAAAAAACCCTTTAACGGGAAAAAACAGTAGAAACCTCAGGAAGAGCAACAGAGGAGGGATCCCTCTTCCAGGATGGACAGATGTGCAATAGATGTTGTACAGAAAGAGAAAGAGACAGAGACAGAGAGAGAGAGAGATGCAGGACAGACGGTAATGACAGTAGCTTACAACAACATTAATGAAAGTAGTAATATTATAGTTATAATTTTGGCTATTGTGTTACAATATGTTGAAAGTATAAATTAATATCTGATAGTATACATATGTACAAATAATCATATGTGTATAATAACAGTAGAAGTATGACTAATGATAACAGCAGCAGCAGGAGGCATCTGGCAGGACCACGGCAGCAGCACAACCACATACATGTCACACTGTCCAGACACCGCTGCAATATAAGTTAGAGAGAGAGAGAGAGAGAGAGAGAGAGAGAGAGAGAGAGAGAGAGGAGAGAAGGTGCTCGGTGTAATATAGGGGGTCCTCCGGCAGACTAGGCCTAAGTCAGCCTAACTAGGGGCTGGTACAAGGCAAGCCTGAGCCGGCCCTAACTATAAGCTTTATCAAAGAGGAAAGTCTTAAGTCTAGGGGTCTTAAATGTGGAGACGGTGTCTGCCTCCTGAACCGCAACAGGAAGATGATTCCACAGGAGAGGAGCCTGATAGCTGAAGGCTCTGGCTCCTGATCTGCTTTTGGAGACTTTAGGGACCATGAGTAACCCTGCATTCTCCAAGCGCGAGTTCTGGTGGGATAATATGGCGAGATAATATGAGCTCTCTAAGATATGATGGAGCTTGACCGTTTAGAGCTTTATAAGTTAACAGTAGTATTTTAAGTTCAATTCTGGATTTTACAGAGAGCCAGTGCAGAGAAGCTAAAACAGGAGAAACATGATCTTGTTTCTTAGTTCCTGTTGGTACACGTGCCGCTGCATTCTGAATTAGCTAGAGAGTTTTTAAAGACTTTCTAGAGCTACCTGATAATCGGGACTTACAGTAATCCAGCCTAGAGGTAACAAAAGCGTGGACCAATTTTTCAGCATCTTTTCGGGTCAGGATAGGCCTAATTTTTACAATATTACGCAGATGAAAAATTCAGTCCGTGAGGTTTGTTTTATATGAGAATTACAAGACAAATCTTGATCAAATATTACTCCAAGGTTTCTTACGGTAGTGCTAGAGGCCAGAGCAATGCCATCTAGAGAAACTATGTCATCAGATAAAGAGTCTCTGAGTTGTTTGGGGCCAAGAACAGTGGGTCTCATTCATGAAAAGTGAGTAAATCTGTGTGTAGATTTGCACATAAAAGCCCACTCTACTAAAAACCTACTCTGGATTCAGGAACGCTGCGGGAAACTCAGATTTGATCGTAAACACGTGTGTGTGATCATGAATGCCAATCCATCGTAAAGTGACAGTGCGCTCCCGGTAATCATCAATTAGCATAAATCCCCGCCCATGAATAGCCAATGACCACCATATAAGGAGGTGTAGGTGCTTCCTGTCGACCTGTCAGTCATGGCGCAGAGAAAGAAAGAGAGATTTTTTTCCGAAGCGGAGATCAAAATCATTTTGGGTGAAGTGGACAACATGTGGAAAACATTTTATTTTCTTCAGTTAGTAGTGGTGTGGCAGGGACAGGCAAAGCGAAGGCCTGGAAGGAGGTAACAGATGCTGTTAATGTTGTCTCCGTAGTACAAAGAACCATGTCAGAGGTGAAGCGTAAATGGTTTGATATGAAACTGGAGGCAAAGAAACCATAAGCACACACACAAAAATACAGCTGTCACCAAACAAACAGAAGATTCATTTGTGGGGTTCTGAATGAAGTGGGAACGGGAAACCAGAGATGTTTTGTGCATAATGGATAAACTAAATCAGTGATCGCTGTCGGAATGTAGAGCTATTTAACATTTATTTTGTCAAATGATACGGATAACATATAGCCTACAGCAGTTTGTATGCATCGTCCTCAAATTATTTGAATCTTAATAGCCTAAAGCTCTGTTTGATACAGCGAAAATTAATCATTTTCAAATCATATTTATTCAGTCAAACGATCGTCCTCCTTCCACCTGCTGCCCCTGCTGAACCCAGGCATCGAGGCCGAAGAGGCTGTGATCCGACTGTCCCTATGGATATTTTTATTATCATCATTCAACGTGTAGAAAGAACGTGTAATCTATTGAGTCGATTTACGTAGATAATTCACAATCATGAACCTAATCTGGATCTTAAACCTGCTAATTGCCAAATAATTTAACTAAATGTGTTATATTTTTAATATTTTGTCATGTTTAGATTACGTGTTTCAAAGGCATCTGTGTATTGTGTACATAACAGAGTGCAATACGAATTAAAATTATCATTTCCAATAGTAAAAAGCAATATTTATGTGCTTTACTAAATTTACACAAGCACTACGAGTGGTCAGGAGCAGGAGTAGATTTTGTTAGTAGCTTGATGAATGCGGAGACGCATGTAAATTTCCGTCTGCGAACAGTTTACACACAAATTCCATCTGCTCATGTTTCATGAATGAGACCCAATAACTTCACAGGGTTCAGCGCCAAGGTTTTTTTTTCACTTGCCCGGTTGGGTGAGGTTAACGTTACATTAAACAACACTTACCCAGCCATACAAGTGCAGTTCGCTGTCAGTATATAGTTGGTCAAGTTGTTCAGAATTGCCCAGGTCTTGTACATTAGTTAACGTTACTGTTTTGTGTTCTTGTCACTGGCTTGGCAGTACTTCAGTCCGTAGAGCACAAAAACCATCAGATAAATCCCGGTATTCAATATCTTGGACATGACCGCAAAGTACAAAATTATACGCATCAAGAGATTTATATGCCTTGAGTTTTTCATGCGTATAAACGCTGGGTTTCTCCACAAGATATAAAAAAATGTGCGGCCACTGTAGCTTCGGCCATTTCGTTGGGTCGGTGACCCACTGACCCGACATTAAGTACGGGTCAGGAAACCTCACTCCATTGCTAATTGTTACCTTATTACAATAAACTAACCTGTCTTCGGTTGACAAACCGTTAAAATAATCAGAGGAGGTGTGTGTATCTTCCATATTCCTCATACGATTCTTGATTTTGGCGCTCCTGTCTGTACTGTTGACATAGGAACTGTCACAGTTCAGGCAGTGTCACCGTCAAATCTGTCAGGAAAAGTAACGTTGTGCCCAGCTGACTAAGTAACTATGTTCCGTTACCATATTTTCAGTAGTAACGTGCAAGTCCTTTGTCTGAAGCAATCAGAAGATCATTTTTAATTTTAACTAGTGCTGTCTCAGTGCTATGATACACTCTAAATCCTGACTGAAATTCCTCAAATAAATTATTATCATGGAGAAAATCACACAGGTGCTCTGCAATTCCTTTCCCAAGGATCTTTGACATAAAGGGAAGATTAGATATTGGTCTATAGTTGGCTAACACCTCTGGATCCAGGGTGGGCTTTTTTAGGAGAGGTTTAATTACAGCTACCTAAAAGACTGTGGTACATAGCCTGTTAATAAAGATATATTGATCATGTCTTACATGTGAGTGTTAACTAAAGGTAAGACTTCCTTAAGTAGCCTAGTTGGGATGGGGTCTAAGAGACACGTTGATGATTTAGATGAAGAAATCACTGTGGTCAATTGTTGAGGAGAAATTGGGGAGAAGCAATCTAAATATATATTACGTCTAACAGCTGTGTTTGAGGGCAGATAGGTACTATCGGAGGACAGGAGGTCATGAATTTTGCCTCTAATAGTTAGAATTTTGTCATTAAAAAAGATCATAAAATCATTACTGCTAAGGGCTAAAGGAGTACAAGGCTCAACATAGATGTGACTCTCAGTCAACCTGGCTACAGTGCTGAAAAGAAACCTGGGGTTGTTCTTATTGTCTTCTATTAAAGCTGAGTAATAGTTTGCTCTGGCATTGCGGAGGCCCCTCTTATATGTTTTGAGACTGTCTGCCCAGATTAAATGAGATTCTTACAGTTTGGTTAATCACCAGTTCCTTTCAAATTTTTGCGATTTTTGTTTTAACTTACGGGTTTGAGAGTTATACCAAAGAGTGAACTTTCTTTGCTTTGTCAACTTCTTTATAAGAAGTGCTATAGAGTCAAGTGTTGTTCGCAGCAAGGCTAAGGCACTATCGACAAGATGATCAGTTCGGGAGAGTTTAAAGTCATTACAGGAAACCTCTGTTACTGAAGGACATGGTTTTATTAAATTTAATGATGGAGAATTATTTCCCTAAATTTTGTGCAGCACTATCTGATAAACATCTAGTATAGTAACTGTTGCTGAGTGGCGTGTAATCGAGTAAAAAGAAATCAAAAGAAATGAAATGATCGGATAGCGAGGGATTCTGTGGAAAGACCATTAGGTTATCAATTTCAATTCCAAACGTCAGAACTAGATCAAGGGTATGGTTAAAACAGTGAGTGGATTTATGCACACCCTGACTGAATTCAGGGAAATTGGAGTCTAATAATGAGATAAACACAGTAGCCAGGGAGTCATTATTAACGTCAACATGAATGTTAAAATCGCCTAAAATAATAACTTTATCTGATTTAAGAACTAAACTGGATAAAAACTCTGGGAATTCAGATACAAATTCAGAATACGGGCCAGGAGAACGGTACACTATATCAAATAAAAGTGGCTGCGAGGATTTCCAGGTCGGATGTAAAAGACTAAGAACAAGGCTTTCAAATGAAATATAATCTAGTTTAGGTTTAGGGCTAATTAACAGACTAGAATTAAAAATGGCTGCAACTCCCCCTCCTTGGCTGCTGCGTGGAGGAATGTGAGTATTTTTATGACTGGGAGGAGTGGATTCATTTAGAAAATCAGTTAGAAACATGAACAGGCTGATGGTGAACTGTGGGCTTTGGCTTGGAGCTACACTTCACGTGGACAGTTACCCAGTGTCCCGGCTGCACAGGTTTTACCGGGGGACCACTAGCTATGCTATATAACTCTGCACCGGCTACAGAGGGCTGGGTAACTACCGCAGGTACCGAGTGATTTTCCATGGTGCGGAGCCACACTTCTAATTCACTGAGCCTTGCCTCCAACGCAGCGAATAAGCTACACTGCTTTAAAACCCTTGTACCCCTGTATATAATATGTTATAATTTCCTCTTTAATATTTATTTTATATAACAGTAAAAACATCAACATAGTTCTATATAGTAGTTAGTTACTAGTTAAATATTGGGGCTGTACCCAAATATTCAGATATTCAAATATTCATTTCTGTGGGTAGGTATTCGTTATGAAAATTTGGTATTTGATATTCGTTTTTTTATTTATTTATTTATTTTTATTTTTTTTCAGATTTTTTTGGTGCTAAATGTAGTCTTTTGTTGTTGTTAAATGTAGGTTATCAGTAAAAATCAAAACTTTTAAATTGCATTGTTAAAAATGTGAAAATATAGTATGACTGAGGTTGTGTGCACGGCACGCTTGAGCGCATCCATCTGAGGCTGTAGATCAATGCCAAGTTTTACCACTTTATCACTATTCCCTCTAACTTGTAGCTGTTTTTTCGTTATCTTTTGAATTTAATATGAATTATGGAACCATTTTTGTCAATGTTTGTTTCCCCCGTTTTGTACAATAAATTATTTTTTTTAGAGTTTCAACAAGTTTCTTTTGGAGTGTGTGACACAAGTGTGTTATGAAAATGGCCACGGACGGTCACCTGCTCAACGCATCAGTACCTTTGGATGCCATGACAGTAATGGCCAATAATGTCAAATTATCATTTACAGTAAGGATATAGACATTATATTCTATTCAGGCTGGCAGAACCAAAAGTGCATCGGCTCTACAGTGCACAGTACTGCTGATTAACCATTTTATTGCAGCACAGAGTGTCTGCCAGCAACCAATTACTTGCAGAGACTTCCTACAACTTGTTTCAGTGGTTCTGATTTAATCAGAAGACAGATTAAACAGGATGACTAGCCAATGTGAAAATCAAGAAGGAAGCATAGAATCATGTACTGAAGGAGACTGTTGTGCCATCACATTTTTTTTGTGGTTTGAGAGCAATACAATTAGGTCCCCCCCCCCCACTGTGAAATATACATATATGTGTACACATATATATATATATATATATATATATATTTCAAGAGGAAAATATAAGTATAAATATAATTTAAGTTTACATGCCCTTTAGTTTTATTACAGTACTGTTGTTTTTTACTTTTGCACTCCATACTCAGCATAAGGAGTAATATTGTGTTAATGCTTTGTATTCAGATGTTTTATTGTTCAGAATATATGAACGTATGTGTGAATGTATATATATGTGTATGTATATATATATATATATATATACATTGTGCTTGTGTTCATGTTTTATTATTTTGGTGATGAGTCTGATGAAGAGCGGAGCTAAAATGGGCCAAAAGTGTTTATAGAACTCAGCAGGGAAACCATCGGGTCCTGGTGATTTGTGATTAGGCACGAGTTTGAGGGCAGTGAAGCGTTCTTCATCTGTTCATGGTGAGTCAGTTGTGCCCATTTGATCCATGCTGAGTTGTGGTAGTTCAATACTGAAATGATGAGTCAATGTTTGCTTGTCACTCGTATTTTGACGTTGTTTGACGCTGTCTGAGTGCCCTATTACTTTATATAGCGCACATTCACGTGCTGCAGGCTGGTCAGCTCGAGCTTCGTACTATTGTCACATATTGAACATCCTATCACTCATTTAGTCAAAAGTAGATCGGAAAATAGGGCCCAGGTTGAAAACAACCTCACCTCCATCTGGTGTTGTGTTTTTATAAAGTGATTACATTCCGTGTGAATGTTGTTAGGGCATGGTCATTGATAATTATGGGGAGGATCTTTGGTTTGAGATGTTAAATATACTGTAAGTTGCTGGTGAGGAAGAATTGTGTGAATGAGTGGTGAACCGTAGAGAAAAAATAGTATTCTCTTGTGGATGGGTGTTGTAATCGCCAACTATTGCCAAGACCAAGATCACTCATTAACTGTTTGATTGTTGATTAGGAAAGCCACCCTGATCACAGAAGAACAGAAGAACCCTCTCATCCCCTCCATCACTCATTCAGTCTCCTCCCATCAGGCAGGGGATACAAAGTCCCACTGGCCAGAAAAACAATTTACAAAAAATCATTCATTCCAACTGCAATAACAGCCCTCAACAGTAGAGGAATTACAGTGCTTTGATCATGACTTGCTGCTGGTCCTTTTCTTTTAAGTGTCAATGCTTTTTTGCGTGTTTTTTTTTAGATCCTGTAAATGTCTTGGATGTGTTTTAAATGTCTTCTGTGTGTGTGTAAACCTAGTGTTGAGCCCTGTCGAAGACAAATTTCTGTTGCCTTTTGGTTCCAGACAATAAAGTTTTCTATTCTATTCTATTCTATTCTGTTGATTGGCAGAAAAAACAGGTTATCAGTGTTTGGGTCATAAACATTACCCATTGTAATTGGGCTGTTGTTGACTGAGATGTTAATGATGATGAAACGTCCCTCTGGGTCTGTGGTAGGGCTGTCAAAAAAAATTTGAAGTTCAAAATATATTCGAATATATATATTTATATATTAGTTCGAACCTACATTTGATAATTCGAATATCATTAATAATTCATACTATTAATAACGTTGTATATCACGTAGGGCTGGGTATTGTAAAGAACCTCATGATTTGATTCGATTTCGATTCTTTAGGTAACAATTCGATTCGATATCGATTCGATTCAATATTGATTTAAACACTTCAATATCGATTCAGTAATAAGTAGAAATACAGAAATAATTCATGAGAGTACCTGTTGATAATTTCAAAATAATTATTTGTTTATTTTCATGCCCATATGAACAGCCATGGTATAACTCATAACATTTTTTTTAGCAAAAACATCTGACAGTTAAGAATTAGCACAATAGTATGTGTGCTGCTGAATATGGAGTACAAAAGTAAAAAATAGGACAGTACTGTACTAAAACTAAAGTGCATGTAAACTTAAATTATATATCTTTTCTCTTGGTAATTGTGTTGTAACTCACACAACATTTCTGAGCAATAAAACACCTGACAATAAAGAATTAGCACAATAGTATGTGTGCTGCTGAATATGGAGTACAAAAGTAAAAAATAGGACAGTACTGTACTAAAACTAAAGTGCATGTAAACTTAAATAATATTTCTTTTCTCTTGGCAATTTTGTTGTAACTCACACAACATTTCTGAGCAATAAAACATTTGAATACAAAGCATTAACACAATAATTAGTGATGGCCAAATGTAGCCTCATGAATCATTTTCTTTATTTTCTGAGCCCACTGGATGGCGCATTTTTTTTTTTTCCAACAAAAAACAGATTTCCATTCTTTTAGATTTAGCCTCTCTCTTTAAACCAAGAGCACCATCTAGTGGGCTCAGAAAATAAAGAAAATGATGAATTCAGCCATCACTAACAATAATACTACTTATACTGAGTATGGAGTACAAAAAACACAACAGTACTGTATTAAAACTGCAGTAAAGTGCATGTAAACTTAAATTATACTTCTGGTTCATTTCTGGTTACATACTAGATGTGCACATGTAGATTTTTGTTTAAGAAAATCAGCTGGTCTACATGTTCAGGCTTCAGTGCACTTCTCTGGGCTGTGACAGTGTCACCAGCTGTTGAGAAGATCCTCTCAGCTGGTACACTAGTTCCTGGGATACAGAGGTATCTTTTAGCTTGGAATGACAAAAGGGGGTATTCCCCCTCATGTTCCTTCCACCAGTTGAGTGGATTGGTGGAGAGTGGCAGTGGTTTTACCTCTTTGTACCTCATCACCTCATCTAATGCCTTGTCATTTGCGGTTCTGGACACTGCTGGAGTGTATGTGTTCCCCAGGAGATCAGCCAGAGCACAAGAGTCCCTTGCTTTCTTTGATCAATTCATCATCAATTTTATTTATAAAGCCCAATATCACAAATAGAATTTGCCTCACAGGGCTTTACAGCATACGACATCCCTCTGTCCTTTAGACCCTCACAGCGGATAAGGAAAAACTCCCCAAAAAAACCCCTTTACCGGGGAAAAAAAATGGTAGAAACCTCAGGAAGAGCAACTGAGGAGGGATCCCTCTTCCAGGACGGACAGACGTGCAATAGATGTCGTACAGAACAGATCAGCATAACAAATTAACAGTAATCTGTATGACACTATACAATAATCTGTATGACATCCTCGGTAATGACAGTAGCTTACAACAACATTCATGAAAGTAATAATATTGTCGTTATAGTTCTGGCTACTGTGGTACAATATGTTGAAAGTATATATTAGTATCTGGCAGTATACATGTATGATAATAATCATGTGTATAATAACAGTAGAAGTATGACTAATGACTAATGACTAATGATGGCAGCAGCAGCAGCAGGAGGCATCTGGCAGGACCACGGCAGCAGCACAACCACACACGTCACACTATCCAGGCACCGCTGCAATACGAGTTAACCTGAGAGACAGTGGCGCACAAAGGCTCCGGAGAAGAAGCCGAGTTAGTGACATCCAGAATGGCCGAGCAAACAAGATACAGTAATAGGATACGCAAGAGCGAGAGCGAGAGAGAGAGAGAGAGAGAGAGAGAGAGAGAGAGAGAGAGAAGGTGCCCGGTGCATTATAGGTGGTCCTCCGGCAGATTAGGCCTAAGTCAGCCTAACTAGGGGCTGGTACAGGGCAAGCCTGAGCCAGCCTTAACTATAAGCTTTATCAAAGAGGAAAGTCTTAAGTCTAGCCTTAAATGTGGAGACGGTGTCTGCCTCCCGGACCGTAACAGGAAGATGATTCCACAGGAGAGGAGCCTGATAGCTGAAGGCTCTGGCTCCTGATCTACTTTTGGAGACTTTAGGGACCACGAGTAACCCTGCGTTCTCAGAGCGCAGAGTTCTGGTGGGATAATATGGCACTCTGAGATATGGCGGAGCTTGACCATTTAGAGCTTTATAAGTTAACAGTAGGATTTTAAATTCAATTCTGGATTTTACAGGGAGCCAGTGCAGAGAAGCTAAAACAGGAGAAATATGATCTCGTTTCTTAGTTCCTGTTAGTACTCGTGCTGCTGCATTCTGAATTAGCTGGAGAGTTTTTAATGATTTACTAGAGCTACCTGATAATAGAGAGTTACAGTAATCCAGCCTTGAGGTAACAAAAGCATGGACCAATTTTTCTGCATCTTTTTGGGTCAGGATAGGCCTAATTTTCACAATATTACGCAGATGAAAAAATGCAGTCCGTGAGGTTTGTTTTAAATGAGAATTAAAAGACAAATCTTGATCAAATGTTACTCCGAGGTTTCTTACGGTAGTGGTAGAGGCCAGAGCAATGCCATTGAGAGAAACTATGTCATCAGATAAAGAGTCTCTGAGTTGTTTGGGGCCAAGAACAATAACTTCAGTTTTGTCTGAATTTAACATCAGGAAATTGGTGCTCATCCAAGTTTTTATGTCTTTAAGACAATTATAAAGTTTAGTTAATTGATCACTTTCTTCTGGCTTCATCGATAAATACAGCTGTGTGTCATCCGCATAACAATGGAAATTTATAGAGTGATTTCTAATGATGTTGCCTAAAGGAAGCATATATAGAATAAATAGGATTGGTCCAAGCACAGAACCTTGCGGAACTCCAAAACAAACTTTAGTACGTACGGATGATTCATTGTGAACGTCAACAAATTGAAAATGATCAGATAAATAGGATTTAAACCAGCTTAGTGCAGAACCTTTTAGGCCAATTAAGTGTTCCTCTGTAGAATTTCATTGTACAGAGACTAAGATCTCAGACAATAAAGTACAGAGACGAGTCCTTTGTCTGAAGCAATCAGAAGGTCATTTGTAATTTTAACTAGTGCTGTCTCAGTGCTATGATGCACTCTAAATCCTGACTGTAATTCCTCAAATAAATTATTATCATGGAGAAAATCACACAGCTGGTCTGCGACTACTTTCTCAAGGATCTTTGACATAAAGGGAAGATTAGATATTGGTCTATAGTTGGCTAACACCTCTGGATCCAGGGTGGGCTTTTTTAGTAGAGGTTTAATTACAGCTACCTTAAAAGACTGTGGTACATAGCCTGTTAATAAGGATATATTGATCATATCTAATATATGGGTGTTAACTAAAGGTAAGACCTCCTTGAGTAGCCTAGTTGGGATGGGGTCTAAGAGACACGTTGATGATTTAGATGAAGAAATCACTGCAGTCAATTCTTGAAGAGAAATTAGGGAGAAGCAATCTAAATAAATATTAGGTGCCACAGCTGAGTTTGAGGTTAGATAGGTACTATCTGAGGACAGGAGGTCATGAATTTTGCCTCTAATAGTTAGAATTTTGTCATTAAAGAAGCTCATAAAATCATTACTGCTAAGGGCTAAAGGAATGCAAGGCTCAATAGAGCTTTGACTCTCAGTCAGCCTGGCCACAGTGCTGAAAAGAAACCTGGGGTTATTTTTGTTTTCTTCTATTAAAGCTGAGTAATAGTTTGCTCTGGCATTGCGGAGGCCCCTCTTATAAGTTTTGAGACTGTCTGCCCAGATTAAACGAGATTCTTCCAGTTTGGTTAATCGCCAATTCCTTTCAAACTTTCGCGATATTTGTTTTAATTTACGGGTTTCAGAGTTATACCAAGGAGCGAACTTTCTTTGTTTTGTTAACTTCTTTTTAAGAGGAGCTACAGAGTCGAGTGTTGTTCGCAGCAAGCTTACTTATCAACAAATTGATCAATTCGGGAGAGGTTAAAGTCGGTGCGGGAAACCTCTGTTACTAAAGGACTTGGTATTGAATTTAACGACGGAGTAATCATTTCCTTAAATTTTGCGACAGCACTATCTGATAAACATCTGGTATAGTAACTGTAACTAGTAACTTGATGGGGGTCCAGGGTCATCAGCTGGCTCTGCCTGCTGCTCCAGCACCTCACCTGCCTCACTGTATGCTGCATTTATTGGTCCACTCTGCTGAAAAAGTAAATGAATCGCATTAACAAAGAATAGCTTTATAATTTTTTAGTTATACAATTAGTTTCAAATCCATTGTGGGGAGTTATAAAAAAGTGCCAGTGTTCAAATAATTCCAGGTCTTACTGCACACCATAAAACAACACAACTATAATATTATGTGCACACAGTCTGCATCTTCATTCAATATACCTTTGTACTTAGAGAGCATTTGTCTGTTGCCAATGCCTCAGTGATAGTGATGAGACGTGCGAAGATTTCTTCACGCTCATCATTAGACAGAAAAGGCAGTGCCTTGAAGCGTGGGAGAGAGTGAGAGTTCGTCCTTCAGGCCCATGTATCTTGAAATAAAAATAATAAAATTAATTCACAATACAATACAGCTTTTTCCTCATCGTCATGTATTTATTATAAAAAGGTGTTGATAATGTATAGTAAAAAAACAACTACGTGAATAAAACGCACCTTACAATGTCATGATAGTGTAGAACAATAAATACCTTTTCTGGAGATCCTGGCGCACAGCAGACTTCATCTCCTTCATCATCACGGAGTCATTGGGGGCTGGTTGCATCTCCTCCATAAGTCTTGCTCTCAGGGGTGCGATGACAGACAGAGTTGGGGTACCTTCCTGAGACATCACCAAGGTAGCTTTCTTCAGTGGCTTCAAAGCCTGTGCAACATCCTCTGCTGCTGTTATGTCTGCCTCTGTAAGGGTGCACAGATCTTTTTCCTGTTTTCGTACTTCAGGGGCAAGTAGTGCAGCGGAGACGGCTGGTTGCTGCTCCAAAAAATTTTCCAGCATGTCTAATGCACTATTCCGATGCGTTGGTACATCAGTCACTAATTTGTGCAGTGGGAGGTCCAGCAACTTCTGTTTCTTCTTGAGTGCATGACTGGCTAAGGTGCTGCGATGAAAAAAAGTGGAAATGCGCCTCACTCTGCCGAGAAGTCGTGCGACTACAGGGATTTTAAGAGCAGCCTGTGAAGCCAAATTGAGTATGTGGGCAAAGCGCCCCACATGCAATGACTCAATGAGACTGACAGCAAGTAGCATGTTGGTGGCATTATCGGTGACAATTGCCGGTACTTTCTCCGTTAATCCCCATTCAGTTATTGCCTCTGTCAACAAGTTTGCTATATTACCCCCTTGTGTGGCTTTCATACAGGGCTCTAGTCTGCAGAACATTTGACAGTAACGCCCACTCGTTAGAAATGAAATGAGAAGTGATAGTTATGTAAGGGTCAGTTGTTCTAGAAGTCCAACCATCACATGTAAGAGCCACTCTCTCTGCCGACTTCAACGACTCCAAAACCGCTGTCTTTACCTCTGCGTACACCTTCGGGACAGCGACTTCAGTCATATGTTTGCGTGTTGGTATGGCATATCGTGGTTCGAGTGTGTGTAGCATCTTCTGAAAACCTGCGTTTTCCACGACACTGTACGGTCGTAGGTCCTTGCATATGAAGATAGCCACAGACTCCGTTATCTTCTGTGCACAGGCAGAGCTTGGCGGCAGTTTGCACAGAAATGATGTGTCGAGTTGCATCTGTTTTGGTTTAACATTAGCCACAGGTTGCTGCAGAACATCAGCATGGTGTCGGCTAAGGTGGTTGTGCAGGTTCGTGGTATTATTGCAGTATTTTAGTACTGCCTGGCACAGCTTACACACGACTTGACTCTTGTCTGTTACCTGTGTTGTTCCGTGTTTACATTTAAATCCAAAGTGACTCCAAACGTCTGATTTTAAAGTTGAAGGCACCGACTAAATGCTGCTGCTACTAGCTTCGTTGCTTGCCATGTTGTTGTGTACAGTGCGGCTTCCGTCCGTACAAGGCGAATCACACGGAGGTGTTGCTCACCGCGCCCCCTACTGGTTAGGGGCTTGAATCGATTCAGAGGCTTTTCTGAATCGATATTGAATTGTGGAAAAAATATATTGCAATGCATTGGTGAATCGATATTTTTACCCACCCCTAATATCACGGCGAATCCTGTTCGGGCATAAATGACTCGCGCACAAGCCGGGCCAGAGAGGGACGCAGACCCCCAAGTTCTACCAGATGCGTGTTGGTTGTGTGCACACAGCGGATAACTAGTGCAGCCGTTCCGCAATGGACCCGCATCTAGTGGAATTCCGGCGAGAGACGGAGGGAGAGGCACGGACGGAGGAGCCTGCTACGCCAATAGCACCCACTGCGCTGTCCGCGATGTGTGACCTGTTCGGGGAGACATACAGGGAGAGTGGTGCACCTGCTGCCTCCCTGCCTACCTTTTTTTGAAGAAGAGATGAAACGTTACCAGAATGAGACACCTCTATGAGCCGAACAGGATTCACTCTTGTGGTGGAAAACTACAGGCGCACTTAAGTATCCAAACATTGCACTCAGAACGGGTGTTTTCATCCGAGTGTCACATTCATATTGCGCCAGCAATAAGCATCTTATTTATATTTGTGTTGGTTTTTTTTGTTTTTGTGTTTTTTAAAGGGACATTGTGTAACATTTTCAGTTGTTTATTGGCAAAAATTGATGTCTGCATTCATAAATATGTCATCACAGGTGTATATTACCTCCACCAATAATCTGACTTATTCTCGTAAAAGGAGAATTTCGGATTTGTTTGTACATTGTGCGGGTAAGTCGTCTGTGGGGTTCCATTACGTTTCGCCATCTTGAGAATACACCTGCCAGCAAGGGACATACAGCACCGCCTTCGGCATTTTCGTTGAGAGCCAGGCCAGCACTGCGTGACTGAGGAGCCGAAGGAGAGGAGCTACTACCCTGGCAAATTTGAAACAAAGTCCCACTCTTTGAGCATAATTTAGGATCATGCATATGCAGCATCATGGGAGACGGAATCCTTGTCGCCAAGAAAGCGCAAAAGGGAATAGAACAGGCAGGCAGCGTGACTGACGAATTTAAAAAAACGAAGGCCCACATCGGGGTAGCCTTTCCCAGGTAGAGAGAGCTGCTGAGTGAGGATGGTAATGCAATCACAGGCCAGCGCCGCTGTTGGCTGTTAGCGGCCAGTCGCTAACAGCCTAATCCCTCTCCTCCCATCACACTGCACTGCTGTTAGCTGCTGTTAGCCGTTAGCCGCTGTTAGCGCAGGCCTGTGATTGCCTTTCTCCTTCAGCAGCTCTCTCCACCTGGGAAAGGCAACCCCAGTGCTGACCCTTGTTTTTTTAATTCGCCGGTCACGCTGCCTTTTTGATTCCCTTTTGCACTTTCTTGGCGACAAGGATTCCGTCTCTCGTGATGCTGCATAATACATGATCCTGCATTAAGAGTGGGACTTTGTTATGTGGCAGTAGTGCCGCTGGCCACTATCAGCTGTTTCAATTTACATCCGCCCCAACAGTCCTACGTTGTAAACACAGCCAGCATGGTGAGGAGGGGGTTTGTCAACTCGCGTCACGTGTGTCTGTGTAGGAGCCTGAATTAATACTCCATGTAGTAGCGGATGACATGGTTTCATCAGTGTTATCATAGCTTTTTGGTACACAGCAGCTACAGTTGTTGCAATACGTGTTCGAAACAGTGAGGCGCTAGAGTGCGCTATCTGTTTGAATGCAATATATGATTTCAACGTTAGATGGGAGAAATTCCTACACTGTGGCTTTAAATAATAAAAAAATATAATAATAATAATAATAATAATAATAATAAATTAATTAAAAAAAATATAATAAATTTGAATATTATTTGAACTCTACTAAATTAATTCGAAAATATTCTAACTCAATTTCATGGTGCTTTTGACAGCCCGAGGCTGTGGTGGTGAAATTAATGATAAATACCCCATAGAAATAATGCAACACCGCAAACAACTTCCCCAAATCCAAAAAACAAATGACGCAATAAAGAAAAAAGGTGGTCATCAGTTATCTTTTACGGAGTGGTCTGCTGGGGCAGCAGTGTCTCGGCTGCCGATAGGAAGAGACTGGACAAGCTGATCAAGAAGGCCAGCTCTGTCCTGGGATGCTCTCTGGACTCTTATCTTAACTATTTTAACAAGCAAAAATGTCTTATTTTCTCATGAGTTCATACTTCCTTCCTTTCAGCTGCCTGCCCTGATGTTGTGCCAGTTGTTTTTGTTTGTAATGTTCAAATTCTATGATGATCAGACGGGAACGATTGGTGGTACTGTTTTTCTGAATCACATGGTGAGCATGGTGAAAGGTGCTGTTTTTGACTGTTTCAGTGGGTAGTTTCAGTTGTTGGATCATAAAGTTTTTAACTCTTTTTCCGGGTCATCTGTGGGTTGTTCTGGTATGCTTGTGAAAACTAGATTGTCCCTCTTGCTGCATGCTTGTAAGTCCAGGATAGTTTCTTTCATAGCTTTGTGTTCAGCAGTGACGGGTGAGCTGGATCGTGAGCTGGGTGGTGAGTGTGCTGACGGTGTGTTGTAGGGTTGGGCAATAATACGATAATAAGGTATCCTGTGGTATCTAAAAATAGCAACGGTATCAGTTTCATTACCGTCATCGAAAATAATCTGCCATGCATATAGGCCTACAGGGGCCTGATATAATATTAAATATAATTTATTTAATGCCTAAATAATGAGTGTTTGTCCAGCACCTATGGATGTGTGGTTGAGTTTTCAATTTAATACTATTACAATTTGAAACTAATAGTAGGCTATAATGTTTCTCTTATAACTGCCCTTAACTGTTGTCGGGAGATGACATTTAATAAAGTTTTTGGATGTGACGTTGTCATTAGAAAACACAACTTCACAACTTCTGCAAGCAGCACAGCAGGTCCAGTGGCCACCAGAGTGGAGGAGGGAGAAGCGCAACCAGAACCCCCCAGCACCGCGGCCAAAGTTGTCAATCCACTACGTGCCGTGCTTCAGCTGGAAAAAGTAAACATGCTGGTTTTTAGTTTTGAAGCACAGGATGCTGCTATAGTTGTTATTATATGATACTCGCAGTTTACTCAAAGATGCCTTATAATTTTAATATATTTAAAGTTTGTATGGATAGAAAATTCAGTTATATTACGAAATAATATCTCTCAAAGACAGAAATTCAGATGTGTGTACCCTCCAGATAGGGTACACATACACACACTAGAGTGTGGCTACCCGATCCGAGCCCGACGGGTCCCAACGGTAGGCCTACCTGGCGGATTGGACCGGGTTCGGTAAAAAAAGTATAAATTGTATTTGGGCTTGGGTCGTATTCGGTCAGCTTTCAGTGAAAATGTAGTGTAAAAATAAATAAAATCCTATTGTCTGTCCTGTTTATTGCTTGGGCACTGTTATTTATGTGACAACACCTAAACACAACACACACACATTGGCTATTTGTTTCTACCTCTCCCCTCGCTGGAAGCCTCGGACCTTCTGCTGCCCGCCTTCGCCTTGATTAAACGGTGAAAATAAAATAAAATAAAAGAGGGAGGCTAGTTTTCCTATTTTATCCTATTTTGTTATATTTCTCTCTCTCCCCTCGCTGGAAGCCTCCGACCTCCGGCTGCCCGCTCCCGTCTCAAACACAGAGGTCTCCCTCTCCGCGGAGCATGGCACGCCCGTGGGTGCCTGTAACCATAACAACTGTGTGACACAAACTCAGTGCTTTAGTAATAAAATAATGTCGGGCTCGGTTCAGTTTCGGACATAACAAAACAGAATGACTGTCGGGTTCGGACAGAAATATGCGGCCCGTGCCGCACTCACACTGACACACACATGCACAAGGAAAACTGGACATTATCATCAAGTTATAAACACCCCCCAGGCGCCCCAGACAGGAGATGAAAAGTGGACATGTCCGGGCAAAAGAGGACGTTTGGTCAACCTATGTTCTAACGGACACAAAAGTTCAGACTTGGAGGGTGAACTTTTCAAACTAAAGGTAGGCTCTAAAAATAAACCAGCGAACAGTATTTCCTGTTGCGATTCCCAGGATAGGATTATAATTGCCCATTTTCGGTCATGCCTTGTTATTTATTGCTGTTTTTCTTATTTCAAGAGCCCTAGTACTGGATGCTGTAGAGCTGTGCTTTTAATTTGATTCTCAGGATACACTGTATCGCACACATTTATCGTTTCTGCCTTTGTTATTTATTGTTACTTTTTTATTATTTGATATGTCTATAAGTATTGGATGCTATAGGGCTGTGTTTTAATATAATTCATTACTGTACTAAAAGTGGACTGTAGCCCACGGACAATTTGTTATTTCATTCTGTTTGATTGACTGTTGTAATTGCACTTTTTAAAATATTTATTAATAAAAGTTGTTAATATTGTACATGTTTTGTTGTTATTTTTCAGTATTCCTAGGCCTATATAATGTTTGCTATTGTGTTTCTGAATAGTATAGGCGCAAGTGATTCAAGTCAAAGTGATTTTTAATTAGTCACGGTAGTACCATATACCCTGGGAGCATGTGGGGAAGATTTAACGCTAACAAAATTTGGATACCGCCCAACTCTAGTGTGTTGTAGTGATTTGTTTTCCTGTGTGAGTGTGTCGTTCTGGTCCTAAGTGTATTTGAGGCTTTGGCGGAATCCTTGAAATTCATGTTGAAGTACTTCTATGAGTGTGATTCTGTTGTCTAGTCCAGAGAGTTTGTTTATTTGAGATGAGTATGTCGCTTACTTCTGTACAGCATGGTGGTTTTGGGGGTGTGGATGGTGTGCCTGAGCTTGACAGTGAAGCCGGTCGAAATCTTTTGTTGTTGGAGGTGGAGGTGGATTTGCTGGTTGGTGCTGTGTTGTCTGTGCTCATTGTGCAGAGTCTGCTGAAACACTCGTCGATGAACCGTTCTAGGTGGTCCAGTTTGCTTGATGTAATAATCCAGTGAAAAGCAGAAAAACGCAGATATAGAGAAAATGGAAATAAAAGAAGTTTTGTGTCTGGGGAGAAAAGTTTGAAGAGAAAGTTTTCTGGGGGCTGACATCTTGAATCTTGCACTGTCTCGTGAAGGCATGATTTGATAGCATGGATTGTAAAATGATGAGAAAAAAAAGAGAAAATAGCAACGGGCGAAGAGAAGACATGCCGGAGAAAATGACACAAAGTGACCAAAGTTTGAGGTTCAAAGTGAAACAAAACGAAACTCTATACTGTGTGTCTACTGTAAAACCATACTCGCTTACCAGGCTACTTCAGCATCTCATCAGAAAGCATCCAGTCCATGAAACAAACCCGACACAAGGTAACATTAATGTTAGCATTCACATTGTCCTCCCTTCAGGCTGCAGCAGCTGGAGCTCCCCACTCATCCAAAAATCTGAAAGTCTGCTGCATGATGGAAAACCTGGGGAACCCCACCAGTGGATGAGTGGGGAGCTCCAGGCAGCACGGAAGGACCCAAACATCAATCATCTGCACAAACTACCCACACTGCAGTGACACAGAGCTGTTTGAAAATCAGTAAAGTTTCCCTTTTAAGAACGGAAATGAATATGGCAGCTGGTTTGGTTGACTGCCGCATTTTAGAATAGAACAGAATAGAATAGAAACAATTAATACCCGAAGGGGAAATTCAATTGTCCAGCAGCTCATAAAAGACAAAAAACAACCACACTTCCCCTTGTCAACAACAACACAGTGGTATTAAAATAAAATAAATTAAAATAAGTGCATAAATAAAAATTAAATGAAAATGAAATTGTCCATTCCACAGTTCAGCCAGTTGTGGCTAATATGATGTGTGTAAGTGTGTGTGTGACTGGATTCAGGAGGTGTTAAACAGTCTTATTGCCAAGGGGATGAAGGATCTCCTGAAACGCTTCGTTCTGCAACACAGTGAGATGGAGAGGGTGTTTGATATTGTCCATTATAGCTCTTAGTTTGTTCAATGTGCCTCCCTCCACCACAGTTCTTAGTGGGTCCAGTCTCCTGCTGAGCACTGAGCCAGCTTTTTTTAACCAGCTTGTCTAATCACTTGGTGTTTTTGTCCATCAAGCTGCCTCCCCAACACACTGCAGGGTAGAAGAGTGCACTGGCCACCACCATGTGAACATGGTCAACATCTTCACACCCACATCAATGTCCACAGGAAGAACAGGTGGCTCTGCCCCCTCCTATTGGGGGTGTGAGATGACCAGTCCAGCTTCTCATCCAAGAGGATCCCCAGATATTTGTAGGTGTGCACCACCTCAATGTCCTCTTCCTGTGTTGAGACTGGTTGATGGGATGACCTCTTTCTTCTGAAATCCACCACAATCTACTTTGTTTTGGCTGTGTTCAGGTGGAGACAGCACCAACTGCACCAGTCCGTGAAGGCATCCACAAGGTCTCTGTACTCCTGCTCCTGATTGCTCCTGCTACAAGCCACAATAGCTGTATCCGCAGAGTATTTTTGTATATGGCAGGACTCTGAGTTGTACTTGAAGTCTGCTGTGTAGACAGGAACAGTGCTTGAACAGTTCCCTGTGGAGCACCGGTGCTGCTCCTGACCATCCCGGAGACACAGGTAGTCTGTTACCCAGGAGGTCAGGAAACGATTTACTCCCATTCCCTCCAACCGGTCTCTCAGTATCGGGGGATGGATAGTATCAAACACATTTGAAAAGTCAAGGAAAAGGATCCTCACACAACATCCCGGCTCGTCCAAGTAGGTGTAGGCCCGATGCAAAGATCCGCATCTTCCACTCCCATGTGCTCCTGATAGGCAAACTGGAGGGGGTCCCCAGCATCAGTGACCTCTGACTTCAGGAAACAGAGGACCAGGCGCTCCAGGGTCTTTATAATGTGTGATGTTAAGGGCACTGGTCAGTAGTCATTTAACTCGGCCTGGCGCCCCACTTTGGGAACTGGTACAAGACTAGACTGGGACTTCGCCTGTTCAAAGACTTTTGTTAAAGATTCACTGAAGGGGCTGTGCTAGCTGGGCTGCACAGTCTTTCAGGAGCCTTGGACACTCCATCCGGGCTTGCAGCTTTCCATGTACGCAGTCTTCTGAACTCCGCCCTCACCTCGTCCGCTGTAAAGGACAGTGGTAGTTGGCCGTAGGTGGTAGATGTTGTAGCGGTAGCTGTAGCTGCAGTAGTGGGGGAGGGGCTACTTCCAGGTGACAGTGGAGCAGGAGCAGCAGCAGCAGCAGCAGGTGACACTGTGGAAGGGGGGATGGATGCAGGGGTAGGGTGAACACTGCCCCCTCCATCAAACCTGTTAAAGAACAGGTTGAAGTTGTTGGCTTTGTCCACGTCACCATCCATAATCTGGCTATTCTTCTTTGAATAGTCTGTGATGTTCCTCATTCCCTTCCAACCCTCTCTGACATTGTTCTGCAGCAGCTTACTCTCCACCTTTCCTTTGTAGTCCACCTTTGCCTGTCTCAGTCTCCCCTTCAGCTCATGCTGAACCTCCCTGAGTCTCTCCTTGCCCCCCTTCTTGAATGCAAGGTTTTTCTGGTTGAGGAGCTGCTTGATATTATTGTTAACCCAGGGTTTATTATTGGAGAGGCAGTGTACAGTCTTAACTGGCATCACAGTGTCCCTACAGAAGTTTATATATTCTGTCAGAATGTCCACCCTCCTGTCCATCTTCATGTCCATGTCCATGTTGCTGGTCTGTGGATCCAGTAGTAAAGTCCAGTCTGTACATTCAAAACTGTCCCTGAGAGACTCACTGGTCTCCGGCGACCACTTCCTGACTGAGCGGGTGGTAACAGGCAGCTCTAATACACAGGGTTTGTATGTGGAGAGAGACCAGATTATGACCTGATCTGCCAAGAGGTGGTAGGGCAGAGGCACTGTAGGCATCCTTGGCATTTCCATACACGTACTCGTACTCGTACTCATACACGTTGTCCTCCGCTTCTCCGGGTCCGGGTCGCAGGGGCAGCAGCCTCAGCAAAGAAGCCCAGACAGTCCTCTCCCCAGCCACTTCTGTCAGCTCCTCCGAGGGAACACCGAGGTGTTCACCAGGACACGCCGGGTGATGTCATCCCTTCAGCGTGTCCTGGGGCGGCCCCGAGGTCTCCTCCCGGTTTGACATGCCCGAAACACCTCCCAAGGGAGGCGTCCAGAAGGCATCCTTACCAGATGCCTGAACCACCTGGTTCCTCTTGATTTGGAGGAGCTGCAGCTCTACTTCAAGTCCCTCCCAGATGTCTGAGCTCCTCACCCTATCTCTAAGGCTGAGCCCAGCCACCCTGAGGAGGAAACTCATTTCATTTCTTGTACTCGCAATCTAGTTCTTTCGGTCACTACCCAGAGCTCGTGCCCATCGGAACGTAGATCAACCGGTAAATCGAGAGCTTTGCTTTCTGGCTAAGCTCCCTCTTCACCACAACGGACCGGTTAAGCGGTTGCATCATTGCTGACATTGCCCCAATCCGCCTGTCAGTCTCCTGCTCCATCCTACCCTCACTCCTAACTCCTCCACCTGAGGCAGGACTCCCTATAGATCATCACACTTGTCAAAGAGCGAGTTGACATTCCCCATAAGGACCGATGGCAGGAAAGACTTGTATCTCCACCTCCTAGCCTTTAGGAGGCTCCTGCTCTGTAGCCTCTGAACAGCTTCCTCAGCTTAGCTGGTATCAGGTGTCAAACTCCGTAAGTGGTTCTTTGCAGAGCCAAAATCAAATCAAATGAAATGAAATCAAATCAAAATGTATTTTTCAAATAAACACAAGAAGTTTGTGCTCTAGAAAAGGATCAACACTCAGTGAATACTCTCCTAAACCCTATGATACGCTATTATGGCAAGGCTTAACTATACAGACCAGTGAGCAGTGATAACTAACATGTCTTTGGGGTCATCGGGTGGGAACCTCCTTTCACCGGTGTTTCGTCTAGTTGGTCCCACGACACCTCCAGGAGGCTAGACAGTGATCTCTGGCGTCCCAGAGACACCCCCCTAATGCCAGGTCTCACTGCTCTCCACACCAACACAACAACCTCCTTAACCTTACTTACACATGGCTTTCTCAGCCCAAACAGCACTTCCACCTTCAATCAAACCCAGGCTCCGTACAAGCAAGCTCCAGGTAGAGGCTGCGCTGATACTACCTTTCCTAGCACATTCACCATACTCTAAGTCACACACTATATAACATAACTACAGTGTAAGCTAAAGTTAAAGGAGATAAATAAACTCACAGGATCAGCAAACACACTCACCCTGCTGCATGGCCTCAAAATGGCCACCAAATGGATTCAACTAGGCCACACCCACACTTAAATAACCTTCCTCTTCCTCCTTACTTACACATGGCTTTCACAGCCCTAATTCACACTCTAATTCACACACTACATAACATAACTACAATGTAAACTAAAGCTAAAGGAGATAAATGAACTCACAGGATCAGCAAACACACTCACCTTGCAGCATGGCCTCAAGCAAGAGGGATTCAAATAGGCCACTCACACACTTAAATAGCCTTCCTCTTCCTGGATTTCCTCCTAAGAGGAAGTTGATCTCTCCACCAGATCTCAAGGAGTTATGTGCCCTGCTTAGTAGTTCCCCCTGCTGGCCCCCAACTAACATTATTTCTTCTGTAGTAAATGAACTTGCTGGTTCTCATGGCTTCATCTGACATTTCCTTCACTGTCTTCTTCAAACTCTGTCCCCGCACTCCGAGTTCCCCCAGGAGCGAGATAGCTGATCTTGCTATAAATCCCCTACACCCCACTTCCACTGGACAAATCCTAGTCTTCCATCCTCGCTGCTCAGCTTCTACTCCTAAATCTGCATATCTAAGCTCTTTTCTTTCATAGGCTTCTTCCACTGAGTCTTCAAAAGGAACTGTCAGTTCAATGAAATAAACTATCCGTTGACTCAATGACCACAACACTATGTCAGGCCTCTGCTTAGTACAAACTTATTTCCTGGGGAACAACAAGCTTTCCCCCTAAATCTACCTGCATTTCCCAATCACAAGCACCTACTAGGCGGCCACACCCCTGCCTCCTTACTAATTTATCCCTTCTGTATTTCTCTCTCTCACGGACAAACTGAATTGCTAAATTCCTATCTTTATAACCTTCTGAATTGACCTCTCTTCGTTTCCCTTCGATTCCTGCAGCTAAACATTTCAACACCTGGTTATGTCGCCATGTATATCGGCCTTGTGACAAAACTAACCTTACAGCCTGACAAAATATGCTTTAAGGTTGCCGTATCTGAGCACAATGGGCATGATGGGTCCTCATTTACCCACAGTTTTAGGTTCTGGGGAGTTGGTAGCACATCATATGTAGCCCCTACCAGGAATCTAATACTATTCTCCTCCATACTCCACAGGTCCCTCCAACTAAGCCTCCTCTTCTCTACACTTTCCCAATTCAACCACTGTCCCTATTTAGCCTGGGCCACTATCTTTGCACCCCTTACTATCTCCTCCTGTCTACGTATCTGTTCCACAACCAGCTTTCTTTTATCTTTGGGACCTGCTGTATTCCAAACCGGTTTGCCTGAGCCAAGCCCCAGGCCTCCCCGGCCAAACTGAACATTACCTACGACCTCCGCATGCCTAAGAGCTGCCTCTGCCTCCTGAACTGCCGTTCTTGGGTTCCACTTCCTCCCCTTGGTTGGATTTGGAACCACACTCCTAACTACTACGTCCTTACTCCCAGATAACAAAAGCTCTGTCCTGACCTTAGTACATTTAAATTCCTCTGTCAAACTAGATACTGGCAGTTGAAGTATTCCTTTTCCATACAATGCAACACTACTTAGGCACCTAGGAACGCCCAACCACTTCCTAATATAGGCGCTAACCGACCTTTCAATTCTCTCCACAACAGATATTGGGATTTCATAAACTGACAATGGCCACATTCTAGGATATAGTCCAAATTGTAATCAATCAATCAATCAATTTTATTTAGAAAGCCCAATATCACAAATAGAATTTGCCTCACAGGGCTTTACAGCATACGACATCCCTCTGTCCTTTAGACCCTCACAGCGGATAAGGAAAAACTCCCCAAAAAAAACCCTTTACCGGGGAAAAAAAAAATGGTAGAAACCTCAGGAAGAGCAACTGAGGAGGGATCCCTCTTCCAGGACGGACAGACGAGCAATAGATGTCGTACAGAACAGATCAGCATAACAAATTAACAGTAATCTGTATGACACAATACAATAATCTGTATGACATCCCCGGTAATGACAGTAGTTTACAACAACATTCATGAAAGTAATAATATTGTCGTTATAGTTCTGGCTACTGTGGTACAATATGTTGAAAGTATATATTAGTATCTGGCAGTATACATGTATGATAATAATCATGTGTATAATAACAGTAGAAGTATGACTAATGACTAATGATGGCAGCAGCAGCAGCAGGAGGCATCTGGCAGGACCACGGCAGCAGCACAACCACACACGTCACACTATCCAGGCACCGCTGCAATACGAGTTAACCTGAGAGACAGTGGAGCACAAAGGCTCCGGAGAAGCCGAGTTAGTGACATCCAGAATGGCCGAGCAAACAAGATACAGTAATAGGATACGCGAGAGCGAGAGTGAGAGAGAGAGAGAGAAGGTGTCCGGTGCATTATAGGTGGTCCTCCGGCAGACTAGGCCTAAGTCAGCCTAACTAGGGGCTGGTACAGGCAAGCCTGAGCCAGCCTTAACTATAAGCTTTATCAAAGAGGAAAGTCTTAAGTCTAGCCTTAAATGTGGAGACAGTGTCTGCCTCCAGGACCGTAACAGGAAGATGATTCCACAGGAGAGGAGCCTGATAGCTGAAGGCTCTGGCTCCTGATCTACTTTTGGAGACTTTAGGGACCACGAGTAACCCTGCGTTCTCAGAGCGCAGAGTTCTGGTGGGATAATATGGCACTATGAGCTCTCTAAGATATGATGGAGCTTGACCATTTAGAGCTTTATAAGTTAACAGTAGGATTTTAAATTCAATTCTGGATTTTACAGGGAGCCAGTGCAGAGAAGCTAAAACAGGAGAAATATGATCTCGTTTCTTAGTTCCTGTTAGTACTCGTGCTGCTGCATTCTGAATTAGCTGGAGAGTTTTTAATGATTTACTAGAGCTACCTGATAATAGAGAGTTACAGTAATCCAGCCTTGAGGTAACAAAAGCATGGACCAATTTTTCTGCATCTTTTTGGGTCAGGATAGGCCTAATTTTTGCAATATTACGCAGATGAAAAAATGCAGTCCGTGAGGTTTGTTTTAAATGAGAATTAAAAGACAACACCACAACTTCAATTTTCCTGGAAGCTCTGATTTATCTATTCTAGCCAATCTTTCAGCCACCACTTTTCTAAATTTCACCACCTGTTCCTTATCATTCAACTCTACATTGTACCACCTACCTAAACTCTTCACTGACTTCTCCCTAATAGTTGGGATGTCCTCATCATCTATGACAAACTTCCTATCACTTAACTTCCCTCTACATATCGAGATGCTTCTAGATTTACTAGGCTTGATCTTCATGCTGGCCCACTTCAGGTTCTTATTTACCTTCTCTAGTAGCCTCTTTGTACATGGCATTGTTGTGGTCACCAGTGTCATGTCATCCATGTAAGCCCTAACTGGTGGAAGATGCAACCCGTTCTGCCGTCTCTCCACCTACCACCCACTTAGAAGCCCTGATGATTACTTCCATCGCCATAGTAAATGCTAATGGAGAAATTGTACACCCTGCCATGATACCTGTTTCTAGCCTCTGCCAACCTGTTGTGAAGCCTGCCGTACTTAGACACAACCTAATATCCTGAAAGTATGCTTTCACTAAGTTAACAACTACCTGTGGCACTCTGAAGTAATCAAACGCACTCCAAATTAGGCTGTGGGGTACTGAACCAAACGCATTTGCAAGATCTAAGAATACTACATGTAGGTCCCTTTTGTTAATCTTCGCTGCCTGAATCTGGTGCCAGATCATGCTCGTGTGCTCTAAACACCCTGAAAAACCTGGTATTCCTGCCTTCTGCACCATGGTATCAATTAATCTATTCCTTTCTAAGTAGCTAGCTAATCTCTGCGCAACTACACTGAAGAAAATCTTCCCCTCCACATTCAAGAGGGAAATCATCCGGAACTGGCTAATGTCCATAGACTCCTTCTCCTTAGGAATGTAATATAATATAATATATAGCACTTTTCATACATTAAAAATGCAGTACAAAGTACTTCACTGACTGGTTTAGTTTTTTTTCTTCAATTTTGGTCATTGTAAAATTAAATTTAATTCCAAGTGACATTAAAAAAAGTCTTAAAAAGTCTTAAATCTAGCTTGCCTTGAGCTGTAGGAATCCTGTGAGTACAGTGTGACATGAATTTGATAGATCTATCAGACAGAAGGTAAACAGTGAGAAATGGCTTAGCATTAAAAGCAAATAAACACAGATAAGAGAACAGAGGAAGTTCTTCCTGAAATATGAAGAAATAAACTAATGCCATTGGGAAAACTAGAAATAAATATTTGTTCCTAATGTACGCCAATTTATAATAAAGGCCTGTAAACAGTTGAGATAAACCATGAATAATAAAAGAAGAGGTTATGGTAATGTCAAGCAGCGTGAACCTCTTAGTTACATATACATAGCACACTATAGCACTGTGGCCGCTGTGGACCTGGGGACTGACTGAAAATTCAGCCAGTTTGAGAAGGTGTTGGGAGCAGTCTTCATGAAACCTTGGGTGTTAGTCCCCTGCCATCTGTTTTCCTTGACTGATCCTATTTGAAAAGGTTCACCAAAGGTTGTGCTGGAAAGGTTTGTAGTGTGTAGACTTGGAATGCTCTTACTTACGCCTGCTGTGTTCCTCACAAGGCTTTAATCTCCACATCCTCTGACTAATCATCACTAAGCCAACAAACATGGTGAAGGATAACAGTGTATCCCTCCATCAGTCACCTTGTCACACTTTTTCTTCATCCAATTTCTGACAAATTTGAATGCAAGATATTTTCTCATCTGTTATATTATTTAATTACCATTAAGAGGTCAGAGGGGTCACCATACATTATACATCATTCTCTGGAGACCAACCACAGAATATTTCATTGAATATCACCCATAAGTTCTCAAAATACCGTGTTGGAAACGAAATATCATGGCAATCATCTCTGTGCTGCTCTAGCGAACTCCTATAAGCTTGTTTTCTGTTTTTCCTCACTTCAGTTGCTTAACATCTACTTCACATCTTAACCCACACTAGTTCTGTTTAAGCACTTATAGCTCTCCTCTTTTTAACAACTTTCTTGCAGCTTACAGCTAAGATTACTTGGCTGTTGTTTGCATGTTATTAGCCTTGTTAGCTACATTAGCTTAACACTTAACGATGGCTCCTCCTTCTCCTGCTCTTTCTTGCTTGGTGTGCCAGATGTTCAGTGATGCCTCTGCCTCCTTTAGCGACAGTGGTAAATGTAACAAGTAGAGAGGTACCCCGAAATGAAAATTTGTGGCCGAAGCCGAATAAAATTAAACGCTTGGCCGAATACTGAATACCGTTGTTTAGTTTTTCATTCGTTTTTGCAGATGAACCCCCTCCAGATTAGTGTTGTCACAGTACCAAAATCGGGACCCACAGTACGATACCAGTATCACAGTTCTGAGTAGTATCACTATACCACAGCGAAAATGAGGCAGATGTGCCTTTTGTCATTTATAAAAAGATAAATCACTTTTCTATAATACATCAATGATATTTCAATGGAATAAATTACTTATTGACTTATTCATACTTCAAAAACAGCATCAATAAGTGATTAACATAGCGGGGATCTTAATAAAATAAATAAATGAAATAAAAATCAACCAGCCACCCTCCTCCCCTGACAAGTAAAGAACAGTCCCTAAAGTGTGGTGAGACCGTTATCTGCCACAAAGAGAGAAATGTGAATGGCTTGTTTCTCCTCGGACACATCACATACCTGTGTGCTGCCACGGCTTGGCTGTCCAGGTACTTTTGGGCAGTCATGACGCCAAGAAGAGGAAATTATTGGAGCCGGACTTCTCTGCTGTTATCTTGCACTGCGGAGCATTATGGCCACCGTATTTGACAGGAATACATTTCTGTCTGTGTCTGTGACCCCCGTTCAACCCACAACCGGCGGGATTCGCCTTTTGCTTCTGCCGCTGGTTGAAATCTGTACTCGCACGGCGTGCTGAATGATTTAATTTGCTTGCACAAAACTATTTTTAGTCGCAAATGCGAGTGCGGTGACGGACGGAGTAAAATATTGACACACTGCCGACATTTTACTCCGTCCGTCACCACACGCTGTTTGATTGCGTTATCAAAACACGGCGCTATTATTCAGCCTTGCTTTTCACTTATTCCACTGAATATCGAATGTGTTTTTTTGCAATATTCGGCCGAATATATTCGGTTATTGAATATTCGGTGAATCCCTAGTAACAAGTGTAGTTTATATGCTGCGTTGGAGGCGAGGCTTAGTGAATTGGAAGCGCAGCTCCGCACTAGGGCTGCCACTCATGATTATTTTCATTGTCGACTAATCTGTCGATTATTTCTTCGATTCTTCGACTAATCATTTCATCGAAAATGTGTTAAATCTCGAAAAGTGCTGGTCTGTCTCGCCCTAACCCCAAAATTATGTCATCTAATGTCTTGTTTTGTATTCACGCCAAAGGGTTTTAGTTCACCATCACGGGAGAGTGTGTAAAGCTGTCAATATTTGAATGTAAGAAGCTGTAGTAAAAGTATTTTGGGGTACTTTTATAATATTTTTCTATGAAAAATGACTACTAAAATAGTCACTGATTATCTTAATAGTCGATTAGTCATCAATTAGTTGACTAATCATGGCAGCCCTTCTCTGCACCATGGAAAATCACTCTGTAGCTGCGGTAGTTAGCCAGCCCCCTGTAGCCGGTGTGTAGCCACTTAGCATAGCCTCTGCTAGAGGTCCCCCGGTAACCCCGTGCAGCTAGGAGGTTGGGTAACTATCCGGGAGAAGCGTAGTACCAAGCCGAAGCCCACTGTTCACCACCAGCCTGTTCATGTTCCCAATCCCGTTTTTCCCACACACCCGCTAAGGAGAAAACTCTGGTCATTGGCAGCTCTATTTTGAGAAACGTGAAGTTTGCAACACCAGCGACCATAGCCAAATGTATCCCTGGGGCCAGACCGGGTGACACTGAGTCAAATTTAAAACTGCTGGCTAAGGCTAAATGTAGATTTAATAAGATTGTTATTCACGGCGGCGGCAAAGACAGTCTGAGGTCACAAAAATTAATGTTGCCTCGGTGTGTGAATATGTGAAAACTATGTCGGACTCCGTAGTTTTCTCTGAACCCCTCCCAAATCGGACCACTGATGATTAGCCACATGTCATCATTTAATCACTGGCTGTCCAGGTGGTGTCTAGCAAACAATGTGGGTTTCGTTAATCATTGGCAAACTTTCTGGGGAAAACCTGGTCTGATTAGGTGAGACAGCATTCATCCCACTTTGGATGGAGCTGCTCTCATTTCTAGAAACCGGGCCATATTCATTAGTAATTCAAAACCCTGACAACCCAGAGTTGAGACCAGGAATCAGAGTCGCAGTCCTAGACGCTTCTCTGAGCTTCTTGTGCAGTTGTCCACCCATAGTTTTGTAGAAACAGTGTCTGTCCCCTGACCACCTAAATGATTTAAATCTACAATTAACAAAGAAGAGTTGTGAATAACAACCTAATAAAAATTAAAACCTCTTCTGTGACAGAAAGACAAAACAGTGGAATTAAGTGTGGACTGTTAAATATCAAGTCTCTAACATCTAAAGCAGTGTTAGTAAACAAATTAACATCAGATAATCATATTGATTTACTCAGCCTCACTGAAACCTGGCTGTGTCAAGATGAATACTGTATGTCATAATAATACCCACATTCCTCGAGGCTGAGGCCGAGGAGGGCTCGGTCTGTTAATCAGCCCTAAACCTAAACCAGACTATGATTCCTTTGAAAGCCTTGTTCTCAGTCTTTTACATCTGACCTGGAAAACCTTGCAGTCACTTTTATTGGCAGAAGCTGGCTTATCAATGAGGTCACTATCGCATCCCATAATGCAATGCTTGTCCTTAGCACCGACTGGAAGAGTAGGAGAGACAGGAGTGCTCCTTGCTCTACTAACATCTAGCTTGTTTTTTCGATCCGCGATCGCATCCCTATCTCAGCCACTCACCTACACATTCAACCAGTGCTACAAACAGCGGACTGTGGGCAAACACTGGGAGATGGAGTGGCATCAAGCATTTTGGTTTCGGCAAACGGGGGGGCGCCAGTAACCAGACAGAGGGATCACAGAGCCGGTGTCGAGTAGAAAGTTCTGTGTCGTTTAACCATAAAGTGACACTATGAAACGAACTATAGATTTGTTTTTCACAAGAAAAAATAATACAGAAACTCCTGTAGGTCCTGTGCCAGTTTCCTAAACTTCCAACGATGATAGTTCAGAAGACGAGTCAGCAGGTGATGTCGCAGCACCGAAAAAGCCAAAGCCCTGTCATTTCCGACAAGAATGGCTCATGGAATTTACGTGGTTGAGATATTGTAAAGAAAACAAAGTGATGTCCTGCATGAACTGTTCTCAGTGCGGTCCGAAATTTGTGGGGAAAACTAAATTCACCGACTCCACCACACACTTCAAACATGAAATGCTGGTTAAGCACAACAACAGCATCAGGCATAAATTATGCAGGGACAGATGCAATAATGGAGCAAAAGCACTGCTGCACACATCATTTAAGAGGCAGGGTGGTCTGTGTTTATTGCTCAATTATCAGTAATGCTATATTAATATAGACAAAATTATGAATATGTTGTGTCGATATAGATATGTTGTGTCGATATAGATAGTGCTCCTAAATTTTGTGCTGGTGCTCCTAAAATTTTCAGTAGGGAGCACTGCTGCTCCTAGTGTAAAAAGTTAGTCTGGAGCCCTGTCAGCAGTACTGTGGAGTGCAGCTTCCCGGTATAGCAGGGAAGTGATCTATCTACAGATTCTTGCACTACCTTTGAGATCATCTTCCAGCCTAACGGGTTACCTTCTATCCTTGGTCTGCTGGACGGGGAGATCGGGCTGGAAGAACTCGGACCACAACCTGGGGGGACTGCGGTTGGATTGGCCGCCAGACTTGACATCCACCGGTGGATTTCCACACCCCAGCCAAATACATTGGGGGGAAAAGTGACCGTGGCGGCTTGTTTTCGGCTCCCGGACACCCGGACCACCTCACTACCGCCGTTATATCCATAAAAGTTCCGGACAAAGGTCTGCCTATCACCAGCCAAACAACTCGCCTCACTCCATTCCAACTCTCTGGTCCATTTTTGCCTGCCAAATGCGTCAAAAGAGCACTGTCGCTGTTAGCACGAGATCTGCGCGCGAAGAAACACTTCAAGATCTCTGCGCTCCCAGCTCGACAAGTGAAGAGTGATTTTTAACCCTATGGGCCCGAACGACACATAGTGCGTCCAAATTCACACCTGTTCTTCTCTATAGTTTTTCTCTGCGACTGTGCGTCATAGCGAGAAGCCACTCATATCACGTGAAACAGCGGAATTGTAGCTTTCCGACAAGCCCAAGCACTTGTCGGTAGTCCAATGTTTTCACAGCGAAAAAAAATTATAAATTTACACTAAAATGATGTATAACAGAGCTTTCATACGGCTCTGCACACACATTACTCTTGGATGGATTACTCGCGAATGCGGGGTTGCACAGAAATGTCACACATATCACATGAAAGTGCAGGACCAGAGCTTTCCACGGATACCACACACATCATTATGCTGTCATCCCATCATGCTATAAAGCCAGATTAATTGTCTACAAAATAAAAACCTGACAAATTTCTTTACAATCCATTATACAGATCTTGTCCTCAGTCACTTCATATAGTGAGGAATATTGTATCTTACCACATCTTAGGCTTGCGTGTGTTTCTCTCTGTCTATCCACATTTGTAGTCCGACTTTCAAGATGCAAATATCTCCATATTGTCCAGTTGATACTCTATCAAACTTTGTATTACAAGACCAGCCACTTCACCTTTGTGCACCCAGACAACTGTAGCCTAATTATGCATGCATGACAGGGCTGTAGTCACCGTATACATTTAGGGGGACATAAAATGCCCCCCCCCCCCCCCAATATATAACTGAAACTGAAAAACAACAACAACAAACTTCCTGCAAACAAAGTGGCAAATATTATCTTGGAGGACATCATTGCACTTGGTTGACTATTTTTCTATTATCTTAGATGTAAATATTGCATGTTTCTTTCAGATAAAACACATTTTTGACTTGTGAATGAGTCAATGGAATTTCATGCAGTAATTACAAAATACTGGCAATCATGTCCGTGTGGCACAAACCACATATTTTGGACAACTGTGAAGTGACAGAATGTCCCACCATCATGGTTCTTATATTGCCAGATTCAAGAGAGTCTCCCCTCTTCGTATATAGAATATGTCATTTTCCAACATACATGTAAAAATGTAAGAATTTAGTAACACGGATTTGTTTTTTTTCATTGATATAAAAATTAATATAAAATACAGGCATGTAGAAGGACATGAAATGATGGCAAATCTGGTTAGGATGTGTATGCAGCCTTTATAATGACTGTGATATGAGCTTAAAAGTAAAGGCATTAAAAATACCCCAAAAATGCCTAGGGCCCATAGGGTTAATGTACTCTGACCTCTGCAGAAATCCATCCCCGCTCCCCCTCCTCCACTTCCTTCTTCATTGATCAAACTGGAACTTTTCAATGCAAATTCTATAGGAAATAAAGCCTCCCTCATACACCATGACATTACTGAAAAGGATTTAGATTCTTTCTGAACTACAGAGTCCTGGCACCAGCCAGACATTTTTGCTGTTTTAAATGAAACATGCCCACCTGGTTACAGTTACTTAGAGCAAGCACGCAGCCATAAGTGTTGTGGTGGCCCAGCTGTTTTTTACTGAAATGAACTGGAGCTGTCCCCCATCCCTTTGCCGCCACAATCTTCATTTGAATGCCTTGCATTTAAATGCAAGTCCCCTGCCCTGACCATACTCCTCAAAGTCCCCAACCACAAAAAAGGACACATACTAGACCTAGTCATCACCAACACAGTTCCCATCAACAATCTGCATGTTTACAGTTTGGGGGTGTCTGATCACAATATTATCTCAATGAAGCTGCCCTCCCCCTGCCCCAAGCCCAAGCGCTAAATTCAATACAGGAGTCTGAAAAGCATTAACCCAGATGCCCTCACCCAGGAACTGCAGCACATCTCTGGTACCACTGACTTTCCCTCTGTCACAGAGTCAGTGGACTTTTACAACACATCACTGAGTCATCTTCTTGATCTCCACAGCCCCCTAAAAACCCAGACGGTCACCTTCCTGCGCTCAGCCCCCTGGTACACCGGCGAGCTTTGGAAGGTGAAGACAGCTGGGCATGCCCTTAAGAGGCGCTATGTAGCCTCAGGGCTGACTGTCCACAAACAAGCCCACAGAGAACACTAGAAGAAGTCCCTCAGGGCTGCATGGACAAAATTCTACTCAAACTCCAACATCATAAACAACAGCACTGGAAACTCCAAGCAACTTTTTTTCCACTGTAAGCCATCTGCTCTAACCCCAAATCCCACAACACAGAGAGGCCACAGAAAAGAGGTGCAATGATTTCATCACCTTTTTCAGGGAGGTGAACAACATCCGCTCTCACCGCTGTAGCTTCCCCGCCTCACCTGTTTGGATTGTGGAACCACTGCCTGGGGTGACTAAACCTCTATGCTACTTCTCTACCATCACACAGCAAGCGGTTGAAGATATCATTAACAAAATGAAGCCGACCACCAGCGCCCTGGACCCTTTACCCACAGCCCTGGTAAAATCCAACCTCTCTGTTCTAAGCCCCATTATCACCAAGATCAATCAATTACTCCCTCCAAGCCGGCAACGTTCCATCTCTCCTGAAAACTGCTGTCATCAGAGTACTTCTCAAAAACCCACCCTAGATTCAAACGTCCTCTCTATCTACTAGCCTATTTCCAACCTCCCATTCATTTCCAAAGTATTAGAAAAAGCAGTTGCCGCTCAACTCCAGAAAAGCAGATGCAGAAAACCTTGTCCATGCCTTTGTCTCCTCCAGGTTGGATTACTATAATGCACTCCTCATCAGGGCAGCAGTAGCTCAGTCCATATCTATCTATCTATCTATATCTATATCTATATATACATATATGTATATATATATATATATATATATATATATATATATATATATATATATATATATATATACACGGCAGCAGGCCGTGCCACTGGGGGGACCAGCACCCAGGCCCTCCGACTCCGACAGACAGGTGGACCCCCACATCGAAGGGAGGAACCACCAGCCGGCCGGGCCGAAGGGACCCAAGGACAGCACCCCCACTAGCAGACCTGACACAGCTCCCAGTGTGGAGGACCCCCCTGAGGAAACACTGGAGTTAAAAGCTAAAGACTAAAAGCATAAAATAGGACTAAAAGAATAAATAAAATAAAATAAATACAGTACCAAAAATAAAATACGTAAGATTATAAATAAAATAGAATAAATAAAGTACCAGTGATAATTAAAAACAGAAAATTATTAAGATTAATATCATCATAAAAAGCAAGATAAAAGCAGCAACATAAAATACGATAGAACCAGATAAGAACATAAGAAGAATTTAAAATATTAGTTAAAAGCCTGATTAAAAAGGTGTGTCTTTAATCTTTAAAAATATCAACAGTCTCTGCAGTCCTGAGGCTCTCCGGCAGGCTGTTCCACAGGTGGGGGCCATAGTGGCTAAATGCTGCCTCACCATGGGTTTTTGTTCTGGGTTTTGGTATGGTTAAAAGGCCAGTGCCGGAGGACCTCAGGGTCTGCGAGGGTTGATATGGTAAAAGCAGATCAGATCAATAAGAGGGCGCAAGGCCGTTAAGACATTTAAAAAACAGTAAGAGAATCTTAAAATCGATCCTGAAGCGGATGGGGAGCCAATGCAGCGACTCTAAAACCGGTGTAATGTGCTCCCGCCCTCTGGTCCTCATCAGCACGCGTGCGGCTGAGTTTTGTAATAATTGGAGATTTAAAATACTCTTTTTGGGAAGACCAGAGAGCAGGGCATTACAGTAATCTAAGCGACAGGAGATAAAAGCATGCATTAGCACCTCCATACTGGCCTGAGAGAGAAACGGGTGCACTACTCACCCAGACAATTTTGGTGGAGCTCGGAGCCGTTTTCGAGCAATTTAGATCCATCCGACGGTGTTTTCTCTCATGCCATAGAAGCGGACGGGGCCAGACATCGAAGCCCCTAAATTAGACATTATCTGCTGCGAAACTCGCTCATTTCACCTACATTTTATAAATGAATGGCCAGTGTTATCACCATGTCAGCTCAACTTCCTTGTTATGGTCATCCGGGGCTTTACAAGGATGGGTAACTTTTGGTGACGTCATAGACGTGCGCCGCAGGAGCGCAGCTGAGTCCCGCCGGCGCTAGGCTAGGCTATATAGCTACACAGCTATTCTTGTGCAACATGACGGAATATTTATCCGATGTAGAAGTGTCTGATGACGACTTTAAGTATGATGGATGCCTGTATCGTTTTGAGCCAGAATACACCGACGAGGAGCTATTTGAAAGGAGGATGCAGAGGGAAAGAGCCGAACAGCTGGCCAGAGAACAAGCGACCACTGCACGTCCACGAATGGGGGCTAACTGGTGGTGTTGTTGTGGACACTGCACACCACAGACAACAGAAGAGGAGAGCCTTTGCTGCTCAGAGTGGGACTTGAGACCAGAGGAAACACGTATTGATGCCCTCCAAAATACGTGTCTCACTACACTGGAAGATTTTTCTGCCATGACAAACCGGGCTGTGGTAGAGACTTTTTTTCATGTCCCGAGAGTCAACTGGCAGACGCAGCCGAAGCCAGCAGGACCGAACGGACAACTTTCGATAAAGTAGCCCATACAAATGCAAAAAGGGTATATTTTCTATGAGTGTTTGCTTTATAAATAAATAACTTGGGTATGCAGAACCGTGGTGATTGCAGCTCGAGTCACAATTTATTGCCTGCAGAGAATAACCATATCATATGCATTGCGAGTTAGTTTTTAAAAAACTAGCATGGACTAGAGTAAATTAAATTGCGTTACAGTGCAGTATTCTTTTGCAGGAATGTATTTTTAGAAGGCTACTCCTGCTCAGACATAGGTCGTGAAGATAGCTATTCATTTTATACAAGGAGCTTTATACGCTGGCCGACGTGCACTGGTTATCGACCAATATTATTACATCTTCAAAAGAAATGCATTACCTCTGCTGCATCTGTTTTACCCTCTGAAACAATCGGGATGGCATTCCTCCTGAGGTACTGACGCTGAGCTTCCTGGCCTTTTATCTTTGTCGTCTTCGTAATGAAGTCTTCTGGAGCGAAGTGAGCGCTGCAGACCCGGTGACTGACCCTCCTCAGTTCTTCCATAGGAATATTCGGGTCCATTTTCAGGACAAGCCAGAGCTTTAGTAACTCCGGGTTTTTCAAAGGAAGCCTGTGAAATGTGAACTTTGTCCAACTAGTCATTTTGTTTGGACAAAGTGGAAAAACGCAATGACGAACCATGTTTGTACCCGTGTAGCTCCTAGCCTAGCGCCAGCTGGACTGCGCTCCAGCGGCGCACGTCTATGACTTCACCAAAAGTTACCCATCCTTGTAAAGCCCCGGATGACCATAACAAGGAAGTTGAGCTGACATGGTGATAACACTGGCCATTCACTTATAAAATGTAGGTGAAATGAGCGAGTTTCGCAGCAGATAATGTCTAATTTAGGGGCTTCGATGTCTGGCCCCGTCCGCTTCTATGGCATGAGAGAAAACGCCGTTGGATGGATCTAAATTGCTCGAAAACGGCTCCGAGCTCCACCAAAATTGTCTGGGTGAGTCTACGAGCGTATTTATTCTTAAAAATAAGGCCCAGGTGTCAAAAAACCGAACTTAGCCTTTAAGGTGATAAAAAACTATTTTCGTTATATTTTTGATATGTGGGATAAAATTCAGCTCAGAGTCAAAAGTCACGCCCAAATTTTTTACTGATTGGGTTGGTTTAAGATCCTGTAGTTTTGGTAAAAGTTTCTCTCTCTGGCCTTCAGGACCTATGACTAAAACCTCAGTTTTGTCCTGGTTGAGCTGTAGGAAATTCTCTGCCATCCATGACTTGATGTCTACAATGCAGTTAAAAAGGGCATCAGTTGGCCCTGTGTCATCAGGAGACACGGCGATGTATAGCTGTGTATCATCGGCATAACTATGGAAGCTGATGCCGTGTCTCCTGATGACATCCCCAAGGGGAAGCATGTAAAAATTAAAGAGAAGTGGACCTAAAATTGACCCTTGGGGAACCCCACATCCAATTTCATGGGTTCCTGAGGAACATGTATCCATACTTACATAAAAGCATCGGTCTGTGAGATAAGAACAAAACCAGTTAAGGACAGTACCGGAGAGGCCAACCAGGTGTCTGAGTCTTTTTAATAAAATGTGATGGTCTACCGTATCAAAAGTGGCGCTTAGATCCAGTAGAACCAACACTGTGAGCTTTTTGTCATCTAAATTCCACCTGATGTCATTTAAAATCTTTAATAGGGCTGTCTCGGTACTGTGGTTCCTCCTAAAACGAGACTGATGCCTCTCTAAAATTGTATTTCTGTTTAAAAAGTCATTTACTTGGTTAAAAACCAGTTTTTCTAAAATTTTACTTAAAAACGGTAAGTTGGATACAGGCCGGTAATTATTAAGAATGTTGGGGTCTAAGTTGCTCTTCTTCAGAAGGGGCTTCACCACCGCCGTTTTAAAGGCGGTGGGGAAGACACCCGTCTGAAGAGAGCAATTCATGATTAAAAACTGCTCCTCAAAGAAACCATAAAACGTCTTTAAAAGTAATGTGGGAATTGTGTGTACATATATATATATATATATATATATATATATATATATATATATATATATATATATATAGATATATATATATATATATATAGATATATATATATAGATATATACACTATATTACCAAAAGTATTTGCTCACCCATCCAAATGATCAGAATCAGGTGTCCTAATTACTTGGCCTGGCCACAGGTGTATAAAATCAAGCACCTAGGCATGCAGACTGTTTCTACAAACATTTGTGAAAGAATGGGCCGCTCTCAGGAGCTCAGTGAATTCCAGCATGGAACTGTCATAGGATGCCACCTGTGCAACAAATCCAGTCGTGAAATTTCCTCGCTCCTAAATATTCCACAGTCAACTGTCAGCTTTAATATAAGAAAATGGAAGAGTTTGGGAGCAACAGCAACTCAGCCACGAAGTGGTAGGCCATGTAAACTGACGGAGAGGGGTCAGCGGATGCTGAGGCGCATAGTGCAAAGAGGTCGCTGACTTCCTGCACAGTCAATTGCTACAGAGCTCCAAACTTCATGTGGCCTTCAGATTAGCCCAAGTACAGTACGCAGAGAGCTTCATGGAATGGGTTTCCATGGCCGAGCAGCTGCATCCAAGCCATACATCACCAAGTGCAATGCAAAGCGCCGGATGCAGTGGTGTAAAGCACGCCGCCACTGGACTATAGAGCAGTGGAGACGCGTTCTCTGGAGTGATGAATCACGCTTTTCCATCTGGCAATCTGATGGACGAGTCTGGGTTTGGAGGTTGCCAGGAGAACGGTACATTTCGGATTGCATTGTGCCAAGTGTGAAATTTGGTGGAGGAGGAATTATGGTGTGGGGTTGTTTTTCAGGAGTTGGGCTTGGCCCCTTAGTTCCAGTGAAAGGAACTTTGAATGCTTCAGGATACCAAAACATTTTGGACAATTCCATGCTCCCAACCTTGTGGGAACAGTTTGGAGCGGGCCCCTTCCTCTTCCAACATGACTGTGCACCAGTGCACAAAGCAAGGTCCATAAAGACATGGATGACAGAGTCTGGTGTGGATGAACTTGACTGGCCTGCACAGAGTCCTGACCTGAACCCGATAGAACACCTTTGGGATGAATTAGAGCGGAGACTGAGAGCCAGGCCTTCTCGACCAACATCAGTGTGTGACCTCACCAATGCGCTTTTGGAAGAATGGTCAAAAATTCCGATAAACACACTCCTCAACCTTGTGGACAGCCTTCCCAGAAGAGTTGAAGCCGTAATAGCTGCAAAAGGTGGACCGACATCATATTGAACCCTATGGGTTAGGAATGGGATGGCACTTAAGTTCATATGTGAGTCACAGCAGGTGAGCAAATACTTTCGGTAATATAGTGTATATATATATATATATATACAGTACAGGCCAAAAGTTTGGACACACCTTCTCATTCAATGCGTTTTCTTTATTTTCATGACTATTTACATTGTAGATTCTCACTGAAGGCATCAAAACTATGAATGAACACATGTGGAGTTATGTACTTAGCAAAAAAAGGTGAAATAACTGAAAACATGTTTTATATTCTAGTTTCTTCAAAATAGCCACCCTTTGCTCTGATTACTGCTTTGCACACTCTTGGCATTCTCTCGATGAGCTTCAAGAGGTAGTCACCTGAAATGGTTTTCCAACAGTCTTGAAGGAGTTCCCAAAGGTGTTTAGCACTTGTTGGCCCCTTTGCCTTCACTCTGTGGTCCAGCTCACCCCAAACCATCTCGATTGGGTTCAGGTCCAGTGACTGTGGAGGCCAGGTCATCTGCCGCAGCACTCCATCACTCTCCTTCTTGGTCAAATAGCCCTTATACAGCCTGGAGGTGTGTTTGGGGTCATTGTCCTGTTAAAAAAATAAATGATTGTCCAACTAAACGCAAACTGGATGGGATGGCATGTTGCTGCAGGATGCTGTGGTAGCCATGCTGGTTCAGTGTGCCTTCAATTTTGAATAAATCCCCAACAGTGTCACCAGCAAAACACCCCCACACCATCACACCTCCTCCTCCATGCTTCACAGTGGGAACCAGGCATGTGGAATCCATCCGTTCACCTTTTCTGCGTCTCACAAAGACACGGCGGTTGGAACCAAAGATCTCAAATTTGGACTCATCAGACCAAAGCAGAGATTTCCACTGGTCTAATGTCCATTCCTTGTGTTTCTTGGCCCAAACAAATCTCTTCTGCTTGTTGCCTTTCCTTAGCAGTGGTTTCCTAGCAGCTATTTGACCATGAAGGCCTGATTCGCGCAGTCTCCTCTTAACAGTTGTTCTAGAGATGGGTCTGCTGCTAGAACTCTGTGTGGCATTCATCTGGTCTCTGATCTGAGCTGCTGTTAACTTGCGATTTCTGAGGCTGGTGACTCGGATGAACTTATCCTGAGAAGCAGAGGTGACTCTTGGTCTTCCTTTCCTGGGTCGGTCCTCATGTGTGCCAGTTTCGTTGTAGCGCTTGATGGTTTTTGCGACTCCACTTGGGGACACATTTAAAGTTTTTGCAATTTTCCAGACTGACTGACCTTCATTTCTTAAAGTAATGATGGCCACTCGTTTTTCTTTAGTTAGCTGATTGGTTCTTGCCATAATATGAATTTTAACAGTTGTCCAATAGGGCTGTCGGCTGTGTATTAACCTGACTTCTGCACAACACAACTGATGGTCCCAACCCCATTGATAAAGCAAGGAATTCCACTAATTAACCCTGATAAGGCACACCTGTGAAGTGAAAACCATTTCAGGTGACTACCTCTTGAAGCTCATCGAGAGAATGCCAAGAGTGTGCAAAGCAGTAATCAGAGCAAAGGGTGGCTATTTTGAAGAAACTAGAATATAAAACATGTTTTCAGTTATTTCACCTTTTTTTGTTAAGTACATAACTCCACATGTGTTCATTCATAGTTTTGATGCCTTCAGTGAGAATCTACAATGTAAATAGTCATGAAAATATAAAGAAAACGCATTGAATGAGAAGGTGTGTCCAAACTTTTGGCCTGTTATATATATATGTATGTGTATATATATATATAAATATATATAAATATGGAGCGTGGACTAGTAGCTAGAGAGGTGCCAGTTCACCTCCTGGGCACTGCCGAGGTGCCCCTGAGCAATGCACCAAACCCCCCAACCGCTCAGCGCGCCTGTCATGGGCAGCCCACTCTGACATCTCTCCACTTAGTGCATGTATAGGTCCAGTTTGTGCATGTGTGTGTTCGGACCTGTGTATAATTGACAGAGTGAAAAATTGAATTTCCCCTCGGGGATTAATAAAATATATAAAATTAAATTAAATAAAAAAATTACAATTCCTAGCTACAGCCTTCAGTGGCTCCAGTACATCCAGAACAGTGCTGCTAGGATCCTGATGAGGGTGCGCAAACATGACCACATCACCCCCATCCTTAAGTCATTTCACTAGCTCCCCATCTCACTCAGTTCAAGGTTTCCCTCCTCACCCACCAGTGCATATACTGAAATGCCCCCCCTACCTTAAGGAACTCTTTACCCCTCAGATACACGCACCCTCCACTCCTCCACTGCATACTTCCTCAAACCCCCCAGGTTTAACTTGAAAACCATGTGCATGAGGGCCTTCTGCTTGGCGGGTGCAAGGCTGTGGAACTACCTCTCTGACCACCTCAGGGCACCACAGTCTGTGGATACTTTGAAGAAAGTTTTAAAAACTCACCTTTTCAAAAAAGCTTTCTGTTGACCACTTTTTTCATGTCACTTTCATCCTTATATATCCCATGTAATGCTTTGATCATGTGTTCTTTCGTTTTGTTTCACTTTTGAGTGCCTTTTTCTGTTTTAATTGTAGTTGATTGTACTACACTGTTGTTTTTATCATGTGTTTTATGGCATTTGTTTTATTTGAGATGCCTTGAAAATGTAACGTGCATTATAAATATTTTTTTTTATTATTATTATTTATTTGTTGTAATGGACCGTGCTCCTGGCTTCAGTCAGGGTGTACATAAACCCACTCACTGCTTTAACTATACCCACGATCTAGTTCTGACGTATGGAATTGAAATTGATAACCTAATAGTCTTTCCACAGAATCCCTCTCTATCATATCATTATTTAATAACTTCTGATTTCTTTTTACTCGATTACACGCCACTCAGCGGCAGTTACTATATTAGGTGTTTATCAGATAGTGCTGTCACAAAATTTAAGGCAAAGATTCCATCGACATTGAGTTTAATACCATGTCCTTCTGTAACAGAGGTTTCCCGTACCGACTTTAAACTCTCTGGAACTGATCATCTTGTCGATAGAGCTGCAGGCTAGCTGCAAACAACACTGGACCCTGTAGCACCTCTTAAAAAGAAGTTAACAAAGCAAAGAGAGTTCGATCCTTGGTACAACTCTCAAACCCGAAAATTAGATCAAATGTTGTGGAAATTTGAAAGGAATTGGTGATTAACGAAACTGGAAGAATCTCGCTTAGTCTGGGAACGAAGTCTCAATTAGTATAAGAGGGGCCTCCGCAATGCCAGAGCAAACTATTACTCAGCATTAATGGAAGCACTGTAGCCAGGCTGACTGAGAGTCACAGCTCTATTGAGCCTTGTATTCATTTAGCCCTTAGCAGTAATGATTTTATGAGCTTTTTTTGATGACAAAATTCTAACTATAAGAGGCAAAATAAATGGAACCAATCTGCCCTCAAACACAGTTGTTAGACCTAATGTATATTCGGATAGCTTTTCCCCGATTTCTCTTCAACAACTGACCGCAATGATTTCTTCATCTAAATCATCAACATGTCTCTTAGACCCCATCCCAACTAGGCTACTTAAGGAAGTCTTACCTTTAGTTAATGAAGTCACAGGCTACACTCCTTACGAGCTCATGTTTGGACGTTCCCCAAGGCTACCTGTCGACCTAGCTTTTGGCCTACCTCCGAGATGCACCATCCACATCGCACTCCCAATATGTGCAAACCCTTCGCTCTCGGCTGGAGGAGAGTTATCAGCTTGCGTCCAAAAATACAGCAAAATCTGCTGAAAGAAACAAAATGCGTTTTGATCAATGTGTCAAACCATCTACACTGGAAAAGGGTCCTCTCGAGCTGCCGATGCCTTGGATCCATGTTCGTCCAGTGAGGAGGAGGATGTTGTCCCTGAGGAACCTGAAGAAGAGAGGGAGATGGAAACAGGAGAATACTCACCAGAACCCGCAGACCCTGTTGTTCCTGAGGGAGATCCAGAGCTCCTAGGCCCAGTAGAGACATCCCCTAATTCAGCAGTTACATTGACACCTGATTCTCCCGAAGCCCCCACCTCTATCCCTGAGGATGGGGATGCTGTGGAGACGGTTGAACCTGATCAGCCTATCCGTCGTGCATCGAGACAGAGAAAGCCGCCCGAGCGCTTGCAGTACTCTGCTTTAGGCAAACCGCTAATCTCTGTAGTACAAACATTTTTCCGCAGTCTAGCCGATGCTTACGATAACTTTCCAGTACCCCTGCTCCTGGCCTCATGTATGTCCCCATGTCAATGTAGTTAAACATGCACCGGAGTTGCATGATTTTAAGGGGGGAGGGTGTAACCCAGGTGACAAATCCTGGATATGCCAGCCTTCCTCTTCATGCATTTCTATGTATCAGCCCGTCTTTAAATCTTGCGTTGTTATAGCCCGCTCTCGCGAGATCTCGGTGTCACCTCAGCCAATCACTGACCTCCTTCGAGTGACGTCACATGCGGTCACGTGACACGGCACAGCTAGTGGCATTCGGTTGTCTTGCCGCGGTGATTCAGTCTGAAGTGTGCAGTGGGGGGAAGCTGGTTGAGAGTCGGGCTGCAGGAGCTTTCTGCTGTGTTCCGAATTCAGTTGGAAGAGTTTGTGTGTCAGCCATATTCTTTGGAACTGGCCAGGTACGGATGCGATGGCGAGCTAGAGAAGGAGCAGGCCTAGAGCCTGGGAAGCCCACTGGGAACAGAACTACAAAGCTGCACCTCTCCCCTGCTAGGCCGGTAGGGGGCTCTGTGCAGCCCACCAACCTCTCACCCACACACACAGCCCGTTTTGCCCCACCGAATACACACACATACCCCCCCTCACGGACTCATATGCACTTACCTACCCTCTGGACCAGCAATCGAATTCAGAAGTGGGATTGAATGGACTGTGGTTGGGTGGGGTCAATGTTCTGGTTTGCTTAAGACAAAACAGTGTGCTGGACTCGCAATTTATTTTGCTGATTTGGGTATTTTTCTACCTGTATCTTGTCATGCTAAAAACAACATGAACTGAGCACTTGTTTCTTTTTTTGAATGGCCATTCGGTTTGCATTTTTGTCTATTGTATATATCTGTCTTTACTATTTTTGTTGTGCAATAATATATGGTACCAACCAACCAAATGCAACTTCAGTCTCTCGTCATTCCCTCCTTGAGCCGGACTCTAGTCTTCTGACAACTAGCCTATAAGTCTATTTAGCTCTCATAGCAGCATACTTCATTGCTCTTTATTATTATTATTACAAATCTGTAACGTAGTTGCTACAGATGTACTTTGGTGCTAGGCCATGGAGAGACTTGTACACAAGCAGAGCTGCTTTAAAGTCTATTCTCTGAGTCACAGGAAGCCAGTGTAGAGACCTGAGCATAGGACTAATGTGCTCGTACTTCCTGGTTCTGGTCAGGACCCAAGCAGCAGCATTCTGGATGTACTGCAGCTGTCTTAAGGCCCGTTTGGAGAGGCCAGTGAGCAGGCCGTTACAGTAGTCTAACCTACTAGAGACAAATGCGTGGATAAATTGATGGCATTTTTAATGGTCTGAACCTTGTCGCAAAAGAATACTGCAAACTCATTACACTTTGATGTGGAGATCAGTTCCAACGGCAGTTGAGCTGGAGGGTTTGTTAATCTGTTCACTGTTGCAAATAAGACACGCAAGTTGTTACTGCAGTTTCCAATAATTTCAGAAAAATACCTCTCCCTTGTTCTATGTAAGATCTGGTTGAACACGTACAACTTTTCTTTATAAATTTCATAATGAACATGAAGCTTTTACTTGCGCCATTTCTGCTCAGCCCTCCGGCACTCCCTTTTATGTGCCCTGACCTCCATGGCACCTTCTGCTTATTTTTAACCATTTTAACCTTCACAGGGGCAATGGTGTCCAGAACATTCAAAACACTCTAAGTAACAGAGTTCAACAAATCATCAACATTAGAACATGAGGCATTTTCAAAGTTTATCATTTCCATGAACAGAGCACCTGTGCTGTGATTTATGTGTCTCCTCCGAACAACTGCAGGACCAGCCGGTAGTTTGGGAGAAACAGACAGGTCAAAGAAGACACAGAAATGATCAGACAGAACAACATCAACCACATTGACGTTTGAAATATTAACCCCCTTTGTAGTGAGCAGGTCCAGAGTGTGCTGCGCTCTGCTGTGGGTGGGCTCATACACATGCTGAGTCAAGCCAAAGGTTTCAAGGACAGCACTGAGCTCTTTAGCATTTCTGTCACAGACATTATCCACATGTACATTAAGGAGCTGATTCCGTTAGACCAGCATTACCTGTGTTTTTGTCAAGCCATGTTTCAGTTAAAAACATAAAATCAAGATTATACGAAGAGATCAAATTATTAATTAAAAATGATTTGTTAGACAAGGATCTGACATTAAGCACAGCAAGTTTCAGATTAGTTTCAGTAGGACTGGACATTATCTTCTTACAAGGGATATGGATTAAATTTCTCTGATTGGACAGTCTAACTTTCCTTCTGTAATCTGGTGTATGTGGTGTGGCTGTAGATATAGCACTAGGGGAGAATATTGTCTCACAGGGCCCCAGCTTGATATTACCTTTATCATGGCTGTAAGTCCTGGGACAGCAGAGCCCCTGTGCATCCTAGCTCTTAGGGATACCAGCTCTGGGGGCAGGCAGGGGAGGACGAGCACGGGGAAGTTTGGGTGATGGACCAGATGAAAACTGAGGGGGAGCTGGGGGAGCTTTAGTTTGTGAAGCAGGAGTTGAAGCTCCTGTGTGACTTGATATTAGGGGTGAGGGGAACCATCTTAATCCCTGATTTGATCAGGCTTTCAAGATGGGTGGGAAGGCCCATGGGGGAAGGTGGGGATGAGAAGGAGAGGGAGAGGGACAAGTCTCTAGAGAGGGTAGATGTGGCAGGGGGGGCTAGGGCCGGTCTGTGGGTAGAGGAGGTGATGGGGGTGCTGCCGGGTCTGAAACTTCTGCTGGGGCCGTCACAGACGAGTCCAAGGCCTGTGATGAGGGCCCGGGGGGAGGTGGAACTGATGGCAGGCCTGAATCCTTCACTGGGGGCAGTGGAGGATATTGTGGTGCTGGAGCTGAATCCTTCGCTGGGGGCGGTGGAGGCTGTTGTGGTGCAGCTGGTGCTGAAACACTGGCTAGGTCTCTGGCTTCTGCGACAGAGATGCTTCTCTTGTTCCTCTTTTCTCTCACTGGTCGCTTAGGACCCTGTCCCGGCCCATTCTGATGCCTCAGAGCGTGGAGGAGGTGTTCCGTCAGCACTCTGCACAGGTGTGGGCCCTTTCCCTTGAACAGGTCCTCTCATTTCCAGAACAGATAAAAGTTCTCAATGTAGTGCAATCCTCTGTGCGCACACTCTTTGGACAGCCATGTGTTCAGCTGAAGCAGCCGGCTGAACTTGTTTATCTTCCTGTCTATGTTTGGAAGAGGTCCACTAATGAATGCCTTGACCTCCACTTTATCAAGCTCCTTGAAGAACATAGTGAAATCCCTTTTCAAGACTTCAGTCTGTTCCTTTCTAATGTCCACTGCACCCACATGCATGATCAGCTGTTTGACTCCTCGGGGTGTCAACAAAACTTTTGAGAGGAGTGTTGTAATCTCAGAGACAGTGGCGCTGGGACAGCAGCATGTTTGAATTCTTCCGTGGTTTATGCCACTGATAGCACCGTCTCCTATCAGCAGCGTATCTCTGATCTTGATGTTTGGTCCAGATTGTCTGTCTGCCTGCTGTCTTTTGCCGACTTTATGGCTCCAGTTTCGTGAAGATAATCCATTTTCTCTTTGTTCGTTAGAAACATTAAATTCAGTCTCTGACAGTGGCAAAAATCTGTTTGCAAGCTGTAGTTTGGGTGATGTTACGTAGATATTAACATTGTCTCTTATCACTTTGTGCTGCTTTGGCTTAGCACCAAGTTCTCTCCAGGATGAGGCATTTTGGTCTTTACAGAGTTTTGGAAAAGACACAGTGTCACTCAGGTTTAAGATGAAGGTAGCAGGTTTTTCACCCTTTTTACTGAAAGTAACTGTGGGCTTCTTACCACCGGATGTCACTGGGAGCGTCTTGTGAAGTCCTTTTTCAGATTCTAAAGCAAAAATCCATGCTTGTAGCTCATTAATTTCTTGTTGATATCTCCGACAGCATTCACAGAAGGAATTTGTTTGGTTTCTTCCCCCGGACATGCTGCTGGCTTGTCAGATCAGTTAAAAATGTAAAAATGTTCTTCAAAGTCTTGGTTTACTTAAAATAATTCATGAAATGATGGATATAGAGATTTTCCAGGATTTGTAGAAGGAGTAAAACAATTAAAAAGCAGAGTAAAGAAGGAAGCAGTTTGGAGCAAGCAGGGAAGTGTCTGCACTCTTCAGAAGCAGGAAGCAGATTTAAAACAAACCTCACAGACTGTGTTTTTTCATCTGTGTAATATTGCGAAAATTAGACCTATCCTGACCCGAAAAGATGCAGAAAAATTGGTCCACGCTTAAAGCTGGATTGCTTTAACTCGCTATTATCAGGTAGCTCCAATAAGTCTTTAAAGGGAAATTCCCTTTTTTTACAACCTGGACCTTATTTCTGGCATTAAATACAGTTGTTCACTCACCCAGATAAGTTTGGTGTCATTTGGAGTCCTTCGGAAGATATTTAGATCCGCGAGAGCCGCATACATTCATATAGTGGGTATGATCGGGGCACCGACAATGAGGCTCTAAATAACACATTATCTGCCGAGAAACTCGTTCATTTCACCAATATGTTTTTATGAATCGCTAGAGTTGCTTGTCATCATCATCATCTGGGTCATTTATACTGACCTACTAACGTCTGACCTGGATGATGTCATCTAGGTGTGTTGCGCATGCTGCCGCACATCCGCAGCACGGCACTGTTTACTGCTGGAATTTGCTACTGTTTTTGAAACATGGCTGAATATTTGTCAGATTTTGAGGTTGTGGACAACGGCTTTGAATATGATGGGCGTCCTTACTGTTTTGAGCCAGAGTATACGGATGAGGAGCTCTTTGAAAGGAGGATGCGGAGGCAGAGAGAGGAACAGCTGGCCAGAGAACAACAAACCGCTGCACGTCCGAGAATAGATGCTAGCTGGTGGTGTTCTTGTGGACAAAGTTCAACTATGCCAACAGAGGAGGAATGCCTTTGTTGCTCCGAGTGGGATTTGAGGCCAGGAGATACACGTCTGGATGTCTCCAGAAATGACTGTCTCACAACTACAGAGGTTTCACTTCTAAGATCAACCGTGCTGTTGTAGAGACTTTTTTTCGTGTCCCGAAAGTAAACTGGAAGACCCAGCCAAAGCCTGCAGGACCGAACGGGCAACTTTCGATTGAGTAAGTAGCCTACACACATGCATAAATTGTTTATTTTCCTTGAATTTGTCTGCTTGATAAGTAAATAACAATGAGAATTTACATTTCTTTAGTTTCTTCTCATTGCTTGTGTAGAATGGCCCGTACACTGCACAAAAAGCAGAGGCACTTCTTATGCAAAACATGAATTTATTATTACATAGTGCTCGGTGACAAAAAGTGAGAAACAGAAGGGTGAACGTTTTGGTGGTCAGAGGTTGGTAGGTCAGTATAAATGACCCAGATGATGACGACAACCAACTCTAGCGATTCATAAAAACATATTGGTGAAATGACCGAATTTCGCGGCAAATAATGTGTTATTTAGAGCCTCATTGTCGGTGCCCCGATCATACCCACTATATGAATGTACGTGGCTCTCGCGGATCTAAATATCTTCCGAAGGACTCCAAATGACACCAAACTTATCTGGGTGAGTGAACAACCGTATTTAAAGCCAGAAATAAGGTCCAGGTTGTAAAAAACGGAACTTCCCCTTTGCAAACTCTCCAGCTAATTCAGAGCACAGCGGCACGTATACTAACAGGAACCAAGAACTTAGATGATATTTCTCCTATTTTAGCCTCTCTGCACTGACTCCCTGTAAAATCCAGAATTGAATTTTAAATCCTTCTCCTAATGAACAAAGCTTTAAATGGTCAGGTTCTGTCATATTTTAGAGAGCTCATAGTGCCATATTATCCCACCAGAACACTGCACTCTTAGAATGCAGGGTTGCTCTCAGCCCCAAAAGTCTCCAAAAGTACACCAGGAGCCAGAGCCTTCAGCTATCAGGCTTTTTGATAAAGCTTATAGTTAGGGCTGGCTCAGGCTTGCCTTGTACCAGCCCCTAGTTAGGCCTGGTCTGCCAGGGGACCTCCAATAATACACAGAGCACCTTCTCTGTCTCCTTTGCTAACACTCCTGTTACTGCATCTCGCTAACTCGGCTGTAGTGCATGTCACTAACTCAGCTTCTTCTCCGGAGCCCATGTGCTCCACTGTCTCACCACTTATATCACAGCGGTACCTGGATAGTGTGACTTGTATGGTTGTGCTGCTGCCGTGGTCCTGCCTGATGCCTCCTGCTGCTGTTATCATTAGTCATACTTCTACTGTTATTATACACATATGATTATTGTCACATATGTATACTTAGGCAATATCACACTCAAGCTTGTGATGTTATACATGTATATCGTCATGGCTGTGATTTGGCCGAAGACAATAACAGCCATGACAATATACGAGTATAACATCACGAGCTCGAGTGTGATATTGCTTTTATACAACAGTTCAACAGTTAAACAAGCAAGGCTGATTAAAAAATGTTTAAAAATAAGGACAAAATAGATAATTTAAGCATTTTATGTGTCTTCCGCCAACAAAAATAGTTCCCTCAGGACTCCGCTGTCACCGATGCTATGTAACGCAAACATGGATCGCCAGGCACTTACTCTTTATACACATTTATCTACACATTTCCATTAATTGTGCAGCCGGTGAAATAAGTCTCTGGTGACTGCATGGTGAACTGTCGCTTCACAGGCACAGCCGACAAGTTTGAAAGCAGTTGACGGACCATTTTGTCTGCCTCATAGTGTTAGCTTTGTTCTTGCTTTTCTTCAAGTCATTGAGCTCCGCTGATGAAACATTGACAAACCTGGATGTGTGGTCAGATGGATTGAGCTTCTCCTCTCCCTCATCTTCCTCTGATGACCATTCATAGTTCAATTCGAGACTTATTTTAGGAAATAAATCCATATTTTTGGCTGATTGACAGTGGAAGAATGAATTAGCCTGCAACGCAACTGCTGACCTAACTGAGACTAACCGTCAGTTTTGATTTGATTGTTGATTGCAATCAGCTGTGAGGCGGAGTGATACATAACACAGTGATGCTGTACTCCAATATCATCACAGTTTTACTGTCTCTCGACCAATCAGATTGCAGGGCCGGAACCAACCGTTGTATAATATCAGATATTAATATATACTTTCAACATATTGTACCACAATAGCCGTAATTAGAATTATAATATTATTACTTTAATTAATGTTGTTGTAAGCTACTGTCATTACCGTCTATCATGTTGATCTGTTGTGGACGACATCTATTGCATGTCTGTGTGCCCTGGAAGAGGGATTCCCCCTTAGTTGCTCTTCCTGAGGTTTCTACCATTTTTTTCCCCTTGAAAGGTTTTTTTTGGGGGGAGTATTTCCTTATCCGCGGCGAGGGTCCAAAGGACAGAGGGATGTCATATGCTGTAAAGCCCTCTGAGGCAAATTGTGATTTGTGATATTGGGCTTTATAAATAAAATTGATTGATTGATATATTATGAATTAATGAATACCAAAAAATGTAACAATAACAAAAAATCATGCATAGTAAACACACTTTTCAACTTTTGAACTGGTTCAAATGGTGTGGTGGGGTGATAGAACTTCAGCTATCAGAAATAAAAATGTATCTTCAATCATGGAATTTACGTAAGATTAAATTTACCTTGAGGGACCAGCCTTTTGAAAAGACAAAATTATAGCCAGTGAACTTAGTCTCTAAGACTACTTTACGCCCAATTTCCACCAGATGTGTGTTGGTTGCATCTGCAGTCCGGCACGGCAGCGGAGCCAATTAGATTCAATTCTAGTCAATGTGTGTGTTTCCACCGGCTCCGGCTGTGCTGCGTTCCGGCTCCGTCTCAGCTCCGGCACTCCGGAGCCCTCCGCAACAGATAAGCAGGACTTCTATTTTTGCCAGACGCCGGAGCACAACGCAGCAATTCAGTCATTTCACCCCATTAACACCATGGACGAGGAGAAATTAATCATGGCAATGCACTGAGATGCCTTCCGGCGGAGCTGCACCGCTCCGCACAGCAAATGCAGCCGGTGGGTATTGACGGACAGTGGAGCACGCAGCGGATAACCAGCGCTGCCGTTCCACAACAGACACGCATCCAGTGGAAATCCGGCGTTAGAGTTCTTGGCTCAGTGTACAGTGGCCTTAAATTTCACAAACACAAATCAAAAGATCTGGTTCTTTATAAATGGAAGTTCATTTAACTATTAATTATACAATTTAATGTCCTACCTGACAAACAGAAAAATTCTGAATAAATGAGTACAATGAATACAACAGTGAATTAGTAAATGAAAGCAGACCACTGTGTAGACCAGGTAGAGTCTGTAGCTGTCCTGCACGCTGACCAATAAATTAGATTTTAGAGATTAATGCATCATTTAGCAGTTGAGAGTGTAAGAAGCACCAGGAAAGAGTGTGAAGCAGTTAAATACAGAAATTTTCAAACAGATCTTTAGTCCAACGCTTATAAAGTTCTTAAGAACATCAGCTCATTAACACACAGAAGATGTACTGCTTCACCTGATGCTTGTGATGGCAATGGAGGGACAGGGCAGCATGTTCTCCTTCACACTGCGGTATTTTCGGACATTATCGGCTGCCGCATGGTGATTTGGCTTGAATCGTATTTCTCCATCTCTCTCTCTGTCAGCTGACAGCTTGTCAGCTTTTCACCCTCCCTCTTGTTGGGGTGGAGTCAGTTTCACAGCTTTTGCTGTGTCAATTCTGTGTCTTTACAAAGTCTCTTTTTATAAAGAGTTGCTATATGAGTCCTCCAGAGTTTCAGTGACAGTGATATGAAACAAAAACCACTCCCATCAGAAACCTTTGATTTGAATTTGGTTAGATTTTTTTCCCTTTTCATAGAATTGGAATTAATATTGTTTACTTCACATTTTTAATTCTTAAATGAATGTTAAGGTCCCCTACCTTTAGAATAGCACCAAACACATATCACAATATTAAACTAAATTCCAAACAACTCCTTGATGGATGATCAGGAGGAGACAGAAACTTGGTTAGTTTCCCTGGTTTCTACATCAAAACCAACATGTTAACACAAACATTCCTTTGTTCAAGTATGTTAGCTAAACATAACTTATCAGTGAATGTACGTTCTATTATGCATGCAAAAATCAGTCTTTTTTTTCTCTTTTATGTGGTGGAGACCCCAATTTTGGGGTGGCACACCAAAACCCAAAAGGCAGTAATTCTATTATGCTGTTGAAGTACATGTTGTTGAAAACTATGTCAGGGACAGCCATTTTTAGGATGAGGTAGCAGGTCAACAGTATATGCCCCACAGAAGTGGTATACATCTTCTGAAATTATGGAACATAATGATGAATTTGAGATGCAGCACAGCAAGTTTTTCTAGTCAAAAATCAGTTTAAAACTTAGTATTTTGGTAAGGCCCTATTCGAACTTTGAAAGTTTGGAGTGTATAAGGGCTTCGAACATTATGATAGAAGTATAATGGCCCTATGCTCAATTATGTTTCCCTTTTTAAAAAATTAACATAATGCCTACTAGTTTCAGGACAATTAAATGGCTTCTATACAGACTAACATCATGACACATGAATGAATTTGGGCTCATTGAGTCAAGAGTCTCAGCTTTCAGGACATTTTTCAATTTCAAGTCTCTTTAGGGACCCCAGGCGAGTATGCAGAAATATTCAAATGCACAACTTTTAGAATATGCAAAAATAACATGTATATACTGCATGCAAGATACTCGATGTTTTATGCCAAAAACTACATGGGACTAGCACAAAGTGGGCATGTCTGTAAAGGGGAGGCTATTGGGTACTCAGTGAATCCATTTTCATTAAGATATCTGAAGGTGAGATGTCAAGGGATCCCTGTGAAAATGGCCATACCCGTTTTTCCCTCACCAAAATCTAGCCTAGCTGCGCACCGGCTTTTAAATGAGTGTATCGCAGCCTCATAAAGACAGAAATGTCAGCCTCCAGTTATTTTCGATTACTTTCATGAGTGGGGGCCAGTGGAGGGCCAGCAATTGTATCAGGGTGGCCATGCCACACCCCACTCCTGCCACCCCTAAGAGGCGCCACAGCTTGTATTGTGTGATTTTTCGTCATGGCCAGAGGAAAGCAAGATAGTGGTCAGAAAAAGGGGATGGGGTCATAAATGGACCCGTTCCTCCCTTAATATTCTGTTTATCTGTCTTGATTCAGAGATCAGAATTCTCTGTAAGACTTTATGGTGGCAGTCACCCATATACCCCACACTAGCCTGTAGTCACTGAGATGGAGTGATACTGTAGGTGTCTGAAATATTCAATAATTGCTACATTACATGATAAGAGTTACTCTATTAACCTAACATCAACAATATCAAAGCGCTAAATCTTCATAAGAGCCACTGAACCTTAGTGTTTGTCCTCTTCACCCAGGTCAGTGACGGACCCCCGAGATGGAAAGCGAGTTGCCCTCAAAAAAATGCCCAATGTCTTCCAAAACCTTGTTTCTTGCAAGAGGGTATTTCGGGAGCTGAAGATGCTATGCTTCTTCAAACATGAAAACGTAAGTACACAGCAGTGCATTTGTCATCTCCAGATGCAAACACACTCAGACTTCCTTTCCACCTAGTATTAGGACAGGATGTCAAACTTCATTTAGTTCATGGGCCGCATGCAGCCACATTTGATCTCAAGTTGTTGAAAGTTAAACTATGCACATGAACCTATGAAAACCCACACCTCCAAATGTTTCCCTTTCTTTTGATGTAGGGTTATCATGATCATCAAACTTAATAATTTTAACATTATGTCTCAGGTACTAATAACTGTTATTACATGTGCATTTTCCATACATGTCCACTCCTGTGTAGTAATGCTAGCAGCACCTCTCAAACTAAAGTGGAAACTATTGAGGAAGCAGGTGAGGTTATTCCCTGCCTTACAAACCATTTACACATCTTACACAGACTTCTCTCCTCTGATTGGTTGTTTTTGTTCTTGATCATGTACTCTTGTGTCAATGTCGTGACAGTTTTAGCAAACATGACAAAGTTATTGTCATTAAAGTTGCCAACTACAAGGCCATTAACTGCAATAACCTCAATAACCTCATAATTACTGCTTTTTGATAGAAAGTAAGAAAATGTCTGTGCATGAATCACACTGTTAATATGCTCTTTTTAGTATGGGCTCCACAAGGTGGTAGTACCACAAGAATAGCCTCTCACTTAAAGAAGTATTTAACTGCCGGAAAGATGTTCTTTTCATAAAACTGGGCTGTCTATGCAGAACAAAGATGTAAATTGCTGCTACATGGCATGAGAACACAGAGACAGCTTTGCTGTAGAACTGGCAGGAGAATATATTACTGCATGTCACAAATCAAGACATGTTTCAATGTAAAATAGATTTTGTTTTTTCATTATTCTCTTTACTTTTTATTTTACAAATTTATTTATTTATTGAAGTTTCATCTTATTTATATATATTTTAACTTGTGATTTGTATATTTTGTTTTGTTTCATTGATTATGCTTTGGTAACATAGTTCTTTCATGCAGAAAGAGAGAGAGAGAGAGAGAGAGAGAGAGAGAGAGTTGATAAAGTGTCTCTGCTGTTTCACACCAGCTGGGATGTTGCTATATCATAACAACAGCCCAGGTTGAAGTTAAAGGAGATAGAGAAGATAAATTCACACAATCAGCAACACACTCACCTTGCAGCATGGTCTCAAACAAAAGGGACTCAAATAGGCCACTCCCACATTTAATTAACCTTCCTCTTCCTGGATTTTCTCCTGAGAGGACTGCATCTCTCCACCTGATCTCAAGGACTTATGTACCCTGCTTAGTAGGTGCCCCTGCTGCCCCCCAACTGACATGACACCCCACTTCCACTGGACAAATTCTAGTTTTCCACCCTCGCTGCTCAGCTTCTGCTCCTAAGTCTGCATGCCTAAGCTTTTTTCTTTCATAGGCTTCTTCCACTGAGTCTTCCCAAGGAACTGTCAGCTCAATGAAATAAACTATCCATTGAGTCATTGACCACAACACTATGTCAGGCCTCTGCTTAGTACAAACTATTTCCTGGGGAACAACAAGCTTTCCCCCTAAATCTATCATTTCCAATCACAAGCACCCTCTAGGCGGCGACACTCTTGCCTCCTTGCTACTGTACTACACTTCTGTATTTCTCCCCCTCACAGACAAACTGAATTGCTAAACTCCTATTCTTAAAATGTGTATACCGGCCTTGTATACCGGCCTTGTGACAAGCTAACTTTACAGCCTGACAAAATATGTTTTAACGTTGTGGTACCTGAACACAATGGGCATAATGGGTCCCCATTTACCCACAGTTTTAGGTTCTTGGTGGTTGGTAATACATCGTATGAATCCCCTACCAGGAATCTCATATGATTCTCGTCCATATTCCACAGGTCCCTGCAACTAAGCTTCGTCTTCTCTACACTTTCCCAATTCAACCACTGTCCCAGCTTAGCCTGGTCCAATACCTTTGCCCCTGTCAATATCTCCTCCTGTCTACGTATCTGTTCCACAACCAGCTTTGTTTTATCTTTGGGACCTGCTTTATTCCATACCAGTTTGCCTGAGCCAAGACCCAGGCCTCCCTGGCCAAACTGAACATTACCTACAATCTCTGCATGCCTAAGAGCTGCCTCTGCCTCCTGAACTGCCGATCTTGGGTCCCATTTCCTCCTCTTGGTTGGATTTGGAACCACACTCCTTTTTTTTTCCCCAAGATATTTTTTGGGGCATTTTTTGCTTTTATTAGACAGGACAGGTAAGCGTGAAAGAGGGAGAGAGAGAGAGAGGGGGATGACATCCTGACCTTTGTACATTTAAATTCCTCTGTTAAACTAGATACTGGCAGCTGAAGTATCCCTTTTCCATACAATGCAACACTACTTACTTCAACTTTCCTTGAATTTCTGATTTATCTGTTCTATCCAATCCTTCAGCCACATCTTTTCTAAATTTCACCACCTGTTCCTCATCATTCAACTCGACATTGTACCACCTACCTAAGGTCTTTGCTTTTTTTTAATAGATCAATTATTTGTTGTTCTTTTTCAAGTTACAGAGGCAGTTATTCTGTGTCCAGCGTGACCCAGTACAAATTACAATGGCAACAATACCTACCCCAACCCTAACCCCCCCAACCCATGTCTAAGGCATGGTAGAATTTGCAGGCCTATGCAGATATATACAAAATGGTAACATAAGCTACAACAGCAACAAAAATAGTAATAGTGACAATAGATAAAAATTTCTTTTTTTTTTTTTACACGAAAGGAAAAAAATACAAAAAAGAAGAAAATATCACATAGAAAATCTTATACAAACAAAGCATCGTCACTCAGTCACTCACTACTCAACCATACAGTCACTTACTCATACTCCCCCCAAAAATCACAATCGGGATCATCTCTGAACTTCATTTTATAGAGTTTTTAGGGGTAATATAGGATCTGTGAATGAATTTGTAATGTATTATCTGATGGTTTAAGTTTGTAGATGACATGGTAATATTTAGCCAAATAGTGTGCCAATCTAGATCTAAAGAACAATTAATGTCCTTTCTCCACATGTTATTAAGTGGCATGTTGTTTTTCTTGCATAGTAATTCATGAAGGGGATGGTTTTTCACATGTGCATCCCACAGAACACCATGAGCCCGCATAGGAAAAAAAGAAGTGCCCGGAAGGTTTTAAAATTTTTGTAAGTCAAGAAACTCACAGAGACCTTGTTGTCCCACAATGTCTTGGAATTTGTGAACGTCTTTGTCAGACAATAGGTGGCAAACCAATTATTTTTCCACAATGAAGATGGAATAATTGCGAAAGATGGGAGATTGATGAAAGAACTTATTGCTAATTTCTGGACTTTATGCCATACAGTCAAGATATATGTAATAATTGGACCAAAGTCTTGTTTCACTGTGGTATACTTGAATGTATAAGAGTTGCTAAGTGCTAATGATGATTTCATCCAATTGATTCTATATCCAGATAAATTGCCAAAATTTTCAAAGGTCTTAAGCAAAATTAGGCAGTGAATTAGATAGATTTTTTTGTAAAAATTAAAATATCGTCCGTATACAAAGAGATGGAGTGTGATGTATCACACATCATCACTGGCTCTGATGCCTCTGACTGTCGGATAGCGTGGGCAATGGGCTCTAAGGAGGGCGCAAACAAATGGGGAGATAAGGGGCAGCCCTGACGAGAAGATCTAGAGATTGGAAACCTGGATGAGCAAAAGTTGCCAGTTAATACCACCACAGACAGATTATTATACAATAATTTGATCATAGAAATAAAAACTTCACTAAACCCCATATGTCTGAACACCGCCCATAAATAATGCCATTCTAGTCGATCAAATGCCTTCTCTGCATCGAGTGAGCAAGAGGATGGCTGTATCATCTGACCTTAAGGCTGAATGTATGAGATGGAGAAGGCGACGGACATTATCGAATGCAAATCTAGACTTGATGAAGCCATTTTGGTCATGGTGAATCAAATGAGGCAAATAATTCTCCAAACCGCTTGCCCGAAACTTGGCAAAAAGTTTAATTTCACAGTTTAGGAGAATCAATGGCTTATAGGAAGAGCAGTCAGTGTGTGGTTTATCCTTCTTCAACAAAAGAATTATCACAACAACATTTGAGCTGTTGGAAAAAGAACCCTTCGAAATAGAGAAATTTATGATGTTCAGCAGCAGTGGGCCTAGCCGGGACCAAAAATGAACAAAGAACTCTGGGGGTAAACCATCCAGCCCTGGCGATCTGTCTTTATTCATTTGTTTTATAGTTTTTTCCAACTCTCCCAGAGTAAAAGGTGCCTCCAGTATGCCTGAAGCCTCTAAAGTCAGTTTTGGTAAATTTAAAGATTCTAGAAATTTTGTGCAGGCTTGTTTGTCATGACTGACCTCTGAATTATATAGATCTTGATAAAACAGTTTAAAGGTGCTGTTAATTTCCATAGGGTCGGAAGTTAAGATACCACCTTTGGTCTTAATTGCTGCAATGTTTGCTAAATCATGTTTGTCCTTAATTTAAAAGCAAGGAGGCGACTAGGGCGTGCACTATTCACATAATGATTCTGCCTGGTACAATGAATTATGAATTCTGCATTCTCAATAAGCCATTGAGTTCATCCAGTTGCCTTTGTCGCTTATGTATGTTTTCAGGTGAATTGTTATGTAATAGTTCTTGCTCACCAGCTGCTATTGCAATTTACAGAGATTCAGTGCGGTGCTTACTTGTTTTATTAAGTTTTGAAGCGAAGGAGATGCAGCCCTTGACCGCATCCCACAGCACCTGGGGGGCATCGACTGAGCTGCCATTTATCTTAAGGAATTCATCCAATTCAGCCTCAGGTTCCTGTTTGAAAGTGTCGTTTTGGAGTAAAGTGGCATTAAAACGGCAACGAGGTGCTTTTGGCTTGACAGCTCTCAAAGAGAAAGTGCACAAAACAGCTCTGTGATATGACAGTGAAACCAGGATCATATCAGTGTTACAGATATCATGAAAAAGAGGCAAAGTTTTAGAGGCAGAAATATAATCAATTCTTGAAAAAGTGTTATGTCTGGCAGAAAAAAAGAAAATTCCTTAACGGAAGGATTCATCGTTCGCCAAACATTGATTACTCCATGATCATTAGCTAATCTCTGCACTTCCTCTTAAACCTGTCCGGTCAATGTCATGAAGCCATACTGCCAGGGGCGGATCTAGAAAAATATTTATGGGGTGGCAAGAGGGGGGCAGGAATTTTTGAGGGGTGGCAACATATGGCAGATGTATGTTCAGACTACATCAGGGCACGGGCTGCCATTTACAAACTCATACAGACAAACTTAATCTCATGCAATCAATGTCTTGCATTTGTGAAACAGTTCATATTAGGAATCATTTTTGAAGGAGGTTCAACAAACCCTGAGTCTAACCCTGAACTCTGAGTTGATTTACCCTGAGATGGGAAACTCTGAGTTAGCGGTTCCAGAACAGCTGATTTGAGTTAGTCAACTCTGAGTATGTTCACTCACAAATAAAAGTCAGTACCTCCATTTTAATCTAGTGGATGTAGAGACATTAATGCATGTGTAGCAGATGGTGCATGTTTATCTTTAAAAGAAGAGCCTGAGTCAGAGTGAGGAAAATATAAAAAGTTTTGTTCAGTGTTGTCCATTTATTCATCATTTATCAGACTTACATTTCCTTAATGAAGATAAAGTGGTGGAATCTGACTGTGTATCAGGCTGTAGATACATTACATTATATTAATAATATATAAGAATATATTTGTTCAGATTTAATCTGATGGGGAAAACACAGGAGGCAGCAACTGAAAAATGGGAAGATTTAAAACATATAGGCTAGGCTATAGATCAGAGACATAAAGACTTGACTGTAAACTCACAGTCTGATCCAGTAATAATATGTATGGTGATTTGCACTCGAAAAGCAATGAGGTTAAAATACAGTAGATTTTAAAATGTTGGACATCTATTTGTATCTTGACTCAACAGCATTCAGTGACTTTATTTCAGCTACAAATGTAGTAAATTTAAAGACACTGGAATGCTGCACCATTGCTCACTCAGAAATATTAACATATAATCCCTAATATTAGGCTATAGGAATTATGTTCCATCAGTCCGACCAATGACATCAGTGATGGAGATCATTAGTCATTGATACTATGTGTCTAAAGCTTTATACCGTGTTTTAAAATTTAAATAATTAGACCTACACATTACGTGCAATAAACATTTCGGAGCTGCTCTAACAGACTGACAGACTGACAGTCTGATCCTTGTGCAGTGTTATAAAAAATAATACATATAAAGAGGACAGAGGTTTGATTCTGAGCTGAGGGTGAATTCTCGCTGTGTAATATTTGAATGGAAAGACAAAAACTGATGTCCAAAGAAATGATTGATGTGCATAAATTCAGTAACTTAAGACAGTTCTGAGTAACAAACTAATATCCAGCAGGATTTAGACTGTGACATCTCCGCTAATGAATGCGCTTCGATACAAGCTTTGACATGGACTGAATGAATGAGGAAATGAAACAACGTGTAAGAGGGAGGAGACAGAGAAAAACCTAACCTGCTCACAGACTCAGTTGCCATGGTGATTGACTCAGAGTTTGATTTACCTCTCTTTCTGGAACTGAAACCCCAGAGTTTCCCTCATTTCAGAGTTAACATACTCAGAGTTTTCACTAAACCCGCTTTCTGGAATAGGCTACCCCTCTGGCTCTACTCAGTTTTCCAAACAAAGCAGTCTCTTGCCGCTCTGACGTATCTCGTACTGCATTCAGTGCAGTCGGACATTGGAGATTCGCGCTCGTAAAAAGGCAAATTGGCCATTACTTTCCTTTGAATTCATTGCTGCCAACTGGGGTGGCAGCAGGGATGGCATGGCTTTCTTTTAGGGTGGCAGTTGCCACCCTATGCCACCCCGGTAGATCCGCCCATGCATACTGCATTAAAATCGCTGCCTATCAAAATTTGGTATTCTGGAAGGTCAAGTAATGTGGAGGCCACAGAATCATAAGAGTCAAAAGAGTTAGGAGCATAGACACATATTAGAGCTATTTTAATGCCATCTAAAACTATTTTTCAAAAAGTAACATAACCATCATCGCTTCCACCTATTCCTAAAACACATAAATTTAAATTGCGTTTTGCAGCGATGAGTATACCTTTACTTTTTGTTGCATGACATGAGGAGGCAATCACATGATGATGTTTGTTTTGAAATCTACATACATCAGCTTCCAAAAAAATGTGACTCTTTAATAAAAGCGAAATGAACATTCTTCCTGGAGAACATCTCAAGGGTACTTAGGCGCTTTTGAGGAGAATTAAGGCCCTGTGAGTTCCAAGACAAAACTGTGATCTTATTCATAGCCATTATTATTTATATGTAGCAATATAGATGGTGGGCCGAACGCATTTTTCGTGTTGTTGATCGATCTCCATTGATAGAGTACACAGTTTTTTGTGTGTGATATTAAACAATTCTATAGAGTCTGGGAAAATTTGTTGGCAGCTCTGGTTTGATCATATGTTTTCACAAACTTGTAAACTTGTAATTGTCACTCTGCTCAGGCAACTTGCAGGATCACTCTAGCTGATGACCCAATCAGATTGTAGTTTAGAGAATATCAACCAATGGCAGACGGCCTTAAGACCCGAAAATGTAAACAGGGAAAACTGACAGCTCCGTCTTTTTTTGACTTATTGTGTCAAAATGAACAATTTAATGTAAATATATGATAATCACCATCATCATTAATATATGTATGTAACATGATTGTATAATCTTAGGGTCTACACAAATCCCTTTGCAGGTGCTAAAAATGGCCAGTGTTCTGATTCATTTTTCCATGTATGCCCCCGTTAAGTTTCTTTTATATTGCTGATAATAGCGACAGTCTCTGCGTTGTGTTGTGATAATGACGGTGGACTAACAGCTAACAGTTAGTAACGTCAGTTGACTCCAACGAAGACACACAGACGCTCCGATGTCGATTCAGTGATGACTGTTTATTGCTTACAGGCACTTTGGGATCTGAGGAGATACAAGCCCGGTCTCAGTAAAACTATTTAATATAAATAAAATCATAATCAAAGGAAACTTACAATACTACAAAATGATGTCAGCGTGACAAAGCTTAATAACCGTTAAATAACAAATTACAAGGTCAACGGTCTAACCTTGACCAGGATCAAAGACTTACTATATTACAAATTACATAAAAGACACTATTGATACAGATGAACCAGTACACATACATAATCACTCTGAATGTCAGTATAGTTATAATTAGTAATAAAGTCTCTCTCAGATCAGCTATACATTAATATTTACAGGTTTCCATTTAACAGTCACACACTCACCTGGGGGATACAAGCCCGGTCTGACTTGTTCCCCCGGTGATGGGCTTTATAGCTGCATCGTTACCTTGGATACTGTGTAGCCAAGTATTAAATTTGAAATATAAGATAACAGCATAAAAATATGAAAATAACACAAATATGTACACCAACTATTAAATAAAGGTAAAATTACTGACAAACTTATATTCTATATTACAAGATTTTGCTATTAGAGTGACCATTTAAAGCTCAACTGATGTATTTAATGTAAGATGCAAGAGGCATATGTTACATCTGCTTCTCATATTGTTGTAATACTAAACAAAAGAGCAATTTTAATATATGTATATATTTCTTTATAATAGACCCTAAACTGACTAGTTTATAAGCTTCTAGAGTCTAATGAATGATCTAATAAACTACAATATACAACAAGTGATGAGTCGGAGTCGTTTTCTCCATTTGATTTCAATTTTTTTTTAAAATGTCATCTCATTTGCATGAACACATGTTTACCTTAGCTAGCACATCTGCAGCTAAGGATGCATCCTGGAAAATATGGAGTGCTGTATGCACATAGCAGGCAGCAGAACTCCTAATATCATACAGTTTTCAGCTGAAAGTTGGGCAGCATTTGTCAGAAGTTCTCTGTGTGATTGGGTCAGTTTTGATACTAAAGAAAGCAAAGTTGCAGTAATAGCTGTAGAAAAATATGATTTAACGGAAAATGTCTTTGTGTGCCACCTAATGTTGGCTGCCACCGAGAATGTTATATGCAATATGCCAACAGAAGAAACATTGAGAGAGCTAGCAAGAGTAAAGAGAGGGCAACACAGCACATTGGTTTGTACAACATTGTGGTTTTGACTTTGGACAGTACATTCAATTTCAATTTTCATATTATAAATTTTCATATATCTTACAGTAGTGAAGTATTCAGATCCTTTTGTTATTCATATATCATACAGTGGTGAAGTATTCAGATCCTTTTGTTCAGTAAAAGTACTAATACCATAGTCATTACATAGTTTGATAGTTAGATAGTTTAGTAGTAGATAGTAGATAGTTTGCGTCTGATTTCCTCTCAACTCCATGGTCTCTCGAACCAGCAGGCGAAGATCAAGATGTCACACATGTGTCCAGACGATGTGTAACAGCCTTTCAGTCATTCATTCAGTCAGTTGCGAAGATCAAGATGGCCCATTGATGTCGTTCACGACAACGGGGCCCAAGCAGTGCAGTCAGGATACTCTGAGCGTTAGCTGGGTTACTCACAGCACAGTCCGTTTATTCCTCAGGTTCTCCTCATCGGAAACTATGAACTGCAGTTAGCTGTACTCATAGAGGCTGTACTGGGGCTAAAAGTCCATTCACTTTGCTAGTTATGAATGCTAACAACACATCGGTGGCTAATGAGCTAATACATAACGTGAATAACAGTTCAAAACACTTCAACTAAAGTTAGAAACATCTTCAGCTTCTCACGGAAGATATGCAGAAAATATGCGGGTGAATACTGTCAGTTAGATAGCATAACGACCATGAATAAAGACACAGACTACATACTTTTTACGGTTAACTCCGGTCAACTCCTCTGAGCTGTGTTTACTTCCTATTTGGCCGAATATCACTGGCACAGGTGACGCTGGAACTTGTTGTTGATTGGTTTTGCGGTATAGTATGCCGTAGCGTTTGCCTGATTAATTTATCAAACAAAAGTTTAGTTTTCATAAAAATATGATCAAATTGACACTGCCAACAAATGGAAACGTGTTCAGAAAAAATAAAGTTAATGTTAAAAAAGCAGCTACTCTATTGCTGAGGATCGATCATTTAAAAAACGAAAGCAGATAGTGACCTTCGGCCCACCACTTAATACTGACACCAGGGAAGCCTGTAACCCCCCCTCCCACCCTCCACCCATCCACACACATGCACACGCACACCCTCATATAAATATTGATATACAAATGTAAAAGAAGAAAAAAAAAGAAAGAGAGAAAAAGAAGAGCAAAAAACAAAACAAAATACAAGCCACAAATACAGGTGCATGTTTCCATCCTGCCTTAAGCAAACATCCCCCCACCGGAGCTTTCACTCCTTGTCCAGTGAAGCTATAAACTGTTCGACCTCGCAAAAGTGCTGCTTAAGCGTGATTATTGCTGGGTATAGCAGGAAAGCCTGGAAGCCTTTAATGCGAGCCTCGTGCATCACTTTATAGCAAGGTTTGTGGCGTCTGGTGGTAGCCTCGCTATAATCTGCGGTGAACTTCAGATGAATGCCAGCCACCTCCGGAGGGTCTTTCCTTGCCTCGCCGAGCAAACCATCTCTATCCGTGTAGCGAAGACATTTCACAATTAACAGTTGTGTGTGCTGTGTGTTCCGTGAGTCCGGTTTGGTTAGATGACCAAGGTGGTGGGCTCTCATCAGCTCCGGTGAGGCAGACCCAAAGACTGGAAACCACTTTGGGGTATTCTCGGTCAGGTAAGCTAGAAGATTTGGGCCCTCGGTACCTTCTTTGAGGTTGAAAATGAGAAGATTGTCAGTGAGCTTGGCTTCGTAGACTTAGTAGAGGTTTCTCTGGCACAGAGCTGCAGACTTTTTAGTGTTAGTGACACGCTCCTGGAGGCGTGCTGTTTCAGAGCGAATAACTTTGATTTCTTTGGTGTGTCATGACAAGATAGCATTCATGCCATCAATGTGTTTTTCGAGTCTATTGGCGTGAGCTTCTGACTTCTCCTCGGCCTCCGTGAAGTGTTTTGTCAGGAGGTCCTCCATGAGTTTTGCCAGGGCCGAGTTCTCCTCGCCAAGATCTTTATATAAATGAGCCATCCTGTCTTGTTTAGCGGCAGTTTGTTGTCATTTACTCATTTTGTTGGTATTTACTTAATCAAAGTTTGCGCTTTAATCTGGATCTTCAAATGCTCCAAAAATAGCCGTGCAGTTGTATATTTCTTTCAGAGGTTTAAGGAGCGTGGACGCCGAGTTACCTACGCCATTGCCATGACACTGCTACCTAAGGTCTTTACTGACTTTTCCCTAATTGTTGGGATTTCCTCATCATCTATGACAAACTTCCTATCACTTAACTTGCGTCTACATATTGAGATGCTTCTAGACTTACTAGGCTTGATCTTCACGCTGGCTCACTTGAGGTTCTTATTTACCCTCTCTAGTAGCCTCTTTGTACATGGCATTGTTGTGGTCACCAGTGTCACCACCCTAACTGGCGGAAGATGCGCCCCGTTCTACCATCTCTCCCCACCTATCACCCACTTGGAAGCCTTGATGATTGCTTCCATTGCCATAGTAAATGCTAATGGAGAAATTGTACACCCTGCTATAATACCTATTTCTAGCGTGTGTCAACCTGTTGTGAAACCTACCGTACTTAGACACAACCTAATATCCTGAAAATATGCTTTCACTAAGTTAACAACTACCTGTGGCACTTTGAAGTAGTCAAACGCACTCCAAATGCAGCTATGTGGTACTGAAACAAACGCATTTGCAAAATCTAAAAATATTACATGCAGGTCCCTTTTTTTTAATTTTCACTGCCTGAATCTGGTGCCATGTCATGCTAGTATGCTCTAAACATCCTGCAAAACCTGGTATTCCTGCCCTCTGCACCACAGTATTTATTAAGCTATTCCTTTCTAAGTAGCTAGCTAATCTCTGCACTACTACGCTGAAGAAAATCTTCCCCTCTACGTTCAAGACAGAAATCATCCGGAATTGGATTAGGTCCACTGACTCCTTCTCCTTAGGAATAAGGACACCCCTTGCCCTATGCCATGCTCTTGGGATAATTTGTTTCTCCCAAACTATTCTTAGCTGTTTCCACAAAAATTAAAGGATATCGGGCGCACTTTTATAAACCCGGTAGGGGACTCCATTAGGCCCTGGGGTCCAAGTCTTTGCACGCCTGACCACCTCCTGAATTTCCTTCTACCTAGGTGGCCCGACATCCATCTCATGCTCTATCCCTCTTAATGGGAGGGATATCCAGTGGAAGACCTACTATCAATCAATCAATCAATTTTATTTATAAAGCCCAATATCACAAATACAATTTGCCTCACAGGGCTTTACAGCATACGACATCCCTCTGTCCTTAAGACCTATCCTATTCTCTAAATCTGAATATGTATTTCTCAAATATTCTTCAACCTCTAGCCTTGCTGCTTTAAGCTGCCCTCCCTTTTCCTGACTAAACAATCCTTTAACAAACTTAAAAGGGTCCCTGAAAAAAGCTGTCCTTACATATTCCCTCTTCCTCTTATTTTTCCTGAGATGCTCTGCCCTTCTAAGAGCTGCTAGCCTGCTTCTCAACTCCTCTTGCAAAACATTAATTCCCTCCCTTTCTTCTTCCGTAGCCTTTTTACACTGCTTTCTTAACTGTCTCCTTCCCTTACTAACTTCTCTATTTCTCTTTGCCGCCAAGACTTACCTAACTTTACTCTCTCACCCCTCTTTCTCTCATGCACCCAAACCTCTCTGAACCATATGAGTAAATTATATCTCCCATCTTTTCTAACTTTTCTATCACATTTCCTCGAAGCCTGCTTAAAATAATAATAATCCATAATCCCGGAATCCTGGGGGTTGCTTGACTGTCATGACATGTCAGCTTCATTAAGGCAAGGCAAGACAAGTTTATTTATATAGCACAATTCAACACAAGGTAATTCAAAGTGCTTTACAGAGACATTAAAAGCAACAAGACACAATTTAAAACAATAAAAACGCCTAAATTAAAAGAATAGCTGCACATTAAAAACAACAATAGATGTAAAAACACACACAGACAATACATCTGTGATCAGTTCCCTAATTTAATTTTAACAATTTTTTCAATCTTCTCCAATTTCTCGTTTTATTTTATGGAAGTGATCAATGTAAGTGCACTTGTCCTAGAGCCTTTAAGTTACAAAAATGAAACTCACTACACTTCTGAGCATTTATACCTTCGACCTTTACATTTTGATACATACAGGTAGGCTATCCCTATACATATTGCAAAACTCTGTCAAAGTACACCAAAGCATACATTTTCGTTTCCAAATATTTATTTGAAAACAAAACCATTCATACATTCAATAAAAAAGCATTTTGTTGATAATAAAAAAACAAATGTAATTTCAACAGTGACCGCGCCAGCCGGCGGCGCTTTGGAGGAGCGCTGTAATCCTGGCGATCCTAGTGTAAAGCACCACGGACAGCGCCAATGCATCTATCGCTGTAGCTCAGAGGCTCTGAGTCAGAGCATGTGAGAGGGGATGGAGCTGGAGCTGCCTCAACCATAGGTTACTGGTAGGAAGAAAAATGGCTGCTGAAAAAACTGTCACTGTCAACTGCCTCCAAGCACTGCAACGATCTGCCAGACCGTCATATGTAACTTCATGGTTTATGCTGCCCGTGTGTTCAGAAGCGCACAATGAATGCATTTGAGTAATTTCCGAGATGTTATGATAAAATAAAAAATATTACAGACCATAGAATAGGACTGACAACCTCTCCAGTGTCTCATGTCAGTTAATTAACACTAATTGTCGGCTTTTTATAATGCCTTTCTTTCTTTCTTTCTTTCTTTTTTTTTGCTGCTGCTGCGCTACTGCGCCGTGTCTCCAGTTGAAAGTGGTGATTTGCTACATACATTCTACAATAATAAATTAGATTAACTTTTGGTCTATAATATTGTTTTTATATATTACACATTTTCATGAAAAAACCTTAAGAATAAAAGAAATAATCACCTTAATAATCAATGGAAACTTTGTTTAAATTGATATTCATCCTCTCTGATGTACTAACACATATACACACACGCACGCACGTACGCTCGCAGACACATGGCTGTGCGGTCACTGTACATTCGTTTTTTATTAATAATAAAATGTTTTTTTTATTGACCCTATGAATGGTTTCGTTTTCAAATAAATATTTGGAAACGAAAATGTATGCTTTGGTGTACTTTGACAGAGTTTTGCAATATGTATAGCTACGTGTTTGTATCAAAATGTAGAATTTTCGCCTGCTGCCGCGGTCGGACGTATATACGCTCAGACAGATGTATTGTCTCTGTGTGTTTTTACATCTATTGTTGCTTTTAACTTTTTATGAAGCTGACATGTCATGACAGTCAAGCACTCCCCCCCCACCCCAAAAAAACCCCCACAAAACACCCTGATTGCTTCAATGACGTCATCAAAGCGAAAAAGCAAGTCTGTTGATTTCTGCCACATTGACGAGCGATTGCAACTGAGCGATGAAGCGATATCAAAGGGGCGAACCGAGCGACAGCGAAAAAAAAAACATGTCCTGTGTAAACACACCTTAAGGAGTCAAAACAACAGCCATGCAGCATCAGCAGGGGCCTCAGTCACAGCACCCACAGAGACTATTCCTCTCTTTTACCCACAAGACATCAAAAATGAAAAAAGTGAAAAATGAAAAGTGCTAGAAGGCATACAAACAAAAAGTCTTGAAGGAAAGACTAGAGACAGTGGAAATGTTAGCAACCTGATCTTCTTTACAGACCAGACACTAGCATGGCACTCCGCTGTAAGTGCTCACCACCCCTTTGTGAAGAAAGAGGGTATCTGTAATGCCTCGAAACTGCGAATCAAAGATGCAGAAGACCCAGACACCCCCATGACATCAGTCAACATTTACAAGAATGTGACTGTCATGGTACAGGTTAATCTCAGACAGTTTGACCTGGACTTTCTTCTTATAAAGGGAACGAGCCCAGCAGGAGCAGTCCAATCTGCCTGATAACACCCACACCCTGCCAAACACAGACACCACCCCCACTCCCACCTGCCCTCCTGCCAACCAGCCCTCTGAGGAGAGTGAGACCACCAACCCAGAACAGGTACCAGGACCCCCAGCTGCCCCACACCATCACCAACATTAAAGTAAAGTTCACTGAGCTGGAGCGAGCGCATACAGCTGAGAGAGCTGATCATCCATCAGCACAGCCAGGACACCACAGCACAGCAGGAACCCTGCAGCCTCAGCACAGAGTTGACCGAACTGAGGCAGGACAGGGAACACTACAGGAGAGAACTGAGCACCCTGAGGACTGAGATCAGAGAGCTGCAGTAGCACAGGGAGAGCCACATGGCAGCCCTGACCGCCCTAACAGAGGAGGTGAGGGAGCTGAGAGAGGAGAGAGAGCTACAGGAGAGAGCTGGCCTCTCTCTCAGAGAAGCTCCAGGAGAGAGAGGGAGAGCTGCTCCAGCCCAGACAGACCCAGACCACAACCAGGACCCTGTGAGCCCCACCGAGAGCCACCAGGACCAAGAGGCTCCACCCACTCAACAGCTTCCCTCTATCTCTAGCTCCACCTCCAGCCCACAGACCAACACCACACCCAGACCTCCCTCCAACCCACAAATCGACACCACCCCTTTTCCCTACAGACCAGCACAGCAGGTTTACCCCAACCACTTTGTGGCTGGGGTAAAGAAACTTTAGCCCAGCCACAAAGTGGCAAAATCTGGTGTCCAAACACCCAACATGCCATGGAGCTGCTGTCTGAGGAGCGGCTGGGATCCCCGAACCACATCATCATCTACACTGGCTCCAACAACCTGAGGACCCAGCAGGAGAGAGTGTCAGAATCAGTCAGAGTGATAGAGAAAGCCTCCACCACATTCCTCAACACCAATGTGGTCATGTCAACTCTGCTGCCCAGGAAAGACCCCACCCAGACACCATGCACAGGATCAACAGCAGCGTCTCGAAGAGACTGCGTCCTGAGGCCTAATGTCCACCTGGCCCACCACCCCACCCTAGGTATCAGCTGCCTCTACAACCATGTCCATCTGTTTAAAAACACGGTCCTCATCTTTTTCCAGACACTGAAGGACATCGTTCTCAACAGAGAAGTCTCTCTCTGTAAACCCCTTCAAACCCAACCAGAGCCCTTCCTGCCCCCAGGAGACTCACCTTAATATGTTTTAATTCCTTCATTGACAACAATAAGTTTAGGAGTTTATCTCATTTTAACAATGAATGAAACCTTTACTTTTAAGACACTTAGTATCAATTCAGTAAGAGATAAAATCTTTTTCAGTAGCTTGTTGGAATATTCAGGGTCTGAGGTCGTCTGCTTTTGGTCTCAAAAGCAAATGCCCAGACTTTATCAAAGAACTAAAAGAATCAGATATAATCATATATTACAGGAAACATGGAGAAAAGGAGACATCCCCACTGGCTGTCCACCAGGTTACATAGAAATTGTTCTTCCATCCTCCAAAATAAAAAACATAAAGCGAGGTAGAGAATCAGGGGGAATGCTGATCTGGTATGAAAAAATGTTTTTAGATTCAATAGAGCTAATCCAACGAGGGGACTTTTTTCATTTGGCAGCTGGACCACTTCCTGTCCACTGATTACTGAGAGTACTGATGGTAACTGGGCTGTACAAGATATAAATAACATATTTCATAATTTAGCATATTTATTGAAATTGAAAAAGAAATTGCATAGTGTACCAAAACAACCAAGCAAAGAGAACTGGTTTGAATCTGACTGCCAAAATTTATGTATCTTATCTGTATCTGCTACCTGGGCCTGAGGATCTCCACAGGGAACTTTTAGCTGGCTGTGAACAAGCTCAGAGAGAAGGGAAGAAGGGTTTTCTATGTCATTAAAAACTCCACACATCTTCAGATTCCCATTAAAGCCTGGCTAAAAATAATGCTAACTATAATCAAACCTATTATTCTATATGGCAGTGAAGTATGGGATCCCCTCAACAACCAAGAATTCAAGAAATGGGACAAGCACCCAATAGAAACGCTGCACGTAGAAATGTGCAGAAACATTTTGAAAGTACACAGAAACACCCCCAACAATGGCTGCCGAGCAGAACTGGGCTGATTTCCCATTCTGATCCAAATCCAAAAACGATCTCTAAAATTGGGATGGTGGATTTTATCACATGGGGACATAATTTGCGCTGATGACAGCGCAGAGGGTCTGCCATAGCACCACAGCTCTTACATAGTTAGGGTCAAATGCACAGGACAAGTGCAAAATCATTTCGTCTTCTTCTTCCCAACTTCAATCAATCAATCAATCAATCAATTTTATTTATAAAGCCCAATATCACAAATACAATTTGCCTCACAGGGCTTTACAGCATACGACATCCCTCTGTCCTTTGGACCCTCACAGCGGATAAGGAAAAACTCCCCAAAAAAAACCCTTTACCGGGGAAAAAAAAATGGTAGAAACCTCAGGAAGAGCAACTGAGGAGGGATCCCTCTTCCAGGACGGACAGACGTGCAATAGATGTCGTACAGAACAGATCACCATAACAAATTAACAGTAATCTGTATGACACAATACAATAATCTGTATGACATCCTCGATAATGACAGTAGCTTACAACAACATTCATGAAAGTAATAATATTGTCGTTATAGTTCTGGCTACTGTGGTACAATATGTTGAAAGTATATATTAGTATCTGGCAGTATACATGTATGATAATAATCATTTGTGTATAATAACAGTCGAAGTATGACTAATGATGGCAGCAGCAGCAGCAGCAGGAGGCATCTGGCAGGACCACGGCAGCAGCACAACCACACACGTCACACTATCGAGGCACCGCTGCAATACGAGTTAACCTGAGAGACAGTGGAGCACAAAGGCTCCGGAGAAAAAGCCGAGTTAGTGACATCCAGAATGGCCAAGTAAACAAGATACAGTAATAGGATACGCAAGAGCGAGAGAGAGAGAGAGAGAGAGAGAGAGAGAGAGAGAGAGAGAGAGAGAGAGAGAGAAGGTGCCCGGTGCATTATAGGTGGTCCTCCGGCAGACTAGGCCTAAGTCAGCCTAACTAGGGGCTGGTACAGGGCAAGCCTGAGCCAGCCTTAACTATAAGCTTTATCAAAGAGGAAAGTCTTAAGTCTCGCCTTAAATGTGGAGACAGTGTCTGCCTCCCGGACCGTAACAGGAAGATGATTCCACAGGAGAGGAGCCTGATAGCTGAAGGCTCTGGCTCCTGATCTACTTTTGGAGACTTTAGGGACCACAAGTAACCCTGCGTTCTCAGAGCGCAGAGTTCTGGTGGGATAGTATGGCACTATGAGCTCTCTAAGATATGATGGAGCTTGACCATTTAGAGCTTTATAAGTTAACAGTAGGATTTTAAATTCAATTCTGGATTTTACAGGGAGCCAGTGCAGAGAAGCTAAAACAGGAGAAATATGATCTCGTTTCTTAGTTCTTGTTAGTACTCGTGCTGCTGCATTCTGAATTAGCTGGAGAGTTTTTAATGACTTACTAGAGCTACCTGATAATAGAGAGTTACAGTAATCCAGCCTTGAGGTAACAAAAGCGTGGACCAATTTTTCTGCATCTTTTTGGGTCAGGATAGGCCTAATTTTTGCAATATTACGCAGATGAAAAAATGCAGTCCGTGAGGTTTGTTTTAAATGAGAATTAAAAGACAAATCTTGATCAAATGTTACTCCGAGGTTTCTTACGGTAGTGGTAGAGGCCAGAGCAATGCCATCGAGAGAAACTATGTCATCAGATAAAGAGTCTCTGAGTTGTTTGGGGCCAAGAACAATAACTTCAGTTTTGTCTGAATTTAACATCAGGAAATTGGTGCTCATCCAAGTTTTTATGTCTTTAAGACAATTATGAAGTTTAGTTAATTGATCACTTTCTTCTGGCTTCATCGATAAATACAGCTGTGTATCATCCGCATAACAATGGAAATTTATAGAGTGATTTCTAATGATGCTGCCTAAAGGAAGCATATATAGAATAAATAGGATTGGTCCAAGCACAGAACCTTGCGGAACTCCAAAACAAACTTTAGTACGTACGGATGATTCATTGTGAACGTCAACAAATTGAAAACGATCAGATAAATAAGATTTAAACCAGCTTAGTGCAGAACCTTTTAGGCCAATTAAGTGTTCCAGTCTCTGTAGCAGAATTTCATGGTCAACAGTGTCAAACGCTGCACTAAGATCTAATAAAACAAGTACAGAGACGAGTCCTTTGTCTGAAGCAATCAGAAGGTCATTTGTAATTTTAACTAGTGCTGTCTCAGTGCTATGATGCGCTCTAAATCCTGACTGTAATTCCTCAAATAAATTATTATCATGGAGAAGATCACACAGCTGGTCTGCGACTACTTTCTCAAGGATCTTTGACATAAAGGGAAGATTAGATATTGGTCTATAGTTGGCTAACACCTCTGGATCCAGGGTGGGCTTTTTTAGTAGAGGTTTAATTACAGCTACCTTAAAAGACTGTGGTACATAGCCTGTTAATAAGGATATATTGATCATATCTAATATATGAGTGTTAACTAAAGGTAAGACCTCCTTGAGTAGCCTAGTTGGGATGGGGTCTAAGAGACACGTTGATGATTTAGATGAAGAAATCACTGCGGTCAATTCTTGAAGAGAAATTGGGGAGAAGCAATCTAAATAAATATTAGGTGCTACAGCTGAGTTTGAGGTTAGATAGGTACTATCTGAGGACAGGAGGTCATGAATTTTGCCTCTAATAGTTAGAATTTTGTCATTAAAGAAGCTCATAAAATCATTACTGCTAAGGGCTAAAGGAATACAAGGCTCAATAGAGCTTTGACTCTCAGTCAGCCTGGCTACAGTGCTGAAAAGAAACCTGGGGTTATTTTTGTTTTCTTCTATTAAAGCTGAGTAATAGTTTGCTCTGGCATTGCGGAGGCCCCTCTTATAAGTTTTGAGACTGTCTGCCCAGATTAAACGAGATTCTTCCAGTTTGGTTAATCGCCAATTCCTTTCAAACTTTCGCGATATTTGTTTTAATTTACGGGTTTCAGAGTTATACCAAGGAGCGAACTTTCTTTGTTTTGTTAACTTCTTTTTAAGAGGAGCTACAGAGTCGAGTGCTGTTCGCAGCGAGCTTACGGCGCTATCAACAAATTGATCAATTCGGGAGAGGTTAAAGTCGGTACGGGAAACCTCTGTTACTAAAGGACTTGGTATTGAATTTAACGACGGAGTAATCATTTCCTTAAATTTTGCGACAGCACTATCTGATAAACATCTGGTATAGTAACTGTTGCTGAGTGGTGTGCAATCGAGTAAAAAGAAATCAAAAGTAATCAAATAATGATCCGATAGCGAGGGATTCTGTGGAAAGACTGTTAGGTTATCAATTTCAATTCCATATTAAAAATGGTTTTAAAAAAGTTTGAAGGCAGAATATCAAGGCAACATGTTGTGGGCGTTTCTCCAGTGTGCCTTTTTCCTACCTGACATAACTTTGGTCTTAATTGGGGCGATAGAATCACTAACAGTCATAACATTGGAACTAAAACTGCTTACAAGGTCACCAACTAGAGCTGAGGGCAGGGTTTGTGATGGTGTAAAACGCTGGGTGAATAATAATGCACAGGTGTCATCATTTATATAACGCTTTCTGATCACCACTGCTTCACAGTTAGTTTGGATTTTATGGGCTCCTAAAGATGAGATGTCCTGACAATCTTCGGAAGCTGTCCCATAGGAAATGAATGGCAGCAGGGGGGGAGAAAGAGACCGGTCTTTGGGCTTTTTCTAGCCTTTACAGCGTCTCCATACTTGGAGCTACACACTCCATTCCAACTCTCAAATGTTGCCACAGGTCTCATCTATTCAGACCTGTTTTTATCTTTTTCATATCTTTTACCGTTTTTAATCTGTGCCTCTCAAAGTACCATGAGCAAAAGTGGAGAAATTGTCAGTTTATAATGGGTGTGTATTGAACGGAATGCTGTGAGCTAGAGTGGAGAGAGCTCTAAAAATCATCGAAAACTTTTGTCTTGAACTCGCTGCCATGGCCACAATTTTCACTGTACAGACACAATTTATACCACAAAACATAGGAAAATTTGTCTTGCTCACAGATGTTGACATGGACTCTCTCACATGTACACATTTTTGCTGAGTAGCTCCAAAGTGAAGGGAACGCCGATTTTTTTCTCATTCACTCCCATGTAAACTCAGAGGAGAAATTTCTGGAAACAGCTGGGGTGCAACACATTTTAAACTTGCTCCTCTGACCACATTTTTGACTCTAGAAATATAAAACACGACATGTGCGTTCACGAGAAGCGGCTGTCTCTCACCATCACTTTATTTTCTTGATTGAATCAACGGTTTGGGTATGGGAAGAACTTGTTCGAGGAGTTAAAACCCATATTAAACAGCCTTTGCTGATCTGCTCTCTCATGAGCTGTCTGTGTGCCCAGCAGGTGCAGGCAAGTCATTAATCGCCATGACAACGGCTGCACACACAGACACAGCCACAGGGCTCTCTCTGTCTCTGTGTCTCACAATCTTTAAAGGACAGATTACAGCAGCAGAATCTTCATTTGAAACAGTAAATACACATTATTAATCCCTAAAGTGCCAAAATGGGCTCTCTAGTGCCACCTAGGTGCACTAAAATGGCCACTGTGGCCTGTAGGCATGTTGTAGACAGATCAAACCAAAACTGGCATGTCCTAAATCGAACAGGAAGTGACCTGTTTGCCCTTTCAAAGTAAGACCAACGGTTTGGGAAGAACTTGTACAAGCAGTTAAATCTCCACTGAAAGACGTCTCTTCTCTGTGTTCTGTCTCTCTCACTCTGACCCTAGGTGCACCTACTTAGTTATCATGGCAACCACTATCACAAACTCACAGAAACATGATGTGTGTGCGATTCTAAAACTTACCTGATGACATGACAGCGGCAGAATCTCCATTTTAACCCTTTAGTTGCCAGAGTTATTTGAGGAAAATATTCATTTCAACATTTCAAAAGGCTGTGGCTTGAAAGTGGTGAGAGATAAAGGCATACTGTAAACAAGAAAACTTTTCATGATTAGGGACCGAGCCTAGAGGCAGAGGATTCCTCTGTGTGTTGTTTTTGTCATCTCATCCTCAAAATTAAGGAACAGGAATCTGATGGGAGAAAATTCACTCATCTAATTTGCATATTGTGATCAATCTATCAATCAAATCAATCAAACTTTATTTGTATAGCACTTTTCATACATTAGAAATGCAGCACAAAGTGCTTCACAGAATAAAAAACAAACAAACAAAAATAATACATACATATTGAAAACCCGCCCCTCCCACCCCCACATATAAACACATGCGCGCACACCCCCACATGGACACACGCGTGCGCACACGCACACGCACACACACACACACACACACTCACACACACACACACACAGAGTCAATATAGTCAATAACATGGCTGGGCACTGAGGAACCAGGTGAGGAAAGGACCACCTATGGGGAGCCATCCACACTGAGAGGCATCACAGCCAACGGCCACAGGGAACGCCGCCACAGAGACCACCCTGACCCAGACAGACAGTGGTGGACTCCACACATGGTGCAGAGCCCCCCAGTCCTCTGGGCCTGAGGGATCTCCAGGGCGACATCCCCGCAGGCAGACTGGACACACCCCTCAGTGTGGAGGCCCCCCATGAGGAAACACTGGAGCTAAAAACTAAAAGACTAAAAGACTAAAGGCAATATGATATGATAAAACAAGTAAGAGATAAAATAGTGATAAAATGCATAAAAATGTAAGATTAGGAAAAATTAAAGATTTAACGATTAAAATAATGTTACTAATAAATAAATGAAGATTTAGAAACTAAAATGCATAACGATTTAAAAATAAATCATTTAAAAGCATTAGAAAGTAAAAATAACATATTGGAGTTAAAAGAGTAGAATAATTCAGTTAAAAGCTAACTTAAAAAGGTGAGTCTTGAGCCTCCTTTTAAAAACATCAACAGTCTCTGCAGCCCTGATGTTCTCCGGCAGGCTGTTCCATAAGTGAGGGCCATAATGGTTGAATGCAGCCTCCCCGTGGGTTTTTGTTCTAACTCTTGGAACAGCTAAAAGGCCGGTGCCGGAGGACCTCAGGATCCACGAGGGTTGATATGATAAAAGCAGGTCAGATAAATAAGATGGTCCAAGACCGTTAAGACATTTAAAAACTAATAGAAGAACCTTAAAATCGATCCTGAAACACACGGGGAGCCAATGCAGCGATTCTAAAACTGGTGTAATGTGCTCCCGCCCTCTGGTCCTCGTCAGCACCCGTGCGGCTGAGTTTTGGAGTGGCTGCAGGATAGAGATGGTCTTTTTGGGAAGACCAGAGAGCAGGGCACTACAATAATCTAAATGACAGGACATAAAAGCATGCATCAGCATCTCCGTGTTAGCCTGAGAGAGAAATGGGCTGACTCTGGCTATATTCCTAAGATGATAAAAACCTATATTTGTTACATTTTTGATGTTCCTTCAGGACCAATAATTAAAACCTCTGTTTTGTCCTGGTTGAGCTGTAGGAAATTCACTGCCATCCATGACTTGATATCCAAAATACAGTTAAAAAGGGTATCAATTGGCCCTGTGTCATCAGGAGACACGGCGATGTACAGTTGTGTGTCATCTGCATAGTTGTGGAAGCTAATGCCGTGCCTCCTGATGACGTCCCCAAGGGGAAGCATGTACAGATTAAAAGAATTGGACCTAAAATTGACCCTTGGGGCACCCCACACCTAATTTCATGTGTTCTGGAGGAACATGTATCCATACTTAAAAAGAAACAACGATCTGTGAGATAAGAGCTGAACCAGTTAAAAACAGTACCAGAGAGGCCTACCAGGTTTCTGAGAGTGTTTAATAAAATGTGATGGTCTACTGTATCGAAGTCGGTGCTTAAATCCAGTAGTACCAAGACTGTGAGTTTTTGTGAATCAACATTCATCCTGATATCATTTAAAATCTTTAAAAGGGCTGTCTCGGTACTGTGGTTCATCCTAAAACCAGACTGATATTTCTCCAAAATACTATTTCTTTTTAAAAAGTCATTAACTTGGTTAAAAACCAGTTCTTCTACAATCTTACTCAAAAACGGTAATGGCTTCACCATTGCCATTTTGAAGGCAGCGGGGAAGACACCCTTCTGAAGAGAGTAATTCACTATATTCAAAATCTGTTCCTCAAAGAATCCATAAAATGTTTTTAAAAGTGATGTGGGAATCGGATCTAAAAGGCAGGTTGTTGGGTTTCCCTGGGAGAAAACTCGACCAAGTGTCCTTGCATCAACCAGGACAAAACTCTCCAGTGTTTCCTCAGGTAAAAGCAATGATCCAGGTGTGTTAAAAATTTCATTCTGTTGGGATACAAGACTGGACCTGATATCATCGATTTTACTTCTGAAGTGGTCTGCAAAGTCCTCGCAGAGGGCGTCTATTGATATTTTGGATGGTTTATTAAAATTGGTGCTGCTTAAAAGATCGAAGGTGGAGAAAAGAAATTTTTGGTTGTTTTTATGATCAGAAATGAGTTTTGAAAAGTGGAATATTCTTGCCTGTTTGACTGTTTTATTGTAGGATTTGAGTTGTTCACATAAAATTTCAAAATTAACTGTCAATTTGTTTTTTCTCCACCTCTTCTCTGCACTCCTGCATTTTCTTTTCAGTCTTTTGACGTTATCATTTCTCCACAGGGGTGTGGGTTTTGTTTTTATGGTTTTGATTAAAAGTGGAGCCACTGAGTCAAGTGTTGACTTTAATTTACTGTTAAAATTGTCCACAATAAAATCACAAGGTGCAGGTAAAATATCGGCAGGAGTGCTCTATAAAATCTGGATAAAATTTGCAGCCACTTCAGAAGTTAGGTAGCGTTTCCTTACTGTTCTCACCGGGGCCTCCTGATGGCTAAAACTGGTGATGTTAAAATACACACAGTAGTGGTCAGACACAGCCAGGTCAACAACAGAAGACACACCAGTGGACTGGCCACAGGTTATGACCGGGTCCAGGGTGTGTCCTCTGTTGTGAGTTGGCTGTGTGACATGCTGTTTAAAATCCATGCAGGTTAAAAGGTTTAAAAATTCTCTGGACATTGTGTCCAAGGTATTATCAACATGTAGATTAAAATCACCAGTTATTAAAATTCTGTGATATGTGGTGTGTATGATTGATAATAATTCTGAAAAATCAGTGATAAAAGAGGTGGAATGGTGGGGTGGTCTGTAAACTGTGATACAAAGAATAGGAGGACTGCTAAAAACAAAGGCATGATACTCAAATGATGAGTAGCTGTTAAAAGAAACTTCAGTGGAGTGCAGTGAACTTTTAGTGATTGAAGCAGTGTCCCCCCCCCCCCAGTAGAAAATAAAAAATAAAAATTTGATGGGCAGGCCTCAGTGAGAACAACAGGTGCATCAGTGCCAAGCCATGTCTCTGTTAAAAGAATACTGTCCAACTTGTTCTAAAATCAGGTCATTTATGATAAAAGTTTTATTTAAAAGGGAGCACACGTTCAACACGGCCAGGTTAATGTTCGTGCTGAACGTGCGCTCGTGCGGTGAGTGTGAAGCAGGTGTGACGGGAACTAAGTTTTGGGGGTTGCTATTGATCCATGGTGAAGCTGGTCTGTTAAATCTGTTTGAAATTCTGACTGGGATGGATATGGATGTGGCAGTGGGTTGGGGATGAACCAGAGAGGAAACCGGGGGGGCGTGTGCTTCCAATGCGTAACTGTCAGTCACATGGGGCACACTGAAAAGCGTGCTGAATGTTAGCTGCTGACATGCGGCTGCCTAGCCTGCTCGGGTGAAGCCCATCAGCTCTGTAAAAAGAGGACCGGTTCCAAAATAACTTAAAATTGTCAATAAAAGTGAATCCATAAGTGCTACAGGCAGCCTGGACCCATGAATTGAGGAAGAGGAGCCGGCTGAAGCGTTCTGCCCCGCGGGACAGTGTTGGCAGGGGACCGCTGATAAAAACCGACTTACCACAGTTTTTTAAGAGGTTAAAAAGAGCAACAAAATCCATTTTTGTCAGCTCTGATTGCCGGCGGGCCGTGTTGTTTTAGCCCACATGGAAAATCAGCCGGTTTATGGATGAAGGGAGTGAATGCAGTAGTTCTGGAAGTTTGTCAAGGATGGCCGGGACTGTGGCTCCAGGAAAGCAGCGAGTTGTGGTGTTGAAAAAACGAATATTCCTGATGATGATGCTGTCTCCAAACAACATGGTGGAAGGAGGGAAAAGAGGACGAAGAGGGACACGATGGGGATTGGGGGACTCACATGAGGTCCATGCTGTAAGAATAATAATAATAATAATAATAATGCATTTTATTTGTAACGCGCTTTACATTCTAACGAATCTCAAAGTGCATACAGAGTTAAAAGCAAACCATAAAAGGATAAAAAACATAAAAACATTAAAAAGCAGTAAGAAATATCACGAAAAAGCTTTAGTAAAAAGGTAAGTCTTAAGGCCATTTTTAAATGATGCTGTGTGACCGGGGGGGCAGGAGCTGCTGCGACTCGGCGGTCCCGGCCCCGGCAGGAGCAGTGCCATCCCGGCTGTGGGAGAGGAGTCCCCTGGAGCGTCTCCGACGCGCTGCAGAAGCCGATGTCCGGGATGAGAGTCGATGATCGGGTCCTGCAGCCACGGCACTCCGGTCCACAGGTGCCAGCGAGGAAGACGCGGATCCATCCGTGCAGGGCGCCGCAGGAGTACCACCGGCTGGTGGAGATGGAGCCACAGCACCGTAATTGGCACGCATGTCAGGACTGGCGAAAAATTTTAGGAAATGAAAAAATTTATTTGAAAAGTGGCAAAATGGCCTCTTTAGCGCCACCTAGCAGTTTAGGCACACTAAAATGGCTGCTGCGGCTTGTAGGAATGACCTACAAAGATGAAACCAAAACTGTTTTGTTCGTCTCATTGAGACCTACAAATCATACCCTGGCACCTCTGACCTAAACCCAACAGGATGTGAGCTATTTCCCTTTCAAAGTAAGATGTCGCCTCAAAATGCTCTTTTTCAAAATTCCTTTAAAAATCATCTTCTCCTACACCATTTATCGTATGGGCTTCAAACTTGCACACATTACAGATCAACTCGTCCTAATTAAATATTCTGTATAACTTTTTCATTACTTGAATGGTTTGGATTTTATGGCGTTTTCCAGGTGATGTCGTACAAAACCTGCTGACAATTTTTTTGTGCCACCTAGACACACTAAAATGCCCGGTGTGACCGGTACAAATATTATGTATAACTTTTTCATTACTTGAATGGTTTGGATTTTATGGCGTTTTCCAGGTGATGTCGTACAAAACCTGCTGACAATTTTTTTGTGCCACCTAGACACACTAAAATGCCCGGTGTGACCGGTACAAATATTATGTATAACTTTTTCATTACTTGAATGGTTTGGATTTTATGGCGTTTTCCAGGTGATGTCGTACAAAACCTGCTGACAATTTTTTTGTGCCACCTAGACACACTAAAATGCCCGGTGTGACCGGTACAAATCACTTAGAACGACCAAACCAACACTGGCTCATTTGTGTCATCAAGACCTACAAACCATGTGCTGTAACTACTGACCTAAATCCTACAGGAACTGCGGTATTGCGCTTTCACTGTAAGATGATGTTTTTCACAAATTCTTTCTCTCAAAAAATATTTATTCCTACATCGTTTATCATAACTGTTTCAAAGTTGCACACATGACAGCTCTACCCCTGGTGAACATTACTTGTGAAGGACTTTGTCATTACTAGAACAGTTTGGATTTTAGAAGCGTTCTAAGGTGCAGCACACAAATCCTCATGATGATCTCTGTAACAAAAGAGTAGGGCCAACACATTGTAAACTTGTGACTAAGGTCACATTTTTCAGTCCATAGACATAAAATCTTTATATTTCTGTATTCAGAGCAAGTTTATCTATCTGGTGATGCCTTCAGATTGAAGATCGGACCCACGGTTTGGGAAGTGGGAGGACTTGTTTGAGAGATTTTCTACCCATTTTGGTCTCCCTGTCTGCCTGTCAGCTGTATGCAGTCCTTAATTAGCATAACAAAAGCTTCACTCCGACAGACACAAGTGTGTGTGTGTGTGTGTGTGTGTGTGTGTGTGACAGGATAACATTGACCACATTGACCAGCTGATGTGTCTCATTCCTACATTTTCCTAAATAAATGCCTGATAGCAAAAACTTGTAAATACAAGATTTCCTGGTGTAACTCTTTTGCCTCATTAAGAATTGGAATCAAATCTGTAGCTAAAATTGTGCTGCAGCGTTCCATGATCAAATACATGTTGTCTGGTCAGTTTTTCCATTGAAATTAGTTTGTATATATTTGTGTCTGTCTGATGTTACTTCAATCCTCACAGCAGCCGGTACACATCAATCACACTTCCACTAGGTCACATGAATATGGATGTGTTGTTTGATGTGTTGTGTGTGTTGATATATGTTGTTTGATCATTACACATGCCACAGTTTCATCAGGTCACATGGTTTTATGTCTACAAGTTTCCAAAAATAAGCTCACACTACCTTTATAAGAAGCTTTGACTTTTTAACCCTGTTGGCCCCTTTGTAAAAAAAAAAAATCATACCTGTCCTCTCAGGGACGGTGTGAACAAACAGAAAAATATTAAACATTAATATATTTGTCTACAAATTTATGCTTAAATCTTTTAACCATCTTCTACTCAGATTATACATATAAAATATTCATTCCTTTTGAGGATATTAACAATGTATATTCCATTTTATTTACATGAAGTCACTGTTACTTTAATGAAAAAACATGAATTTTGATTTACCTTCTATTTAATAAATGTTGGATGGGATTTTTCTCTTCTATTTATCACAGTCTGTGAAATGTGACACCTTTGCCCCTCTGGCCTTTTTTTCTCCTTGTTGAAAAACAACCATAAAAATATTCAATATTAATAGTTATTCCAATTTTTTTTTTTTGCTTAAATCTTTCAACCAACTTGTACTGAGATTATTCATACCAAATATTCATTGTGGGTGTATGTATAAGGAAAGTGAGTGAGAGAGAGAGAGAGAGAGAGAGAGATTGGAGGAAACAGTAATGTAGCCTTGCAGCAACCTGCAGCTCATAATTTTCTATTTTAGCTACATAATTACACACATGCGCACGCACACACACAATATTTTTTTAGTAGTTCTACAGCTACAGCCCCCAGACATCCATATCAACACTAACATAGCATTTATTTTATTTATTTGCAACAATGGCTTACAAACCTCAATATGATTATAATATGATTATTGTCACATATGTATACTATCAGATATTAATATATACTTATCATACTGTACCACAATAGTCAGAATTATAATTATAATATTATTACTTTCATTAATGTTGTTGTAAGCTGTTAAAATTATCTTCTGTCCTGCATCTCTCTTTCGCTGTCTCCCTTTTTCTCCCTTTTTTCTCCCTCCTCATTGTGTCATACAGATTACCGTTAATGTATTATGTTGATCTGTTCTGTACATCATCTATTGCACGTCTGTTGTGATTTGCGATATTGGAATTTATACATAAAATTGATTGATTGATTGATTGATTGATTGATGTCGTCGTCAGTAGTTTGGTTTTCAGATGCCATCAAAGTTCTGCTCCCAAGTCATGGGTTCATTGTCAAAAATGACCTTGCGTTCTATTAACAGTGCTTGTTTTATCGACATTTGGACTCTTACGGAGAGGCTAATTCACATTGTCTATGTGAGCTGGAGGCTGACAGCAAGAGCCCAAGGACCCACCCAATGCTGCTCGCAGCTTTAATTTTATCATTTTTTTCACTGTGAAAACATTGGGCTACCGACAAGTGGTGGTAGTCTTGGTCTTGGTCTTGTCAGAAAGCAACAGTTCCGCTGTTTCACGTGATATGAGTGGCTTCTCGCTATGACGCGGTTGCAGAGAAAATCCATGCAGAAGAACAAGTGTGAATTTGGATGCACTATGCGTTGTTCGGGCGCCCTCTGTAGGGCACAGGCATAACATCCACGGCGCAGCTCGCTGAGATAGGATATAAAAATATTTTTGTGTGCATGCCCTTGCCCCACAGTATTTTACTTGATATGCGTGAAATCAAAGGTAAAACTAAATGTTGAAATAACAGTAATACCACATTCATTCAAAAAATGACACAAGGGATGGAAAGGGGGGATGGCAGTTTTAGAAGGGGGATGATTTTGACCGTTTTTATTTCAAGGGGGATGCCACCCCATCCCCCCTCAACTGGAGTACTGAGTGTATTCTGTTTTATCTGTAATTATTATTATAATTATTATGTTTTTTTTGTCTCCTCCTTCTCTTTCTTCTTATATACTTTATTTGATTTTGTCCATGTATTGAAATTACTATGAATTGCTTTGGCAATACTGTTTCTAGACTGTCATGCCAATAAAGGTCTTTGAAATTGAGTGAGAGTATGAGTGAAAGTGAGAGTGAGAGTGAGAGTGAGAGAGAGGGCGAGAGAGAGAGAATTTTAAAATGGATCTCTTGTCCTGAATGAACAGCCTGCACCAGCCTGAGTAGCAGTCTGTTGGAGCGTGTGTTAAGCAGCTCAGTCAGATGAGGGATGGACCACTTCATTAGGTGACCCAGCTTCACTATGCCAGCCTCTCTGTCTGGATCTCAGGCTAACAGATGACAGGACCTTAGAGGAAATGAAACTGGTTCCAAAGAGGAGCTCCTCAAAGAGCCACATACCAGGTGTTCCCACAGCCTTTCAGTGGAATGACCTAGTCTGACGTTGCCAGACCCAATTTGCAAAACGCGAATGGGTCTGGACACGGAGTGTATATTTCCTCTATTCCCGAGGGGCGGTATCAACGGCTGTCACTCAAAGTGCCCCTTCACGCAATTGGAAAGACAAAACCAATCAGAGTAAATGAAACATAGGCTAGCACAACACCCCTGTAAACAGACCAGCAAGCTGCAGCAGAGATGAGCTGTGATGATGTCTGGGAAGGAGTGTTGCTGTCTTTGCGGATTTCCTCCTCACTGTGGACTCCGAGTTGCATGGCTGTGATTCCCAGCTTGGTCCCTTCCCTGACCTGCTCCTCCATAAGAGCAACTAGTGGAGAAACAACAATAGCCATTGGGTTTTCCCGTTCAACAGAGCCAGTTGGTAAATTAAGCCTTTACCACACCCTGTAGGAAGGTGGACAAACACATCCTTTTTTTTCCAATAAAAGCTTTCAGTGCAGCCGTTTGTTCTACTTTTAAAGAAAATATACATTCCAGTTCGTTTAACACATTTACCATCGCAGATTCAAAATCAGTAGCCATGTTGGTTGTTTACGAAATGCATTCACTCTGCTCCTTGTCCCTCCTATTCTGATGACGTTCCCATCCCAAAGTAAAAACGTTTGTGATTGGCCCAATAAGCTTTAACCAATGCCAGAATGCACCTTTGTGATTGCATGGCCAGACTGATCTGCTGAGTGAAATAGAATATGAGCTTGCGAGATTAGGATGGTTTCACCAGGCTAGATAAGACCTGGCATGCCTGTAAAAACAGACTAGTAAAAAGTTGTCAGACCAGTCAGGTGTACGTACTGGGGCTGGAGCAGGAAGAAGTGTTTGTCCAGTCCTAAGCATCCAGCTTTCCTCAGCAGCAGACAGGCAGTGTCCATTTAAGGCAGGTACAACAGTTTTTGAGCTGTCTGCAGTCTGAAGGCTGCGATACAGGATTTGATGTCCACCAGGCCCTGTCCTCCCTCCTGCACCAGCAGGTATAGCACCCAGTGCTGCCTTGACCAACCAGCAAACCCTCACTCTTCCACCAGTTTACCTTTGCTGAAGTGCCAGATCGTATAACTCTAAACTGCCAACCAGGAGGAGAGCCACATCCCTCTGGTCTCTCATAAAAACATTGATGTCATCTGCATAGGCAGATACCACCAGTGAGGGGCACTGTGGCAAACCTGGTAGCATAACACCTGACAGCTTAGAACACAACCTGCTTAACAGTGGTCCAATGGCTAAGGAGTACAGCAATCCAGAGAGAGGACACCCCTGCCTAATGCCTCTCTGAACCTAAACTAGACAGCTCGGCCCACTACCCACCTTCACCAAACAAAAGGCGTCCTTATAGAACAACCTCAACAAAAACATAAAACCCTCTCCAAAACCAAAAGCTCTCAAGGTGGAAAAAGGAAAATTATGGTCAACTCTGTCAAAAGCTTTTTCTTGATCTAATGAAATGACCCCAACATCAATATTGTACAGCTTGCAAACATCAAATCCCAAGTCCCTCATGGGAAAGAGATTGCCCATGATGGATCTGTCTGGTACACAATATGACTGGTCCCTGTGAATTAATAAATCCATAGAAAAAAAATACAAGTTTTTGTGCCTGTTTGAAAGCACTTTGGAGAGGAGTTTATAGTCTGCACACAGCAGAGCCACTGATCTCCAGTTCTTAAGAAGAGCCAAATCTCCCTTTTTTGGCAGAAGTAAGAGGACTGCATGGCGACAGGAAGCAGGTAACAGTCCCGTCTGAGAGCACCCCTGCACCACCTGCCACAGTTCAGCTCCTAAACACCTCCAGAAATGCTGGTAGAAGTCACGGGCAGCCCATCCAGTCCACGAGCTCTACCAGGAGCCATGTGACCCACAGCAGTAAACTCCTCTGGAGAGATGTCAGCATTAAGGGCAGCCCTGCCACTGGAGCCCAGCTGAGGAAGGCCCTGCAGCAGCTCATCTACATAGTCACTGCTACAGTCCTCCAACCCAAAGAAGGTTCTGTAAAACTCCACAGCATGCTGCCTCATTTGACCAGACCATCTGTTTGGCCTGAGAGACTGACCTCTCCAAGTTAAAGAAGAAGGATGTGGGTGCGTCCATGTCTCTGATACTGATTAAATGTGACCTGACCAAAGAAATGAGCATAATTCATTTTTTTTTTCTGCTGAAGCCTCTGGCTGCGTGTGCTATTGTGAATGAATAAACTGTTCTACAAAGATCCGATTTCCTTTTCTAAAGGGATCAACCAATAATCTGCACTGCCGATAACATCGGCCGATATTCAGCATTTTATGATAATGGCATCGGCCGTTTTTCCCACCGATAGTCGATAAAATACGTTTATTTTAATTAAAATGCGCTCCTTTGGCTCTCATGCAGCTGTCCCCCTCTGCCTGTCTGCCTGAAGTCTCCAAACTGTGCTGTGTAACAAATGTCCCGCCTACAGCCCCCACTGATTGGCTACACGGCACAAGTAAGTAACAGCCAATCAACACTGAAGGTAGATGCAGGCAGCGCTGCAGCGGCGCCAGCACAGAGAGAGAGGAGGGGAGAGAGGACTGCTCCATGAAGCAGCAGTGTGATGTTTGAATGCAAGGCAACAGAAAATGTCAAAGTCGCAATAAGAAATCCTGTATGTTGAAGTTTTAAAGACACCACTGTTGATGCTTGATAAACACGCCATCTTCATACTGTATCTCAGTGTCTTTAAAGTAAAAGTACTCATTTTGCTGAAAACATGAAATGTGACTGGTATTTTAAATACATGTAATTACAAATTAGTTTAATAAAAATACGTCTGGCAACCACTGAAAGTTTAATCTTTATTTATAAACCAATTATGCTATTTGATGTAAAAAAAAAAAAAATCTCAAATAAAAAAAAAGAAAAAAAATCTGAAAAGTAATAACTACTAAAGCTATCAATAAATGAAGTGAGCCAAGGTTCCTGTTCCTGCCACCCTCTTTATTGGTTTGCACTCAATCAGGCTGGATCAGATGTACCTGAGAGAGAACATAAGACATCATTAATTTACTGTTATTTATTTCAGTGAACTTTTATAAACGCTGCTAAAAGATCCCTGAACGTTTTGTTTTTAGATAATTTAACTTATTGCAGAGACTCAAATTTCAGTACTGTGCAGTTCAGTTTTTACTTTGATCTTATAAAAAAAAAAAAAAAAAATCAGGGAGCCATTTCATTTCAGTGAACTTTAAGAGATCTCTGCACTTTTTGTTTTTTATATAATAAAACAACCAGCCATTTCAACCAAGATTTGCATCAGAGTTTGTGTTATCCTACAAAAGTTTAAAGGGCCAGTGTGTAATATTTGGCATGGTTTATTGTCAATCTGAATCTGAATCTGAATCTTCTACCCATTAATATGTTTATACAAGTGTATAATCGCTATAAAATAAAATTAGTTTGGTTTCCGTAGCCTTATAGTTATGCTTTTATATATATATATATACAGTCATGGAAAAAATTATTAGACCACCCTTGTTTTCTTCAATTTCTTGTTAATTTTAATGCCTGGCTCAACTAAAGGTACATTTGTTTGGACAATTATAATGATAACAACAAAAATAGCTCATGAGAGTTTAATTTAAGAACTAAGAACTATTCATTTTCCATGGTTTTCTTGATAATAACCAAAATTACTTAAATTCTTACATCAATAGCTATGGCATTGTACCGCCAAAAACACTACTTTTAAGCATTCCATGTTTTCTTTCTGTTTGCTTTAAACACATGATGACACACAAGAGTTAATACTTGATTGCATAACCATTGTTTTTGATGACTGCAGCCATGCGTCTTGGCATGCTCTCCACCAGCTTCTGACATTGTTCTGCTGTCACAGCAGCCCATTCCTGTTGGACAAATTCAAACAAATTTTCTTTGTTTTTGGGCTTGTGGTTCTCCATTTTGAGTTTGACGATTTTCCACAGGTTTTCAATTGGATTAAGATCTGGTGATTGAGCAGGCCAAGGCATGGTGCGAATGTTGTGGTTCTCCATCCAGGCTTTAACTGACCTTGCCGTGTGGCAAGGGGCATTGTCTTGTTGGAAAATCCAGTCATTCGAGGCAGGAAAGAGTTTTCCAGCTGATGAAAGAAGACTGTTTTCAAGGGTAGTCCTGTACATGACCTGGTTCATTCGGCCTTCACACAATTGCATTTGCCCTGTTCCACTCAGACTGAAACAACCCCAGATCATGACTGATCCACCCCCATGTTTTACTGTAGGGGCAAGACAGTCTGGGTTGTAAGCTTCTCCAGGCTTCCTCCTAACCAGTAAGTTGGCTGGAGTGGGCATCAATTCAAAATTGGATTCATCACTGAAGAGAACCTTAGCCCAATCATCAACAGTCCAATCCTTGTGGTCTCGAGCAAAGAGTAACCGGGCCTTCCTCTGCCTTTCATTGATGAAGGGCTTCTTGCGTGCTCTGTGTGACTTCAAACCAGCTTCAACAAGTCGGTTTCGAACTGTCCTTGCCGAACAAGTCACATTTCTCGACAGTGCCCACTCATTTTTAAGGTCCCTGGAGGTCTGACGACGATTCCTGACACAGGAACGGATGAGTGCACGGTCATCTCGTGGGGTAGAAAGACGTTTCCTGCCACGGCCAGGTAGCAATTTGGTAGTGCCATGTTTTAGGCATTATGTGAGAGCTGACAACTTCTGAGTTGTGCTACGGCTTGAATGTAAGCAGGAAACCACTCTAGGCCTTTGCATGTGCAGTGCTGCTTGTGACATGAAATGGCCTCTTATATACCCTGGGAATCAATTAAGCTTAAGAATGTCAAATAGGACATAAAGTATTATGTGACCAGCTGCATTTTTTGTTGTGTTCATTGTATTATACGTTTAGTGGTACCAGATATTAGAATGAACAAGAAATTGAAGACAACAAGGGTGGTCTAATAATTTTTTCCATGACTGTATATATATATATATATATAGCAAGGGCCTTGCTTTAGAGAGGTCGCCATCTTGCGCCGCCATGTATGTAGACCGAACAGGACAATCCAGCCAGCCAGAGAACGCGTTTCGCGTGTATAAATAAACCAACGAAGACAGCAGGAGGAAGGAAGGAGGAGGAGGAAACAGCAGAGAGTGTTAGATGTCCGTCGATAGAGAGTAGTGAAAAGTTTTTTTAGTTATAAAGTTTGCGAATGGACCACACTTACCACGCAACAGGAGAGAATGAACCCGAAACGGCATCTGCGAGGAAAAGAAGACGTAACTTCACTCCTTGTGATGCACTCTCTGCAGCGCTTTTCCTCCTGGTGATATATATCCCCAACAATGGCAGCAGTAGCACCGAATCCCATTCTGTGCATTCAGCCTCTCTTCTCACTCGCTCATCATCAAACACATGGGGTTCCTCATCTGTATGCTCTGGCTCAAACAGGTATGGCTCTGGGTCTGTGTCTGCTACAAGAAACTCTTCAAAATCACGTTCAAAGTTGTCCATTGCAGCTGCTGCAGTCCAGAGATATTGGTAGGCTAAATAAACAGCTGAGCTCTGTTTACAAGCTACGCCGATAGTCAGCGTGCAGTCTGGAGATTGGCGGACAGAGAGGGGAGGGGGGTCCCCACTCGGTATTGTAAACGAGTATGTGTGTACAGTTATGAAGCGTGTCTGTTATGCTAAGAGTCAGAGTTTGGGACGGAGTGGAGTGTTACCAGAGTTTCTGGAGTGCTCAAATAAACGGGCCTTTTCCCCGAACGCTCCTCTGGTCTCCTGCTCGTGAGGGATTCATTACAATATCGTAACATGGCTTAGATTTCTAAATAAACAACCAACTTGTGGCTAGATAGACCTACTCCTGAAAAACTTGTGCGCAAGGCTTTTTGTCCCTACGAGGCCGCCGCCATTTACCCGACGAGAGGGGTGAGCGAGTGAGCCCTGCAATCTAGAATTTGACCACTGATGTCACTGTTTTCAACCCATTTTACACACTTGCCCTTTAAGGTCTTTTTATCACAGATTTTCAGTGTACAAAAAACAAACAAATAGTATACTGTTGTATTAAATCTAATCCCTGGGGCCTGTATCACAAAGCAAGATTAATGTCTCAGCGAGGTAACTTCAGGGTTAACCCTGGGTTTTTGGTCTCACAAAGCCGGTTCAGTTCTCATCGGGCTAGATCACCATGGTAACTTACTCTGAACGGCTATCCTGCTCCAGAGCATGGTAAGTTCAGGGTTAAATCTGATCCTATAAAAAGCACCACCCACTGGCCAATCAGCTGTTTGGAAAAAATGACTCCGCTGACAGAAATGCAGCCCAGTCATGACGGGAAGTTTACTTAATTTGATTGATTTTGATTTGAAAGTTTATTTTGAACATTAAAAAAGAAAAGAAAGCAACAACAACAGACAATGAAAAGATTGTTCAAAAAGGAGTGGAAAGAAGTTGAAATTTCATCCCACCCCTTCATAAGAAAGAAACTGATCATTTGCAGTCATTTAATCGTACCATTATTTTTTTTGTTGTAGTTGTTGTTGTTGTTGGAGGAAATGATCCCTGTTAAAGATAATGGGCCTAACTGACAGCTTTGCTGCTGGAAATGTGGAAAGTAGCCTATCATTTCTACACTTCATGGTGTTTGAGGGATTTTCCTTTTTGTTTTTTAAAGAGGGAGACTAGGTTAATCTATGTGCAGCTGTTAATTTTTAACACAGCTCAATATCAATATGATTTTATTCAGACTATCAATCTGGAGTTGATATGATTTAATTGTGACGTCAGCTTTAAGCTTTATTGTAGCATATATAACATTAAGACAAAGAAGACCAATTTATCAGACGCAATGATGTTAGACGAAAAGTGTAATACACGCAATTCATCTGCGCAGCATTGATTTCATGGGATTCAAGGGTGTGATCAGTGTCAGATGTACAGGTACAGGTACTGTAGCTACTTGAACCAGTGATGAGTAATTTAACCTACACATACTTTTATTTGCGTCCTTGTTTTGTCCTGATTTTCCCACTCTCCTCTATTTCTTCTTTCCTGACCCGTTTTTTTTTTCTTCTCTATTATGTGATTTCATTTTTGACAGGAGAATTTCTTTGACAAGCTTTTAGTGGCTTCTAACCTCTCCGGCACTTTTCTTGTTTTAATCTTGTGAATTTTATACTGTCTGTTTTTAACATTATGTGCAAATAAACTAATCTAAACTAAAACTAAACATTATTCATCCCGTTATGCATTGCCACGCATGTTTCCTCCTCCTGCAGCTGCCACGGTGTTGGCCTTTTCTGTAATGCTGCTTTTCTCCTCCTCATATTTTAGCAGAATTAATTTCTGATCCTCACGAGAAATACTTTTTTTCCCTCACATACGGCGCTCAGTGACGCTCAGTGACGCTGTGCTTCTCTCATGATTGTGATTGGTCCACTGCGTGCGCGTTCATGGCTCTTGATAAAGCAACTCTGGGTTGAGTTAGCAAGTTGATATCCAGCGTCGTGATACTGATTGTCCTGATTGCCATTGTTAGGGTTAGTCAACCCAGGATAGGTCTGGGTAACCCAGGAAAAGTTGATCTCGCTTCATGATACAGGCTCCTGGTGTGTTATTCTAAATTTTGACACCAAAATTTAAATTTTTTTCTGCAAATGAATATCATTCTAAATATCGGTTATCGGTTACCCTACCATACTGCTCGGTGGAAACAGGGCTTATCAGTACAAGATGGTACAAAAAGAACAGTTAATGGATGGTGAAAAGGCAACCAGATGGTGTTGGTGGAGGGAGACAAACTGAGAACAGAAAGAAACAGAAGTGATTTAAGAGGCCCTGCATTATTTACACAATATTTTCATGTCAGGGTTGGAAATTAGCACCAGTCACCAGCCAAATGCTGGTAGAATATGCAAGTGGCTGCAAGATTTGCTTCAATCACCAGCCAATAAAACAATGGTAATCTATTGAGTGGCTGTGAGGTTTTGGAATCCAGTAGTCACAGTGGCAGGAAAACGAAAAGAGTTCATTTCTAAACTTGTTATGTATGTATTACTAATATGATACCATTATTTCCTTTTTAAATATCTCAATTATTGTCAGTACCGGTACATTGCGATACCCCTAATGTGTACCTTCATATAAAGTGTTACCAGAAGTTTGATACAGATTCTCTTGTACTGAAGCTGAAGCAAACTGACAATATTTTGCAAAATGTTTGATATCTTTAAATATGAGCGCAGTAAGTATTCATTGTTTTTTCAGAGAGCTGTACTCTGGTCAGGGTGGAAAAGCATCTGAAGCAGAATTTTACATGAAGTAGATTACACAGTTTTTAACTTCCTCCTCAAACCTGGTATTTCTTAGCCTCCACAAGTGACTCATTATTAGGTGTGCAAAGTCAAAGTGGGCCAGATTGGACACTTTGGCAGGCTGGATCTGGCCCATGGGCCACATGTTTGTCACCCCTGTATTATGAAGTCTGAATCCTGAACCAACTGTGAATGTGTGAATGAAAGCTACCCATCAAAGAGCTACAGACAAGCCCTTCCTCGGCAAAGGAAAAATAAGTAGATTCACTTCAGGAGAGTTCCTCAGGCCACTACACTAGCAGCACTAGTAGTAAGCTTTCCACTGACACTGATTACATTCTCACAGTTAGCAGTTAGCAATGCTAGCCTAGATAGCAAGGCTACTGAAAATTTAGAATACAGATGTCCTCAGCTGTCTCTGTCTTTCAGCTGGTATCACCCTGGTAATAACATACCTTTGCTTTAACTCTCTCCATAGGTGCTGTCTGCTCTGGACATACTACAACCTCCACACATTGACTACTTTGAAGAAATGTATCCTTTGTCATTCACTGGTTCAAATATGCTTTCAGGGATTCCTGTATTTATATGTTTTACAGACATTCAACACCTTTGGCCAGACAGCACAGATTATTTTCAGGTAATTAAATGGCTCTGTCGTGCCTCAGCAACATTCTAAAATAATTCTTTGAGCTGTAATTCTTTGAGCTGGTTACAGCTCTTATTGGGCTAAAGCCTCTCCTACTTTTTGGAGCACTAAAGCAGATAATAAGTCACACACAAAATGTTGCAAAACTCAGGGTCCACGTTTTAAGTAGTTAAATATAAGTGACTTTTACGATAGCAGATGCTCATCATTGGTCTTATGTAGTCTCTGCTTAAATTGGAGTGTGTAATATGAGCTGCCAAATTGCATTAAACCGGTAAATTTTTTTTTAGTATATGAAAAATTCATATCCTGTATTTGCGATATTTCATAATCAGAATCAGCTTTATTTGCCAAGTATGTGTGTACATACAAGGAATTTGACTCCGGTAGATGATATACAAAAAATATACAAATATACACCAAATATAAAAGAATATACAAGTTTGTGAGTTTTGCACTCTGTGACTGTTAGGAGTTCAGCAGAGCGACAGCTATGACGGGAAGTTTTGGCGAACAGTGCTCTGTAGCACCTACTGGAGGGATGAGTTTGAACAGATTGTGTCCGGGTGCGAAGGGTCTACAGTGATGTTTCTGGCCCTTTTCCTGACCCTTGACCGGTACAGGTCCTCGATGGAGGGAAGATAAGTCCCAATAATCCTCTCTCCACACCTGATTGTCTGTTTCAGTCTGTTCCTGTCCAGTTTGGTGGCAGATCCAAACCAGACGGTGATGGATGTGCATAGAACAGACTGGATGACCTGAGCTGTCGCAGGAAGTACAGCCTCTGCTGGGCCTTTTTCCGGACAGTGTCTATGTGGGATGTCCACTTCAGGTCCCGAGAGATTATGGTACCCAGACACCTGAAGGTGTCCACAGTAGACACTGTGCTGTTGAGGATGGTGAGGCGGGGCAGTGTCGGTGGGATTCTCCTGAAGTCCACTGTCATCTCCACAGTCTTGAGCAGATTCAACTCCAGATGGTTCTGACCGCACCAGAGGACCAGCTGCTCCACCTTCTGTCTGTATGCAGACTCATCACAGTCCCGGATTAGACCGATGACTGTGGTGTCATCTGCAAACTTTAGGAGTTTCACAGAAGGGTCCCCTGTGGTGCAGTCGTTGGTATACAGGGAGAAGAGCAGTGGGGAGAGGACACACCCCCGAGGGACGCCAGTGCTCATGGACCGGGAGCTGGATGTGATGCTCCCCAGCCTCACACGCTACCTGATGACCACTGACCTGCTTGTACAGGGCCCAATCCTTGCTTCTTTATGCCTCCTCCTTGGCCTGGCACAGCCGCCTGAGTTTGGGTGTGAACCAGGGTTTGTTGTTAAATGTGCAGAAGGTCTTGGTTTGCACACATATATTCACAAAAACTGATGTAATATGTCATAGTATCAGTCAGTTGGTTGAGGTCTATGGCTGCAGCTTCAACAACACTCCAATCTTTGCAGTCAAAGCAGGCCTGTAGCTCCAGCTTTGACTCCTCAGTCCACTTCCTTACAGTCCTTACTAAAGGCTTAGAAGTTTTTAATTTCTGCCTGTAGGTGATCAGAGAGCCCCAAAGCTGCACGGGGGACAGAGCGACAAGTGTCCTTTAAAGCTGTGTAGCAGTGGTCCAGTGTGTTGGAGTCCCTGGTGGGGCATTTTACATGCTGTTTATATCTTGGAAGTTCGTGAGAGAGGTTTGCTCCGTTCAAATCCCCTAGGATGATGAGCAGGGAGTCTGGATGTTTTTTTTTTTCATTTCTGTCGCCTGGTCAGCCAGGTTTTGTAATGCCTCTGTTACACATGCCTGAGGTGGAATGTAAACACCAACCAGAACAAATGAGGAAAACTCCCGCGGTGAAGTCTCTAAGTGAGAGCTGCACAACTTCTTCACCACTGTGACATCTGTACGCTAACCTTCGTTTATGTAGAAGCGCGTTCCTCCTCCCTTCGTTTTCCCTGAGAACTCCGTGGTGCTGTCCGCTTTGACCAGGATGTGTTCACTGACCCAGGTTTCAGTGAAACACAGGGTGGCAGATCTGCTTAAGTCAGAGTTTTTATGAGTTAGGATCAGCAACTCGTCCATCTTATTTGCCAGAGAGCGGACTTGCCAGGTGTATAGACAGGAGCGGAGTGCATAATCCCCGCTGCCATAGCCTGACCAGCGCTCCCGCGTGGTTGCCCCAAAACGTTGAAAACTGGCAACAAATTTCCAGTGCAGGACTGACCAATGTGTAAGAGTTCCTCTCTGGTGAAGGTGACCAGAGAGGGGGAGCAGGAAGCTAAAAAAAACAGATAACCAGGAGAAGTAAGAGAGAGCGAAGTCCCGAGGCGGCCACCTGCAGCGCCATCTTGTTGAAGTGCGCCATCATACATATTGGAGTCATACTGTTAACCACATTAACAACAAGCATGGCTGAAAGTGAAATTATTAGCGACTCTGTGATTGTTCCAAAAAGAGGAGCTGCTTTAGTAGTGTGGAATAAACTGTGGCATCCTAAATGTTTTATGAACAGCCAACAGGCTGAGGAAGGGGGCGGAGTGAAGATTGTCCCTCGGTGCGGGGAGAGGAGAGAGGGCTTTCATTGTGCTAATGGTGGCTTGGAAACCCCCCCCCCTAACTGTGTCACATGGGCAGAAGGGAAGGTGGCTGGGGCTCAGCCGGTCCCCTTCTTCACACTGACTTACTTTATCCCTCTCTGGGAGCCTGGGCTCACCGCGCAGCAGCCCTCGCACATATACCCCCGACGCTTGGCTCTCTGTCACGGCCCTCCACATCCCTCCCCCGCACATAGTGTAGCGACCCTGCAGTGAATGTTCTGTTGTACTGTTAAGGGGTCTGTGAGTTAATGGCATGTTTTGGATTGAATGAGTATGGGTAGGGGGGCAGGGTGCGAGTGGGACGGGAATGAGGGCTGTGTGAGTGCGCGTGTTTGTGTGTGTGTGTGTGTGCGAGCTGGAGGAGAGAGCAGGAGTACATGTTTTGTGAGCTAACATTGTGGCTAAGTTCTTGTCTCATTGTTTTTTTGGCGTGGTTACGGCCAACAGTAACCTGTACTGTGAAGCAATAAATGGTGGGTTGCTGAATAACCGCGTCATCATTCTACACGTCCTGACAGATGCTACAATATACTCCCGAGCCTCGGCGCCTCTCCTTGACCAACTAACCTAAATACTATAAACACATTATTAACTGTAAACCTACACTAAAATACACTAAGGATTTAGGGGAGTGTCTCTGGGACGCCAGAGATCACTGTCTAGCCTCCTGGAGGTGTCGTGGGACCAACTAGATGAAACACCGGTGAAAGGAGATTCACACCCGATGACCCCAAAGACGTGTTAGTTATCACTGCTCACTGGTCTGTATAGTTAAGCATTGCCATAATAGCTTATCGTAGGGCTTAGGAGGTTATTCACTGAGTGCTGATTCTTTTCTAGAGCACAAACTTCTTGTGTTTATTTGAATTGGTAACAATATAATTCAACAAATTACTAGCTGTTCTCTCTGCTCTACTACTCCCTCTGCTCTGATCTAGCCGACTCGCTATCAGTTTGATAACTGCAGACAGAATGGTTTTATAGTAAGGGGAGGAGGGCAGGCTTTAGCGTGGACAGTTAGTGACGTAATTCGCCTTGAAAAAGAGTAATTTGCCTCCAATGTAATGTAATGTAAATTCAAATGTAGTAACCAGGTTTCAAGCTGTAGAGGGCACTCCACATCACATTTTTAAGATAAAATGTAGATTTTCAACAGTTTGCACTAAACTGTCAAGATTTTGAGCAGGATCAGTTAGTAACACTACTTCACTACCAGAAACAATGATTATCAGCTGAAAAAATGGTTTTAGGGTTTAGTTACTCTTTAAGTCCAAGCTCCTTGATGCCCCATTCCCACATTCCTGCTGGCTCGTACTTCCCCCATGCCTGCCCAAACCTCCTCCTGAGCAAGGTGTTGCTGTTCTTTGCCTTAAACGTTGTTAACCCTGGTTGTGCCCTCTGCACTGGTGGAGTCTTGACTCAGCCACCTCAAGAGATTTTTGTGTGCTCCACTTCCTGCCTGTACATACCTGGATGCCAGCTGATGTCATCTTTGGATCCCTGGATTGCCTGTACTGCAGAGCTTCATATGTCCTTGACACCATGAATCATGAACGTGAGGCCACTTATTGGAAGTTGCAGAGTGTTGCTTGTGCCGTACAGAGTGGGGCTGCACAGGCTATGAGGAAGACCAAGCCATCTTTACAACTACTGCTGATCCTCCTCTCCAGGGTCTCTACTGTTGTCATGGGTACTGTGTATACCAGCAGAGGCCACAGGATACAGGGCAGAATTGAATGCTGATAAATCTAGGCCTTGAACCTCCCTGGCACTCCAGCATTGGTCAAGGGGTCTGCACTCTACCTCCGCTAGCTTCGCGTCACCAGGCTCTTCACGTATGGGGAAGCCTGTTTCTATTCACTCTGAATTTTGTCTGGATTCTGGTTCCGGTCTAGAGAGCAAATCCGGAGTTCACCAAATTCACCAAAGTAAAAGTGTTCACTAAAGTAAAACTTTAAATTCTGGCGCACCATCGATTTGCATTTAAAAAAAAAGGTTAAGTTAATGGCTTGGGGCTTTTATTGTAAATTATATTCTTTAAATTAAAAAGTTTCACTGCATTTTTATTAGCTTGGTGCTTTTATTTTGACGGAAATGCGCATCCATCGAATTCTGGATCCTCTCTCTCTCGCCCTGGTTCCGGTTCCTTACCAAAACGGTGACTAAACGGCCCCAGACTAACCTCTGCTGACTTGACAATCATGATCATAGCAAGGGCGAAAAGGATGACTGAGATGGTACAGCCAGTTATTATGCCTTTTTCAAGCCAATGTCAGTCTGATGTATCCAACCCAGCTGTGACTCTTAGCCTGAAATTCCCATAGCAATCCAGGATAGGGTCTATGATTTTGCTGGGAACATAATGTCACTGGAGGGCGAGCTCAACAAGCATGCGAGGGATGGATCCGTACGCATTGGCGAGGTCCAGCCATAACACAGTCAAGTCTCCTTTCCCTTTCCGAACCTCCCTGATGAGTTGTGTGACCACTCCAGTATGTTTGAGACAGCCAGGCACTCTAGGGATTCCACCCTTCTGAAGAGAGGTGTCAATATTGCTGTTCTTTAGAAGAAACTCCCTCAGTCCTCCTGACAAGATACTGAAAAATATCTTGCATTTAACACTCAGCAGTGAGATGATTCTAAACTGACTGAAATTCTTATAGTTTTCTATCATGGGGATCCATACACCTTCAGCAACTCTCCACTGATCTGCAACTCTTCTTCTGCGGCAGATCACCCTGAGGATTTTCTATAAGCGCTGGCAAAGTTTTTGTACATGGTGTATGGAACTCCATTGGGGTCAGGGGCAGAGGCTGACTTGGCTCCTTTCACCACCTTCTGGATCTCCTTCCAGCTAGGCTCCCTCATATCAAAACCCACTGTTGGAGGTTGTGGACTTATGAGGGCTGAATGAGGCTCCAGTTCCTGGTCTCTCTCAGGGTCACTTCCTCTGTTGGATACACTAGGCTGCCACTTCGCTTGTCCCTTAGTAGCCTCTTAGTGAAGGCAAAAGGGTTGGAGAGAAAAGCAGTGCACTTTTTAGCTCTTTCTTTCCTTCTCCTCCTCCCTTGCCATTCTGACCTACAAAGAGGCATGAGCTTTTCCCTTAGTGCGTTGCAAAGCTCAGAGAGTGGTTGCTTCTCCTGTTCGCTTGCCCTCTTATGTTGGCTTTGAAGCTCTTGACCAGGCTGGTATATCTTGGTGGCTCTAAGTTCATCTTGTAGGAGGACTTGATATTTCCATACTCAACATGCCCAAACCTCTCGGTTGATTAGCTGACTATGATAGCCGTCATGGTCTCGAGCTGGCCATCCACCTCTCCCTTGCATGTGGTTTCCAGGCTCTTGCTCATCTTAGCATCAAACTGTGACCATGGGGTCTTGTTGCTTGCTGAAGGCCACTTTATCAATGTATTTGGGACTCTTTTACAAGGATTAGAAGGGTTTACTGCTCTGAGGGACTGGGCTCTGTGGGATGCTTCCTGGTTGGGCTCCTCCTGCGTCTCACCAGAATCAAATCCTGTGCACTGCAGTATATCCTTCCTCTCCAAGCATTTCATCCTTGCCTAGTGTATTTTTAGGCCGCGTGGGTTCTTGCATACTTTTCTGCAGATGCAGCTTGCATTCGTCATTGTTTTTCCATTCACATGGGTTGATGCCAGTAGATCTGTCCTATTGAGGTTCCCATATATGAATTTTTCATATGATATTAAAAAATATACTGGTATTATCATGAACAAGATGTTATGGCACACCCCTAGTGACTGTGCAATAGTTCTGGTAGTATTACAGCCTGTCACAGGTTACAGCGTGATGATTAGAGGAGAAGTGGCAGAGCATAAAGGTCCAGGTGTATTTGGGAACAGTTTAAATGTGTAATTTGTGGTAGATTTTACATTATTGAACTATTTATATTGTATACAGAATCTGAATCTCACTATTATTGTTTACAAACTAATGAAATGAGAGATCATTTTTCTCTAGTTTTAACTGAATATTTGAAGGCAAACTGTAAGACTAGATCACTTACTTTCTTACAACATTGTTTTCTTAAATCAATAATAAAACAAATATACATTTTTTGATACATTTGTTATATTCGTCTCGTCTTCTTCCGCTTATCCGGGTCCAGGTCGCGGGGGCAGCAGCCTCAGCAAAGAAGCCCAGACAGTCCTCTCCCCAGCCACTTCCATCAGCTCTTCCGAGGGAACCCCGAGGCGTTCCCAGGCCAGCCGGGCAATGTAATCCCTCCAGCGTGTCCTGGGGCGGCCCGAGGTCTCCTCCCGGTTGGACACGCCCGAAACACCTCCCAAGGGAGGCTTCCGGGTGGCATCCTTACTAGATGCCCGAACCACCTCAACTGGCTCCTCTCGATGTGGAGGAGCAGCGGCTCTACTCCGAGTCCCTCACGGATGTCTGAGCTTCTCACCCTATCTCTAGCCACCCTGCGGAGAAAACTCATTTCGGCCACTTTCACTCGCGATCTCATTCTTTCGGTCACTACTCAGAGCTCGTGACCATAGGTGAGGATTGGAACGTAGATCGACCGGCAAATCGAGAGCTTCGCTTTTTGGCTAAGCTCCCTCTTCACCACAACGGACCGGTTAAGCGCCCGCATCACTGCTGACGCCGCCCCGATCCGCCTGTCAATCTCCCGCTCCATCCTACCCTCACTCATGAACAAGACCCCGAGATACTTAAACTCCTCCACCTGAGGAAGGACCTCCCCCCCGACCCGGAGAGGGCAATCCACCCTTTTCCGGCTGCGAACCGTCCCAGAAAGAGCTGGAGGTCACTGTTCGATGGAGCTAGAAGGACCACGTCATCCACAAAAAGCAGGGACGAGACCCTCCCATCACTGAACCTGACACCCTCCACTACTCGACTGCGCCTAGAAATTCTGTCCATAAAAGTTATGAACAGAACCGGTGACAAAGGGCAGCCCTGGCGAAGTCCAACTCTCACCGGGAACAGGTCCGACTTATTGCCGGCCACGCGAACCAGACTCGTGCTCCTTCAGTACAGGGACTTAATGGCCCTTAGCAAGGGGCCACCAACCCCATACTCCCGGAGCACCCCCCACAGGATGCCCCTGGGGACACGGCCGTAAGCCTTTTCCAAATCCACAAAACACATGTGGACCGGTTGGGCAAGCTCCCATGCCCCCTCCAGCACCCCGGTGAGGGTAAAGAGCTGGTCCACGGTTCCGCATCCGGGACGAAAACCACATTGCTCCTCCTCAATCAGAGACATTTGTCATATTGTCAAGAATATAGTTATCGCATATAAATATCGTAATATTACTTTAGGGCCATATCGCCACCTCTATTAACAACATAAAAGGTCTAATAAAATTATAGGAAATACAAAGATTAAGCACACACAGCTATGGTGTTTTTTTTGATTGAGTGAACAAAATACTAACAGTATCAGAAGTTTAAGCAATTGTAAGCCCTGTTTACTTGCAACTTATAACTTCCCTCAAGAGGTACCTCTCCATGCAGATGGTTTGGTTTGTCTTGTCCAGGTTTGGAGATATCTGTCACTGAGATCTCTACCTCCACCTCAAAAGAATGGACAAAACAGTGGGTGTAAATAGAATTTCATTTGTGGGGCTGAGGCTACAGCACTGAAAAATTATGTTTAAAATTTTACCAGAAACACCTTTCAAAACATTGTCTCATTCACTGGACCTACTCTTTTCTCTTCTACTTTGCTTTGAACTCATAATTTTTCAATGCTGTGAGCCCCACGGACTAAATTTCAGTCCTTGATAATACACTAAGGGTGCATTCACACCAGGATAGTCGGGGGACTCGGTTCGATTGGACCGGGAATGCCAAAAAATTTCACAACCGCCTGAACGTCACGCAGTTACAACAGCTTGTTTGGGGGCGGTATTGTTCGAAACGACCACTGACCAGGAAGGAAAAAAAGCATGAGGAAGAAGAAAACCCGGCTCATAGATTGGCCAGGACTGAAAATGGAAATCCATCCCCTTCAGCCAAGCAAGTAACTGCGATAAATAGTTCTCTGACCATATATCAACAAGCGCCTGCACCTCCTCACTACTCCATGTCTGCCCGCTAGACATTTTCCAACTTTTTCTTTTTTTACCTCTCTTTCTCCCAGTTTGCACTCTATGTCACTTCCTCTGGTTCCCTTCCTCTCTTTGGTTTGCTTGATTGTCCGTTTGCATTTCCCACTGTAAAGGCCCTGACACACCAAGCCGATGGTCGGTCGTTCACCAAAGTCAGTCCATCGGTGAGCATCTGTTGGCCTAGTTTTTGTGGTGTGTCCCACACCATCGGCACTTTGGCGTTGGCGGCTTTTCGGCCAATTGAGCATGTTGAATCGGTGGCAGAGCTTGCCGGTGAAGAGATCACTCTGATTTTATTTCCTCGCCCCTGTAGCGAGTGAATCTGCCCGTAGTGAAACCGGGGCTAACCAGTGCTTCCTCCTCAGGCTCCACTTCATTCAGCTGCCCACAGACCCACTGCTTCTTCCCAAATTAACCTGGACAGCTTGCTGGGAGTGGCTAGTGAGGCATAGCTGCAGCATAACCGGAGGGAATCACAGCCAGTTAGCCTCCGCTAGGTTCCCAGCTAGCCTGGCTCTCCGTTTGGATGCTAACGGAGAGCTGGAGCTAGCTGGGAGCGGCTAGCAGAGCATTAGCCGCAGCATGACTGGAGGGAAGCACAGCCAGTTAGCCTCCGTTAGTCTCTGAGCTAGTCCGGGCTCTCCGTTTGGATCCAAATGGAGCACCGAGCCCTGGTTTGTTATTCAGGTTAAAGTGGGAAGAAGCAGCGGGTTTGTTGGGCAGCTGAGTGAAGCGGAGCCTGCGGAGGAAACACCAGGACCGTCTGGATGTAATAGTCTGTGGAGGTGCTGCGGTGCTCGGCTGCACAGATAGGAAACCCCTCAGCTGTCAGGATGTACCACTCTCTCACTCCGCTCTCTCTCACACAGGTGCAGAATGTACATGCCACTTGGTCGTCAGATGTAGTCCGTGTTGTGTGTTCAAATGAAACTGACACAGGGTGACGTGAGGCGACGTAGGCGAAGGAACAGTTGGCTTTCGTCACCGTTACTTCTTTGATGTCGGTTTGGTGTGTCCGCACCTTAAGCAAACCGCACCAAGGTTCACTTGCAAGTGAACCGAGACCCCCAGTTTTCAAGTGAACCAGCGTTCGCTCGTTTGGTCCACACCAGAGTTCGAATGAGCGTTCACACCACTCCAAACGATGCGAACTATCTATGGAAGTGGACCAGGTTTTTTTTAAAGCGGACCAAATAGCGCCAATGTGAAAGTGTCCTAAGATACAAATTCATCATTTAGTCTTCTGCACCTTTTAAGAATGAATTCTGCACCGTCTCACTGCACTCTCACTATGAGGGGTTATATCAAACTGGCAAACTGCCTCAAATGATAGGTTCAGTTTGCTTTGAAGGAACTAATTTGTGCAAAGTGTCATCCAACCACACGTAAAAGCAAAAGTGTTTATTGCTGTTGTGAACAGCCACACTCAGAGGAGAAGTGAAAAGGCTGCTCTCAAGACGAGGTGAATCATGCAAATGAGAATTACAGAGTAAAGATTCAGACTCCTTTAAGACATACATACATAGTGTTACACAGGTAGTTGTGTGAATAATAAAAACAGAGAGCTTAGCGTATTGTCTAACCTTTGGAGTTGTTGTCAGTTTTTCAGTTTGAAAAAAAAGCAACATGGTGAATGAACATGTGGAATTTTCTGTTAATTGTTCAAGATATAAATAAATAGCCCAACCACTACTGTATTTTTTTTTAAAAAACTGTTCAGCTGCTTTCACACTGCTGCAATACCGACATAAAGTGAGTTACAGTAGTCCAGACGTGAGGTTATAAAATCATGGAGTACCCTCTCTAGATTTTGGGGGGAGAGATAGCCCTTTACTTTAGCTAAAAGCCTGAGTTGATAAAAACTGGTTTGTATTACTGATCTAACTTGTTTATCAAATTTAAAAGCACTGTCAAAGGTCACACCGAGATTTTTAACAGAGGAGTGGATGTTAGGAGTGAAGGGGCCCAGATAATCAGCTGGGTAATCGGAGGGGTCACATCCAAACATAATGATCTCTGTTTTATCCTCATTGAGATTTAAGTTAGTGTCCATCCAGGATTTGACATCTTTTAAACATTCTAGCAGTGGCTGTACAAAATCCTTGCTAATGGATTTAAGGGGCAGATAGATCTGTACATCATCTGCAAAACAGTGAAAAGGTATGCTGTGTTTCTTAAAAATCAACCCTAATGGCAGCATGTAGAGCAGGAAGAGGATGGGGCCCAAAATGCAGCCTTGGGGGACACCGGAGGTGAGAGGAGCTGTAGCTGAGTTGAATTCCCCTAAGTTAACTGAGAAGCTCCGATCAGTCAGGTAGGACTGAAACCATAGAACAGGAGGATCCTATAATCCACGGTATCAAAGGCTGCTGACAGGTCAAGCAGCACCAGAACAACAGAGTTACATGAATCAACAGTTGACAAAAGATCGTTAAAAATCCTCAAAAGTGCTGTTTCAGTGCTCTGGTGTGCTGTAAAGCCAGACTGGAACTTTTCATACATGTCATGGGCTACCAAGAATGATTGCAGCTGAGTAAAGACCACTTTCTCCAAAACCTTGGACATAAATGGTAATTTGGAGATTGGTCTGTAGTTTGACAGGAGAGAAGGGTCCAGGTTTTTCTTTTTTATAAGGGGCAGCACTACAGCATGTTTGAGAGCAGCTGGAACACACCCTGAGCTAAGGCAGGAATTTATGAGAGCAAGAACAGTCGACCCCACAGTACCAAAAACATCTTTGAAAAGGCGAGAGGGAATGCTGTCAGAGGGACAGTTAGTCGGCCGCAGATGCTTAACTATATCTGATAGTGAGGAGAGAGATACTGGCTCAAACTGGTCAAAGACAGCAGGTAAAGGAGGCACAGTGGGGTCAGGACCAGGGGCAGTGAAAGTAGAAGCAGCTGGCCTAAGGGCAGAAATTTTTTCAATAAAAAATTTAACAAAGCTCTCACAGAGAGTGGGCGATGGCACAACTGGAAAGTTATCGCACGGAGGGAGTTAAAAATGCTGAACAGAACCTGGGACTTATGACTCGCTGGTAGGCTGATAAACATTCACGTAAAGCTTCTTTGGAGACGAAGAGCTTATCTTTTTTCCACTTCCTCTCAGCACGGCGACATGAGCATCTGAGAGAACGTGTGGTCTCTATGGGGAAAATGTCCGGTGGAAGTGGCAGTGATAGCTGGGGCCTGTGGGGGGTGGTGGTGGGGGAAATAGTGCTGTGAGCAGTTGTTGTTGTGGGCGTAGAGGAAGTAGACTCCGGTGAGGGGGTGTGGCAGGAAAACAGTCAGTCGCGTGGAGCATAGCCTACTGGACAGCGTGGCGAATGCTTGCTGTTAGCATCTGGCTGCCCAGCCTGTTTGGGTGAACACCGTCGGCCTTGTAAAAGGAGGGACAGTTCCTGTAGTTCCTGACGAGGAGGAGCTGCCGCTGCTGGGGGGACATCAGTTGGGTGGACCGGATTGTTATCAGCAGACAAGGCCGCGTAGCGGTTGGAGAGACTCAGGCGAGGAGCGCCTTTCGAGTCCCTCTTCCGACCGCCGATCACCACTTATGTCCAGGGCAACTCATGGTTAGGTGTGGAACAAGAGGAGGGCTGTGGACACATGGAAGGGTCCCACACAACGGTGTCCTGAAGGGCTACGCTGAGCGAGGCTAGGCTACGCTGAGCGAGGCTAGCCGCCACGTCCATGTAGCTGGACAGCAAAGTCGTTGGATATCATCCTTAAGGTCAGCAATCTTTTCATTGGCTTTTTTTAAGCAGAATCTTGTCCTCACCGACCACAGCAAACATTGCTGTTTTGGTGAGCTTAAGCCTGGCTCACACTACAGGATTTTAAAAATCTTAAAAGATTTTTAAATCAGGTTGTATCACACACATAACAAGAATCTTCACAGATTATCTTATCTAAAATCTTTATTGTGCACTCACTACAAGATTTGAAAATAATGACCAGCACACACTACAGGATTTCATCAAGATTATCGGACCAGAGAGCGCTACACCACGTAATGTACGTCATCTAACAAGGAAGCGGAAGTCAACAGTACATGCCATTCTGTGCAGCGAAAAAGGCAAGAGGAAGAAACGCCATCTCTGCTGTCCCATAGACATAATAAAGAGTCTATTTTTACTTAGTTTATTATGTCTATGCGCTGTCCAACGCACCCTGCTGCTCTGTTGCTCCTTCGCGGTCGCCATTGCTGTCTCGAGGTAACTTTACGTCCGGCCTCTTCTTCTTCATCTGCTTCTTTTACGGCAGTTGGCATCCACTTCCGGTGTCATCCCGATAAAAATCAAACATGTTTGAAAATTATTGGGTCGGCCTCGACATGTCTGTGAGCTGATCTTGGAGTTTAAAATTCATCTTTCACCCGCTCACACTAGAAGATAATCTGGGCCGAACATCGGGGCCAGTTAAGGTCCGAGACCCGATTTCTCCGCCGATTGTCGGGAGGGCCGAATCTGGGTCAAATCAGCCCGAGAATCCTGTAGTGTGGGCTTTAGCTACCAGGCTGTCATTGCCAGGCTTAAGGTCTGTCAACTCATGTAATCTTCACAAATAAGTGCCGTTTTTATGATTTTTGGAGCGTAAATGAAATCACCAGAAGTGAAAAGCTAACATTAGGCTATAAACAAACTACATTACCTCATTGTCACCACGACATTACAGCGCTATCCCTCTCACTCTTGCTGTCTCCGTGTCTCTCACAGTGAACTATGTGTGGTAGAGCAAAATCTGTGCATGTGGGTGTCAGCCGCCTCATACCTTAACCCCCATGTTGGAAACCACTTCCCCTCATTAAAATGACCTGAGGCAGGGAGTGACCGCAGGGCGGTGTGAAAGCCCCATTAGACTTTGAATATCCTTGGTATAAGGTAAAGTAGGGCATTAGGCCTAAAGCTAAGAGGTCTGGGTATGATTCACAATGCTGAGTAGTTCAATGTGTATCAGGCTTTATTTTAAGCCTAACTTACTGGCTTATAACTTATATGCAGTAAGTCAAAGAGGATGATAACCATGTTTAGGCAGCCTTTGCCAGGTGGGATTCCCTTTACATTTGAGACATTCTGCTGACTCAGGACTTTCTGGTCATTAGGACCCTTTGAAATATTGTTTTCCAGTTTTTTTATTGAGCTTGCTACATTATTCATACAGAGAATGAAGTAGCATAGTGTCCCACTATGGAAAGATTTCAGTTGTTTAAGGGTATTTCCTAATTCATGTATCTTGCAGGTAAAAGCTTGAGTGTACTGACTGAGAATCAGAGATAGGCACATGAATGAGTGGCTTATACTGGAGCCCTGACGAAATCAACTTAAAGGGATAGTGCACCCAAAAATGAAAATTCAGCCATTATCTACTCACCCATATGCCGAGGGAAGCTCAGGTGAAGTTTTAGAGTCCTTACATCCCTTGCGGAGATCCCAGGGGGAGAGTGGGTAGCAGCACAACTTCACCTAATGCAGGCTGAAGGCGCCCCAGATTAAAACATCCAAAAAAAAACACAAAATTGAAACAGAGCATGTGAGCAGAGCGGAGCGAGAGGATTTTGTGTTGAACGAGGAACGACTATTTTTTTTAAAAAGGTGGAGCGGAGCCTTATCTTAAACAGCGGTACCTTGGAGAATGGTCCCTAACTGCGGGGAGAAGCGAGAGGGCTTCCCCGGAGGTCGGCCGTTTAACCTGGTCCATCTCCTCTACACTTTGACTTATTTCCATCCTGCCCGCGGTACCGTGTAGAACAGTCCTTAACTGCAGGGAGAGGGCTTCCCCGGAGAAGCTACAAACCTTATGTTTTATTTGTTAATAGAAGATTACAGGTTAGGGTAGTATGACTCAGTTATTTGGGGCGGAGTGGTGAGCAAGTGGAGCAGGATAAAATTTATGATGGAGCGGAGCGAAGAATGCGCAGAACCAAGTGGAGTGGACGAGTGGTGCGAAGTGACAGGTCTGCGAACGAGGAGCGGAAATTTTCACCCGCTCCGTTCCACTCAGCTCACATGCTCTGAATTGAAGCCACAAAATAACTCCATACTGTTTGTCCGTAGTGATCCAAGTGTCCTGAAGTTTCGACGTAAAAAGTTGTTTGGAAAAATGTTATTTGACCTCATTGTAGCCTGCAGCTCTAACTGCCTCTCTGCACCGAGCTGACGTGTGCACGCTTGCGCGCCAGACCAGCAAAAGCACGTGAACACACATGAAGGCGGTGCCCATGTCTCACGGTCTCGCGCAAGCGCAGACACATGAGCGCAATGTACAGAGGGGCAGTTAGAGCTACAGGCTACAATGAGGCTAAAAACAGTTTGAATGACGTTTTTCCAAACAACTTTTTATGTCGGGGCTTCAGGACACTTGTATCACTACGGACGAGCAGTATGGAGATATTTTGTGGTTTCAATTATGTGTTTTCTGGATGTTTTAATCTGGGGTGCCAAAAGCCTCCATTAGGTGGAGTTGTGCTGCTACCCACTCTCCCCTGGGGTCTCCACAAGGGATGTGAGGACTTCACCTGAGCCTCCCTCGGCATATGGGTGAGTAGATAATGGCTGAATTTTCATCTTCAGGTGCACTATATCCCTTTAAGGCATGACTAAAAACTTGTCTTTATTTTGCTTGATGATTTTCAAACAGTGGAGGACACACTGTGATTCAAGGCTCTAACTAACATTAGCTACATAAATTTGAACTTAAAGCCGCATCTGTGAGCACAGGTTAACTTTTTCTGTCAGTTTCTGAAATGCTTTGCTGATATTGACAAGTGTTTTGCTTTGTTCATTGTCAGATTCTTTTTCAGACTCTCTCTTTGATCAGCCTGTTTTCCTTTTTTGGGTTCCTTTGCAGTGTAGACATTTGTTGCCAGTGCTGGAATAGCAACTTTCTCTGCAGGATTCTCTGCCACTGAATCAGGCTTTCACCATCTAAAGGGATGTGCATGCACATCTTGCATTTGTATAGAACAGCCAATAATGCCCTCTCTCTGAAATGACCTGTGATTGGCCAAAGTCTCCCGTCATGGGTTAGATTTTCTCAAGCCTGACAACAGAGTCAAGAGGATGTGCAGAAGTCTAATTTTCTCTCAGTCCACTCAAATTACAATATGCTCAAAGTGTGTTATGGATCTTTGCCCAATTATACCAAATAAATCTGCCCATCCCAGCTTTAAGAAGACATTTCCTATTAAAGTTAGATAGTGCATGAATTTATATTGAGGTGTTTAGTGGACTAAACATGTATAGCAAGTAAGAGGTAGAGTCACCGTGGGATTTGTTCAAAATGAGAGGTAGGAGAAGTATGAAATATTTGGTTATCACATCAATTTCAGACATGTCCAGCAACAATAGATCAAAAGCTTTGACAATGCCAAAGGCAGATATTTAAGGCCAAATTCTCCCAGCGTGATCTGCTGCTACAAACCACGTCTACAAACCATTCACTCAGAAAGAACAGGAGAAAACGCAGAATACACTGACTAGTGGTAACATAAATTGTCATTTTTTAATTGAAAAACACAGAACTGGCACGATGGAAAAAATTTGTTCTTGCAGCATTTTTCAATAAGTGAGCAGTTCAGATGGAAGACATTGGTTGATGACCTGTTTCTGCTTGCCCTGATTTTCTTTCTGTTTATATCTGATACTGAAGCATTACTATCATTTCAGAATATCGACACTATTTCCCAATGGTTCTCTGTAAGATTTCCTGTTTGTGCTCTTGGATGCATTTTTGTTTCCTTCATTTCCCATTGGTCAGCTATGTGGTGACTGAGCTGATGCAAAGTGACCTCCATAAGATCATCGTATCACCGCAGCCTCTGAGCTCAGACCATGCCAAAGTTTTTCTTTATCAGATTCTACGAGGTAGGTTCTCTTATATTTCTTCTCATCATCAGTCTCTTTTTATCGTTGAATTAATTCAAGCTCATTGTTTTAGATATCCATAAGATGTTGGGGATGAAATGTGCAGACGTGTTTAGTGGATGAAAAGGGTGTAAGCCAAGTTAGATTAGTGTTTGTATTTTTCAATGGCAGTGCAGTGGTAGTAGCTCTGTCGCCTCACAGCAAGAGGGTTCCTGGTTCGAACCCAAGGTGGGGGGTTCAAACCCAGGGTGGGGAAGCCCTTCTGTGCAGAGTTTGCATGTTCTCCCTGTGTCAGCATGGGTTTTCTCCTGGGTTCTCCAGCTTCCTTCCACAGTCCAAAGACATGCTGATTAGGTTAATTGGTGACTCTAAATTGGCCATAGGTGTGAATATAAGCGCGTGAGAGTGTTGTCTGTCTCTATGGGCCCTATTTAGATGGTCTAAAACACAAAGCGCCAGGTGTGCAGCGCATGGGCGTGTCCCAGTCACTTACTAGTTAGACAGCGCATTTTCAGACTGTGCGCCATGGCGGAGAGTCTAAAAGGGTTGGACTTACTCTGTGAATTAGTCATGGGTGTGTTTTGGCCGTATTATTCAATAAGCCAATCAGAGTGTCACCTCTCATTCCCTTTAAATGAGGCGCGATTGGAGCGCACGGCGGAGAGCTAGTTAGATGGCGGACCTACCAACTGGAAAGAGTGAGCGTTTTACAGCTGAGGAGACGATAAATGTATCTCTATATCGATTGTCCCGTCACATCTGATGTCAGATCAAAAGGGATTGGCACCGTTTGGCACGTTTGGCATGTTTGGCACGCGTAATGGAAACCCAACCTGATTTGATTAACACAGCTGAGTTCATATCCCTCTCAGTCAGCCACAAACAGCCACAGCGTCAGATAGGGAGTATATATTCAGCATCTGTCATCTTAGAAAAGCCAAAAGAAAAGAAACAGAGTGAGACTGTGAGAGAGAAAGAGAGAGCGCGCGCATGAGAGAAACGCTGTCAACAAATGAATGTAAATTATTCAATTTATTTTATTTTAACCCTGGAGGTTAGAGAGCCCCGCTCCCTCTCCAGCATCCTGAGCAGTTCTGTATATTCGGACACTGCCAGCAGACCTCCCGGATTATGATGATCATTATTACTGCAATTAGATCATTCTAATTAATGACTGGCCATTAAGACATGTTTCTGATAAATATTTTAATGTGCACAATAATAACCTTTCACATTGTAATCATATTTTTTATTTGTTATCTTTTGCATATGTGTGGCTGCTCTGTGTGTCTGAGCAGAGTGCACGCGCGTTGTGCACCCGCCTAGAGACGCATATTACTAACTTGTTTAACAGCGATATACTGCGCCGTTGACTTTAGACCAGGTTTTTGTTGGTCACTGGTGCATTTGCTTTTACATCATCTAACTAGCAACTCGCCATGAGTGCACCTGATCACTCCTCATTTTTAGACCATCACACCCAGAGGAGCGCAAGTTCATTTGCTAGTTAGACGACGAGGGCGCAGGGCGTGAAAATGACAACTGTGCCTGCATCTAAATAGCAATGACACCTGCGGCATGGACTATGCGCCCTCCGCCGTCTGCTTTAGACCATCTAAATAGGGCCCTATGTGTCAGCCCTGCGATAGTCTGGCAACCTGTCCAGGGTGTACCCCTCATCTCGCCCAGTGTCAGCTGTGATTGACTCCACCACCCCTGCGACCCCTAACACGATAAGCGGTTACGGAAAACGGATGAATGTATGAATTTTTCAATGCTTTCAGAGGGCTGAGGTCCTCTGAAGCCTTGCACAACTTTAACCACAATTGTTGTGGCTCAAATAATGAATAATGATCAAGGCCCCTCTTTAAATGATCTAGTTGCTAGTTAAATGGTGTATACTCTTGCCCCAAAGTAAGGGTTGTATTTAGTCCATTTATTAATAATAGGTGTGATTTGGGTGTTACATGAATTCACCCAATCAGAGTGTCATCTCTCATTCCCTTTAAAAGCCAGGTGCACCTGCAAGTGGCCTGCTGCTAGTAGTCAAGTTCTACTTACTCCATTAGTGTTGGACCTTTATTTGTTTGTGTTGGCCATTAGCATTAGAGAGTTAGCAATTATTTGAATTCTAGCTTTACTTTAGGATTTATGGTGTAAATAACAGATTAAGATTTAAATTTGTGTCATGACGCAACACTGAAAAGGCCTCAGCATAAAGAAGTATAATAACATTTATAAATTTTTACAAACTCCTGTACAACACAGTTGAATATCTTTCCCATTCAGCAATCCTGGTAGCCCTTGGGAATCCTGTCCAAGCCAACCCAATGGACAGTGTTAATAGACAACGGGCTCAGACTGTGGCAGAATGACACAACTGTACTACTGATGAATTTTTTTGAGAAAACATGATATGTTTGTATACCAACAATGTTTGATACACATTGATTAACAGTTATATTATGTGCACACACCAGCTTGAACTCCTGTGGAGGTGCTGTTAATTGTCAGCAAACTCACTCGCATGAGTGCTGCTAAGCACTGTATTAGTTATGGTTTCAGAAAGATATATGATGTAATTTTCTGTCCTGTTGTCTCTTCCTCCTACACTATCTCCAACATCAGGACTTAAATACCTTCATTCTGCTGGCATTCTACACCGAGACATCAAGCCCGGCAACCTCCTGGTCAACAGCAACTGTGTGCTCAAGGTGGGTGGAGCAGCCCATGTCACTACCCTTTTTTATGTCAGCTGAACATGTCAGAGAGGGTGTCAAAATCCACATCCAACCTGAGAACAACACCACATTAACAGAAAGCTCTGTAAATTCTGCCATCTGTATCCTGCAAGAAATTTTTTCTCTGAAGCTTTCAGATGTTCTGACTGCTTCAGAGACAACTGGACTCAGCTCCAGCTCATTTTACAAGATGTAGTTGATGGTGTTTGTACTGTTTTGCATTTGATTGTAATGTTCTTATTATCTACTATCTGTTACTACCATGGATGCAATGCAACAGCACTATAAAACCACTGCCTTGTAAAAGACTTCAATCGGTTTTGATTTTATCAATCAAAGCAGTGACACAAAAAAATTATTATCTGCCTTTTTCTTCTGTGAACAAATACTGAACAAGAAAGTAATGATGATGAATCAAGAAATGAAGTCATTACAGTTTCCGTGCAGTCGTACTGACTGACCTCCAGCAGTCTAAATATCTCTTCCCCTGAAGCTGCTTCACCTGCCGTGACATTACATTTAATAAGCAGTATCTTCCATTTTATATATGTTATTCTTCAGCCAGTAACATTAAGAAGGGCTATGGATGTAACATTGCTGTCAGTTGGTTATCTTTAATGTTTTTTTGTTTTTTTTTTGGGCTTTTGCCTTGGATAGGACAGTGTGTGAAATGGGGATACAGAGAGAGAGAGAGTGGGGACTGACACGCAGCAAAGGGTCGCAGGCCGGACTCGAACCCCTGACCGCTGCAGCGAGGCAATGCCTCTGTACATGGGGCGCCAGCACTATCCACTCCGCTACCTATCTTTAATGTTTTTCACTATGCACTGTTTGTGTGCTGTTCTTCAGGACAGATCTGGGGATTTAGAGCAAAGTCTCAGAGGGGATAAAGTCAGACTACTTTTATTGTTTCAATTTTACAAAATAAATGGAGGCAGCCGTTTGAATGCATGGGTGGACAGCCCAAATATAGTATGTGTGGGAAACACAGTCAAACTGTGCTACATGATGCAACACTTGTTGTGCCCTATGAGCAACATACAGTGGTTTTTTGCATTTGAGCAGGGGAAACTAGCGTGCTAATGAAGCATAACCTCGCAACTATCAGAATAAAGCTGCAAGGGAAAAAAGAGAACATAAAACCACAACACTAGCCATTTAATAAAGGCTTTTTAACTTTTGCACCAGAGAAGAGTTGCCTTGGATTTTGTTTTTTCAAGATAAGACCACAACAGTTATAGTAATAGCTGAATGACTGTCTTTCAGATCTGTGATTTTGGTCTGGCCCGAGTGGAGGAGTCAGACGAGTCACGACACATGACTCAGGAAGTGGTGACACAGTACTACCGAGCTCCTGAGATCCTCATGGGGAGCCGCCACTACTCCAACTCAATTGATATCTGGTCTGTGGGCTGCATCTTCGCGGAACTGCTGGGGCGACGCATCCTCTTCCAGGCCCAAAGTCCCATTCAGCAGGTAACTGAGTATCCTCCCTCCAAGTCTTGGAGGTCTCAAACTCATGGCCCGGGGGCCAGACACGGCCCTTCAGACCATTCTATACGGCCCGCTATTTGATATCAATTTATAGTGAAATCCGAATGCAGCAGGCCTTGAACGCAGCCTTGTCACGACTGAGGAAAAATGCCCGATTCTGTTTTTGACCCTTCAACGCATCATCCCCCGACCCTTGAATGCATCACCACACCTGAAACCAAGTAGAAAAAAAAACAACAAACATTTGGCACACTGCTAACACTATCAAACGTTGTAGCTTACAATGGCCAAAAGAAAGGTTGACGCTGAGCAGAGTGTTTCAGGAGAAGTGGGAGACTGATTATTTCTTCGTCGAGTTTAAGGGGAATGCCATCTGTCTCATCTGCAATGAGAAAATTGCCGTGTTTAATGTAAAGTGGCATTATTCAACTAAACATGCAGAGCAGTATGCTTAGTATCAGGGAGATCAATGGACACAATGAGCTGCACAGCTAAAGAAAGGACTGTCAACGCAACAAAACCTCTTCCAGAGAGCAAGAAAGTATGGAGTTAGATCAGTCTCAATATTAATAAATGCACACAGAAGGATTCACAAATACATGTTAAGATTTATATATAAATGACTCTCTCCACACAAATATTTCAATGCACACACAAATATTTGGCATTTTATATAAATGTAAAAAAATCCACAAATAACAAAAAAAATTTCACAAATGTATTTCTGATGCACACACAAATATTTATTGTTTTAAATATATGCAATAAAAATCCACAAATATATGTATTTTTATATATTTTATTTATTTAAATATTGTATTGAAAAAGTATTTGCAATTTTCATCAAAATATATGTGGATGTTGATACATTCATATACAAATTTCCGTGCATTCTCTGTGACACTGAATGAAAGCACAGACATTAATGCCATGGCTCAACTTGCCACTTATGTCCGCGGTATTAATGACCAGTTCCAAATAACAGAAGAGTTACTGAGTGTGACCCCGATGCAAGGCCGCACCACAGCAAAGGATGTATTTCAGGTGCTGTGTGACTCACTTGAGAAGGCTGCCCTCTCCTGGAAGACACTGGTAGGAATAATGACAGACGGCGCACCATCTATGATAGGGAGGAAAAATGGACTTGCGCTTGTTAAAAAAACCTGGAGGAGGAAGGTGCAGATTCTGCAATTGCTCTGCACTGCATTATCCATCAGCAGGCTCTGTGCAGCAGGTGTTTGAAGTTTGACAACGTGATGTCTGTCATTGTGAAATGCATCAATTTCCTCAGATTCAGGGGCTTTCAGCGCCGCCAGTTCTGTGCCCTTTTTAAGGAAATTAACGCATCATGTGGGGATGTGCTGTCAATTTCTGAGAGAACTACCCCCATCCTTCCCAGAGCTTTCCAGGATGTTCAACAGGACCATATGCCTTTTTGGAAGCACATATCTCTGTAAAAAACTATTCCCCACCATGAACTTTTCTAAAATCAAAGACTAGGTCCAGACTCAGTGATGCTCATCTTCAAGCCATATTGAGGACTTCAACTGCCACCTCCCTCAGAGCAAATGTGGCCAGGCTGTCTGAGAAGAAGCGCTCTCAGGTGTCTGGCAGCAAGCATTAGGCAAGAAAAGCCAAAATTGACTGTAAAATAGTTCATGTTGAGAAGTGCAGTTGTTCGAGCAGTTGAACATTTGTTTTTTTTTATTTTAACTTTTTGTGGAATACTTGAAGTGGCCCTCTTGTGACAAGACTGGATGCTCAGTGGCCCTCAGGTAATTTGAGTTTGAGACCCACGAATGATCTTGGTAGTGCGTTGGGATCCTCTGGTCTCTGTTACAGTGAGTGGTGCATGCGCTGTAGACATAATAGAACATCGCGCGGTAAATCCAGAATGTCTTTGAGAAAGCCTTCTATCCACTTAACTGTATCTACTGTCTCAGATCCCTCTGGTATGCCATACACATGCAGGTTGTTTCTTCTCATGAAATTTTCCAGGTTCTCACACTTTTCTTCCATTTGATGGTCTCTTTGCATGAGATAGCGAAGGAGCCGGTCTGCGTGGTCACCCCTGTCCTCCACTGTGCTGACACGGTTCTCCGCCTCTGTCATTTTGTCTCCCAGGCCCAGATTGTGTCCTGACATACAGAAACAAGCGTTACTCTCAGTCTCTCCCATGTCTTCTGTCTTGCTGCTTGTAGCTGGATTTAATCACTGACCTGTTGGGGACTCCCTCTATGGATGCCATGAGGACAGCATGTGAAGGTGCTCGTGCGCACATTCTCAGAGGACCTCATAAACAGGTAATACACAGTTTACACAACGCAACTTAAGCCCTGATTTTCTACTCCCAGACCGGTTACAGAGCTCTCAACCAAAGCCTCAGATCAGAGGCATATCAGTGTTGGCTCAGCACTCACAAATTGGCGCTCAAGCACTATGTATGAACTGTTACAAGATGCAAGCCCAGAGGCTCACTGATGCATTACAGATGCTCCCATATATCTAGCATGCTAAATTCCAGGGGTGTCATCCATAAAACAGTGCGTAGGATCCATATTAAAGTGTATATGTGAACAAGTGCTGAAAATGGCATACAGCAAAAAATATTCTCATTTATAACACTGCTGCTGCCAGTGCACAGTTTCCCTCTATAAATACCAAATCAACTTGGCATTGTCTGAATGTAGATGTGCCTCCCACTCTGCCCTCATACATTCACACATTCATACTCAGTCTGAGCTGGCTTTATGTTCTGTGCACTCGCACAAGTACAATTTAACACTTTTGGACTGAATGTATATGATAAAGTGGATCCATAAGTATGATGAAGTATGATATGAAAAGCTTCAGTTCCCCACCTCACCATCTGTGTCACCAATTTCCCCTGTCTCCAAAATGTTTGTATGAATGGGTCAGAGTTTCAGAACAGGTGCGCATATCAAGTTTGTTTTCAAGATCACAACTTTTGTGTGGGAAGTGGCACACGCCTCTTTCAGGCCTCATTTTGTGCATATGCAGTGGTTATAAATAAGACCCCTGGACCTGTCAGGGACTTGTTGTCAAGCTACAGCCAATGAGGGCCCGAGACAAGGACAGAGACAAGAGGCAGCACTTTCCAAGATATTTGTGTGTTTGAGAGCAAGAGAGTGAGAGAGCATGAGGAAGAGAACTTTTGGATGCTTTGTGTCTGTAAGTAGTTAACCTAATAACGTACTTAGACCACTGCTTCGTCTACATGCACATCACATGACATACTTAAACATAATGTAAACTTAGCTTAAGCAATCTCTTTTTTGGGTGGAGCTCTCCTTCCTGTCTTTCCAGCAAAACAAAAACTCCAGTAACAAGATGAAAGGTTACTGGAGTTTTTGTTTTGCTAGTAGCATTTGAACTGCTTGTCATTTCCACTGACATACAGCAGCCAGTTGCTGATACTACAATATAGACTGACTTCTTTTCAAGTTGGGGCACCTTGCAGTAACACATTGTGATAACCTCTAAAATATAGTTTTGCCGGGAAAGCTCTTTAAGAAGCTGCCAATATTCTTCCACCTGCATAGTAGCCTGTGTGGCCTGAGGCTCAACCCCCAGTTCCAGCCACATGCTTCCACTGACAGTCTTTGCCATGACCACAAAAGCAGATAGTTGAGGCCCACCTTCCTGCTGCAGCCACACTTCTTTCACAAAATTAGGCCCTGCCTCCAGCAACAGCACACCTTTCACTCCCTGCTTTGACCATGCCGCCATGGCAACATCAGAACCCACCCCGAGTGTCTGTACAGGCCCTGCCCCCTGCAATAACAACAGCCCCCTGACTCCTGCAACAGCATCCCCTGTTGCAACATCGAGTCATATCCCCCTGCAGAAGTCATGTCTCCACAAGCAAGAGCAGCGTCTACCTGTACCTGTACCTGGTGCACAGGTGGCATTAAACAGCTGTGGGCCCCACTGATGTTTCTCATCAAAACTCAAAGATAGGTTACAATTAGCAGTATATTTTGTTTCTCATTTACAATTGCAAAGCTGATTATTTAAGATTTAGAAACCACGCATCCATGTTTAAATTGGATTGCAGTCTTCTTCCTCACATTCTACTGCCACATAGCTTTGTTTCATGGCTCGTGTTAAAAAACTGCAATAAATGGGGAGAAATGGGGAGGACGGTTAATTTTGTGATGTTTTTTTGTCTGCAGCCATCCCTTCCTGTTCTTTACACACTGTCTAGCCAAGCAACCCATGAAGCTGTCCATCTCCTCTGTAGGATGCTGGTGTTTGATCCGGTAAGTCACTGTTTAATACCTAGTTTTACAATGTTTTGTTAATGTTTTGTTGTTCAGTGAGTCTTACAACATAGTATACAGTCTGTGTGCCCGTCATGACAAGGTGTTTGAAAGAAGCAACAAATTAAAATAGAGTTTCAGTTCAAAAGATTCAACAACAAACAATAATAATCATTCTAATAAAAAATTGAATTAAAGTTAGATTAAAAAAATGCAATTAGCAGAAATCAGTTTAAAACAATGTGTTAAATATGAAGTGCACCATGCAATGTTGCAATAAGTCAGTTCAAGTTCAGGTAGTCAGTGAGTGTGACGTGATGAGGGAAGGGGGGCTGTGTTTCATGCTGTTATTCAGCACCCTGATGGCCTGTGGGTAGAAGCTGTTGGTCAGTCTTGTTTTCCTAGATTTCACACTTCTGTAGCATCTGCCTGATGGCAGAAGTGTGAAAAGACTGTGGTTGGGGTGTGTACAGTCCTTTATAATGTTGTGGGCCCTCCTAATGACCTGCTGTCCTGAATGGAAGGAAAGGCTGCTCGTGAAATGAGTTGTCATTTTTATCACATGCTGGAAGGCCTTCCTGTCCTGAGCAGTATAGTTTCCATACCAGACTGTGATTGAGCTTGTGACACTCTTGACTGTAAATCTGTAAAAGTTACTGAGGATATTGGTTTGCATACCAAATTTCCTCAGAATTTTTTAAGAAGTACAGTCGCTGCTGGGATTTCTTAATGGTCTGTTGTGTGACCAGGTGAGATCCTTGCTGATGTGGGTGCCAAGAAATTTAAAGATTTTCACCCTCTCTACCTCTGTCTCACAGATGTGTAATAGCATGCGCTCCCCTCTACACCTCCTAGGATCAATAATCATCTCCTTGATCTTCTCTGTATTTAGGGAGAGATTATTTTCCTGACACCAGGCCACCAGGTCTGCCACCTGTCTTCTGTATGATGTCGCTACCCCACCAGTGATCAGCCCAATGACGGTAGTGTCATCCGCAGATTTTATAATGCTGGTATTAGTCTGGGAGGCCACACAATCATAAGTAAAGAGCGTGTACAGCAGGGGACTCAGCACAGCCCTGGGGGGTTCCTGTGCTTACAGTTCTTATGACTGATATTCGGTTTCCAACTCTGACTGACTAGGGTCTGTCTAATAGGAAATTCAGCACCCAGGCACAGAGGGACGGTATCAGTCTGAGGGTGAGGAGCTTTTCAGAGAGTCTGTGTGGGTGCTGGTGTTGACTGCATCATGAGTGGACTTGTTCTGACAATATGCAAACTGCAGTGGGTCCAAGTTGGCTGGGATGGCCTTTCTGATGTGAGTCACGACAATCCTTTCAAAAAACTTTATCACAATTGGAGTGAGTGCAACAGGATGATAGTCATTCAAGGAGGTCACAGTATTTTTCTTTTGGGTGGACTTAAAGCAGGCGGGCACAGAGGCCTGAGTGAGGGACAGATTGAAAATTTCAGTGAAAACACACAGCTCCGATGAGCAGCTGTCTGGACCAGCTGCCTTCTGTTGATTTGTTCTCCATCGAGCTGTGTGCACCTCCTCTGTAGACACAGAGAGTGGTGTGTCCTGTGTGCCCCCGGGGGCCAGAGTCTCTCTCTGTTGGTTGGTGTTGATGGTCTCAGTCTGTACTGTGTGTTGGCCTGCCTGATTGATCTGCACAGGTCATATCTGGCCTTTTTCTAGTCCTCAGCATTACCTGAGACAAACGCAATTGAGCGAGCATGTAGCATGGATCGTACCTCACAGTTAATCCAGGGTATCTGATTAGGATAGGTCCTGCAGCATTTGGTGGGAACAACACTCTCAATGCAAGTGTGTATATAGCCAGTTACAGCTGAAGCATATTCCTTTAAGTACACAGTAGAGTCCTCTCTCAAAGCAGCAGTTTTAAACACATCACAGTTTGTAGTCTCAAAGCAGTCCTGAAGCACCAGTTCAGTTTCTTCATTCCACACTTTAATGGTTTTACTTACCGGGGGGGCTCGGTTTAGGAGTTGTCTGCAGGCTGGATAGAGGAACACTGAAATGTTGTCTGACTGTAAAAAGTGTGGCCGGGGCACAGCCTTATAGGCATTTCTCATGTTGCTGTAGACCTTGTCAAGGATGTTGCTCTCCCTCATTGGAAAGCTGATGTGCTGATGTTACTTGGGGAGGACATTCCTACGGTTGCAGTGGTTGAAGTCCCAGGCTACAATGAACATTGCATCTGGGTGTGCAGTCTCTTGCTTGCTAATGACATCCAGTATTAGCCCCAGTGTGGTTGCGTGATCCGCCCATGGAGGAATGTACACAACCAACATAAACACTGCGCTGAATTCCCTTTGCAGATAATAGGGTCTGCACTCAACCATCAAAAGTTCTACATTACTGACCAATGCTTTCCAACAACATTTACATTCACACATATACACATTCCCATTTTGAGAAGAATATGCTAAATGTTTTACCAGAATCTTAATTTATTGAAAACCATGAAAATCCAAGCTGAGGATGTCTAAAGCAAATTTCCAAATTTCCAAAAGCACACTTAAAGGGATAGTGCACCCAAAAATGAAAATTCAGCCATTATCTACTCACCCATATGCTGATGGAGGCTCAGGTGAGGTTTTAGAGTCCTCACTACACTTGTGGAGATCTAAGGGGAGAGGAGGTAGCAACACAACTCCACCTAATGGAGGCTTATGGTGCCCCAGATTCAAACGTCCAAAAACATATAATTGAAACCACAAAATATCTCCATACTACTCGTCCGTGGTGATCCAAGTGTCCTTAAGTCTAGACATGAAAAGATGTTTGGAAAAACATTATTTGAACTCTGTTTTTAGCGTCATTGTAGCCTGCAGCTCTAACTGCCTCTCTGTGCGCTGTGTTCACGTGTGTGCGCAAGACCAGCAAAAGCATGTGAACGCGGTGCCCATGTCTCATGATCTCGTGCCTCTCTGTGCACACGTGAACGCGGTGCGCAGAGAGGCAGTTAGATCTACAGGCTACAATGAGGGTAAAAATAGAGTTCAAATGACGTTTTGTTAGATGACATGTGAAAAGGGTTTGGTGTACGACAGCTGTGGTGCACCTGACTCCCCTCTGGGCATGATAAACCAACATGTTTCTCTCCCTCTTGATGACCCAGGAAATGTGGTGTGCAGGCTGTGGATTGCTTGTCTTTTGACCCCTTCAAAGTTAGGCCAAAACTCCACCAGCTTTTAGCTGGTCAGTATCAGTGTGGCTGGGTTCATGTTATGTTGCAACAGGGCAGTCATTCATCAGGCTCCACCTGCTGTACCCAAAGAGCCAAGTAGAGGGCGGACCCTGTGTGAGATAGAACAAATGTTAGAATATTGTAACCCTAGTTCTGTTAGCACAGGTGGAGCCCTCTACCTCGGGGCCATGTTGCTCCTACCCTGCTTGCTGAAGAAGGTGTAGGATGTCTGATGTCTGCCACTGCTGTGGCTCAGAGGTAGAGTGGGTCTTCCACCAACTGAAAGATCAGCGGTTCCTCCCGTCTGCATGTCTAAGTATCCTTGAGCAAGATACTGAACCCCAAATTGCTCCTGATGGCTGTTCCATCGGTGTGTGAGTGTCTTAAAAAACTGAGAAGCAGGTGGCACCTTGTATGCTAGTCTCGGCCACCATTGTATGAATTTGTGTAGTGTTGCACGGTATACCGGTACTAAAATAGTACCGCGGTACTAGAGTATTCCAAACGGTACTATACTGCATTTGGAAAATACCAGTACTTTAAAATTGATTCAATTCATTAATTTAGTTAATTTATTTTACTCATTTATGCACACAAATGCCTTTCTTGTTCCTATTGGAGCACAGATTGCACAAGTGGTGTAGTGATGGGCAAATGAAGCTTTTGTGAAGCACTGAACCACTTGAGCCAGTTGTTTCGAAAAAGGGTTCATTACTCGAAGCTTCAGTTACAGTGACCTCTCCTGGCAAAGTGCAAGGCTGCAGTCAAATTAGGCAGGCTAGTTGGTTGACAGGAGGCATTTAATTACACACACGCACACACACACACACACACACACACACACACACACACACACACACACACACACACACACACACACCTCAATGAGCAGTGTTGGGGAAACTACTTTACTTTGGTTCTGAAGCATCTTTGCTTTGATCACCCTTGGATTTAAATGTCTGCTTTGAAAATTGAAGCGCACACACACCAGACTGAATATGTTCCATTTACAAATAAAGACTGATGAATGTGTGCATTGTGTTATTGAGGAGAGTGCTGGGAAAATATGGCATAGGTTGGGTGTGCTTTTGTAACTATGGCAGGGGGTGAAAATGTGCTTGTGTAACTATGGCAGGGGATGATTATGTGTGATGGGGAACACTCAAAGATATTTATTGAGGTACATTATTTTTTCCACAGTATTTGGATTGAGCCGGTTTCTTTTTTTGCTCACAACTTCTCCACATTTGGAGAATACTCGCTCACAAGGAACAGATGATGCTGGCGTGCATAAAAATTGTTTTGCGAGCTGAAACAGATGAGGGTACACATTTTGATGGTTCATCCAGTAAGCCAGTGGGTCTTCTGATCTTTCCAGTGGTGGATCGGTTCTGTACCGCTGCACCTCCACTGTAGCATCTGCTGTGGCATTCCTTCTCCTCCTTGCTTCAAAAGCATCTCTGTCCAGCGTTTCCCAAAGGTAGGGAGGTAATATCTGAAAGACAAACATGACAGTAATCATCAGTACTTACTTTGTCCTGCATTTTATCTATTCATTTTTATAACATTATCTGTGGATGATGGATTTCCAACATTTGCTGGTCCTGGTTGAGCTAATGTGGAGGGCTGTTGTTCTCTTTGTGTGTCAGATGGTGTGTGTCTTATTATTTGTGAGCATTCTGCTTTCAGTTGTCTCACTGCTGTCTGTGCCTGTACTTGGTTGTAGAAACCAAAGGTCTTGAATCCTGGATCCAGCAGTGTTGACAGGGTCAGTGCAGTGTGGGTCTCCGTCGTGTTGAACTTGCTTTGCATCAATGACGCCATGTTCTCTCCCAGTGTTTTAGCGGTGTTGTGGCTTATTTTTCCCATTGTGTCATACAAATACAACATCAACATTTTTATCATTGGGATGACCTTTGACCCTGACACTTGGCCTTGGCCTTGGCCTTGGTCTTCTCCTCCTCATATCTCTGGACCACCATGTTCTTTAGAGCCCGTCTGGATGGAAGAGTGTATGTGGGATCAAGCAATGCCACAAACTCCTTGAAGCCACAGTCATCCACGATGGAAAAAGGCTGCGAGTCTTTCACCACCATATTGACAAGAGCCTCATCTAGTTCTCGCTTCCGGTTCACTAAGACAAATAAACAAAGACATAAAGAAATTAAAAGAAAATGAATAAAAGAAAATAAGGATTTATGTGAAATTGCATTTAAATGAAGCAGGCCTATGAGTCATGGAATACAGTCATATCATAATGTGTTAGTGTGTCTAATTAATAATCAGGGGCGGACTGGGACTAAAAAACAGCCCTGGACTTTGACTCGGCCCAGCCCACAACAACCGGTGCGCGGAAAGTCATCAGCCCCAAACACAGGTGTCAAAATACTTAAATCTTAAGACGATACCATACCTTCCAAATTATAGCAAAAGCACCGATGTTGGCTAATGTTGTGATAGGAGCAGAGTGTAGAATACTCACTGAGAAATAAACACAACAAGACATGGTATGTGTCTCATACCATGTCTTGTTGTGTTTCAGGCAGTCACCTGCATTGTATTGTTCAGCAGAGAGACATCTGGACTGTGTCGTTTATTTCTCAGCGAGTATTCAAGTTAAACTGTATAATTACAGCCTCTTAACACTGTGATTTATCATAACTCATAGGCTTCACTCTCTAATCGCCTTTGTTTTTTCCCTCACCTTCTCAGCCCCACCCTTTTCTTTCTGTTTTTTTGGATTAATACCAGTATCCATATTGTTATCTTGCACGCGGTCCCTCCCATCTGCACCTGCTGCACACGGCCGCTCGATTTGCGTGACATATGCGCTTCCTTCTTCTTCAATTTGATTGGCGGCCGGCCAGCTCATAGATATCTATGGGCCGGCTGGCATCCAATTTAAAGGCTGCCACCTAGCGGACTGGATGTGGAACAGTAGATTATCAGGGAGAAAAAGAAAAAAGAAAAAAAAAAAAAACAGTGATGACTGCGTGGCGGCCGCCGGCCGTCCTGCAGTACCGGCCGTTCTGTGATTCTCCAGAACCTCCAGATGGCCAGTCCGCCCCTATTAATAATAATATAATATAGCCTATCTTGATTTGTGTTCCCCTGGTTAGTAGCCCCATGCTTGGCAGTGAAGTGCCTAATCATGGAGGAAGTATTCCCATGATACTTCAGTTCAGTTGAACACACCAAGCACCAGACCTGTAGAGAAAGCCATTTGTAAATAAAAATGAAATTTGAGTCTATAAAGCTATAGCCTAATGGCTACACTAATCATATGCATCATTTTACTGTGGTGCTAAGTTACTTAATATAGACTTTAGATACAGCATACAGTAGCTATAGTACTGTACTGACAGCTACTGTTGTAAGTTGTAACTTTACTTTTCCTACGTTACATATTAAACATAAAGCATACCTACCTTATCAGGAGCGATCAGATTGAAGTGTTCCCACATGTCAGAACGACCTCTCTTCCTGGCTGGCTCCATAATGATCCAGTACAAACGAACGCAATACCAACAACTCAACAGCAATGACACACCAACTACAACAACCCACAAACTGTGCGTTGTTTCGAGCAGTTATAACAGTGTTGTGGCGCTCAAATTCAAAATTGTCACAACCTGTCAGCTGTCAGAGTCGAGACGAGGTCATGCCAGTGAATCACCTGATTGGACCACGAACCAGTCAGGTGATTGATTCAGGCAACGAAGCAGTTGCTGCTTCGGACGTCATATGTCACGTGATTTTTTTCCGCACCAAAGCAAGCTTTGAAGCAGTGGTTTGTAGTCTAGGGTTTGCAGCACGTATCAAAGCTTCAGTGTCGCACTGCCATCACTAAAGTGGTGTGTATGACAACACCTGTATCAACATTCGCAGCTGGCGCACATGAAAAAAGACAAGAGAAAGTCTGCCTCGCAAAGGGAGACAACACGAGACAACACCAACTTGGTGAAACATTTCAGCAACCAAACCGTGACATCCGAACCGAGGTACTTTCGATCCACGATTTTTTGGTACCGTTACACCCCTACTATTTATTGTTCTAAAGGTTTGTAGCCAAAAGGACTTTTCCTTAGGAAAAGTACCGAAAAGTATCGAAATTCATATTGGTATGGGTACCGAAACACAGTTTTTGGTATCGTGACAACACTAAATGTGTGTGTGAATGGGTGTGACTTGCAGTGTTAAAAGCCCTTAGAGTGGTTGGATGACTAGAAAAGCGCTATACAAATGCAGGTCCATTTACCATTTACTGTGGGGTCTGCACATATTCAGGTAGGCACGCCCTGATTGGCCAGCTACATTTATGTTTTTCCTCAGTTTGGAAATGTATGCTCATGATTAGGGGAGTATTACCCAAAGAGTCCATTAGAGAGCTCTGCCTGTGCTCATAGAATCAGGGTTACAATATCGTAATCTTGATTCACACCAGGGGTGTCACCATTCTCCATATCCATGATTTGATCAGACTTTTCATTTAAAGGTCTCGATGTGATAATATGGCAGCATGTTGCTGTAGTGGTTAGTACTCACAGCAAGAGGGTTCCTGGTTTGAACCCAGCGTGGTGGAGCCCTTCCGTGCTGAGTTTTCATGTTCTTCACATGGCCGGGTACTCCAGCTTCCTCTCTCAATCCAAAGACATGCAGGTTAGGTTAATTGGTGACTCTAAATTGGCCGTAGTTGTGAATGTGAGTGTCAACAGTTGTCTGTATCTATATGTCAGCCCTGGGATAGTCTGGCGGCCTGTCCAGGGTGTGCCCTGCCTCTCGCCCAATGTCAGCTGGACTAGGCAGACTAGATTTGATAATACTTTAGATTTTTTTTTTTTTTTTTCAGCACAGCTGGATATGCCATTATGACTATCTATGATTTGTAAAGATCAACAGATCATAAGTTTTATGCCCTGACAATTGACGTTTACATTTTCAAATTCTTGTTTAAGCTAAGCTACATGGTATCAAGTGTGATAAAATCAATCAATTTCAATTTTATTTATAAAGTCCGAAGGGAAGCATATATATAGTGAACAGGATTTGTCTGAGCACAGAACCTTGTGGAACTCCAAAACAAACTTTAGTACATGGAGATGATTCATCATTAACATGAATGAACTGAAAATGATCAGATAAGTAAAATTTAAACCAGCTTAGTGCAGAGCCTTTTAGGCCAATTAAATGTTCCAGTCTCTGTAGCAGAATTTGATGGTCGATTGTGTCAAATGCCACACTAAGATCTGATAAAACAAGTACAGAGATGAGTCCTTTGTCTGAAGCAATCAGAAGATCATTTGTAATTTTAACCAGTGCTGTGATGCACTCTAAACCCTGACTGAAATTTTTCAAATAAATTATTATCATCGAGAAGATCACACAGCTGGTCTGCAACTACTTTCTCAAGGATCTTTGAAAGAAAGGGATCCAGGGTGTGCTTTTTTAGGAGAGGTTTAATTACAGCTACCTTAAAGGACTGTGGTACATAACCTCTTAATAAAGATATATTGATCATGTCTAATATAGTGTTAACTTAAGGTAAGACTTACTTAAGTAGCCTAGTTGGGATGGGGTCTAAGAGACACATGATTTCAAATCATTGCAGTCAATTGTTAGGTCTTACAGCTGTGTTTGAGGGCAGATTGGTTCCGTTTTTGGCAGGAGGTCATGAATTTTGTCTCTAATAGTTAGAATTTTGTCATTAAAAAAGCTCATAAAATCATAACTGCTAAGGGGTTAAAAAACACAAGGCTCAATAGATCAGTGACTCTCAGTCAGCCTGGCTACAGTGCTGAAAAGAAACCTGGGGTTGTTCTTATTTTCTTCTATTAATGCTGAGTAATAGTTTGCTCTGGCATTGCAGAGGCCCCTTTTATACGTTTTGAGACTTTGTTCCCAGACTAAACGAGATTCTTCCAGTTTTGTTTAGCTAATTCCTTTCAAATTTTCGCGATATTTGTTTTAATTTGCGGGTTTGAAATTTGCTTTGTTAACTTCTTTTTAAGAGGTGCTACAGGGTCGAGTGTTGTTATTATAATTACATATTGTTATGTGTTTATATAACTGCCATATTTATAAGGGATTTAAACTAAGGTCACATGGTCATCTTGGCAAAATGTGGTCCAGGTGACACCAATTGTAGCAAGAACTACCACAGAAGCCATTTTGAGTACTTTGCCAGGTGTTTATGTGTCTGTCTGTCTGTTCATGGACAGATTTTGTTTGCAAGACAGTGTCACAATTGTGCAAGATGCAGTTCAAAGATGGGTGTGTACCGAGCAAGGGGCCAGGAGTAGGGGGTTAAAATTAAGGAGGGGGCATTTCTTCCTACCTTACGCCCCTGGCTCACATTTGTTTTAAAGGATAACTTCAGTATTTTTCAACCTGGGCCCTATTTCCCCATGTGTATGTGTGCGTATGATTCATAGGTACAACTCGTTTTAAAATTGGTTCAGTATTGAGGGAGGTGGATGCAACCGGGAGCCACGAAACAAGCTAAAACGGTAAGGGGGGCATATGCGTCCCGTATAAGTTTGCGCTTTAAAAATGCTTTTTTCCACCCCTGACCGGGTTCAGATCGCCAGTGCTATCTCTGTAAATAGCATACTAAGCATTTCCCTTACTTCTGGGCTGTGTGACGTCGTCCCGCGAGAGCTTTGCTCCACTGTGTCTGTAGCTCTCTCTACTCGTGGGACAGCCGTTTTCTTGACGAAGAGGTGTTTCGGGATTGGATGTCTTCTCTTCTCCGGCTGGACCCGGTGGTCTGCAAGGCGCAGTGTCTGGACAGGAGTGTTAGCATCCATTTATAGCACAACTAGCCACAACTTCAGCATCTCGCCGTCTGACAAAGGCAGCCTATGAAAGCTGTATAGGGTGTTACGCGACATCGTGTTCTTGCAATTCGGATAAGCACAAACACGATCCATTGTTTTCAATCGATGCAGTAAAACTCTCAACTGTATTCTGGTACAACCAGCGCCACTCTGAGCGGCACTCAGCATGGCTCTGTTTGCTTCCGGCAACAAGCAAATGATGTCACACAGTCCAGAGGTAAGGGAAACGCTTAGTATGCTATTTACAGAGATAGCACTGGCAATCTGAACTGGTCAGTGGCGAAAAAAAAGCACTTTTAATGTGTAAACTTATATGGGATGCATTTGTCCCCGTTACCGTTTAAGCTCGTTTCGCGGCTGCAGGCTGCATCCACCTCCCTCAATACTGAACCAATTTTAAAACGAGTTGTACCTATGAATCATACACACACATACACATGGGGAAATAGGGCCCAGGTTGAAAAATACCGAAGTTTTCCTTTAAGTCATGAATCAGTGTATCATGGCTGGAGTGTTTCCATTGTAAGATGGTCTCTAGTTTTCGATGTAATAAATAACAATACCTTATTCCACCAGTCAACAGAACAAACTGTCAAACACAAGAAGAACAGCCACTAGATGGCAGAGGGGTACCGTATTTTCCGCACTATAAGGCGCATCGGATTATAAGGCGCACCTTCAATGAATGGCCTATTTTAAAACTATTTTCATATATAGGGCGCACCGCATTATAAGGCGCATAGAGTTGAAACTACTGTAGTGGCTGGGGTTGCGTTATGCATCCACTAGATGGAGCTGCGCTAAAGGGAATGTCAACAAAACAGTCAGCTAAGTCAGTCAGTCAAACTTTATTAATAGAATACAAACCAACGTTCTGACAACTCCGTTCACTCCCAAAACAAGTTAGTGCATTCACAATACGGTACCGTACGTACCGGTAGCTCTTACCAATATTTGCGCCGCCTTCGTTGAAAACAATGTATTTCCAACTCCATTTTCCATTTTACCGTTTTTACCGCTGTTACTTCGGCAACGCCCCCTGACTACGGTAGCTATAATTAACCAATATTGATCCATATATAAGGCGCATCGGATTATAAGGCGCACTGTCGGTTTTTGAGAAAATTAAAGGCTTTTAGGTGCGCCTTATAGTGCGGAAAATACGGTACTTTACAACAATCCTTTGAGTTTCCTCACCTCAAAAAAACAAAAAACAAAGGTAGCTACAGGTTTTATATGTAGTTTTCAACAAGCCACTCAAGGATAGGAGTGGCTTCTGGCGTGCACTTACACTGTCTGGAAAAATTCAGAATCCCTGTTAATGGTTCCTTAAAGCATGACATACAGTTTTCCCAGAGAGCATCATCAACAAATTTAAGGGATGCTGCATATCAGTTACCTTGGAGGCTAGCGAGGATGACACTCTTTAGGAGCAGCTGGTGGAACCAGATCATGGGAATGATTAAAGTGAGTCAGTACTGTGAGGCAGACAACCTCTGTGTGGAAACAGTCTAATGTCCTGTCATGACACATCTGAGGACCTGATTTAGGCCAATTTGCACTACTCTTTTATTGCAATCGAGCCTGTTTTTTTTTCTCTCTCAGTAAGATTTGTCTCAAGGCTCTTTTTTGATAGGCTTCATGGTTGTGTTATTTTTTTTAGATGGATAGCCTAATTGGTATTAGAAATAGACTACAGTTTATGTTAATTGTCACTGAATGCCATGTGGGTCATTCATTTACATTACTGATGTAGTTTAATTTTGTTTAATTTATATGTGACAGTTTAATCTAAAAGATACTGAAAACAGATATTGATTTTGTTTGAAAGATGAACAAAACAGCCTTTCTTGTTTCATGCACTGTGTTTTTATAATGATTATTTTTAGATTTTTTTTTTTTCATTATAAAAACTAGATTTGCTCCTCCAAAAGTCTTCTTGTGTCGTCTCATAATCAGTTTTTTTTTTATATTCGATTAGTACATTAAATAGCACTACAGGTAAGAGGAAAATATGTCATCGCTCTGGACTCTGGCACTGAATGATGGTAAGACTACACAATGTGGTCTGCATGGGACAAAGCCAAAACTGAAAGACAAAAGCCTCCCCAGGGGATGATAGAAAGTTGAAGGGGAGGCAAAGATACTGCATGAGGTAGTTTTTTATTTATTTATTTTTTTTTATAAATCTGTTTGTTGTAAACAGGTCAGCAATAAGCAGAAATAGCAGCAGCATGAGTAAATAAGAACAATATAAATGTTGAGATGCCAATCAGGAAATAAAGACAATGGAGATTGAAAATTGTCAATGAGCCTCTGTTAAAAAAGAAAATAAAATGAGATCAAAATAAAAGTAAAAAAATGTACACTCTGTCTTTACTTCAAACCTTGTTTACATTCTCTCTTTTTTTGTTCACCTTTTAACAACCCACCCCCCATCCCCTGCCCTCACTCCTAGGTATGTCTGAGCCACAAATGACAAAGTGACTAAATAAATAAAATTAAATCAAAGGTTAATAAAGAGGAATAAGTTGCACCCTGCAAGACTTAAGCCTGATTTATGGTCCTGCATTGAATCAACGGTGTCGCTACGTACTTGCCGTGACGCCGTCGTGAACCCTTCGAACTTCTCCGTCACTCCGTTTCGTCGCGGTGCAATTCACCACCAGAGCGGTAGGAGGCTGCGTTCCTTTCCTGAATGGTTATCGTCGTCTCTAGTTGATTCTTTGTTTAGCTTCCGTCTTTTCTGGTCACAGAGAAATGCACACAGAGCATGGACAGACGGCTCCGTCCGTATCTGTATCCGTATTGAACGTTGAGCATAAATGGGCCTTAATACTGCAACATCTACATCGCAACAGAAGATGTTTAAAGATGGCGGGGATGGCGCAATCTCGAAATACGGAACCGGAAATGCGTTGCTACCAAGCAAACCAATCACAGCCCTCTCGGTCTGCGCTGGGTCTGCGTCGCCTCAACGTGTATTTACATTTTTGGGGAGGTGCACATCCCGCTACGCCGGAGGCTACGGCGAGCCTTCTACGTAGCCACGTACCCTACGACGTAGCAACGTCGTTGATTCAACGCACGACCATAAATCAGGCTTTAGGCGTGCAGGAAGAAGAAACAACAACAAGAAATAATAATAACAAAAAAAAAAAAAAAAAAAAAAAATCTGTAAACAAATAAATAATTAAATAAATAAATAATGATGATAACAAACATTGTCATCCTGGAAAAAAAACAAAATTCAGTTGAAGTTGGCTTAGGTAAGAGGGAAAAAGTAAAAGTAAATGTCATTCGTTTTCCAAAAAGCTCTACCTAGGACGCCTCATCAGCGTCAGGATTAATACTAAGTCCTCCTGTCAGGACTAATAGGGGGTTCCAGGTAGTCTGAAAGGATTTCAGAGATCCCTTTCAATGAGAATCGTAGCTTTTGTAACTGAAGGCATCGCAAGACGTATCCATTGGTCATGTGTTGGTGGGGAGGCATGTTTCCATTTGAGAAGGATACAGCGTCTGGCTAGTAAAGTGGTGAAGAAAATGACAGGGCATATAGTACTGGGCATATTCTCAGCTGGGGGAAGGCCGAATAGGGCAGACAGAGGATTGGGGTCTATTTTTGTGTTGAAAGCCTGATCAATGGTTCCAAATACATGAAACCAAAATTTGTTCAACCTCGGGCAAGTCCAGAACATGTGTAGATGGTTAGCTGGGGACTTGATTGCATCTGTAACAGGCATCACTCCGGCCTGGGAAAATTTTAGCCAGCTTAGCATTGGTAAAGTGAGCTCTATGGAGCACTTTGCACTGGAGTAGGCCATGTCTGGCACAAATACATGATGTATGGGTCCTTGAGAGGTATCAAGGGGTCTGGATTCAGGGAATCAATCTGGTCATAAAGAACAGAGATCAAGTGAGAGAAGTTTATCAATTTCCAATTCAGGGGGCGGTTGGGAAAATGGGGGAACTGCTTTTGGATGAAGTGCCTGATTTGGAATAAACAAAAGAGATGGCTGCTGGGCAGTTTAAATTTAGCTGACAGGGATTCAAAGGACGAGAAGACCCCATCGTCGTAAAGGTCATCCAGGGTCCTGAGACCATTACTTGACCAGATATGGAAGGCGGTATCAGTACACAATGGGGGAAATGAATGATTGTTTAAGATTGGCACATGAATCAAGGCTCTATGTAGCCCATATTGCTTTATAAATTGCAACCAGATCTTAAAGGATAACTTTGGTATTTTTCAACCTGGGCCCTATTTCTTCATGTGTATGTGTGTATGTGTATGATTCATAGGTACAACTCGTTTTAAAATTGATTCAGTATTGAGGGAGCCGGCAGCTGCGAGGTAGATATGGGGGCAAATGCGTCCCGTATAAGTTTACGCATTAAAAGTGCTTTTTTTCGCCACTGACCGGTTCAGATCGCCAGTGCTATCTCTGTAAATAGCATACTAAGCATTTCCCTTACCCTTCACTTCCTGTGGGCTGTGTGTGACGTCATCTTGCGAGAGCTTTGCTTGTTGCCGGAAGAAAACAGAGGAGCCATGCTGAGTGCCGCACAGAGTGGCGCTGGTTGTCCCGGAGTACAGTTGAGAGTTTTACTGTATTGGTATTATGGCTGCATATTTACCCGACTTTGAGAATGAAGATGAGCCCTTTTATTACGATGGCCACCCGTGCTTATTTGAGCCTGAGTATACGGATGAGGAGCTCCTACAAATTGACGAGCAGACGAGGACTGAGAGAGAGGGCCAACGAGCAGACGAAGGTGAAGCAGCGGCTGCATGAACGCGAGTCTCTGAGGACTGGTGGTACTCCTGTGGTTGCTGTGACTCCATGCCCACAGAGGAAGAATGTCTGTGTTGCAACGAGTGGGACCTGTTGCCCAATATTCATGGTCTCGATGTGTCCTGGGATGATACAGAAACTACCAAACGCTGTGTAACTACGTTAGAGAATTTCCCCCCTCTGATCAACAGGGCAGTGCTGGATACCTTTTTTCATGTGCCCAAATAAATTGGAAGAAGCGGCTAAAACCACAGGGACCAAATGGTCAACTATCCATCAAGTAAGTGTAACTAATATGTCTTTATGCATGTAATACTGATACCTAGAATTGTCTCAGAGACGCACATTTACTGTTGCATACTTTGCCCTCGTATATATCGTACCCTGTTTTCTTCCGGCAACAAGCAAAGCTCTCGTGAGATGACGTCACACACAGCTGGGAGGAGGTGAAGGGTCAGGGAAACGCTTAGTATGCTATTTACAGAGACAGCACTGGCGATCTGAACCGGTAAGTGGTGGAAAAAAGCACTTTTAATGCGCAAACTTATACCGTATGCATTTGCCCCCATATCTACCTCGCGGCTGCCGGCTCCCTCAATACTGAACCAATTTTAAAACGAGTTGCACCTATGAATCACATGCACACATACACATGGGGAAATAGGGCCCAGGTTGAAAAATACCAAAGTTATCCTTTAATGGTGTTAGTAACAATTGGATTACCTGAAATTTTATGGGCAGGAGCTGAGAACAGATCATCAAGTGTAATGAAGCAGAGGTTGACAAACTCAATATGTACCCAGGGAGGGCAGGATTCTGACAGTTTGCAGTTAGCCCAATATAGAAGCTTGTTAATGTTAGAGGCAATAAAGTGGGAGTTGAAGACATGATCTTCTAATTCGTGCAGGTTTGTTACTCCAGATGAATGCATTTAACTGTTGGTCAAGATTAGTGAAAAAAGATTTATTGATACACACTGGGCTATGTTGAAAAAGATAAAGAAACTTTGGTAGGATGGCCATCTTAATGAGGTTGACACGACCTGTAAGAGACAGGGGGAGAGAGGCCCACTTAGACAGATCAGCTCTACATTTGTCTAGTAGTGGCTGAAAGTTTTTAGAAAACAGGTCTTTAAAAGAGCTAGTGACAAACTCCCCTACGTACTTGAACCCCTCCATGGCGCTTTTAAAGGGGAATGTGGATTGGGGAAGTGCCTTTGCCAGTTCATTTACAAAAAACACTTTGCTCTTTTAGATGTTTAGTTTGTAGCCTGATATACAGCCAAATTGATCCAAAAGTAAGACAGTATGGGGGGAAGAGAGGATATGGAATTGGAGATCATGAGAAGCAGGTCATCAGCGTGAAGAGACAGTTTGTGAGTCATACCTTGACAGGTAATGCCCTCAAAGTTATCAAGGTTTCTGAGCCAGATAGCGAGAGGTTCGATGGCTATAACAAGAGTGGTGAAAAAGGACACCCTTGGCGTGTCCCACGTTGGAGAGAGAAAGGCGGAGATCGGATGCCATAAAGAAGAGGCATAAAGAAGTTTAATCCAGGAAATAAATTGAGAATTGAAATTGAAATTTTTCTAAAATAAAAAATAGGTAACCCCACTCCACCCTATTGAAAGCCTTCTCAGCGTCAAGTGTCACTATGATTTCAGAAGTGATAGAGGAGGGTGAGAAAATGATATTAAGTAAAATCCTTGTGTTAAAAAAAGAATGTCTCCTTGCCTTAAATCCTTTTTGGTCTAGTGAGATTATATCTGGCAGTACACGCTGGAGGCAGAGGGCAATTATTTTGGCCAAAAGCCTATCTTATAGTCTACATTCAGCAGAGAGATTGGTGTATAACTGCTGCATGAAGAAGGGTCTTTGTCTTTCTTGAGGAGCAAAGAAATGTATGCCGTGGACAAAGTTTCCAGCAATCGGCCTACCTGGAGGGAGTCATTGTACATCCTGGCTAAAATCGGGTCTAACTGAGAAGAATATGTCTTATAAAATTCGACTGTAGCCATCGGGCCCAGGAGACTTCCCATTTTGCATAGATTTAATTGCATCTTGTATCTCAAGGGTGGAGATGGGGCTGCCTAATTCGCTAGCAACTCTCGAAGAGTCGAGAGGCTTGGGGTTTATAGTGGAGATCAGGGGGCATTCAGAAGTGTAGAGATTGTAAAACTCCAAAAAAGACCTATTAATATCAGCCGGGATAGAAGTAAGGATGCCATTGGGAGGTCTGATTTGTGGAATTAGTCTGGACGTACTGGCCGCACGAGCTTGTTGAGCTAGGAGCCTCCCAGCTTTGTCACCCTGCTTAAAGAAGCGTTGCCTGCATTGTCTCAGTTGTCTCTCAACAATACCTGTCATTAGAAGATCATGCTCTGAATGTAACAGGAGGCGTTCTTTATAGAGAGAGGGGGAGGAGGAGTATATTTCATCGAGTATGCGGAGCTCATCAAGGATTTCTGTTAGCCTAGCCTTTTCAGCTCTTCTCTTATGTAAAATGTATGAAATGACCTGCCTCCGCATAGAACCTCCCATAAAATACCACTATTAACATTTGAAGTATCATTAATTTCAATATAAGAAGATATCTGTGTGGAAACAAAGTCTCTAAATGCACTATCTGAGAGCAAATCCGAACTGAATTTCCACAGCAGAGGGGGGGACATAGCAGATGGGAAATTGATGTCTATCGTGGTAGGAGTGTGATCCGAAATGTCTATAGGATAGTATTTGCATGAGTTGAATAGATGTAGCAAATTTTTATCGAGTAAAAAACAAAGTCAATTTGTGAAAAAGTGCGGTGCCGGTGCGAAAAGAAAGAAAAAGATTTACTTTGAGGGTTAATAGACCTCCAGGGGTCAGAGAGTCCTAATTATGAAGCGTAGTGCAGCACTACATTGGCAGATTTTGAGGGAGTAGCTTGTGTGGGTGATGATCTGTCAAGACTGACGTTTTGAACCAAATTCCAGTCCCCCGCCAAAATAATACAATGATTGTCAGCGTTAGGAATTTGAGTGAAAAGGTTCGCAAAAAACTGGTCATCGTCCCAATTGGGAGCGTAAATAGAAGCTAGAATTACTGGGGTGCTCTTTAAGATGCCTGAAACTATAACATAACGGCCATTAGGATCTGGTAATGAGTTTGTCAATTCAAAGCTAACATTCTTGTGAATAATAATTGCCGCTCCTCTGGCTTTATGGGAGAATTTCAAGTGGAAGAAGTGGCCCATCCATGCCCTTTTAATACGAAGGGTGTCAGATAATTTAAGATGAGTTTCCTGTTAGAATATGGTATCGCTATTGAGATGTTGTAGCCGTGTCAGTACTTTACCAGTCTTAGTAGCGCTGTTCATGCCTTTAGTATTTAGTATATGAAGATAAGATGACTTGAATAAATACAGTCTTGTGAAAAAGGTAGAGATAGAAGAGAGGACGATAAAAAAGAAGCCAAAAAAGGAATGAGAAAGTAGAATAAGAAAAACTGCCAAGAAAGGAGAAAGGGAGAAAAAATGCTAATAGTGAAGACAATTATAACAAAAACTAAAACAATAAACCGTGTGTATGAGGTGAATTTGAGTCAAAAATCTTACTCCTTCCAATGGTGGTTTCATTATGACACTGTTATGCTAGTTTCATACTACTATGCTACATTGTGATCTGATCTAATTAATGTTTTTGTCACAATTTGGTTTGCAGGCGGGCTGAATACATCACAGCACCTCAGCATCAGCAGAGCTGTCCAGTTCACGTAGTCTGAACCAGTGATAACCATTTATTTATCCACAGCTGTCTATTTAAAAAGTTTGACAGGAATATTCACCAGTTTATCATCTTTGCCATAACTGACTAAAGTAAAAACTTTTATTCCATTAAGATATGAGGGTTTAAGATAGCATACATCATTCAAGACTGTGCTCAGAAAACATTATGTTTTGCCTTATTTGGATATTAATGGTTAAGTAATTAATAGTTAATGGCTGAGATAAATGTAATATGTAGTTAATAGTCTTGTTAATCACATACAACTTGTGTGTTTGGTTTCCAGTCAAAGAGGATTTCAGCAAAAGATGCCCTGGCTCACCCTTACTTGGATGAAGGTCGACTGCGCTACCATACATGCATGTGCAAATGCTGCTACACCACATCTTCTGGCCGTGTTTACACCAGTGACTTTGAGCCTGTCACAAATCCCAAGTTTGATGATGGCTTTGAGAAGAATCTGAGCTCTGTGAGACATGTCAAGGGTAAGTTTATCTGCTGAGCCCAGTTATATTTGCTGTATAAAATACATATTAACATTGACAAAGAGGTTTAAAACAGCAGTTTTTCTAACCCAACCAATAGATCTCAATAAGCATTAATATGTTTCATTACAGGGTGGCTATTCTTCAGTGGCCTATTTATAACTGTTGGGTACTTAAACTTTGCAGCATTGGAGGTAAAACCAAACGAATCAGTTTGCACAATTAAATTCTCCATTTTACTCCAAGAGTTGGAAGAGATGCCCAGCATAATCACATTTTAGTTGACAAAATGCTAAACTATGTTTTTTTTCAGTGAGTAGGCCACACATCTTTAGAATTGGAGAATGTGACATTCACTTTAGGCCTACAGCAATGATAAATGAAAACTGAAATGTTGAAAAACCATATCCATTTCCATATAATTTCTTGTCAAAGCAACAGGAAGCTACTGGAGTGGGAAAAACCGCAGGTTACCTACCCCTGCCCTAAAGGCTTGGACATACTTTCCTTGTTCTGTGTCTGTGGAAAGCTGCAGACTACTGTTTGCACAGGTCCATTTATACTACGATTAATTTTCTGGGAACAATAAGAAAAATGCAAAAGAGATAACCAATGTTTTTATCTATTGGCTCAATCTGGTGCAGGAGTAGGAGCCCCACTGAGACTATGGCTACTGCACATGTACTTAAAGTCCCCATGAAATGAAAAATATGTTTTTCCCAGTTTGAATCCTGTGTCCCTGTGTTAATTTATCATTTATCTCTTATTATATGACAAATATATTTAAAAACAAAAATCACTTTCAGAGTGTTTTTACACTACAATCCATGCCTTCTGTCTTTCTGTAAAACCAGGTAAATAGTTTCAAATGTTTGATGACTCATCCTGCACTTCGGGGTGTTACTAGAAGTTCATTCAAACAAATGAAACTTTGGTCAACTAGCTAGCTACACTGATGATACAGAGCTGCTCCTCACCATTTGTTGGTTGTAGTAAACAGAGCAATATGGAGAGAAAGAGGAAGAGATGTGTTTGGATATCAGTAGGCAAAACCTTTATTTCATCTCCACAACAATGTGGCTGATGTCTCATTCATTCATCTCTCTCAAGATGTGAGATACCATTGTGACATGTAACCGACGTTAATAAAGAAAGCACAAATAAAGGAAAAACAAAACAAAAACACTCATTCACACACCCCTAAACAAGGTAGCAAATATTATATCAGAAATAATAAACAGTGACTAAATACAAACATGTATCCCCTTTAATCCTCTGTCTTCTTTGAATTGACATGAAAACAAGGTTTTGTTTTATCCATGTATCCTCAGTACTTTGTTATACTATACTAAATTAAAACCTCCATCCCCAAGTCCATACAATTCAATATATGCACTTTCTTCCAGACTCTAAGAGTATTTTGAATCCATTTGTTATCTATTTTTGGTTCTCACTTTTTTTCTCAAGTAAAAGTAGGAGTTTCTTCATGCCTTTGTAATGGGCCAGCTCTGTTGACTTCGATTTCGCTTGTATATTGTCCATAAGCCATGTTCGTAATATTTATATTTGAGCTGCCTTATAATTCTACAAATTAGGGAGAGCCAAACCTCACTTTCTTTAAGGCAGTTTGAGTGTCTTCATATTGACCCTTGTTTTTTAAGTCAAATTCTGCCCCAGCACCTACATGTGGTTGGATTGACACACATAGGAAATGCTTTAAATAAAAAAAAGAATCTGGAGAGTACTGTATATTCATTTGAATTGTGTCAGTCCTTCCCAATAATGACAAGGGGACTAAGCGCCATCTATTCAAGTCTTGTTTAATTCTTGTTTGTTGTTGATCATACTTCTATTTATTTGTAACTGTTCACCACTGGAAAATACACCACAGTACAGAAGCTTAAGATGCTCTCACTTCTGTTTCACTTCAGTGGTGCCCTGTGGATTTTTCTCCAAATGAACAAAAGTTATTTAATGTTGTTCTGTTTTTCGGGTGCAGATGTGATGTGTTCTACCCCAAAGATGTGCAATATTTGTCAGGTGGAGGCAGGTGTGTGTGTTGTTTGTATTTGCACTTGTCTCTTCCCTCACCACATATGCATTTACAGTGAGGGAGAATCATACAAATAATAAGAGGATGATAATGTATTCCACTGGATTTACTGAGATCACAGAATTTATGATGGATAACAGGAAAATTCTGTTTCTGTTAAGACCAAGATTAATTGCGCAGTCATATCGGTGATGTGAAGGAAGCGACATGACCCGTTCCTTATTTAAAACCTTTAAAAGCAGGTACTCTGGAGGATTCCCTGAGAGGTCAGGGAACTTTTTAGGAGGAATGTCACTATAAACAGAAGACAGAAGAGTGGAGGGAACCGGCATGGCAGTGAAGGCTCCACTGAAGAATGGAGCCTGGGCCCCAGTCAGTATGTGGATGATGCCTTTGGAGCCAGGGAAACCCCTGAATCACCAGCTGATCATTAATCATTGCATTAATCAGGTGGAATGTTAGAATCTCATGATGATTACCTGTAATTATCTGTGTGTAACAGAAGATACGAGGTGCCCATCAAGAGCACTGGTATTAATTAACAAAAGTTTTCTGCTAAATCCGTAGCTGGTTGGATAGGGTGGAATCCAAGAAGTTAGTGTCAGCTCTGAAATCAGTGAACACAGGGACTGTGTGAGTATGTTTCGAGCTGGGCACAGAGCAAGGGGCGATTGGGCATTTCAGAGTAAATGGCTTGGCTCACCAGCGCCCTCTGGATTACTGGTAAGGTTCTCCTTTTAGTGGACAGTTTGACACAAAATGTCTGCTCTGGCCAAAGTACAGGCAGCAGTCTGGCTTGGCTGAGTTGCATGGACTTCTCTGGTTTGCAAGGGATGCTTGAGACAGGCACCAAGCAAGGAAGACGGAGATAAAGATGGCAGCCACAGAGGGGCCTGGTTGTTGGGGCTCTTTCCTTCCTATACTCCTGAAGATGTCTGTCGTAGTGATGAGGTCCTGCAGGTCATAGGAAGGGGCAGCAGAAGGCAGCTCTTCCTTAATCATTGTGGAAATTCAGGTGTAAAAAGTGTCATAAAGTAAAAATGCTTTTCAGTTACTTGACGAAAAAGCCAACACGACATCAATAATATGATGAATAATATGTAGCGCAGATGAGACAGTCTGCAGAATATGCCCTCAGTCAGTGCCAATGGGAAACACAACAAACTGAGACTTATGGATATAACTAAGGTTCTGTGAATTCTGGATGATTGCCAGTTCCATCACCTGAAAAGGACCCATCCCATAGGCAGATGAAGCATGCTGGCAAAGTTTAATGTCAACATTTAGATGTTATTAGGAGGCGGGCAGCCTAAGCTGCCAGGACCCTATTGTTATCCTGCATGTTCTTCTTTCTTCTTCTTCCGAGGAAATCCTACTTCCCATGCGCGAAAAATCACCAAACTTTGCACAAAGGTCCAGTCCCATGCCAGATTGCGTCAGCTGCAAAAACAGGCCAATAGTCCTGATGGTGGTGCTACAGCAAGCCTCTAAAGTTCAAAATTTTAAAAATTCAAAACAGATCACAACAAATCAACCATATGTGCTACAGATGCAACTTTCACCAAAATGTAGCCCCAATATTGAAGAAACTTTTAAACCTATTGCAAATTATGAAGTCCATCACTCAGTTTTTTTCAAAAACTGTAAAACCTATTAAAACTATCTCCTCCCACAATTTTTCCTCAATTGACACCAAACTTGCTACAGAGCATCTTCAGACTGTCCTACATAAACAATCCACACAAATTTTTGATTTATCGAAAATTGAGCCTACAGTGCATCAGAATGTTTGACTGTAAACGGTATTGTAAACATATACTTGCAAATTATTGCTAAATACATTTTCAATGTTCATTTAAAAAAAAAAGACAAAAATTTGGAGTCATGGTAGATGATGTTTGGAAAATATCAGAATTTTATCTCAAAAACTGAATTTTTTACAGCATTTTGAATTTCGCTCTCATGCGAACAATTGGAGTCAGTGCAAAAATGGCCTTTTTAAACATCAGTTTTTTTTACTTATGGAGCCAATAAATCATTGTTTAAAAAAATTACCAACATCACCATGCTGTCTAGATGCAATTTGTTATTTTCAGATTTTTGTCTTAAAGGGAAATTTCGGTTAATTTCAACCTGTCTCCTTTCGTCCTAAATTTGTTTCAAGTGACTAGTGACATAAAAATAATAGTTAGCATGTTAGCTGTTAGCCTAGATACAGCCGGGGCGCATAGTAGCGTCAGACCTGTTAAAACATAAGTGAAAGGGCATACTTCAAGTGCAAAGTTAGTCCACTTGTAGTGAATGAAAGTTCTGACTGGAGCCACAAAACCACCAGGAAACAGGATTGCAATCAGTCAATCATCCAATTTATTTAAATCACAGGGTGAATGTTGGTTCTGTGATGTTGCAGGATGATTACCATGGTTCTATACGAAGAAAGAACACATTACATTATCTTGACAAACAAATGAATTCACTCTTTGAAGCATGTTGAATATATACACATATTAAAGGACCACAAATCTCTCCAAAAATGATTCCCAAACACATGAGTCTTAACATTATTTAACAAATTAGATCAAATAAATTATCCATTCTTCATGTCAGAGACACTATTATTAAAGGAATACAAAGAAACTACTTACATTGGGGCTCAAACCAAAAGACACATGGCAAACACTGGCAAACAACTGCAAACACCTGACAAACACTCAGTCAAGGTGTGAGTGCTTGGAGACAAAGAGGAGGAAGTGATCTTCAGGCCTCTATTTATAGAGTGGGAGGTACCACTGATAGCCTGAGCCACCACTGGGTGTCTCCTCCTAGTGGAGAGGAGGGAACCTGAACTGGCACTTTCTGAGAGCCGCCCCCGGATTTGTGTAGCAAATATGTTTCATCTGGCTTCATCAGTGATTTCAGGCAGTGGGATCAATCTGGAAACAGGGCGTAGTTATTCTCGGCCTTGGATAATAATCTTAGCACTGCGAACCTTTCAATTGTTTCCAGGGCAGGTTTTGGTTATCCTTCCGATAAGCCATGATGCTCAAGGATACTGGGGGTCAACTATCAGGACAACCTGACCTGGATCCAAGTTTTTCTTGTTGGTTTCCCATTTTTGCCTGGTGTGAAGGTTTGGAAGGTAATAGTGAATGAAGGCTGTCCAAAAATGATCAGCCAAGATCTGACTGTGACGCCATCTACATCTGCTGAGGAGTTCATTTGCACAGTAGATCGCCTGAGGAAGAGCGGAGTCGGGCCGCCCCATCAGCAACATATTTAGTGTTACTGGGTCTGGATCACTAAGGTCAGAGGAGATGTATCCGAGAGGTTTGGAATTCAGAATGCCCTCAACCTCAATCAGGACTGTGTGTAGGACTGTCTCTGTTGTTGTTTGGTTTCCTACTGCTACCTGGAGGGCCATTTTTATTGATTTTATCTCTCGTTCCCAGCTTCCACCGAAATGTGGGGCAGATGGAGGATTGTATTGGAAGTTCACCTGTGTGTGAGCCAGTTGCTGCTGCAGGTCTGGTGCCATGGACAGGAATGCATTTTTCAGCTCTGCTTCTCCTGCGCTGAAATTAGTCCCACAATCAGAGAGGAGTTCAAAGCTCTGCGTGAGACAAATCTTCTGAATGCCATTAGAAATGTATCTGCATCCATGCTATCAAGCAACTCAAGATGTATGCAGCGTGTTGTTAAGCATTTGAAGAGTATGCCCCATCGCTTCTCTGTGCGACGACCGATTTTCACAGTGAAAGGGCCAAAGCAGTCCATGCCTGTCAACCAGAAGGGGGGCTTGAAAAGTCTAAGATAGGCTGGAGGAAGGTCTGCCATTTTGGGAATGACTGGGTTGGCTCTCCATCTCTGACAGTCCTGACATTGGCGTTGATGCTGATGAATAGCTTGGCGACCATGCAGGATCCAGTACCTGCATCTAATTTCCCCCAGGACATGCTCAGGGCCTGGGTGAAGTAGTTTCTCATCATAATGTTTTATGATGAGTTTGGTTATGTGATGTTTTGGATCCAATACAATTGGATGGATGTTGTCGTGGTCAAGGGTCTCCACTCTTCGAAGCTGACCACCTACTCTGATGAGGCCAAGATCAGTGTCATATTCAGGAGATAGGGAGAGTAGTTTGCTACCTTTTGATATGGTTTTACCAGTGTTGAGGGCATTGATTTCATCAGGAAAGCACTACTAGCTCTATTTGGGCCCTTTGCAGAAGATGCTTCTCTGACTGTATATAGCTTTGAGCTATGTTTTGGTTGTGATCTACCACCCCTTGTAGCTTATTCTTCATTTCCTTCATCAGATCATCCCAACTGCTGTACTTGTTCAGATCATCAGGGTTGTTAATGTCATCTGACATCACTGCACCACAGAACATGGACTTCCTGAGTTCCTCAACAGGCTCTGATTCAGCTACCCCACACAGATTGGCTGGCCAGCAGTCAATATTCAACAAAAGGAATGGAGGGCCTTGACTCCATCTGTGTTGCTGGGAAAGCTCTAGGAGTGTTTTGCCCCGTTTCAGGTAGTCAGCTGGATTATTCTTCGAGTCAACATATCTCCAGTTCGATGTGTCAGTGAGAGTCTGGATCTCTGCTATTCTTGTGCCGACAAACACCTTATAACGACAGGAGTCAGATGTTAGCCACGACAGGACTGTTGTGGAATCTGTCCAGAGATTAACTGACTGGAATGGTGAGTTCAGAACTGAGGTGGTTAGCCAGCTGGGCACTGGAAAGGGCTGCACATAGTTCTAGGCGAGGGATAGATAGTTGGCGTTTAGGAGCTATGCGAGATCTGGCCATGATGAAACTGACATGGGTGTGGTCACGCTGATCTTTAGTCTGAAGCTAGGCAACAGTACCATACACACGATCAGAGGCATCACAGAATACATGCATATGGGATTCTGAAGTGACTGCATTGGTACAGGCAGATAGCAGCGGGGAAAGTGAATATCAGGAAGATCCTTCAGTTCCAGTTCCGATGCTTGCCATTTCTCCAGCAAGCTATTTATTTTGATGAGGTTATCCCATCCTCTCTCCTGCCTCCATAAGTCCTGTAAAAGAATCTTTGCACGGATTGTAAAAGGGGTCAGATAGCCCAGAGGATCATATTGGCTTGCCAGCACTTTGTATATATTTTTTATTGTGGGCTGATGGTAAGTGATGGATCTGTTCTTATAACCCAGCATGTCTATGGAACAGCTCCATTGGAGGCCTAGTGTCAGCTCTTTGGGGTCTCCTTTGTCTGAGAGGCACAATTCACTAGTTTTGGACTTAGCATCAGGGGGAGATGGTGTATTACAGCTGGATCATTACTAGCCCATTGCCTGATGTCAAACCCACCATCAGCAAGCAGAGGTCTCATTGTGTCAATGAGAGATTTGGCTTCATGACAGGAGGGGAAACTTTGGAGGCAGTTATCAACATAAAAACAATGTTGGACGGATAGAAGGACCTCCTCAGTTCCATCACAGTGGTCTTGGACAAGTTTTTGGAGTGCATAGGTAGCACAGCATGGGCTACAGGTCGTTCCAAACAGCAAGACTTGCCATTCATAAACGCTAGGCTCCTGTTCTAGCTGCATCTCTCTCCATATAAAACGCAGCAGGGGTTTGTCCTCATCCAAAAGGCGTACCTGATGGAACATACCTTTGATATCTCCACAGATGGCAATGGTGTGTTGGTGGAATCTGAGTAGGACTCCAAGGAGAGAGGGACCTAGTGTTGGGCCAGGCAGTAGACATTTATTTAGGCTCTGTCCCATGTATTCAAAGGAGCAGTCAAATACAATTCTCTGTTTGTTATTGTGTTCAACGATGTGATGTGGGAAATACCAGGTCTCATGTGGTTGATCTACCTGCTCACTGGGAATCCTTTGAACATATCCAGCCTGTATTAGTGTACGCACTTCCTCTTGGTATTTATCAGAAAGTTTTGGATCTTTGGACAGGTGTCTTTCTGTAGCACAGAGACGGGGCAGGACAGCTTCCTTTGGAGCTCGAAGGATAGGGATGTTGGGAGCTCTTAACAGTGGTGTGGCATAACGCATTGCACCATCTATCTCTACTCTAGATGTCTTACTGTGCGTTCACACCGGGCGCGAATGAAGCGAATTACTCGTGCGTAACGCGAGTAACGCGCCGCGCATAACGCATGAGTTTGGACGCCGAACCATTTTGTTAATTCGCGTTATCGCGTCAGTCGCGCGAGTAGCGAGCCCGCCCATTTTCACTAGATAACAACATCTTGTCCGCCATTCCCTCCTCAAACATGGCTGAGATAACCACCATCACTGCTTTGTACCTGCTCTGGAAGATGCGTCGGAGGGCCAAACACCGTCGTTTTTGGGTTCACTCTATCCTGCAGAAGCGCATCCAACTCGGCGAGTTTCACAACCTCCTCCTCCAGGAACTCCGTCTGGATGATAGCCGCTTTCAGCGGTACTTCCGGCTGACTGGGGCCCAGTTTGAGGACCTGTTGGCGAGGGTTGGTGCCAGGATCTCCCGGCAGGACACCAACTACAGGTTCTACATTTCAGCTGCGGAGTGCCTGTCCATCTGTCTCCGGTGAGTAGCAGTTTATTATTGTGTCAACAACTGGACGTCAACCAGTGACGTTGGGAGAATCTCAATGCTGATTGGCTTTCGCAGCTCAGCGTCACGCGAATTCGCCTCAAAAGTTCAATATTTTCAACTCGAGCGATGAGGCGTTGGATGGAATTTCACGTTTATCGCGCCGTGTCCATCCATCGTGATGATGATACAGATGCTCCATGCAGTTGTACTACATCCTGTCTCACTGTACGTAGTGAGATGGTTTCAGGCTGAGTTGTGAGACCTAAACAGTGGACAGCTTGAGAGAGCAGGATAGATCTATCTGCACCATCATCAAGGACTGCATGAGTTGCAAGGGTCTTTTCCCCATTGTGGAGATACACAGTAACAACTTTCAGCATGACTTTACAGGAGCGGTTAGGTTTGTCCATGTAGATGAGGTCTGAGGGAGAGGATGTCAACATCACTGTGGCTGATTTGATTGCACTTACATCATGGAGAAGAGTCAGATGAACCTCCTTACAGGTGTTGCATGGCTGCTTTAGGGTGCATTTGTCCATTTTATGTGTTCTCCCACATTTAAGACATCTGTCCTTCTCCTTGATCCATTTTACAATGTCAGCTTTGGAGAGTTTTTTGAATTCTGTGCATGAACCAAGGAAGTGGTCTTTGACATTACAGTGGGGACAGTAAGGCTTGGGCTTATTTACATTTACCTTGTCTTTGATGTAAGCTCTTGGTGTGCCATCCATCTTAGATGTTGACAGGTAGACAGAGGAGGCTTGTCTGGAGGGCTGGCGTTCCTTTCCTGTTCATGGTCTTTCCTGCTTGTGGAGCTCAACAGCTCTCTCTGATATGTGTTTGGCTCTTGACATTGACTGTAGCCATGTTGAAAGGTCAAGGAGGGAATAGGTTTGGTTTGCCTGCCCGGTCAGAATACCATGATTAATACAGTGCTCAACAAAACCATCTCTGTACTGGACAAGGAATTTACTGAGGAGTCTGTCAACATGAGAGGCACATCTTAATTCAGACCCATTAGGGCCTTCTAGGGACAGCAACATTCCCACCAGAGCATGAACAGAAAGGGACAAATCATCAAAGGCCTCCACATCACCTATACGAATAAAGGGGGAGTTCAATATTGCTCCATTTTCGCTCTGAACTAGCAGTCTTGGTTGACCATATTTCTCATGAAGTGCTAGGAGAGCTGTGGAATATGGTCTTGCATCATGCATGCTGGATCTGGCTAGTTTGTTGGCTCCTGGGTGCTGCAGATGTTGCAAGAGGATCTGATATTTATACTGTTCAGTAAGATGTGTGTGGTTGTCAAGGAGGTTATCCAGAGCCATTTTCAGAAGGGCAAATTCACCCTCTCGACCACTCTTAAACACAGGAAGTGAAGGCCTTGGTATCCCATAAGCAGAGGCTATGAACAAATCCACAACATTGGGGGTTTGGATATGTGAGTACACAGACTGCGGCTGCTGGGATGACATGGTTTGCATTGGTGATAAACTACTAGTGAGAGTGGGCTGTCCAGGAACAGGTATTGTTGCAGTATAAGTAGGGGCTTGGACAGTGACTGGAGGTGCAGGTACATGGTAAATAGAAAGGGTAGAGGGTATTACCTTGATCGCTGCATGGTGACTGGAAGAGGGTATAGCCTGGGCCAATACCTGGGGAATGGACAATGGTGCAGCTTGAGCAGTATCTACAGAGGGCAGAGAGGGAGCCTGAACGGGGGCTAGGCTTTGCTGTATTGGTTGAGGCATGGGAAGGGTTTGGGAGGCCCCAGTTAGTCCTCTGGGAAAGCTGTCCTCCTGTCTTTGTATTTTAAGCTCCTCCAGTTCATCTCTCTTCTTCTTTTCCTCAAGAATACTGGTTTGGAGATCACTCAAATTAGAAGCATGGCTGCACCTGGAATTCCCACTAAATTGAGTGCTTGTAGGGAGACTAGAGGCTGACTTGGTGCAAAGAGTCCTTCTGTGAGAACTACGTGAGCCATGGGAGTATGGAAATACCTTCTGTTGTGGCATATGAGCTTCATAATAGTCAGGAGGCCGCCTTTCCCTCTTAGGTCTAGCCCCTAGATCATGGCCGAGTGGCTGTGTGGAGGGTTTAGTTGATTTTTCATCAGATGGCAAAAGGATTTGGTGCTCTATATGAGAGGTAGACAATGATGGTTTAGGTGAAAGGTGGGGCTCTGTTTGGTAAGCAGGGGTAGATGGTCTAGGTGATGTTTGAGACAATTCAGGGGTAGCCTCATTAGTGGTAGGCTGGCTTGAGTCTACTACACCTTGGGATCCATCCATATACTCAGTACAAGTAGCCTGACCTTCATTAGCGGTTCCATCAATTAGTTTATTGCCATCAGTCTCTGAATCAGCCATTTTAGGTCACTGTGTGGAGTGTGGCTCAGTCTCCGGCTCGAAGGACCATTTTGTAGTGAATGCAAGTTCTGACTGGAGCCACAAAAGCACCAGGAAACAGGATTGCAATCAATCAATCATCCAATTTATTTAAATCACAAGGTGAATGTTGGTTCTGTGATGTTGCAGGATGATTACCATGGTTCTAAACAAAGAAAGAACAGATTACATTATCTTGACAAACAAATGAATTCACTCTTTGAAGCATGTTGAATATATACACATATTAAAGGACCACATATCTCTCCAAAAATGATTCCCAAACACATGAGTCTTAACATTATTTAACGAATTAGATCAAGTAAATGATCCATTCCTCATGTCAGAGACACTATAATTAAAGGAATATAAAGAAACTACTTACATTGGGGGTCAAACCAAAAGACACATGGCAAACACCGGCAAACACCTGCAAACACCTGATAAACACTCAGTCAAGGTGTGGGTGCCTGGAGACAAAGAGGAGGAAGTGATCTTCAGGACTCTTATTCATAGAGTGGGAGGTACCACTGATAGCCTGAGCCACCACTGGGTGCCTCCTCCTAGTGGAGAGGAGGGAACATGAACTGGCACTTTCTGACACCACTAAACAAGCATTTTTTCCCACAAAGACCGCCTCATATCGTTAGGATAAATGTCAGAGAAAATATAGAAAACAACATGTAAAAGTGTTGTCTTAAACATGGTGCCATGTTTGTTTACCATTTAGGTCTGCTTTCCAGAGCGCGGCCGAAATATCACGAGAACAAGCAGCGATCTCATACAGTGCCTGAAATCTCGCGAGCTCTAGACAAAGCCCAGCTGGATACTACTCCAGGTGGAGGTGTCTCGTCCTCGGCCACATCCAGACCTTGAAAATAAGGCTGCAACGGGTCCCATTCCTTGCAACAGAGGCATTCCTCTTCTGTGGGCATTGGGGCACAATATTCACAGGTACACCACCAATTTCCAGAGCTACGCAGCCTTGCAGCAGCTATTCCTCCTCTCTCATCCTCTACCTGTTGCGCCTCTCTCTCTCTCTCCTCCTCCATTCTTTAATTTCATGAAGCTCTTCGTCAGTATATTCTAGCTCAAATAAATAAGGGCGGCCATCAGACTCTGCAAAATCAAATTCCTCCTTCACAAAGTCGAAGTCTGGCAAAAAGTCAGCCATTATTCTATAAATCTTTCATAAACTAAATGAATGAACATTTCAGCATACTGTCCGGTTCTGCCTTCCAGCTGTTGCTGCTTGTTCTCGTAAGATTTCAGGCACGGTATGAGATTGCTGCTTCTTCTCGCAATATTTCGGCTGCGCTTTGGAAAGCAGAGCTAAATGGTAAACAAACCATGGCACCACATCTGTAAGGTAAGACAACACGTTTACACGTGTTGTTTTCTATATGTTCTCTGACATTTATCCTAACGATATGAGGCAGTCATTGTGGACAAAAAGCTTGTTTAGTGGTGTCAGAAAGTGCCAGTTCATGTTCCCTCCTCTCCACTAGGAGGAGGCACCCAGTGGTGGCTCAGGCTACCTTATCTTCCTTATACACAGATACACAGGACTCCTCTTCGGCCAATCAGCACCTACGATTTTGAGCACGTAGGAAGAAGCGCTCGCCTTGATCCACAGACCACAGACAATAGGCTTGTTGGAGATGAACTGCACCTCGCCTGAAAAGTAGACGAGAACAGACGGCCGCAGCGCGGGGGAGGTGACAAAAAGCTGCGGTGAAGCCGGACAGTTTCCTGACAGTTTCCAGCAGCCTTCAGTCCGTACAGAAAGTCACAAACACACTTACATCCTGTCTGGAATGATGTCAATTCATTAAAACAGTGATCAGACCTATATATCAGTTTATTTTCAGTCTCCAGTTGTTTTAATTATGATAAATAAATTTATTAAAATTAGGGCTGTGGAAGTTAACGCGTTATTGTCTAATTAACTCGAGATGATTTTATCGCCACTAATTTTTTTAACGCGCGATTAACGCGAGCCTTACCCTGGCTTCACCAAACTATATCACACTGCGTGGACGACTGCTGTTGTACGGTTTGGCGGCCAGGCGATGTGAGCCTCGGCCCACACCGTAGTTTGCGGAATCAGGAAGCAATGCACACACATTGATGCAGTAGGCGTAAACAAACAACCCGTGAGCAGTAGCTAGGATATGGATAAAAACACCATTTTGAACGGCAAGTTCAGCTACAAAGCCTTGCCAGATGGCTCTCTTGACAGGACAAAAGTCATTTGTGTTTACTGCGGAGCTGAATTTAGTTATCACCGGAGTACAACCAGTCTCAAATATCACTTGTCGGCCAGGCACACAGCTGATGCAGAGAGCCCCGCGCCCCCTCACCTAAAGCAAACAACGCTGAATGTGCAAGGTAAACAGATGGACAACTCTACTGAACGCAAACTTACAACAGCAATCGCTAAATGGGTGGCTAGAGCTTGCCGTCCGATTAGCGTTGTGGAGGACGTTGGTCTGCGTGAAATCATACGGTTGATACCTGATAGAAGCTGTTGTTTATTTCATCTGTTAAAATGAGAAGAGATCAAAGCTGCTGTTTTTGACTGTTTAAAAGAGAAGAGGTCGAAGCTGATGATTTTGTTTATTAAAAAGAGAAAGTGGGGCTGATATATTTTGGAGATGGAGGCTGGGTTGTTCAGCCTCTGCAGAATACAAAACAGCTGTTTATAGGCTATAGCCTAACTGCACTAGTTTGTTTTGAATTTGATGCAAATGTGCAATGCATTCTTTTTGTTAAAAAAGGCTGTGAAGTTCAACACTAATGTACAGTTAATAAATTGGTATGCCAATCTGTTATTGTGTTGTTGGGCTTTCTTTTTTCTTTTTTCTTTTTTCAATGAAGTTTGCACATATTATTTTGTTACTGACTGACAGTATTTTTCATTGTGGCAACAAATAAACATGCATTATTTATGGCATAAAGCAAGATTTTGTCTGTTCTCATGTTGATAAGAGTATTACAATTTGAAAAAGGTAGATTTAGAATGGATACAAAATATGCGATTAATTTGTGATTAATCCTGATTAATTATGATCAAAATTCGATTAATCGCGATTAAATATTTTAATCGATCCACAGCCCTAATTAAAATGCTTTACAGGTGATCTGTAGTTTATGTTCATGGTTTATCCTCCATTTGATATGAATTCTCCTGTAAATCAGCATCATATCAGTTTGACCTGTCCCCTCAACTACACAGGCTGAATAAACTGTGTTTGACTATAAGGGTCATATTTTCAGAGAGAAAAAAAATACAAGACAACAGCTTTCATTAAGGCTCAGTCAGATACAGTCAGGGCTTCACATCTGATGTTATTTTAAGAATCCTCACATCCCACAGACCACAAGTCTCTGTGTTGCTAAATACTTTAATAATTAAACCATCCAATATTAATATAGTACAGTAGACTCTATATAGTTTATGATGAATGTATTTAGTCTCTGACAACTAAACTTCACCATCAGTCACACAACATGTTTTCTGTTCACAGAATAAACCTTCAGATCAGACAAATACAATCTTAATCTCTAAAATTCAACAAAAATGAGTAGTTTATCTAAAATGTCATATTGTTGAGTCGACATCTGAACCAATCAGCTGTTAGATCAGGTGAGAGCTATGTGGTGCAGTCGGTGGGGAGCAACTGCAGCGCCTGGCTCTAAAAACTGCAGCCACCTCGCTCTCGCGGTTTTAACACGTCCACTTTTGTAATACGTTAGAGCGAGTTGGGATGAAGTCGGACACAAAACTAACCGGCAGGCATTGTGCGCCGATCGCCGGTGTCAGCGACGTTGACGTATTGCAGCAGCGGGCAAACCCACTCGATGCAGCATCTACGTATAATGCATGCCAGTTAGTTTTGTGTCTGACTTCATCCCAACTTACTCTGATGTATTACTGAAGTGGACGGCGATAAAATCGCGAGAGTGAGGCGGCCGCAGTTTTGAGAACCAGGCGCTGCAGTTGCTCTCCGCCGATTGCACCGCCTGGCTCTCACCTGATCTGACAGCTGATTGGTTCAGATGTCGACTCAACAATATGACATTTTAGATAAACTACTCATTTTTGTTGAATTTTAGAGATTAAGATTGTATTTGTCTGATCTGAAGGTTTATTCTGTGAACAGAAAACATGTTTCCTGATGTTAAATTCAGACAAAACTGAAGTTATTGTTCTTGGTCCCAAACAACTCAGAGACTCTTTAGCTGTTGACATAGTTTCTCTAGATGGCATTGCTCTGGCCTCTACCACTACCGTAAGAAGAGACTGCATTTTTTCATCTGCGTAATATTGCGAAAATTAGGCCTATCCTGACCCGAAAAGATGCAGAAAAATTGGTCCATGCTTTTGTTACCTCAAGGCTGGATTACTGTAACTCCCTATTATCAGGTAGCTCTAGTAAATCCTTAAAAACTCTCCAGCTAATTCAGAATGCAGCAGCACGTATACTAACAGGAACTAAGAAACAAGATCATATTTCTCCTGTTTTAGCTTCTCTGCACTGGCTCCCTGTGAAATCCAGAATTGAATTTAAAATCCTACTCAGGGCTGCCCCTGACCAAATTGGGGCCCTAAGCGAAATTTTATTTGGAGGCCCCCATCCCAAATGTATCATAGGTACAAAATGACCGTACAACAACTTGGCATTTAACTTGACAACCTTTATTGGCAATAACAAATGAACTGTATACAGTAGTTTGGCTGTATGAGTCAAATAAAATAAAAAATTCAACCTGAAATAAATAAATAAATATTAAATAAAAATAACTTCAAACTGAAATAAATAAATAAACAAATCTGAGTCACAAATAGCCATCAATTACTCATCAAAAGAAAGTAACTTCCACCACCTCAATCCCCCACCCTTGATTAAACACTGAAAATAAAATAAAAGAGGGAGACAGGTTTTTCCTCTTTAATCTTATTTTGTTATATTTCTCCCTCTCCCCTATCTGGAGGCGTCCGATCCCTCAGCCCTCCGCCTCTCCCACCTTAATTAAACACTGAAAACAGAAATAAAATACAGAGACATTTTTAGCTTATTGAGCTATATTTCTCCCCCTCCCCTCTCTGGAAGCGTCCGACCTCCCGGCCCCGCACATACCCCCGAGGCTCTTTTGGACGACTCTTCACCTGCTGCAGCTCTGCAAGTGCCTGCCGGCGCACACCTCTGATTGTTCAGATGTCGAGTGCTGTCAATCATTGCAGCGACGCACGGGCGGTCAGGTCTTTTCTCTCCTTCCTCGAGCTGATTCTACGCGCGCCTCACGGTAGTGCATGTGTGTATCCTTCGCGCTTATGTGCGTGGCCCCCCATGGAAGATGAGGCCCTACGCACAGTGCGTGTTCTGCGTTTAGGGAGGGGCGGTCCTGATCCTACTGTTAACTTATAAAGCTCTCAATGGTCAAGCTCCATCATATCTTAGAGAGCTCATAGTGCCTTATTATCCCACCAGAACACTGCGCTCTGAGAATGCAGGGTTACTTGTGGTCCCTAAAGTCTCCAAAAGTAGATCAGGAACCAGAGCCTCCTCTCCTGTGGAATCATCTTCCTGTTGCAGTCCGGGAGGCAGACACTGTCTCCACATTTAAGACTAGACTTAAGACTTTCCTCTTTGATAAAGCTTACAGTTAGGGCTGGCTCAGGCTTGCCCTGTACCAGCCCCTAGTCAGGCTGATTTAGGCCTAGTCTGCCGGAGGACCCCCCTATAATACACCGGGCACCTTCTCTCCCTTTCTCTCTCCTATTACTGCATCTTGCTAACTCGGCCATTCTGGATGTCACTAACTTGGCTTCTTCTCCGGAGCCTTTGTGCTTCACTGTCTCTCAGGTTAACTCGTATTGCAGCAGTGCCTGGATAGCGTGACGTGTGTGGTTGTGCTGCTGCCGTGGTCCTGCCAGATGCACGTGTATACTGCCAGATACTAATATATACTTTCAACATATTGTACCACAGTAGCCAGAACTATAACGACAATACTATTACTTTCATGAATGTTGTTGTGAGCTACTGTCATTACCGTCTGTCCTGAATCTCTCTCTCTCTCTCTCTCTCTCTCTCTCTCTCTCTGTCTCATTGTGTCATACAGATTACTGTTAATTTATTATGCTGATCTGTTCTGTACGACATCTATTGCACGTCTGTCCATCCTGGAAGAGGGATCCCTCCTCAGTTGCTCTTCCTGAGATTTCTACCGTTTTTTTTCCCCGGTAAAGGGGTTTCTTTTGGGAGTTTTTCCTTATCCGCTGTGAGGGTCCAAAGGACAGAGGAATGTCGTATGCTGTAAAGCCCTGTGAGGCAAATTGTGATTTGTGATATTGGGCTTTATAAATAAAATTGATTGATTGATGTTGTGTGACTGATGGTGAAGTTTAGTTGTCAGAGGCTGAATACATTCATCATAAACTATACAGAGTCTACTGTACTATATTAATATTGGATGGTTTAATTATTAAACTATTTAGCAACACAGAGACTTGTGGTCAGTGGGATTTTAGGATTCTTAAAACAACATCAGATGTGAAGCCCTGACTGTATCTGACTGAGCCTAAATGAAAGCTGTTGTCTTGTATTTTTTCCTCTGAAAATATGAACCTTATAATTCAACAAAAATGAGTAGTTTATCTAAAATATCATATTGTTGAGTCGACATCTGAACCAATCAGCTGTCAGATCAGGTGATCGCTGCAGTTGCTCTCCGCCGATTGCACTGCCTGGCTCTCAAAACTGCGGCCGCCTCACTCTCGCGGTTTTATCGCCGTCCACTTCAGTAATACATCAGAGTAAGTCGGGATGAAGACGGACACAAAACTAACTGGCATGCATTATACGTAGATGCTGCATCGAGTGGGTTTGCCCGCTGCTGCAATACGTTAACGTCACTGACACCGGCGATCGGCGCACAATGCCTGCCGGTTAGTTTTGTGTCCAACTTCATCCCAACTCGCTCTAACGTATTAAAAAAGTGGACGTGTTAAAACCGCGAGACCGAGGTGGCTGCAGTTTTTAGAGCCAGGCGCTTCAGTTGCTCTCCACCGACTGCACCACATAGCTCTCACCTGATCTAACAGCTGATTGGTTCAGATGTCGACTCAACAATATGACATTTTAGATAAACTACTCATTTTTGTTGAATTTTAGAGATTAACATTGTATTTGTCTGATCTGAAGGTTTATTCTGTGAACAGAAAACATGTGTGACTGATGGTGAAGTTTATTTGTCAGAGACTAAATACATTCATCATAAACTATATAGAGTCTACTGTACTATATTAATATTGGATGGTTTAATTATTAAAGTATTTAGCAACACAGAGACTTGTGGTCTGTGGGATGTGAGGATTCTTAAAATAACATCAGATGTGAAGCCCTGACTTTATCTGACTGAGCCTTAATGAAAGCTGTTGTCTTGTATTTTTTTTCTCTCTGAAAATATGACCCTTATAGTCAAACACAGTTTATTCAGCCTGTGTAGTTGAGGGGACATGTCAAACTGATATGATGCTGATTTACAGGAGAATTCATATCAAATGGAGGATAAACCATGAACATAAACTACAGATCACCTGTAAAACATTTTAATAAATTTATCTATCATAATTAAAACAACTAGAGACTGAAAACAAACTGATATATGGGTCTGATCACTTTTTAAATGAATTGACATCATTCCAGACAGGATGTAAGTGTGTCTGTGACTTCCTGTACGGACTGAAGGCTGCTGGAAACTGTCGGAAAACTGTCCGGCTTTACCGCAGCTTTTTGTCACCTCCCCCGTGCTGCGGCCGCCTGTTCTCGTCTACTTTTCAGGCGAGGTGCAGTTCATCTCGAACGAGCCTATTGTCTGTGGTCTATGGATCAAGGCGAGCGCTTCTTCCTACGTGCTCAAAATCGTAGGTGCTGATTGGCCGAAGAGGAGTCCTGTGTATCTGCGCTCGATTGCTCTTCTGTCATCCTTATATATATATATATATATATATATGTATATATATAATATTTTTTTTTAATAGTAAACTTTATTTATAAAACACAGGTAAAAAGTACATAGTAAGACTAATATTAAGTACAAAAAAAAAGTACTTTTTCATTAACGTAACAGAACACTGCTAGGGGGCACAGCATAAAGAGAGCTACAAAAATATATTTAACAGTGCAAGCAGTCACAGGTCTAATTGCTTTAGTTTTTGAGACTACTGGATTGAATGAATGTATTGTTTGATCTCCTTATCAAAAGCAACAAACTAAGGTTTTCTATTTGTGAACTTACACTGATGAATATGAAATTTGGCCATTATAATAATAAAATTAATCATGTATGTGTCTGTTTTTTTTCTGTGCATTATCATTTTTTAAGAGACCAAACACTACATTCTTCCAAAGCAAAACAAAATCAGCATCACTATTATCACAAACAAAATCACATAAGCTCTACCAGAATCTTTTAACAACAGGGCAATCCCAAAATAAATGAACAACAGTCTCGGGATATTCATCACAGAAACTACAACTCACATCAATTTCCTTTTCAAATCTTTTTTTTTTGATATAGTTTTTAGCTGGATAGAATTTGTGAATGAGTTTAAAAGAGATTTCCGAAACTTTATTTGTAACCAAGTATCGATTAGGTAAAAGCCAGGCCTTCCTCCATGTAATATCACCCACAAATTGATTCAA